>CAMXCT020003334.1:708626-1408626 GCA_947184155.2 Cladocopium goreaui
TTTGTTAACTAAGTTGATTCAAACATAGATTAAGGATTGGATTTATGATATTTGTCCGGTGTTCAAAACAAACTTATCTGGTTGGTGGTTTGGAACATTTATATGTTTTCCATATATTGGGAATAATAATCCCAGCTGACTAATATTTTTCAGGGGGGTGGCTCAACCACCAATCAGATTATACATACCCCCATGATGGTTGGCTAAATCCCCATGATTGTTGGTTGATTCACCATGAAAAGAGTAAACTTGATGATGACTTAGATAACCAGACATAACAATATGGAATCATGGGGCTATAACATTTTTTTCATGGGGCTATAACAATTTAACAATAAACCAGATAAGTCATACAAATCAACAATAAGCCAATTATATTGAAGTTTATTGATTCACCATTTACCATCAACAATTATATTTAACCAACATAACATACCCCATTATTGTTGGTTTATTGATGGTATAAACCCCCATTTTTTTACCAGATAGCCCGGCATCTTGAGGGAAGCAATTGCTGATTTCAGGGCCCGATTCTCAGGTCAAGACGCTGGCGCAGGAGATTTTTGTTTCCGAAACAAGGGGCTCTGGGATGATGAAGCCGTGAATGCAAGAAAGATGGTGAGTTCGATGGGGGAAAGAACATGAAAAAAACCTAGGAAACCATAGGAAAATGGTGACTTACCATAGGAAACCATAGGAAAAACCATAGGAAAGCATAGGAAACATGGCTATTAGTTATAACTGGCTATTTCGATGGGATTATACATTGTATAAAAGGGGTGACTTAGTACTTATAACTGGTATATTACGGGCTATAACAATGTGGGTTTAACCATCAAAACAGTGTGGTTCAAATAACACACATGGCTATACACACACGGCAATTTAAGCGTAAAAGTGTTGGTTGAACCACCAACAAAAAGGATTTTAATGTGATTTTTTTGTTTTGTTGATGGGATACGGATAGAGCTTGAACATCACCGATGTAGAGACGACGGTAGTCTTTGAGCCCTCTATTTGGGAAGGTCTATGTTCGTTTCCGGGATGGCAACCGTTACATATCCCAGATGATCCAGATGCTCCATGGTGCTGGAATATTTTCCTACAAAACTGGGCCATTTTGGGGGTTTCCATGTAGGTAGATATTCCAGCACCATGGAGCATCTGTGTATAACACATAATATGTGCATATGTGGGTAAATTATATCTGGGTAAATTATAACGACTTCACTGTTCCACCTAAGCCAGGAAAAGATTGTTTATTTTAGGGGAATCATCCCCAAATGGCCTCAGTTCAGGTTTGTGAAATATTATAATTTACCCAGATATATGATGATATATGTGTATATGTGCAATTGAATTAATTGTTGATAGACAAATTAATATAGGATTGGTTTATAATATCATTGTTACCCACTGACTTCCTGGAATGCACTATTCCCACAACAACTGGGATTCAGACCAGGAGTTCTGTTTGATTGGAGCTATCTAAAAGGCTGTTTCTTGGTCATCGTGTATTTTATTTCCAAACCTAGCCTTTGGAAATGAAACCTGCCTGACTGAAAACTATACAGTGATATACAGTGAGGATATTCTAATTTCCAAATCATCATGTTTGCCACAAACGCTGTGGATTTGCTATTGGCGTGCTTGATAATGCTTGATAATTGGAGGGTATTTTGGGAGGTGAGCATGTAAAAAAAAGGAGCCATAATTTTGATTTCTAGGCGCACCGATCTTTTAAATACACGGTGAAGCATACACTTTCAGTGATGCTGATTCCATGAACGTTTCTGTGGAGATGCTTGTTGTTTGAATGTCCGTCCCAGCGTCCAAAGATACTACGGTGCGTTGTAACGGATTGTTATGTTTTCCTAGAACCACGCATTAAATGGGTTGATGTTGGATTACTTGGGTATCATGGGTTAAACTGGAACTTAGCAAATAGTTCAACCGTCTTTTCTTTCCGTTTCTATCTGTGTGATTTATAACAAACTATGACACATTGATTATCATTTTGATGGTTAAACACCATTATATAATTCCCATTTAATTCCATGTCGTCCCTATTATCCTATTGTTGATTGTTAAATCCTCCATTTTTTCCTCTTTAAACAAGTTGATGATGGCGCCCCGACACTCCATGGCCAGTGACAAAAACAGGATGCGGGACCGCGTGGTCAATTGCTTCGGTGCGGGATGCCACGGTTTTTGGGCTGTTGTGCTGGTTGGGTAATGTACACAACGATATGAATGATGATAAACCAGTACTTAATAGATCTTAAGTATAGATGCTGTTTAATAGCACTTAATAGCATGTTCTTAACAACACTTAATGGATTGCAATAGATCTTAATAGCATGTACATATGAAAATTAATTACAAGTATAAGTTCTCTGTTAGTAGAAGTGATCATTTTTGAACCAGTGAACAATATCTACTAACAGTTTTATGAAAACCCAATGTACTAAGCATTATATAGGGGACCCAAGGAACTGTGACAATCCCGAGCTAATCACCGAGGTCTGAAAGCCGCTGCTCTAATGGAGGGAACATCTTACCGTGCCAATAAGGTATTTTATTGGGATTCTATGGGAATCTATGTTATTTTAATGGGATTTTGATAGTTAAACCTCGTATCAATGGTAATTTCAGGGTCCTAAAATAGAAGTACGTTAGTACCATACTGTTGGCCATATTTTGTGAGGATATTCCCTGAAATTTAGGCATTATATAGGCCTGATATATGGTAGTTACCTCCAATTTAGGTTCCTGAAATGGTACCCCAATAGCTGGATGGTTTATAAGGGAAAATCCATCTATAAATGGATGATTTGGTGGTACCCCCATTGCAGGAACCCCCCATATAATAAACAAACCGTACTTGTGTCATGCTTTATCCAAATTAAGATAAGAATAGTTGAACTGAATAGCCAACATGGAACTTTTAAGAAAAACAGCAGGAAACTATGTATGGTTCAGGGAAGTTTTGCGTGATGAAGTATCTGAATTGAAAGGCAAGACAATATTTCACAGACAGACTTAATTTAAGGGTTCTTGAGTAACCAGCCGTGGCCGTGGTGTTACCAAATTCAAGAAAATGCGATACAGAAAAGGTCCGAGAAGCACTCAATTCATGGGCCTTTCATGTCCTATCTATTATGGATTGATTCAAGGTAAGGCCCCTCCCCCAGTTATAGTTAAATGGTGATGGGTCAAAACCTATTATTTACTACATTTGAGGGGATGAACATCCTAATTTACCAACTATTTTAGGGCTCACCAGGGTTTTGAATGGTTTTGCCTCACAGCCATATCCACCATAAACCTTAGTCAATCAAGTTATGCGTTTCAACTTCATTAGGGGCCCTCGCCTTGTTGAGATAGCGGCATCCACATGGGGATCATTGAGGGTTTCTTAAGTCATGGAGGATAGACAGTCACCATGGCTTTGCTAAATTTGCTCTGGTGACTTGGATGATTTGGATGATTTGGGAGTACTTCCCCAGGACTTAGGAAAGCTTCATGGAAAAAAACATGAACAATCAGGTAAGCTCATTAGGCTCAGTGGCTGACTGTTTGCTTATTCTGATAGAGAACGATCTCCTGGCGGCACCAGATTGAATGTGATTCTTTCCCCTCTGATAAAATCAAGATCCCCCAATATGTGGACCCCCAATATATGATTTGTTTCAAGGTGGTTATGTATTGATTTAATAGTAGGTTTGTGTTAGCACAAATCACAGGTCAAAAAATTGAAGTGACTTGTTGAGTGATGCACTGTCCACATGAAATCTTCCAGAAAATTTTGAACTGCGAACACAGAGCATATCTGGTTGGTGGTTTGGAACATTGTTTTTTTCCATACACTGGGAATTTCATCATCCCAACTGACGAACTCATATTTTTCAGAGGGGTAGGTATACCACCAACCAGTACAAGTTGGTTTATAAACCCCATGAATAATTACTATAGTTATCTATAGTTTAATAGGTACCATGAACATTCCAAAACCATAGTTATAGGATGTTATAGGTATCATAAACCACCAACCAGATATAGATTATTCCTACGTATCCAAGTGTTTTTTCCCCTGGAGAAAACGCAGCGGAAGCATGTTGTGCTGGTGAAATCCCATCCGTCCAATAGAAATCCAATCGTCTGAGCCCCACATGGTATGTATAGGTATATTTTAAAATATAAACATTTTCACATTTTGAAGTGTCCATCACTGGACACCCTGGGATGATGACCTCAGCAGTGACTTCCGGTATCACCTGCTGATTATGGATGCGCCCTTGTATGCTCGAATGCAGGAGCACTCTGCTCGCCATCAGCACGCTATCCAGTTGTCCGTCTCAGCTGAGCCTGCACGCAATGAAGTGGTGCATCTGGAGCTTCATCTGCTTAGCCACGTTGAAGTCGTGGAATTGCTGTGCCGAGTTTACCGAGAGATGCGATCCACCAAGAATGAATTGGAAGTTTTACGCCGAGAGTTCCGCGACCTCAGGAACCGCTTCGGCACGACCTTGGAAAATCTGGCAGCATGGCAGGACGAGTTGGCACCTCTCCTTGGATTAGTCCACCCTCAGCCGGATATGCCCCCTGACGACGATGGCCCAGCTTTCATACACAATGACAATACTATATATGATAATTATAGATATATATATATATACACATAATATTTTTACATATAATATATATATCCTATATATATGTGTGTGTCCTATATATATATTTATATATCTCTCTCTCCCTACATATACATATATGTATATATATATATATATTTATATTTGTACATATATGCATATAATATACATATATGTATTATATATAAATATATATGAATTACATGATAGTACAGTAAAATATAATAATTATACATGTTTCTCTCCCCAGGGGTCCCAACATTTGCCTCCACGCTGCGTTTTTTTTTTTCGCCAGGCTTCGTGTGTCCCTGTTTGAGGGATCTCTTGGTGACAGCCTCTGCGTCCCTCGGCTGTGACGGTCTTTTGATATCTGGGGGGGAAGACAATGAGATGGAAGAGGTACTTACCCTCTGGTAATTTAATTAGCTATTGAACATGGCCATTTATAGTGGATTTTCCCATTAAAAATGGTGATTTTCCATAGTTATGTTAGTTTACCAGAGGGTAATACATATATGATTATTTCATCAATGAATATTTCACAATATTTCACTACGGATATTTTAGGGCAATATTTCCCATGTACTTATACATACTTATGGATAGATTTTGTATGGGATCATTTAATGAATATTTCACAATCTCCATCTCATTTGTGTAGTACACAGACATGTATGGATAGGTATGGTATCGTTAATGAATATTCATGGTATTATTCACAATCTCAATCTCAATCTATATCAGTAATCTATTTTTTGATCTATATTTTTTAGTATCAACTAACATGACTCTCCATATTACTATGCAATAGACAAGGTGTATTTTATCACCATATTTCATTCATGACCAGAAGTCATGAAAAGTAATTAGTCACGACAATAGTATTGGATGTTTTTCCATAAAAAGTAACTAGCATGCCAATATTATTATAATGAGATAATTTATTGTAATTGATCAAAAGTAATGAGACCATTTTGTTGTCATGAACGATGGGATTATTCTATAAACCATCAAACATAATCAAAAATAAATCTGGGATACAATGTGGGGCCCCCACGGTAGCTGAGCTGGTTTTTAACTCCCACAACTTTGTTTTATCATATTCAAAACTAGACTTAATGGAGTGTAAAACCCAACCTATAGCTGGGGGGGAACACATTATTATTATCGAAAATTGTGTTGGGATCATCCAAAAGAGGTTTATACATAGAATCATCCTTTCATTCATGATATATATAATCCTGTCTGTCTATCTATCTATCTATCTACCTATCTATCTATCTATCTATCTATCTAATCCATCAAAACAGGATGGATTTTTCACTGTTCATCTCATTCGAGGCCACCGCTCGAGGTAAGCCCATCGTCCGGGATCTCGGTTTTCCATTTTCGACAAACCACGGGGACCACGGGGGAAAATTGGTGGTTTAATGGGAATTTCATTGGTTTAATGGGAATTTATTGGGATTATACTGAGATTTTACAATAAAGACTGGTTTCATCCCACGGATCGCTACAGTAGGTTAGATATAGGAAAAGCCCAGTGTTTCATAACTCCACTAAGCTTACATATTCCACAAGCAAGACCTTAGCAAAAGCCAAAGGATACAACCTAATTACTTACGATCAGTGGGATGAGCCCATGGTTGCAGCCGGGATGTGCGTCTGAAAATGGGGCCCTAAAATTACCTCCAACGTCTGGCCATGTGAAAACAATGAAAGTCAACATGGAAAAGTATGATACACCATGAATTTTGTGGGTACCCCATTTTTCAGACAATCCTAATCAGCTCCATCATCCATCTATAGAATCTATAGTATATTTATAGTGTATCATTGTTTTCACATGCTTGTGAGTGGTGGATTGTTGTAGTAAGTAAGTATACCAACACCGTGTGGATAGTATTGTGCCTATACATGGATGGGATACACGGAATGAAAGCTGCATTCACCAATCAGAAGGAATCTTGACCAGAAGCGAAACGCCCCACCCACAAAATACGTGACACGTTGCTCCAACCAGCTTTTTAGGTTTCAGAGTTTGAGCCCCAAAATCCATTTTCAAGCATTTTGGCCAATACAAAAACGGACGTGTTTGGCAAAAAATGACCGAAAACATGTTGGCAATATTTTACATATGGCAATTTCATTGACTGTATGACTACATGGGTTTGTCTGTCTGAAACTGGAGTGCCCCAAATTTGATGTTTGGTCATAAGGTTCTGCATTAAACTACAAATTTTCATAGTATACGGTAACCAGATGTTCAGACACAGCCATGATTGGAGGCACGTTGATCTTGGTCAGGATCGACCAGATTTGTTTCAAGCCTTTGCCTTGACCTGAAAGGGACGTTCCCAGTGATTTTTGGAGTATTTGAAACCACCATGTAAAGCGACCTGGCCGACTTCACCATAGATGGATGATGGTTAACATTGAGGATCCCCAAAAAACTCAGATCCAGCTGGCCCTTTTTTTTCTCCCACGACACAGAACAACATGTTCAAGGCTCGTTCGTCGCCATGCCGTTGATGGATAAACCACCATGTTTCGCCATTGCCCTTAAACGTCAAATGTGGATGTTTCCGAAGTCATGGGGGTAGCCCTAAATCATCCTCTTTTTTTTCGGATGTTCTTTTATAAACCATCCAGCTTTAGGGATCCCCCATTGATGGAAGCACCCATATTCAATAATAAACAATACTACAATGTGGGCTCCCCCAGTTATAAGTTGGTTTATAAGCCACATTAACTATATAACTATATAGGATGTTATAGGTATCATAAACCATAGTGAAATGGAAGTGATGTTCACCAACTTAGCTATCATAAATTAGCTGTAAACCCCATGAAATCCGTGTTGTTAAGTCACCATGTTCCTATGGTTTTCCTATGTGTGTTTTCCTCACAGGGGGGCCCACATCACGTAGTTTTCTGGCCAGGAGTAAGGCACAAGTCGCCATCGAGGAGTGGCCCAAGTGACCCGTTTTTGTGTGTGGAAAACCACGCAGTTGTGGTGGGGCAAAACATGGAAAACCTCCGGAAAATTCATGGGAAACTGTGAGATAATCATCTGTAAATGTGGATGGGAAAATCAAGCCAAAATGTGGATTTCATGGGGAAATTGCTCATATGGCTATGGAAAATGTGCTTAAGAATGATGATGCCCCATAACAAATGATTAAATGACCAGAGGAAACAAAGTCGTTGAATTTTACGCCCGGTGTGGTCACGCCCAGAAAGCCGTTGGGATCTTGGGCCCCGGTGAATCGCACGTCATGGCTGTGTCTATGGGAGTGTTCAATGTTTTTGGGATTGGATTAGTAGATTTTCCATCCACATTTATGGATGATTATCCCATTTTGGCTTGATTTTCCCATCCACATGATTTAGTAAACGCAGGATTATGCAGTACCATGGGCTGCATGATAGATTTAGATTTATATGCCGGAGCGATAATTTTGAGTGTAGCAATTTGAGAGTAGGAATTCAGCGGCCAAAACCACACGTCACGGTCTCAGGAATCCTTGATGGAATTGGACAATAGTCAAAGCATGACATAGCCCCTTTTAAGACACACCATGACCGTAGCATGATGATTCAGACAAACCCATTTCTATAAGAATGTTGAATGTTAAACTATCTATACTTATGTACATGTCAGTTTATATTCGTTCACATACGTACATAGACACGTATGTATAATATATATATATATATACTTACATACATGCATGCATGCATACACAGAAACGAACCCATGTATTAGATAGGACATAGATTATTATGGGTAATAACCTATATCTACATATTGTACATATGTATGTAGGTATAATAAATATATATATATATACATATACCTCTATAACCCAATGATTACATATACATATATATATATATCTATCTATCTATCTATCTATCTATCTATCTATCTATCTATCTATCTATCTATCTATCTATCAATACCCATGAAATATAGTTCCACCCCCCCACACGTCCTTTCATTGAGCCTCGGACAGGACAGAGGACAAGTAGAAGCCCAAATTCTGAAGCTTCGATGCTCGGACGCAACGGGGAATGTTTTTTTAATGGCTGCTGGCGAGGAGGCCATCCTGTGTCCGAGCCAAGAACATGATGCTGGCCGAACAGGTCAGGGCCATGGCTCGACCTCATATATGTATTCGCTCAGAAGGACGAAAACTTGTTGAATATGCTGTCTGATGACTGAAGAGGGAGAAAGAAGTGGCTGTGTCCCTCAAGATGAACCCAGGGGGGAAGGGAACTGGGGACACGGCGGACCAGTTTGTCACTGATCCCTGGTCTGGTACCAGAACACAACTGGTGAGGTTGGCAGCCAGGTTGAAGGAGGGCCCTATCGTGGATGTGAGTTTGTACACAACTCATAATTCATGATATGCAAGAGGCCTTAAGTGACTGATGACCCTGTAGACACTTATAGGCGTGTTACATGGGAACGTAATAGTTTATGGCGTGGATCAGGCTTGTGATCCTGATCTACACGCCAACCACGTAACACTTTTGGCTCGGGTTTATTGATATCACCAATTCACCGGTTTTATGCAGTTATGGCCATTTATTAGTTATAACTGGTTATAAATGGGATTATACAATCTATAAATGGGGTTATGTTAGTACTTATAACTGATATTTCGGGCCATAATTGTATTTTAATTGTACTGACTCGATCTTCACGATTTGGCACCTCAGGTCATCGTATGTTGAGAGAGGAATGTACCATGCTGTACCATGCTGTACCATGCTGTACCTGTACGGATTGGATTTGTAACGGCTGCACAGTTATGGCCCGAAATACCAGTTATAAGTACTAACATAACCCCATTTATAGATTGTATAATCCCATTTGTAACCAGTTATAACTAATAAATGGCCATAACTGTAGACTCTAGTGGTGGCACTGAATTTTGGGGTTTCCTTGCAGCCGAACTGGCGATTAGGCCAGGGAGGAATGAGAAGCTTATTCTTGTTCACCAAGAATCAAAGTCCTCCGGGATAGACGTCCATTCATTACAGGGATCTGGAAAAGTAAATCGGGTGGGCGTTGAAAGCCATCAACATCATAGTTGAGGTAAGAGAATTGTGTACGGATTCTCTTACTACAGTTGCATTAGTTGCACATTATTATATCAGGCATCTTTCATGGGCCGGAAACAGCCTTCCACATGGTGTTACCAACATTAGTACATTTATAGCTCCAACGACCTATCAACGACCCCATCATTCGGAAACGGCCTTAACGGCCTATCCAACGGAAATTTACGCTAAGTCCTCCGTTGGTGCCTTCAATTCTCATATCGTTTCATCATGGTTTATGTTGGTTGGTTTTTTAGAAAACATATATTTAAGCCAACCAACATGAAATATAAATACAATGATCAACATTTCAACACATGGTTTATATGATCATTTGTGTTTAAGGGGTCCATGTGTTTTTCAGAAACCGACAAGAATCCGAATTTTGGTGTTTAACTGTTTAAAAATCGCATGAGATTATTCATAATTATGATATTATCGTATTTCATTTCAAGTCAGCTTAAATAATCTCGAGTCACCCTAAATCATCTTATATAAACTGTTTGGTGGTTTGGAACATTTTTGCTTTTTCCATATATTGGGAATAAGAATCGCAACTGAATAATATTTTTCAGAGGGGTTGAAACTACCAACCGGAAAAAGACTCCTTAAAATCGCAGTTGCTGGTTAAATCACCAGTTGATGTAGCCCCGTTTTTATTTCCATGCAGTTGCACACGTCCCCTGAAGTAACATAAACCCTGCCAAATGGGAGGGCTATTCAAGATGGACTAACCCTGCATCATACAAGTGATTATCAAAGGAAGTTGGGAAGCAATACTTCCGAGTTACGGACAAATAGAATTGTGAGAGTTGACATTGACGAAGGGTGGTGCGCGACTGAGACTTGACCTTGATGAAGGGTTGTGTGCGACTTTACATTACACAACAATACATCACAAAAGAATTGACCTTGTTGAAGGGTGGTGTGCGACTTTGCATTACATAACAATACATCACAAAAGAATTGACCTTGATGAAGGGTGGTGTGCGACTTTACTTTACATTACATAACAATATATCGCAAAAGAATTGACCTTGATGAAGGGAGGTGTGAGACTTTACACTACAATACAATACATCACAAAAGAATTGACCTTGATGAAGGGTGGTGTGAGACTTTACATCACACAACAATACATCACAAAAGAATTGACCTTGATGAAGGGCGGTGTGAGACTTTACATGACAGAACAATACATCACAAAAGAATTGACCTTGTTGAAGGGTGGTGTGCGACTTTGCATTACATAACAATACATCACAAAAGAATTGACCTTGATGAAGGGTGGTGTGCGACTTTACTTTACATTACATAACAATATATCGCAAAAGAATTGACCTTGATGAAGGGAGGTGTGAGACTTTACACTACAATACAATACATCACAAAAGAATTGACCTTGATGAAGGCGGTGTGAGACTTTACACTACAATACAATACATCACAAAAGAATTGAGCTTGACACATTGTAATGGCTGCATGAATGTTGCATGGGCTTTGTTGTGGGGAGGAAGCCGGAGCACGAAACCTTGTGTTTTTCCGTGTAAAGTGGTTGCAGGCGGCGATGAAAGGTACCTCGTGTGTGTGCGGCGGTTGCGGCTGCGGTCGGTTTGCCTTTTTTTTTGCCGCAGTGGAACGGTGGCTTCAAGCTGTTGTGGCTGTGCCTGCTTGTGTGTGCGTAGTTATAGGGTGTGAAGTGTGGGACGTGAAGAGTGCAGTGAGAAGTGTGAAGTGTGGAGTGTGAAGTGTGGAGTCCTAAGAGTGCAGTGTGAAGTGCAGTGTGAAGTGCAGTGTGGAGTGCGAAGAGTGCAGTGTGAAGTGTGAAGTGTGGAGTGTAGAGTGTGAAGTGTGGAGTGTGAAGAGTGCAGTGAGAAGTGTGAAGTGCGAAGTGGAACTTCAAATGTGACATGTGAAACAGGACACAACTGTCGCAGAATGCACGCACGCACGGGCTTGGCTGGCGCACGGCGCATTAAAGTTCTATAGATGAGAAAGGTCTTATATATATCCCTCAGGCAACTTCCGCCCCGCCTCGTGCGGGCACTACTGGTATGTTGAAACTGACCGTTTTAATTTTGAAACTCACATCCCGATTAAAAAACACAAAAGGGAATGTAAGGTGTTGTAAGATTATCTATATAAGATGACTTCAATGACCTAATCAATCTCCCTTACGTAGTCCAAAAAATGTGTGTTTGTTCAGGTGTTTTTCCCGAGAGCGTCTGAGCGCAAGGTTCTTCCAATAGTGGGGGTCTGTAAAACATCTTCTCATCTTCACATCTCATCTTCACATCCTCTCATCTTCACATCCTCTCATCTTCACATCTGCTCATCTTCACATCTGCTCATCTTCACATCCTCTCATCTTCACATCTTCTCATCTTCACATCTGCTCATCTTCACATCTGCTCATCTTCACATCTGCTCATCTTCACATCTGCTCATCTTCTTCATCTTCACATCTGTCTCATCTTCACATCTGCTCATCTTCACATCTGTTCATCTTCACATCTGCTCATCTTCACATCTTCTTATCTTCACACCTGCTCATCTTCACATCTGCTCATCTTCACATCTGCTCATCTTCACACCTTCCCATCACATCTGGTCATCTTCACATCTGCTCATCTTCACATCTGCTCATCTTCACATCTTCTTATCTTCACATCTTCTCATCTTCACATCTGCTCATCTTCACATCTGCTCATCTTCACATCTGCTCATCTTCACATCTGCTCATCTTCACATCTGTTCATCTTCACATCTGCTCATCTTCACATCTGCTCATCTTCACATCTTCTTATCTTCACACCTGCTCATCTTCACATCTGCTCATCTTCACATCTGCTCATCTTCACATCTGCTCATCTTCACATCTGCTCATCTTCACATCTGCTCATCTTCACATCTGCTTCATCTTCACACCTGCTCACCTTCTCTCTCATGCCTTCTTTTTATCTTTCTCTCTTAAGGCCGAGGGTGGTGCCGGCGGCGAGTCACGAAACGTCAACCCTTTCGCACGAAATGAGGGTCGATCGGCAAAAACTGAGGTAAAAGTGCGATTTTACTTGTCCTGGAGCAACCCTTTCGCACGAAATGAGGGTCGATCGGCAAAAACTGAGGTAAAAGTGCGATTTTACTTGTGCCGGAGCAACCCTTTCGCACGAAATGAGGGTCGATCGGCAAAAACTGAGGTAAAACTGCGATTTGACTTGTCCTGGAGCAACCCTTTCGCACGAAATGAGGGTCGATCGGCAAAAACTGAGGTAAAATTGCGATTTGACTTGCCCCGGAGCAACCCTTTCGCACGAAATGAGGGTCGATCGGCAAAAACTGAGGTAAAACTGCGATTTTACGTGTGCTAAAGCAACCCTTTCGCACGAAATGAGGGTCGATCGGCAAAAACTGAGGTAAAACTGCGATTTGACTTGTCCTGGAGCAACCCTTTCGCACGAAATGAGGGTCGATCGGCAAAAACTGAGGTAAAAGTGCGATTTTACTTGTGCCGGAGCAACCCTTTCGCACGAAATGAGGGTCGATCGGCAAAAACTGAGGTAAAACTGCGATTTTACGTGTGCTAAAGCAACCCTTTCGCACGAAATGAGGGTCGATCGGCAAAAACTGAGGTAAAAGTGCGATTTTACTTGTCCTGGAGCAACCCTTTCGCACGAAATGAGGGTCGATCGGCAAAAACTGAGGTAAAAGTGCGATTTTACTTGTGCCGTTCTTGTCTGTGTGTAAAAGCGCCTGTGTGTAAAAAGCGTCTGTGTGTAAAAGTCTCTGTGTGTAAAAGCGTCTGTGTGTAAAAGCGTCTGTGTGTCAAAGTGTCTGTGTGTAAAAGCGTCTGTGTGTAAAAGTGTTTGTGTGTAAAAGTGTTTGTGTTCAAGTGTTTCTGTGTAAAAGCCTCTGTGTGTAAATGTGTTTGTGTGTGAAAGCGTTTGCGTGTAAAAAGCGTCTGTGTGTAGAGGTTGTCTGTGTGTAAAAGCGTCTGTGTGTCAAAGCGTTTGTGTGTAAAAGCGTCTGTGTGTAAAAGTGTTTGTATGTAAAAGCTTCTGTGTGTAAAAGTGTTTGTGTAAAAGTGTTTGTGTAAAAGTGTTTGTGTAAAAGCCTCTGTGTGTACATGTGTTTGTGTGTGACAGCGTCTGTGTGTAAAAAGCGTCTGTGTGTAAAAAGCGTCTGTGTGTAAAAGCGCCTGTGTGTACAAGTGATTGTGTGTAAAAGCGCTTGTGTGTAAAGCCGTCTGTGTGTAAAAGCGTCTGTGTGTCAAAGTGTTTCTGCGTAAAAGTGTTTGTGTGTAAAAGCTTCTGTGTGTACAAGCGTCTGCGTGTAAAAGCGTCTGTGTGTAAAAGTGTTTGTATGTAAAAGTGTTTGTGTGTAAAAGTGTTTGTGTGTAAAAGTGCGTGTGTGTAAACGTATCTATGTGTAAAAGCTTCTGTGTGTCAAAGCGTTTGTGTGTAAAAGAGGCTCCTGTCTGTAAAAAGGTCTGTGTGTAAAAGTGTCTGTGTGTAAACATGTCTGTGTGTAAAAGTGTCCGTGTAAAAGCGTCTGTGTGTCAAAGCGTCTGTGTGTAAAAGCGTCTGTGTGTAAAAGCGTCTGTGTGTAAAAGTGTTTGTGTGTAAAAGCCTCTGTGTGTAAAAGCGTCTGTGTGTAAAAGCTTTCTGTGTAAAAGCGTCTGCGTGTAAAAGCGTCTGTGTGTAAAAGAGTTTCTGTGTAAAAGTGTTTGTGTGTAAAAGTGCCTGTGTGTAAAAGCGTCTATGTGTAAAAGCTTCTGTGTGTACAAGCATTTGTGTGTAAAAGCAATTCCTGTGTGTAAAAGGGTCTGTGTGTAAAAGTGTCTGTGTGTAAACGTATCTGTGTGTAAACGTGTCTGTGTAAAAGCTTCTGTATGTAAAAGCTTCTGTGGGTAAAAGCTTTCTGTGTAAAAGTGTCTGTGTAAAAGCTACTGTGTGTAAAAGCTTCTCACTATTTGGTCTTGATACTCCTCTTCTCGACTGCCTATAACACATCTTTCATACATCGTTTCTAAAATTGCGTCTCCATACTAACAAGAGAAGACCCTGCTCCTCTACGCTCTCGGGCCATCCGTCGTCTAGTTATTTAGCAGCAAAATCAGGATTTGGATGGATTTGGGATGAATGATTTGGGGAGTTCTTTAAATGGTGTTCCGCAAGTTGTCATTCAAGGCACTATACCAATTTGATATTGAAACAACCACCTTTTCTCTTGGATCCTCCACTTTAAAGATTCAAATAAATTCAAAAAGATGGATTGAAGATGGTCGAAAACTACCCCTTCTTCCAGAAATAAATCTTAAACTTTGGCTATTTTCCCGGGGTCAAGCTGTCAGTTGGGATGATCGGGATGGTATTCTCTACAATTTTCAAACTGTCAATGGTGGCCCCAGGTCAGACTATTCAACGAAGGCGCGGCGTGGGATGGAGGTTTTTTATAACGTTGCAAGGGAGGTGCCACCCCACCAGGTATATGTTTTTGGTTTACACCCACTGGATCCCTCCAGTAATCAAACGTGGCTGGCTGGGGAAGTCCCGCATGAATGGAAAGTTGACGGGAGAATCATCTGTAAATCGTGGATTTTCCATTGCCTCGTTTGAGATACCAAAGGGTATACCATGGTATACCAGCTGGTACCTGGTGGTAGAATCACCTTAGGGCCCATCATTGTACCGTCCGAGTTCAAAAACATGTGGTGGTTTGCGTTGTAAGGGCATCAAAGGGGTTTCACAGTAAAATTTCATCAAAAATTCCCCTATGAATCCACCTTGTCGTGAAAGTTCAGGCGGAACCTGCCTGGTTCGAACGCGCAGGTGGGCCATGGTGGAACCGTGGAACCTGGGTGGAGAGGTGCAGAAAAAACTAGAGTTATAACCATAAACTATCTTAAGCTAGTTTGTAACTATAGTCTAAAATTAGTGGTATAGGTATAGGTCTAACAATAGTGATCTAACAATAGTGGTATAGATCCAAAAATAGTGGCATAAACCTATTTTAACCCGAATAGGTTGACTTAGTGTGTTATTTGATGTTGTTAATGTCTTATATAATCTAGCTAGAGTTCATGTGGTGAGACCGATAATAAACCATCCTATTTATATATGATTTACCTACCCATGGTGTTTTTCCCCAGTTGTGCTATCCATACAAGGATTTATGGTAGATAAGGAACAGAGCAGGTATGCATGGGGGGGGTGGAGTTGTGAAAGGTCTGATTTTACAAATTTTTGCATCACTGTGCATGAGTTGGTGTGGTTATGAGATGGTCATGCTACTTTTCAAACAAAACATGTCAAAACATAATGTAATCTTGCGAGGAATGTGCTTTCATCAATGATCTTGACACTGTGCTTGGAAAGTGAACAGCACACGACTGACCAAAATGCAACATTTCCTGCAGAGATGGTGTATTTTTCCAAGAATGCTTTATTTTGTGTTTGGCAATTTGGCAAAGAAAAAACATGTCTATATAATATATACAATGATCTTGATGCCTGCAATGAATTCCGCATTATATTGTTGTACATATTGCCATGCATATATATATATATACGCACTATTTGACAAATCCATTTTTTTCACAATAGATTATGTTTCCGGAAAATATGTATTTGATATTGAACAGACATGAGTGCAATTTATAGTTGCAAATTCGGCATTTTCTGAAAAGTGTTCTGCATCCTTTCATTCTGTTCATGAGTGTTTTTCAGAAAAGAACATGTCCAGGTTGAACATGCACTTCTTCAAAAGATAGTTTAACTACAATTGAATCTAGACCTTTTCCAGGCATCATCTATATTTTGCCTTAAAAGCGATTCCTTGTTGAAAAAAGGTAACACACTTGCAGGGAAACAATACATTTTGTGCATGAAAGCACAACTGAAACTTGAGACATGCACTTCGTGAAAAGACTGCTGTATCTTGAACAAGTTTTTTTTGGAGAAGATCATGCATCTTGAAAACAACCCTGTTTTCTGCAGTGAATTGTGTATTGTACCTTTGTGAAAATGTAAAAATACAAACACATGTTTGAAATATTTATTGCATGCTCTGCACAATTGATGCCCCTTTCAAAGGAGATAATGGGTTGCAGGCTGTACTGAACAAAAGATTGTATTCTCCAGCTATAGGTTGTACACTTCCTGCTAAGGGTATTGCATCCTTGAATGGCATATTGCTGATTTTTATAGGAGTGATGTCTGACTAGTGGGAGGAGGAAGGATTCGGCTTGAACATATTGTTGTATATTTCAACTTTAAATTTCAATCATATATTTTGTTTGAAAGACTACTAAATACATCTTAGACTAGTGTTTTTCAAGACATAGTGCATAGCTACCAGAATATTGCTTCTTTCAAGCTATTACATTGTACAATGAAAAAAATAACCTTGAAAATGAACATGTCTGTGCAAAGGAATACCATCATTTCTTCAAGAAATGCTGTATTTGTGGCATGCAAGAGTTGCTGGCATTCTACAAAATAGTATCTGTTTCGTTTCTTCCAGAGGAAAACAACATCCTTCTTTGGAGGAATCTTGTCGTTAGGGATACAATATTGCCTTTTTGAAGGAGCAAATCATTTTGAGACAAACACATTTTTTGTACAACACAGTGTTGCTTAAACAATCCATGTTTGAAAAATATATGTTTTGTGTTAGATATCACTTTTAGTGATTCCAGGTTTGAAGAATACGAGCCAAACCTTTAAAGATGAGGAACCAAAACCTCAGCATACCACTAATATATCAGTCCAATGGAGTGCCTGAAGAGGTGGGTAATAGAGCCCTCTGGCTGTTTTTACTGTACGTTTTCTTTGATGGCCCAGTAGCCAAAATCAGCAACTCAATGAAGACATCAATATACCCAGATGCTCCATGTATGGAATATTTACCAACATGTGCCCTAAAAATCACCCAAATGTAGGTAAATATACCATACATGGATCCTATGGGATAAAATGTGGAGGGGTGAAGCCGCTGTGCCGATGTTTGTCAGGATGAACATTTCCGGAGCCCAAGCATCATCATTGTTGGACTGACAAAGTGGCAAAAACCCTCGGGGAAACAAACAAAAACAAACAGTTTCGACCCATATATAGAGGGTCTGAGAAGCTGGACAGGGGACACGGGGTGAAACTTCTTGTTTTGTTTTTCCGTTTTTCCACGGGTTTTGGCACTCTTGGTTGAAAGTAGCATTTTCAGAACCTGTGAAGTGAAAGTAGATGAGCAAATGGATACATTCTGATCAGAAAGAGCAAAAAAAAACACGCATTTCTACGCATTTCTACAATATGCACGTCTCCACCCCCCATGGGTACCTCTTCTGATAAGGAAGTAGTTGTGGAAAATGACACATTGAATAAATTGATTTATTTGTTCATCGTTGAACATGGCCCATAACACATAGTTATATACTAGTAATGTAGGCTGCCTAATAGTAAATCCCCCCCTAAGAAAAAAATAGGGGGGTCAGCATTCCAATAGTATTTTTTTGGAACCTTATGGCTGGGATCATGATATGTATTGTATCTGATAGATTCTCCATGGTTTTGTTGGGTTTCTGATAGATTCTGAATGGATTTGGTTGGGTTTCTGAGAGATTGGCGAAGAGTTGGCAAGGCGGAAGTGGACATGGAAGTGGGGGCAGAGGTGGTGGAGGTGAAGGAGGAGGACGAGGAGGAGGAGAAGGAGAAGAAGGAGAAGGAGGACAACAAAATTGGAGTTGCGGAAAAAAGTTTCCACTATTGCCATGCCTGGTGCAGGTTTGTTATTGCTATTCTGGGGCTTGCAAAGGGGGTACCCTTTGTGGGCCTGTTTTCTTGCTTTTTTTAATAAGGGTTTTAAAGGAAATCAGCTGTCTGGCAATTGGATCAGATTTCTGGAGTCTAAGCTTTTGCTAATCAAACGTGAAGGCTGCTTTGAAAAGGATTTGCTTTACTTGACTCTTTTGGCAATACTAAAAGTAAATGGAGCTAATTGACTTTTAGTATTGGAGAAAAAATTGGAGTCGGGAAAACAGTTTCCACTATTGCCATGTTGGGTCCACTATTGGCCATGCCCTCTGGACAAGGTCTGAACATGACTCTTTTGGCAGTACTAAAAGTAAATGGAGCTAATTGACTTTTAGTATTGGAGAAAAAATGGAGTTGCGGAAAAATGTTTCTACTATTGATAAGATATCACTATTGGCTAGACAACATTACTCTAGTAGTTATGATAGGATTATGGTAAGATGATGGAAATGTCCTGTAGTTATACTTGTGAAACCCTACGGTGATAAATCAACTACATAACATATAATAATGTGTAATAAATGTAGCGAACTCACTATGTTAATATAAAGCGGTTGTTTTTTGAGTTATGATGAGTTAGTAGTTAGTCAAAAGTAAATAATTACTGAGTAAATGAGTATTTATGGTGACAATCCTACTATATTTACTGAGTTCAGTAGCTAGTCATACTAGATATACCATAGCTCAGTCATACACTAATTGACTTAGTTCTAAACTTAGATTGGTTCCAAACCAGTAGCTTAGTTACAAACCAACTTAGACAACGGAGCTTAATTATAAACCAACTTACCTGGCTTGTGGGCCCCACAGTGTAGCCATTGGGGCATTTGAACCCATTCGCAGACCATTTTCTTACAAATTGGAGATTCTTGGAACCATTCCATTGCATGACAGCATAACAACAACTCCCAAGGGGTATCTTCGAAGGGACAATTCGAGTGAACGAACACTCGATGTGACCTGGGACGGACCTTTGGCAAGGAGAACCACATGTCACGGTTGTTAGGATCGCTAGGGGAACGAACCGGTTGTTGGTGCAGCACCTGGGTAGCCACTGAAGATAAGGGCTTCACACCTTTGCTGCTTATCATAAGCATAAGTGGTGGACCAACCGGCGAACTAGGTCCGAAAATGCCGCGGTACCCTCGGCTTCAATTGTACGGAGCATGGTGCAGATAGTGAGCCGTTGTAAAGGCCAGTCGAAAGGGGGAGGAGTGGCCATCCTCAATCACCAACCCCGCGGCCGGGCTTGACCACGCCGTGAGGGCTTCGACAAAAGAGCTTCCACCGCTCTGCTGTCGCAAGGGGCCCGCGCCCAAACAGCTGCCACCGTCGACGCGCTCCGGGCTTTGTACCCTGCTGGCCCTCAGCCCACTGGCCCGGCCATGGCTGACTTGCCCGTAGCCCCCGCCCTGGAAGCCGAGTTGGTGAACATTTCAACCATCTGCCAGAGATGGGCGTTTTTTTTGCCTTGCAAATTACCATCGAACTTTGAAGGGGATGTCCATATCCTATAACTGTAGTTTCAAGTTCCACCTTTGAATTTGGACTTGTAAATTTACGCTCTGGTTAGTTAACATAACCATGGAAAATGGCCCATTTATAGATGGTTTACCTAGTAAAAATTGTGATTTTCCATGGCTATGTTAAATAACAAGATGGTATCTCATTTTGCTGCTACATCATAATGTGTTTTAAAATCTACAGTAAATTGTTCTTGGTTCATATCCCATATTTTACAATGTGGGGCCCCTTGGTTCGGCAACTATAAACTATCGTGTATGGTATATCCAATTTATGCTATATATTGTATGGGTTTATGGATCTCCGTGGCTTTCTTGGCCCCACTTTGTAATCATCTCCTTCAAATACGAAATACCACCAACAAGGGACCCAAAATGAATGATTCCTGAACGAAATCAAACCTAGAACGGAGCATGTAATATTTGGGGGAAGGGATTGCAGGTAGTTTGGCAGCAGCCTTCAATTACACGTGAATATATTATAAATTATAACCATACTCAAAGGGGTTATATCCCAGCTTCTGGGGTTTATTACCATGCTTGCACCTACAGTGGATGGAAGAAATCCTACACCAGTTGACAAGTGGTTTATCAGGGCTTATCCCATAAATTATTTTTCCCATAGTTGCACTACTAAGTTGCCATAGTTACTTATTGTTTTTTTTATATTAACCCCAATGAGTCTTACCCCCAAGTACTGCAGGCGAAGCACAAGGCCGAAAAGGTGCTCAGTCACTATGAAGAGGTGCGCCAGCAATGTCGTAGGAATGTCTAGTGGGAATGTGTACAATGTGGTACCCCCCCAGTTATGTTTGTTGGTTTGCAACCCCATCAACCAGAGATATATCTACCACTAGTCCTAATGAAATTGGAGTTATTTGCACCAAGTTAGCTATCGAACTGGGGCACCACTTTGTAGTAGATATAACCATTCAAAAAGTATTTCGAAATATTTCCAGATTTGACCCATACCAGGGGGAACCCTTTCAAAAAAGATCAAGTGGGAAACCTAGATTAATATGAGATAGATCATACAACTAACAAAAATGGAGTAGTAAAGAACACTCCCATAAGGTTTAAGCTAATATCATTAATATTGGACACATTATGGGATTCATATTAAATGGGATCATGGGAATCTAGTTTTTCTCAATGGAAAACATCCCTAACCTTGGACCCACTGGAGAGGTGGTCCCCCATTCCTTTGCAAATGGAAAATAACCAGCAAACGATTGCCCTCTGGTTATTTAACATAGCCATGGAAAATCACCATAGAAATAGATGTTTCACCTATATTTAAAATGGTGATTTTCCATGGCAAACTGTTAGTCATAACCAGATGGTAATTATTGTTTGTGGACTACCGAAAAAACTATCAAACAGTTGGATGATCGTCATTTTTGTCCATGATATGATATAGGCACATTGATTCCAACGGGATTATGATTGCATTTAAACGGATAATTATTCGAATTCGATGAAAAATCGCTGAACTGGGGATACAACAATATGTTCAATCCGTTGATTTTATGGTGATTTTATGGAACCAAACACCAAGGTAGGAATATCATTCCGATCACCAGCAAAGAAATTGTTTAAATGACTTTTTAACCACTATTTATGAGGAATTTGATCGACACAAATTGTAAAGTCATTGGGGAGCCGTTATTTGGGTGTGTCTCAATGTTGCTAGGGGATGTGGTGATAGACTATCAGATTTGGGGGTAACTGTACTCTACTTTGAGACAGGCCCGTTTGAAGTTTGGGTATATCGGGGTGTATTTTAATCCATTGAACTAAGAACAACTTGAATCTGTGTCCCTTTCACACAGGTTGGTTGATTACATAGGAGAGTAAATCATAGCAAATCCCATGGAACAATCCGCAGGTATATAATGACAATAAGGTGAGTTTTTTTATCCCTGGGTCCTCCTGGAGAGTGAGAGCAGTGAAGCCTGCGTTCAGTTCGCTACTACAAACCATGACCGCTGTCAGCTTCCGTGAAACTCACCCCAGAGGACATCGTCAAGGAAGCTGCATAGCTTTGACCAGTGAATGTGAACACTTCCTGGCGGCGCAACGTGATATCAATGCGGCAACCTGAATGTCACTGGAAGCTGAGACCGCAACCGAAGTTGATGCACTGCTCACGGTGTCGGACTTCAATACGCACAAGCAAGGTGTCCAACACAGCGTAGTGCAGCTCTTGTAGACGATCCGTTGCAGATTCCTTTGATTCCTTCACCGAAACGCGGCGGTGGAACCCGGTGGAAGTGGCCAAGATGATCCAAGATGTAAGTTGAAACTTTTGGTTTCCAGGGCTGACAACAATCTTTGAGTCTCTATACCTCCAGGGCATCAGATTCGCCCCTTGACGGAGTTGAGGGCTCAAACTTCCATGATATCTCAAAGTCACCAATTACCCTATGGCATGCCATGACATGCCCTATGGTATTTCAACATAGCTATGGAAAATCATCAGTTTTCGTAGGTAAAGAAAAGGGTCAATCATCCATAAACGGACGGTTTTCATCCATTTTCCATAGCTATGTGAAATTACCTGCGGGTAACTTGTAGGTGATGGGATTATGGGATTATAATCCCAGTGGCTTAAGCTTTGCCAAGTGAGGGATTTACTTTGTCAGCGGGACAATATGATGGACAGATTCACCAAGATGAATCTTCTTATGGCAAGGTGCCAAGGTGATGGAGAGTGAATCCCAAAATCATGGTAAATGTATGTATCACCTGCAAAGATAATATATAATCCCTAGGAATAAATGAATAATGGTTTTATGATATATATATATATAATATTTTAATCATTGTAAATATCACCTCTTATATAATGAATGTCATGTTGTGATTATATAATCCCTAGGAATTAATCAACCTCCACACAGGAAACATGTTCGGGCAATACTAAAATGGGTTGGTCCCCCTTGATTAATCAACGGCGGGGAGGAAATCACCCAAATAATCAACCGCACAGAGAAAATCCAGGTTTTTGTTCTAGGTGTTCTTGTTTTGAATCAAGGTTGATCTCATTTGAAATCCTTTTTAATCTTTATATATTTTTTGTTTAAAAGGAATTTCAATTGAAAATTGTTGATATCAATTATTGAAATCTTTAATAACTTTTACTCATCTTGAGGTGCATCTTTTGTTTTAAAAGGACATCAATTGAACGTCGGGTGATATGGATTCGAAGTTGATCTCTTAGGACTTCAACTTAGGAGGGCGTTTATTTGGAGGGAGAAACCGTGGCAGAACCTTCTCCCTAGGTACCTACCTTCCGACGCCGGGGCAATTATCACTGACGTTCTCGTTCATTATAATCCATTAGCATCCATTAGCATCTTATCACCTCAAGTAGAAGTAAAGTAAGCAAACTAATTCGATCTTGTCTGGGGATTACTATATTGCTATTCAATAAGTAGTTACTAGGCTCGACAAGAGCCAAGCTAGGTCGGCTAGGTCACCCTCTTTGGCTGCGCGAAGCCGCGTAGGTCTTGCAAACTCTCGAGGACCGGGATCGGCTGGAGTCGGCGTTAAGAAAATCCAGATGTGCCATGAAAAGTTACCCGGCCTGGTAAACTAACAGTTTGCTATGGGAAACCACCATTTTTAATAGGTAAGTGAACAATTTCTATGGCAATTTCTAATAGCAACTGGTTAGTTTACCAAAGGGTAGACCGGATCATGAGCAAAAATAGGGATGCAATGGTAACTAATCTTTCAATTGAACGATCATGGGATATAACTGGACGAACATGCGATTCACGGAAAATTAGTTTATACATGTTTATACAATCTCTGGTTGGTGGTTTGGAACGCGAATTCTATTCTCAATATATGGGATGTCATCCTCCCCATTGACGCACTCCATCATTTTTCAAGATGGTTATTGCACCACAAACCAGGTTATTATTAACCATCATTAACCATATATATCATATATTAACCATATATTAACCATCATTAACCACCATTAAAACCACCAACCAGCTGGTAATGAAAGATGTTTTGCTGGAAGTTATCGCAGATCAAAATGGAGGGTTCATCTATAGATGGAGGTGTCATTCCAGCATGTCATGCTTGACCGGAGAGTACCCTCTGGTAAACGTTTACATAACTATGGAAAATCACAATTGTTCATGGAAAAATTCACTATAAATGGTGATTTTCCATAGTTATGTTAGTTTACCAGAGGGCAATGGAATATGAATGGGGATATATACCCGGCCTGGTAAACATACAAAAACTATTGAACATGGCCATAGAAATAGTTGATTTACCCATTAAGAATGGTGATTTGCCATAGTGATGTAACGTTTACCAGAGGGTGCCAACTGCAATCAATAGTTTGATGATTATGCCATGATATTCCCATATTGGCGGATGTTCATCCCCCATTAATAGGGGTTCTACTACCAATTATCAGGAACAGTGCGATATACATACATATATATATATAATCCTGCTTAGAAGATTCATTGGCCCAATTTTAGATCGCCTAAAAATCAATCACATTCTTGAGGGACATATGTGTGACTTTTTAATTCTGATTCCATCTTACTCTTGACTGTACATGTTTACGTATGTATTGTCGCATTGGGACAGCAAGCCCGTTGCGAATATGTGGTTGGAATTCCTTCCACCTTTTGGATATGTTACAGCACCAATTATTCCTCATGACTGATACTTGATTGCAAACTGAGTCTATTTGATAATGTACCCTCTGGTTATTTAACAATATTTAACATAGCCATGGAAAGATCCACCCATTTTTAAGTTCGGTAAACCTCTGTACATTGGCCATCTATGCCATGGCGAACTGTTAGTCATAACCAGCGGCTTTTTGTGTTCTTTTCAGTATCCGAATGTTGGACTGGCATATTACCCTCTGGTAATGACTAACATAGCTATTGAACATGGCCATAGAAATAGTGAAATTTCCCATTAAACATGGGTGGATTTCCAGTTCGTTATGTAAACGTTTACCAGGCCGGGTATATTGTGTGGTATCCTTGCTGACTCGTCCCTAAAATCTTGTGTGGTATCTGTGGTATCTGCGGACTCATAGTTGAAGCATTCTAAGTTGTTAAACACCACAAAAATAAAGAGGGGCCAAGTCGGCCTTAAGCAACCGGAAAACATATAGTACATACCACGAAAATAGAAGATATTCAGCTACCATGTTTGTACCCCATCTTCTATGTGTCTGGTTTTCTGAAAGGCGTTTTGGGAAGAATCACATAGAAGATACTATAGTTGGAAAATTTGGGATTAGCTACATCAACGGCAGTTTCTTAAAATCGTACTTGACCAAACCAGCCAAGTCAACATCATTACACCAGGTATATCAAGACATATGACTGGGTAAATTATAACGACCTCACTGCGACCTCACTGGAAATCATGGTTAGTAGGGGGAATCATCCCCAGATGGCCTTAATTCAGGTTGGTGAAATATTGTAATTTACCCAGATATGACATAGCCATGGTTTTTCATCACCCATCGCCCAGTCTTATCAACGGGAATAAAAAAGG
This sequence comes from Cladocopium goreaui, assembly GCA_947184155.2. NCBI lineage: Eukaryota > Dinophyceae > Suessiales > Symbiodiniaceae > Cladocopium > Cladocopium goreaui. Next base: position 734,277 of record CAMXCT020003334.1, read on the forward strand.
ATCCTAAAATGGAGGTACGTTAGTACCACATAAGACCATATTTTGTGGGGATATTCCCTTACATAGGCCCAACAAATAGGCCTTATAAATGGGGATTGCCTCCAATCAATCGGTTCCTGTTGCATTGCCATTGATCTTACCCTCTGGTAAACATACAAAAAACTATTGAACATGACCATAGAAATAGTGGATTTACGCATGAAAAATGGGTGGATTTTCCATAGTTATGTAAACGTTTACCAGGCCGGGTATCCCATATCTGATTCCAATGATCCCACCATCAGTGTTTTGTTCGGCCCAGGGCCCCATTTTTGGTGCTACCAAGTGTTGAATGAGATTCACCCCAGAATGCTCTAGATATATCTACCGTAAACCGCAGTTAATCTAGTTATATGATGTTATATGCACCACCTTTTCTGGATATATGTTTTTTTTGGTTATACATCAACTAGTGACCATACAAAAGCTGATATAAGTGTGCCTTCTTAGATATGGAATATATCTATCTATCTGTTCATAGCTATTGTAGACTTTGAAAAACCGCAAAGCCTAGTTCAGATGGAGGCTTCCTAAACTTGGGGTACCCCCAGTTATCGAGCTTGGGGTACCCCCAGTTATCGAGCTTGGGGTACCCCCATGACTCTAGAAACCCTCAGATAGCTCTGAATCAAGCGAACAGAGGGCCTTGGTGCTACCCCCAATGTGTTTGTTGAATGGCCAGGATATTGGAGCATATAGATAATAACATGTATATCTAGATTCACCCCAGAATACTCTAGAGATATTTACTTGCCAGGAAAGGCTCGGACAGTTGGACCATGAGATTCGGGAGATGGGCAGACGCTTGGCTCATCGCTCGCTCTTGGTTCCAAGGAGAACGCTTCGCCGGACCAACGTGGTCCTGATTTTAAGCAGTGAACATGGCGCTCGAACGAGGAAAACATGTGACTTAACCATGAAAAATGTTGATTCAACCAGGGAACATTGTGATTTAAGCATGAGAAATGATGATATAACCATGAAACATGGTGATCTAAGTGGAAAACAAGTGTGATTTGAGATGGTTCAGCAATCAATATGTTTTTTTTTCCGCTATACACAATGAAAAAAAGGATCTTCAACGTTTGAATTTAACCATGAGATCACAGTGGGATTAGAGGAAACATGAGGGTACTTGGGGGAGCATCCCGCCATCCCACTAGCCAAAACTGTTCATCGCCGTGGTGATTTTTTCAGTCCCTGAATCATGGCCTGATCCCAGATACAAATTGGTTATAACATGTTATAACCAGGGTTATGGCCCTTTACCAGTTATAAGTACTTATAACCCCATTTATAGATTGTATAATCCCATTTATAACCAGTTATAACTAATAAATGGCCATAACTGCAGGGTTATTAATCAGTTTCTAAGTGTGATGATACTCAAGTAGAAAGGGTGGACACCAGAAATGATCCAAAGATGCATGGGTGTGATCCATATTGAGGTCACGCGTGTGCTGATTTGTGGCCTTGTTTGTGGCTTGATTCGAAACACCGCCCTTCTTGAAACTCAGAAAATTCTACATATATATATATATGTATATACATACTGTATGAGGTTTCATTCTTATTAATATATATAGCATACAATCCCCAAAATTATTTTTTTGTATAGATCACATATAGCACAACAACAGACATATGATAATTACATCATAGTATTCCAAGCACTTAAGCAGCTTGAGCAGTTCCATTATCAGATTACTTTGTCATAAAATTATTCCAGGTGTGTCAATGGTAATTTCCGGATCCTAACATGCAGGTACTGTACCCTATAAGGCCATATTTTGTGGGGATATTCCCTTACATAGGCCTTATATGGTAGGTACCTCCAATTTAGGTATCTGAAGTTGCCATTGAATGTGAGCCCTTCAAGATACCCCTATCCCATCTCATTATACGAGTTGGCTGATAGGTTTGCAATGAGTTAGATTATAATCCCTAAAAACCCTGGCAGTATAACTCCCGATTTCCATAACCAACCGGGGAATTTTCAACGGCTCAAGAATGTCCCAATGATACCCCTTTAACATCTGGTTGGTGGTTTGGAACATGTTTTATTTTTCCATATATTGGGAATAGTAATTCCAACTGACTTTCATATTTTTCAGAGGGCTTGAAACCACCAACCAGACATCCAATGATAGCCCGGAAAGAATCCCAATGATTAAGCCTATCAAACCCCACATCAAACTCCTTTAATGTTACTACATTGAACTCTCAAAAAAGACCCAAAGACGTTATCCCACTGTCCATCTGGTTATTTAACAGTTCGTCATGGGAAAATCCACCCATTTTTAAGTTCGGTAAACCATCTATTTCGATAAATGGGCCATGGCTTGACCATGGCGAACTGTTACCCCGGGGGGGCTCCATTGACTCGCTGAGGCAGTCGAATCTTTTGGGCAAAACTTGCTCTCTCACAGTGACCTACGACGAAGGAACCGCCCGCGTGGCTTTTGAACTGCCCGAGACCAAGAGATCCGAGATCACGAGAGCTGGGAGACAGGTGCTGTGAAAAAGGATATGAAAAATCAATGTAGATATTCCAATGTAATTGTGAATATATACGTATATATATATATATATGTATTTATTATTTGCCATGATTGTAGATGATTATCTGATTCACATTGCTTCACTATGTGCACATGTGTTTGTTTGTGTTTGAATTTGCAAACGTACATGTATCATTATCTGATTGTATATCCGTAAATATATATATATATTTACATTGGTAGAGTAGTAGTAGGAGCAGGAGTAGGAGTAGGAGTAGTAGTAGTCGTAGTTGTAGTAGACGTAGTAGTTGCTGTAGTAGTAGTAGTAGTAGTAGTAGTAGTAGTACTAGTACTAGTACTATTTCTAGTACTAGTACTAGTAGTAGTAGTAGTAGTAGTAGTAGAAGTAGTAGTAGTAGTAGTAGTAGGAGTAATCGTCATGGTAGTGGTAGTGGTAGTGGTAGTAGTGGTAGTAGTGGTAGTAGTGGTAGTAGTGGTAGTAGTGGTAGTAGTGGTAGTAGTGGTAGTAGTGGTGGTAGTGGTGGTAGTGATGGTAGTGGTGGTAGTGGTGGTAGTGGTGGTAGTGGTGGTAGTGGTGGTAGTGGTGGTAGTGGTGGTAGTGGTGGTAGTGGTGGTAGTGGTGGTAGTGGTAGTAGTGGTAGTAGTAGTAGTAGTAGTCGTAGTAGGTAGTAGGTAGTAGGTAGTAGGTAGTATGTAGTAGGTAGTGTAGGTATGAGGGAGGTAGTAGTCAGTAGTATGTAGTCTGTAGTTCGTAGTATGTAGTAAGGAGTAAGGAGTAAGTAGTAAGCGGTAAGTAGTACAGTAAGTAGTAAGTAGCAACTAGCAAGTAGCAAGAAGTTATTAGTAAGTAGTAATAATCAATTTATATGTTATGTGATTATTTCCAAATATATGTAATGTGATTCAGTGACTTTTGGTTCAATATGTACATATATGTTTTTGTGTTTGTATTTGTGTATGTACATGTACCTAATTGTTGATTTGTATACTTCACATACATGATTTTGTGATTACATTATACCTATTTGTTCATGCATGATTTGTTGTTTTCCCTCGGGATGTTGTCGTGAGTGTTTTACGGGCCACACCCTAGTCACTCGTCAGGATGTTGTCGTTATTTTTTGCTGCATTTTTGAGGATGTGCACATGCAACCTCCAAACTCTATCCCACTTATGAAGTTTTTCATGATTTTCAGGACTCATATAACCATTCTCACAAACTTCGGAATGGCGACCAGCTTGTGGGGAGATTAATTTGTAGGGAGTTTTGGGCATCTCAAAAAGTACTTTTTGAGCAAAAAGTGTCTCGTGCTAACATGTCATAACATCTCCGTGACTTACAACGATTTATAACGTGAAAAAGTGAAAAATGAAAAGTAAAAAAGTTATAAAAGTGAAAAAGTAAAAAGTAAAAAATGAAAAATGAAAAAGTTAAAAATGAAAAAGTAAAATGATTTATATTAGATTGAAAAGTTTTAAAAGTTATGCACCAACAAACATTGAACTTACATGAATTAGTATCCTTGATGGATGTGGCATGGTTGTCAATTGAGTCAATTGTGTCTTATTATTGGCAATGAGAGCAGAGCTTGGTGATGGAACTTCAATCATCAAGTTTACTACATTGCCAACATTACTATTTATTGGGCATGTCTAGTACCTGTGTTTGCATATGCCTCATGGAAGGATGTGTGTTATACACATCACGTCAGGATGATTATGCATCCCCAGGTCACATGGCAATGCATATTTCCTGTTGCCGATGTGATATCTCACAAAAACATGCCAACATCTTCCCCTCAATTAGTCAGTCAGTCAATTGTGTCAATTGCATCTGTTGTGTTTCTTCAATTTCTGATGTTGAGTTCTTGTGGTGTGAAGTGGTTTCAGATTGAGATTCTCTGAATTGAGTCATTGCTTGAGATGTTACTACATTGTCATTCACCTGCTCGGGCCTTAGTTTGCAAACATGTCTCGTTGACAAATGATTTGCGTCAATTGTGTCATTTGCGTCATTTGGATGTTTGCAGGTCAATGTTTTGTTTGGATGTTTCAAGGAGGGGCTGTATAGCGCGTCAACTTCATCAATGACAAGGAGCTGGTGAGTTCAATTATTGTGAATCAATTCAGTGGACTCAAGTCCAAGCTGCAACTGTTCAATTCTTGAACCGGGGCCATGTGTGGGTGGTGGCAATTTTGGCTCAAAATTTGCAGGATTTACTGCATCATTCATTTTGGTCAATTGGTGGGTCAGACAGTTGAATTTTGTCAAGCTGTGTCAATTGTGTCATTTGTTTGCCATGATGTCGGTTCCTGTTGCTGATGGCTCCCTTCCGATTGTGGTCCTGCCCTTCGGTATCATTCACGAGGCATGTTTGATTGATTGGAGTGCGTTCTGAGTTGTGTGTACATTATATAAAATAGATAAAGGTTTGCTTGTGTGGTTTGAATTATTAGCTGGTCACTGCATCTCATGAGCAGGATCGTCGGGTGAAATGGCCAAAGTACAGGGAGAGCCTTGGTTCAAATAAAATAAGGCAACTGGTAAATAAAATTCAAGGACCTTCTGAGAAATGTGGTGTTGCGCGCTTTCGCATTGTCAGCGATCCGAGGATGGATGGAGGGCGCAAAGTTGATGCAGATCAATGCCTGAAGCACCCATCTCTTGTGAATCTTGCCAGTGATTCGTAGTGATGTCAAAGTAAGCTGATGGTTGGCTCCAGGCATCATTTACAAAACTACAGCCTGTGAGGAAAGCGAAGGAGATGCTGCACGACTTCCTGAGGGACAGGATGGCCAAGTTACTGGCTGAGAAACCTGAATTGCGTCAGAAGGCCAATTGCAAGAAGTTGCTGGACGAGCTCAACGACAATGACATTGAGGTGGGATCATAATGTTGCTTCAGTCCATGTGGTTTTCAGTACTCAGTAGTCAATCGGTTTTGCCAGGTGCGTTGCGGTGCCAAAAATTGTTGTGAACCATCAGCCATGCTGCAGGCAAATTGGTGGTCTTGCCATGTCCAAATTGACAACGACCTGTGGGTAGTGGTGCCCAGTATGCCCAAGAATGCGCCAAACCTGATTATCTTGCACAAGGGTGCCTACCTCAATTGAGTCAAGTGAATGTTGGAATCCTTTGAATTTCAAATGTTCACACATGACATGAATCATTGAGCTGAGCCAGCAGGAGTCAATTCACTCGACTGGGCCTGCAGGCCAAATTGCTGTGGAGTTCGGTGGCTTCTTCTGTGAGCGTTTGATCCAATTTCATTTGCCCGCGGATGACAATGAAGAGCCAGCTGTGCAAGAGCCACAGTCGCTTCCACCAAATAGTCAGTAGACAGCAAGACTGACTCAACTGACACACTCAGTAGCATCTGAAGTGATGAGCAGAAACCACGGGGTGGTCAGTGATTCTGATGGCTTCAATTGTCTCATCATCATCATACATGGCCGAAATGATTCGTTCAGTCACATGTGGAAAAAACGATGATCAACTTATTGATTGAACGGTTTAACTGTGGCAGGATCTGGGCGCTTGTCATTCTCTCAGTACTCAGAACCAATGATTTGACTTGACTTGCTTTCTTCCGATACAAATGCAATTACATTGCGTCAATTGAATCAATTGAGTTCAGACTTGAATTGAAACTAACAAGAAGTGTTGCAGTCATGTCATTGTATTCTTCAATGTGAGGCCTGAACCAAGCCTGCAGATGTCTTTGAAAGGCCCGGTTCTGCTCCAGTCTTAATTCTTTTCAACATAACATGTTGAAGCTTCTAACAGTGAGCCAGTGTCTGTTGTGGCATCGCCTGTTCAACTGGAAAGCTGATTGATTTCATTTGGTTCATCATGCAGTGCTATTGCAGAGTTTCTCTCAATTGTGTCGTCAAGTATTGATGTCATCTCTTTTGGGTTTGAGTGATTGAGTTGTATGTGAAGCAGCTCAAGCACAATGGAAACTTCAAAATGCAATTACACTAGGTAGAGGAACTCAAGCATTGAAGTTGGACAATTTAGCCAGACATCTAATCTAGAAATCAAGTAAAAAACTATAAAATCAAAGTCATCTACTTCATTGAATGAAATCAAAATCATCGACTTAATTGAACAAAATCAAATTCATCTACTTTCTTAAATTCCAGCCAGCGATATTGCCTTGCCAATTGTCAATTGTGTCAATTGCTTCAATTGCTTTCAATTGATCGAAGCCATGGCAAACAAGATTCCTCGTAGCTATGCGCCCGGTGACAACAAGGACTACGACGACAAGAAGAAGCCAGGCAACGAGGAGTCCCAGTACCCATTGCCATTGGTGGTGGCACAGCCGCAGCAGAAACATGTGGCCCATGTGTTCTACTACTACCATTCTGGGAGCGGACGTCGCTCGGAGTGGATGACCCTCTGCAAGGACACTATGCAGTGCAACTTCCGGAGTGTCTTGGTTTTGAACTGATTTGCCTTAAGTAAACATTGTTCTGAGTGTGCTTTCAAGTGACATCAATTGTTTCAATTGCCTCATGTGTTTTGAACATTGTCTTTGAGCAGCTTGCTTTGCTGAGGCAGATCAAAAAGCGGAGCATTGCACTGGAGTGGATTGCATGGCAAATGGAGCTGGGATGGCACTCTCCGGATTTGGGACTGGAACTGCCGAGGCGAGCATGCGCCCAAAGCATGCCGCAAGGACACCAACTTCGTCTTGGCTGCAGACAATGAGTTCCTTTGTGATCAGATATCGCCGTGTGGACACTTGGTCCGTAGACGAATGTGGTACATCGGCGAATTCCACATCGAGGCTTGGAACATTGCGTTATTGAATTTCATTGACAATAGATTTGCACTTGCATGAACCAAGCATGGTAAGGTCATGAACACAGTAGGTTAGTCAGCAATTGATAGTGCTTCCAAGTCAGTTGGCTCATTTTGGACCATTGGACTTGCTGAACAGGTCCTCGAGGCGTTGGCTGCTGAAGCGGAGCTGGAAGATGTGGATGCGGTGTCAATTGCGTCATGGCAACCATTGTCAATTGCGTCAGGTGTGCTGGCTGTGCAGGATGGCAGAGAAGCAGAGGATGGCGAGTGGGTTGTCTTTTGAATTTCGATGAGTCTTGGCAGTCTTCAATCCCTGACCAGGTTTTGTGGTAAAGTAGTGAATTCAAACTGCTGCGCTTCAGTTCACTTGGGATGTCATTCTTTAATTTGATTGGAATGCCTGTGGTGTCCCCTGCTTCTCCCTGTCCAAACCCATCAATTGAACGAATTCATTTGCGCCCATGCCAAGGACGGAAGCCATCCCAAAGTGCCTGCTTGGTTCCTGATAGAATTGCCTGAGCTGTTTTTGGCAAGATTCCAGAAGTGGGTGTGTATGGTTCCTCTTACTCTTGATTATAAAAAACAAAAAATGTTGTTGAAGCCATGGTGTGCTTTCAAAACGGAACTGAGGAACCATCATGATACCCATTATTCCAGAAGTGGGTGTGTATGGTTCCTCTTACTCTTGATTATAAAAAACAAAAAATGTTGTTGAAGCCATGGTGTGCTTTCAAAACGGAATTGAGGAACCATCATGATACCCATTAGCTGATATGGAAAGCATGTCAATTGAAGTACAATTGCAGCTCAATTGCCTTTTCAAAGTAAGAGTACTGTGCTTGAAAACATGAGCATTCAGTGGAAGACATGTCAAGGCTGAACTTCGAGATATATCTTTGTTGACCTGCTAACAAAGTGTCAATTGCTTGTGATTCTAGTGCGCTACCATCCAAGTGGCCAGGTGCAGCCTTCGCTTCAACTTGGGGGCCCCAGGATTTCTTTGACAAGTACGTTTGGCAAAGTCATTTTCATCTTGAAAAGTGATTTGGGCAATTGAGTCAATTGGTTCATTTTAGTCTACTACTGACTCATGACTGCGCCAATGTACAGATTGTCAGCGGTATTGATTTGTGTTGATGTGTGTTGATTTGTGTGAAAACTGCAAAAGGATTCCCTAATCAATCTGATCTGCAAGTGTCCAAGCTAGCGCTGAGGTTTCTGTCATATTGATCGTGATCAGAGATTCCAGACTTACTTTATTTGATTGACATGGGACACTGTTTTTGTACAATACAAGCTTTGCTCATGGCATCAAATGATATGTGATTGCATGTTCTTGTCTTGTGTCTCAAGGTGGCTGGCGGTAACGTGCAGGCGCTGCTTCGTTTCCTTTTGAACTACTTTGTCTGTGAAGTCAATGTCATCAATTGTGTCATTTGAAGTCAATTGGCTCCAGGGAAGTCAGGTCAGTAAATTCCAAGAGGAAGTGTGTCATTCAAGGCATGCACTACTTACTTTTTGCAGGCCTTTGCGACATTAGCGGCAGGCCGAGGCGAGGCCTGTGTTGTTTACGTGCCGGTCATTATTCATTATGTTCATTCTTTCAAGTCAGTTCATTGAATTGCTTTGTCAATGGGTTTTGTGGTTGTAAATCTGACATATGACAATATGGCAGTCTTCACGAAGCAAAGTTGGCTCAAAGCTTTGCTGGGTGCCTCGATTCAATTGCATCAATTGCGTCAATTGCCGCATTTGTACCCAAACGGATTTAAGAACAAGTCATGCCTCATGCAGGAAAACATGATATTCAAAGGCCAACCCAATGAGCACCAAGAATGCAAGTCTTCAGTTTAAAGTTCATTTATTTGTTTGACATTGTTGATGTCTGCACCCAGCATTGCTGTGCAATACTTGCCATCTGAGTGGCGCTCGACTGTTAACAAGTGGCCAAGAAAAGCTCAGCAGGCTGCTTGATCGCACTGGTGAACATGCAATTGAGCATTTTGATCATTTATCATGTCTTACTTTCAATTTTGAGATAAATCCTGATGTGAGTGTGTTTACCAGAATCTGGGAGTAAGACATTAGCAAGTTGCTCGCTTGAGGCGATCTATCTCCTGTACCTTGAGTGCCCGAGTAACGCCCAGGATCTAGTGCCCCTTGGACCAAAAAAAAGGAGAATCGAATTTATGAAGTTTGCTGATTCGGGCTGCTATTTATGTTTGATTCATTGAAGATGTTCAGAGTTCAATTGGGTCAATTGTCTTCAGTGAAAGTGTGGGTCAATTGAGTTCACTTGGTTGTTTGTTTTCAGGGACCACATCAAGAAGAAACCACCGGCCTGCATCCTGAAGTACGTTCTGTCGTCATCGCGGGAAAAGATCAGGGAGTAACTTACTTGCACTGCAGGATGTTTTGCTTGGATGTTGCCAATGCTGGCTTGAAGCTGGTTCATTACCAAGGTACCACGAGAACAATGGCATCAAGTACGACAATGTCACCAAGAAAAGGTGACCAGACCACAGTTTCTTGGCTTTAAGAAGACATGTTGCCCAATCACATTGGCTGGTTTGGATCAATTGTGTGAATTGCGTCAATTATGTAAATCTGAAGTGTTGAAGGGCTGGCACTTGAATCAAGTTTGGATCAAATGTGTGATTGGGTCTGCTTTGGATGTAGTGTCTGATGTCAGGTGCCAATTCACTTGTGGAATCACCAAACCTTCAACTGGCCAAAGCGCGTCGCGATCCTGGGGTATGGATCGGGCAATGCGAGAAAGGGGTGGCAGGACAGGGCCTTGTGTCATGATCATTGATGGAAACTGACATTATGATGTTTAGTTTTCAGCCGCTGGGTTTGGTGTGTGATCAAGTTTCTTATTCTTTGTGCCTTTTGATTGCAGGAACCCCCGAAGGAGGTGGTCCGGATCATCGAAAAGATGGGCGGTCACTTGCGGGACCCAATGAAGGAAGTGTGGGAGCACCGGCTTCCTATCAAACTGTCTAGGCAGTGCCTTTGATGCATTCAGATCACAAGGATTTCCTTTGATTTCCTTTGAATGCATTCATGATGATATCATCATTGGTGGTTTGTTATTGGGATGCTAAGGTCCTTTGAAGAGCCTCAGGGTTCGAAGCAGAAGATGAGCGGACTGCACACGGAGGTGCAGGAGGAAGTGGCTTGGCATCAACGTCTTTGGGGTCGACACTAAGACAGGTTGTCAGTTCGTAGTGAAACTGATAACATGTTTGAACTCAGTATTGTCAATTGACTGAGCCAGTTGTTTTGCCTTCTTGTTTCATGTGCCTTTGATGTTGCTTCATGTAGTTCTTGTAGCGCTTGGCTCATTCAGGTCATCCGCCACACAGGGTTCCCAGCGGTGATCCTCGACATTTTGTCACGACCAGGGATGATCGTTCGGTTTCTTGCCTGCATTTGGCTAGTCTTGGCCTATCATTGCAGTGTACTTGTCATGTGATGTTTGCAATTGTGTCATTTGAATGCCTTGGAGCAACTCACAATTCTAATGTGAAAGACAGAAAAACAATTTCACCCAGTCAAAGCTTCAACCTTTGCACATTTGATTTTAGCTTCTTCAGACTTGTTTTGCTGAGGCTGACGTGTTCATGGGGCTGGCACAGAACCTTGGGAACGGCTGGTGTGATCATCAAGATCTTGCAGATGGCAGGCGTCGAGGTGGTCCTGTACTCCGCCCGCTTGTCGATGGCCCCTGCGGTGGATTGCAGCAATGTCATCGCCTTTCTGCAAGGGTCGCCAAATGTGTGTCTTGGCAAGAATTTCAAGGATGCCTCACCGATGTTGGGTTCAGGGTTTGAATATGTTTGCTTTCATGTTTTCAAAATTGATTACTTGCTTACTTGCCTTACCCTGATCAACATTTGTCCCCAGTGAATATTGAATTGCCTCAATTGATTCAATTGAAGTAATCTTTCATGTTGCAAGTGCTGCTAAGTTTGTCCTCGCTATGGCTCAGTGTTGCTCAGGACTATGCGAACCCTTTCGCAAAACATGTATGATGACATCACCGGGAAGCCTTGGACCGATGAGGACTTCAACAATGCCTTGGAGAGGGCTCGAAACCTGTGGAGAGAAGTCTACCCTCATTGCCGGATTAGCTTTCGGGAAAAGTCGGTGGCTCCACCCCCCCCGGGGGGGCCTCCCCCTCGGGACATTGGCCCGATAGCCACAGCGTCAGCAAGACCTCCTCCCAAGCCAACCCGCCCAGCCCCAAAGGCGGCATCAACCACCGCCCCAAAGGCAGAGCCAGCCTCAGCCTCAAGTGTGAAGAGGGAGCCATCCCCCACAGCCTCAGCCTCAAGTGTGAAGAAGGAGCCATCCTCCACAGCCTCAGCCTCAAGTGTGAAGAGGGAGCCATCCCCCACCGCACCTGAGCCAGCCCCAAAGGTGGAAGAGCCAGCCCCTGTCAAGGAGGAAAAGATCGGTATGCCGCCAGGGCTTGTGGATGAGCTCCAAACCATGAGCCCAGCACAGAAGAAGGCCAGGTGCTATTAGTGCTGCAATTGATTCAATTGATTAAACATTGTCATGGCCATAGTAAATGACATGGTTGCATGGTTTCAGTTGAGTAAGGGTTTTGGCATTGTCATTCAATCATGTTCTTTCCTTTGTCGCTGACAGGCCAAGCTCAGTGACCCCTACGTGCGGGAAATGATTCAGCAGCAGATCTCTTTCTTGCAGGGCCTTCTTGAAACTGATGTTGACGGGGGTGATGGATGGGACGAGGTGTTGTGCCATGGCTGCAGTTCAGTGATCCAGCTGTTGAGAAGGAGTGATTTGCTGTCATGCCACCAATGCCTGTGTCAAACTCATTATCATTATTGTTTGGCCAAGGGACGAGATCTTGACCGACTACCAGATCCAGCCTAGCATCAGAGCTATGATGGCCGCTGCCAAGATCTCCCGGAGCCACAAGATCAAACTAATGTGTCTGGTCTGGGTGTTGAACTTGAAGATCTGATATCTTTTCCTTGCTCACAGTTTGGTCAACAGGTCTGAGTGTTTCAGCTTTTTTGTTTGTATGTTTTCGAAACAAATACCAAGGTTCAACATGCTGCTCCGCTGGGGGAACAAGGCAGAGTCGAATGACTGGTTGCGCAGGGCAATTGGCAACTTGGCTTCACATGTCATGGCTGAGCACTCATGCTTTGAAGCAACATTTTCAAAAAACATGATTGATACTCAAAAAAGCATTTTCAAAGTTGTCAAGGTTGAAGTGCTTGTACTCCAGGTCAAGAAGAGGTTGATGCAGCACCGTCATCAAATTGGCGCCGCTGGCGCTGAGCATGGACTTTTTTCAATTTGTGGGCCAACTGAGCTCAACTGAAATTGCAGTCATTTGTGTCATTTGTGTCAATTGTGTCATTTGTGTCAATTCATCATTGACAAATGCAGTCTTGAAGCATGGGCATCAATTAGGTTGAACAATGAGTGCTTGTTCTTGTCGAAAAAAAAGTGAATGATGTTTAAGACATATGAATCAAGGTTTGGTTTCATGTTCAGTCTTTGCACCCATGCTTTCGTGTTTCCATGCTTTTTTGCCCATGCTTTCTTGCAATGACAGTTTGCAAACAATGGCATTTGAAGAAACAAAAAAGGGTGAACGCTAGTCCCAGCACAAGGTGATCATGTTGCAGAAGCAGTGAAACACTTTCATGGCAGCCGTTGCTTCATGTTACACTTGTTGTTTAGATGTTTGTCAGGCAAAGCATTGATAAAGGGTGGTGGGATGGGCTCAGTTAGCATATCTTCCAGATGACTTGTTTGCAAGTTGTGCAATTGGGTCAATTTGTCAATTGGGTCAATTTGTTGTCAATTGGGTCAATTTGTCAATGGCAAGTTATGTCAATGATGGGTGAGTCATGTCATCGCTTGCAGCACTTGTGATGTCAATGATTCTTTGAGTGTTTGTCTCAAGCATCTTCAGTGACAAATTGTTTCAGTTGATACAGTGTGGAACATGTGACATGTTTGAGGTTGCTCAGTTCACTACTTGGATGAGAAGGCATGGACTTTGTTTTAGCAATGGTTTCTTCATAGCCACATATCTCACTTGATTCAATTGTGTCAATTGAAAGATAGCCAACTAGAAACGGTGTCATTGATGGCTCAAAAATGCACCATCTTCATGTGAGGCAGATGGATCGATTGGTCTTGGGGGTGCTCTTGGACAAGCAGGCCTGGTTTCTGGGAGTCAGTCAATTTGTTTTCCATTGTCATGTTGCATCAATTGATTCAATTGTGTCAATTGCTTCTTGTCAGTGAAATTGATCCAGTTCATTGAAATTGTTTCTTTTCAATTTGGTCAATTTCAATCAATTGGATCAATTGGAATTTGTGTCATTCACTTTGATTCACTTTGATTCACAGCCAGTTGCATTGAGATTCATTTATATTCAAACGTACTAGATAAATCAAAAGCATATCTTAGATGAGTTTATTGAGATTCATATTCATACATACGTACTAGATGAATCAACAGTGCATATTCATATCTTAGATGACTCTGTTGAGATTCATTTTCATATCCACTAGATGAGCCAAACGTGCATGCATACTCATATCTTAGATGAATCTATTGAGATTCAACTTCATATTTACTAGATAAATCAAAAGTGCATAGTCCTGTTGAGATTCATTTTCATATCTACTAACTAGATGAACCAACCGTGCATAGTCATATCTTAGATGACTCTTTTGATATTCATTTTCAAATCCACTAGATGAATCAATAGTGCAAAGTCAAATCTTAGATGACTCTATTGATATTCATTTGCATATCCACTAGATGAATCAACAGTGCACAGTCATATCTAAGATGGCTCTATTGAGATTAATTTTCATATCCACTAGATAAGTCAATATTCACCAATATACTTACACAATATACTTACCAATATATTTAAATTTAGATATGAAAACATAATGTCAAGTGCATGGAGATGAATATTAAAAACTATGAATACTTGTATCAATTTCTCAAAATTGATCAAAATTGTTTAAACAATACTTATTCCCGTCCACAAAAATCTGCTCAAAATTGCTCCAAATTGCTCAAACTTATTTAAAAGGACTTATATCTGCCCAAAAAAAATTGCTAAAAAATGCTCAAAATGGTTCAAAATTGCTCAAAATTGTTTAAAAGTACTTATACCTGCCCAAAAAAAATTGCTAAAAAATGCTCAAAATGGTTCAAAATTGCTCAAAATTGTTTAAAAGTACTTATACCTGCCCACAAAAATCTGCTCAAAATTGCTCAAAATACCTGCCCACAAAATCTGCTCAAAATTGCTCAAAATACCTGCCCACAAAATCTGCTCAAAATTGCTCAAAATTGCTCAAAATCGCTCAAAATCGCTCAAAATCGCTCAAAATCAAAATTGCTCAAAATTGCTCAAAATTGCTCAAAATTGCTCAAAATTGCTCAAAATTGCTCAAAATTGCTCAAAAGTACTTAAAAAGTACTTATACCTACCCAAAAAATCTGCTCAAAATTGCTTAAAAAGTACTTATACCTGCCCAAAAAATCTGCTCAAAATTGCTCAAAATTGCTCAAAATGGCTCAAAATGGCTCAAAATTGCTCAAAAATGCTCAAAATGTCTCAAAATGTCTCAAAATGCCATTTTGAGAAATTTTGAGGTGATTTTGAGACATTTTGAGACATATTGAGACATATTAGGTGATAGAATCAACACGATGCATGATAATAATGTAGTTACATCAATAACGTTGTATGGTGTGCAAATCATGATTAGGTTCACAAACTTCGGAATGGCGACCAGCTTGTGGGGAGATTAATTTGTAGGGAGTTTTGGGTGCAAATCATGATTAGGTTCACAAACTTCGGAATGGCGACCAGCTTGTGGGGAGATTAATTTGTAGGGAGTTTTGGGCATCTCTAATAGGTGATAGAATCAACACGATACATAATACCAATGTAGTTAAATCAATAACGTTGCAAATCATGCTGCAGCAATTGAGTGAGTCAAGCAATTGTAGCCATCACATTTGACACAATTGAGTCAATTGGATCATCATGCCAGCTGCCCCTGTGAACCGAGCTTCCAAGAGACAACGCACTTTGCCCCAGATGATGGAACACATGATGAATCCCATGATGATGAATCCCATGATGGGTGGAATGATGAATCCCATGATGGGAGGTGGCATGGCGCCTATGTTGATGGGTGGCTGCAATGGAATGATGGGACCCATGAATGGAATGATGGGTGGAATGATGAACCCAGCAGCCATGCGTCGAATGATGGAAGATGTTGCGGCTGGGGAAGATGCTGAGGAAGAAGTCCATGATTATGATGATGTTGGTGCAGTCCAAGATGCTCCTCCTCCTCAGCCTGCTGCTGCTTCGGCCTCTGTGGTTGCGCAGCCTGTGGCTCCTGCTGTGCCTGTCCCTGCTCAGCCTGAGCACCAGCCGCCGCCTGTGCTCCCTTACAACAAGAGTGATGATGCTGCCATCACAAGGTCTGCAAGTATGATCAGAGGCCTGGGGTGGGACATGTATGTAACCGATGTTGATATGATGATCCTATGTTTGTTTTAAGTTTTGTTGATATGATGATCCTATGTTATGTTGATATGATGATCCTATTTTTGTTTTAAGTTATGTTGATATGATGATCCTATGTTTGTTTTAAATTATGTTGATATGATGATCCTATGTTATGTTGATATGATGATCATATTTTTGTTTTAAGTTATGTTGATATGATGATCCTATGTTTGATTGAATTTAAGTTATGTTGATGTGATGATCCTATGTTATGTTGATATGATGATCCTATTTTTGTTTTAAGTTATGTTGATATGATGATCCTATGTTTGATTCAATTTAAGTTATGATGATATGATGATCCTATGTTATGTTGATATGATGATCCTATGTTTTTTAAATTTATGTTGATATGATGATCATATGTTTGTTTTAGTTACCATGCTAGTGGGAAAATGGTAAAATGTTTGCAAGATAAAATTGTGCAATGTTCATTTCATGAATGGTCATATGGTCTGCTTCCTGTGGTTGTCAGGCATTCCCATGACAAGACTTTCCTATGCCATTGAGAAGTTGGTGCCAGCCCTGGATGCCGGCTACACCAGTGGCCTCACCCAGCGAGGTCTTCTTCAGCTTCTCTGGATCATCACGAAGTTAAAGCCATCTCTCAAGATTTCGAATCTTCGTGATTTGGTGAGAATCAATCAGTGTTGTTGTTTTAGATTACGATTATTAATACTTTAGTTGTTGTTTGTGTAGTTCATTAGATTGTCCCTGTTTGGCCATGTTGTGTTGAGTTGTTGTGTCTTTGCAGCCACAGATAATGTCATCCAATGACAATGAAATGTTTATATACATTTATATATTAATAATGTAAAATATACAATGATAGAGATTCTTCAACATCAGTCAAAGGTTATTGTACCCATCTCACCATCAATCGCCCAGGTGTGACCTCGTATGATGATCTTGGCAACAGGTTCAAGAAGGCCCATGACAGGATCAAGGATTCCTGCGAAGGGTTTCCTGACAACATCGTCCAGGAGCTTCCGTTGGTCTTGGGGGATGCCGAGGTCAATGATGTGGCTGTTGCTCAGGGATGGAAAGATGAGTTCCTGAAGCCTGTTTCTTGTGCAAAGGCTCCTCCGCCCAGTGTTGCTGAGTTCTTTGCAGGCAGGCGTCCGGCTGCAGCACCTGTGCCGGCGTTGTCTCACCCCCCTGCGCGCAATTCGTCAATTGCGTCAATTGCCCCAATTGCTGTGACAACAAGCAAAGCTGCTCCGCCAGCTCCAGCCAGCCCAGCTGCTGAGGCAGCTGCTCCGCCAGCTCCAGCCCGCCCAGCTGCTGAGGCAGCTGTGAGAGATGCCACTCCACCAGCTGAGCCTAGCCCAAATGGAGATGCCCAGGGAGCTGAGCCTAGCCCAGCTGTGGACCCGGCTGTCGAGCCTAGCCCAGCTGCTGAGGCAGCAGCTGTGACTGTGCCAGCTGCAGATGGAGATGGCCCACCCATTTGTCTGATTTGCCAGCAGGAGATGACCAATGGCGCGATGAAGACACTTGGGTGCGGCCACACATATCATCTTTCTTGTATGGAGGGCTGGTACACAGCAACATCCAACTTCGAAGAGCGTTGCCCTCTCCGTTGCCAGATCACGCCCCCAGCTGGTGATCGAGCTGTTCGAGGAGCGGATGACTTCGAGGTTGTGGACTTCATGTGAGTCTGAGTGAGTGACTGGCAGATGATCGGATGGCTGAACTTGGCCCAATGGCCCAATCTAGTTGGCAGATGGCTTGGTCAAGCCAGTGAGGAAACTTTAAGTTGCAGCAGAGTTGTTTATGAGTTGTCTATAGTATAATCTCATTTTTTTTTTGAACCATTGGCTGGCCATCATCGAATTTTATTGAAGTTTGTCTCATTTGGGGGGATTCTCTCTGCAGTGGAGTCAGCTAAATGCCGGACCACTTTAGCTTTGACGCAATTCATTTGTGTCAATTGCCATCAATTGAGGTGTGTGAGTTGCAATTGTGGTTTGCCAGCAGCAAAGGCGTTGGTCTGAAGCTCCATTGGAAGAGATGATGGGGAAAATGCATTGTTATGCTATTGCTATTGCAAGCTGCTTTCATTGAATCGTTAAAAGCTTGTGCTGGAGCTCCTTTTTTTACTTGTGTTGTTTCTGTAGCTTACTTTTCTGCAGGCTTCGTTGTGGAGTGAGAAGGCTGGAACTTCACTGACTTTCTGATTTTTTTTACACTTGTGCAATGATGATGGTGAAGTTGAACTGTCAAGACTGCCGGAAGTCATTCATTGCTGTTCGCACATTGGTGAGTTGGTATGTGCCTGCCAGATTTGGATCAATTGACTTCTTCAACTGAAAAAAACTATATATAATGATTCATAAGACAACCAAACAAGAATCATGACAATCAAACCAAACAATCTTCAGGCTTTGAACAAATGATGTTTGAATTGCAGTGCAGCAATGGTGCCAAACCATGGACAATCAGTAAGAGATCACAAACCTAAACCATGGCCAATCTGTAAGACATCATTTGAGTTTCAGGTAGTTCAATTTGAGTCAATTGTGTGATTTGTCTCATGGACTTCGATGATGGCGGCAGTGACAGTCAGGAAGGGCGTGACGACTTTCAGTCCCTGACTACAGACTTGGAGCCCTTTACTTGCGATCACCCATTGCTGAAGTTTGGCCAAGTTGGCTACAATGGACCTGCTGGCTTCATGTGGGACTTTGCCTATGTCTATGACAACCTTCATGCTTTGGGCGAAAAGAAGCAGAAGTACAAGATGTTAAAGGAGCTCCAGGAACAATGCTGTGAAGGGCAACACTTGTCCAGGGAAGATTTGCATGTGAAAAAGGAAAGAAGGCTAGCCAATTTGCCCAAAACAAAATTGTCCTTGATGAATCATGGTCGAACTATGTTAGACATGATTTGACATTGAAGAGGTTGTTTCAATTATGTAATCAAGAGTAATCATCTGCATTTGTTGTGCAGGCGAGGGTGCTTGGCCGTTGATGCAGTGAGCACATTGCTTGTCTTGCACTTTTTGCTCGACTTGCTCAACAAAACAAGAACTGATGCCAAAGCGCTGACTATGAGAAACTATTTCAAAGATGTTGGCATGCTGGTCACCCAGGAAGCAAGTCGCCACAATGATGTGCTGAAGTTTTCAGTTGGTGACTTTCCTATGCATGTTCTGCCTACAGGGAAGTTGCAAGGCTTTCGTTTGTGGCTCGGAAGACATGTTCACAAACAGGTGGTTCAATTGTGGCTTACACTGTGGAAGTGGATGGCCAGGGAAGACAATGGGCCACTTCTGACAGAAGACATTTCCAGCAACGATGATGAGGAGCCATCCTTGGTGGATTTACTCATGTTTTGTGTCAATTTTATACATTCCTACAAGGCGGCCCATTCGTTTCGACAGCCTCCCCCTTTCTCCACCGATAGCATGAGAAATCTGCAACAATGCGTTCTCAAGTTTGTGGCGTGGGTTGTCAACAATGTGGTGCTTGAGATGATGACCCAGCAGGACGATTCTCAGCCAGTGCCATCCAGACGCGTGAGAAGGCTAGGTGGTAGTCAAAATGCATTACTTTTTGTTTACTGTAAAATAGTTTTGTGCCTGTGTGAATTCTCGAAGGTGTGGAAATTAAAGGTTTTGAACCTTGCCAAACAGGAACTCCGATGCAAATCTGCGGAAGATGAGTCCTCATGAGATCTGGCGTGTCATTGAGCAAAGCAAGGATACTGGGGTGTCATACCAAAAGATTTGTGCTCTGCGAAAAGATGACCCACAAGGAGGAATCAGTGAGCAACTGACGTGGGTTTGGCAGAGAAAATTGTTGTCAATGTACAGGCAGTCATCAAGGCTAAGTTTCTTCAATGTGAAGAACTTCGCCATTGTCACGGATGCCTCAACTCATAGCAACAAGGACTACCTGATGAGCCTGGCCTATGACCCTGTAAATGGAGTAGGGGCTCACATGTGCTCAGTTCACGTCAGGTCAACAAAAGTGTTACACCCACAGGAGATGGAGCTGACACCAGAAGCAGAGCGCTTGGCAGCGAGACGGGAAATTGAACGGCTTAGCAGCTTGAAGTTCTTGCAAGGCCTTTCGGCCCAGATATGCAAGTTGACTGACCTTTGCTTGGATGATTTTAAATTTCCTGAAGTCTTGCTCAAAATGTTGGAGCTGCAACCAGGCGATAACTTCTTCTTTGACGACAATGTCGCAGTGCTGAATGGAGAGGAGTTTCAATTAAGTCAATTACGTCAATTGTCTGATTTGCCTTGTTTGCATTGCATCATGGACCAAGGCAAAGTTGGCTGCGCAGCTGCTGCCTTTGTCACTTCCCAAGCTGGCCTCCAAATCCACTTCACCTTCGACAAGATTCACCGCCTGTTGAGAGACCTGAAAAACCCAATCAAAGCAGCTGGCTTGGAATCTTGTGTTTTGGCAACAACGTATCTGTTCAGCGTCAACACCAAGCCTTTTGGAAGTGGCCAATGGTTTACGGAAAAAACTCAGATCTTGGAAGCATTCTTTGAATCCAACAGCTTTGATCCTGGGTCATTTGCTTGGATCTCACTTTTTTGTTGAAGTTGGTTGTTGATTTTGTTTGTTTGCGAATGTAGGCTACTGGAACAAATCATATTTGAAATCAAGTTTTGAAGCAGCTCAGGACTGCCAATGGTTTCAGGCATTGAAAGAGAGAATTGCCAATGATTTTGGTATGGAAGGGTGCTCCGACAGGGAGATCTGGGACTCCATTCCCGAGCAATTGGAATCGTGGAGGCTCAAGGGCGGACTTGCCAAGGCAAGCAGATGGTTTTCCTGGAACGAAGGAGCTGCTGTCCACTTGAAAGAATGGCATAGCTCCCTCATGCTCCTCTCGTGGTACTTCCCAACAGATCTTGACACTGATGGTCAGTCTGGTTTGTTAGGCCTCAAAGGCTGTTTGACACAGATGTATTGGGAAGATGCCCACATCATCTTCAGAGTTCAATATGGAATGTGGTCGTGGTACTCGCAGCAGATCCATGATGTCAAAAGCCCAGAGCATGCAATCATTGAATCTTTGGAAATGGTCGAGTCATGGATGAGTCATCAGTCTCTCCAGACCCTTGCTGAATCGTGGAGCGCTCAAACTTGGGCCGATGTTGAGCGGTTTGTGCCTGACCAGGAGGCCTTCATTGCCAGAGTGAATACCTATGCTCTTGGATGCTTGATGAATCGTTGCGCAACGCTTTCCAAGTTCTCAGCTCCACCTGAGACATGGGTTGGGCTTCTAGATCCCCAGCAAGCACAGGTGACAAGAATGCGGCTCTTGAAGGAGTATCGTTGGTTTCAATCCTTGCGGTGCAGCATGGCTCCTTTTGCAGCAGAGCTTGCCAGTGACATTGAGACGGTCTTCGATTTGCCTTGTCGTCATTTGTGTCATTTGTGTCATTTTGACTTTGGAGCAGCGCAAGAGCTGGCCAAGCTGCTGATTGGTGGCTTTGCGGATTCAAAAGTGGTTGAGGACATTCACCAAGCATGCAGGGTGGCCACGAACCCAGGCAGCAACAAGAAGCTCTCTGGAGCTACGTTGCAGCTTGTTTGCCAATTCTCTGAGGTTTTGGACAAGAGAGGGATCGTCCATCCAGCTGCCCTAACCCGTGAAGAATTCTTGGACAAGTGGCCTGATGCCAGAGATGATTTCAACTGCCGCCAGGAATTCAAATCATCCAGCCATAGTCTACCAGCTCGCTACTCAGAGATTCTGACGAAGAAGATGTGGCGCACTGTCAGTGAGGATTGGCTTCGAACCTCATACGGGGCATGGCAATGGATGATTCAATACTGCGGGCAAAGGCTTGCTGACCAAGGTGTTCGCCTGGAGGCCAGGGAAGTGACGAAAATGACCAAAATGATGTGTAGCAAATGTTTTTGTGTCAGTTGAATTACCCGTCAGGATGGTCTTCTGAACCGCCTTGCTTTTCAAGGGCAAGTGATTGAAGTCAATTTTGTCTATCTACTCATTTTGGGCAATTTGAAGTGGCAAGCCCTTGCTTGGCCGTTGAAGCTTGTGGACGCTGCTGATGATGATTATCGCATGATGCGATGGGTTTTGGATTCGTCGTCAAGTTGTCAATGGCTGCAATGCTCTCTGAACATGCCAGCTTTTCAAACAAAGCTAGTCTGGAGCAATGAGTTTGGCATCCACTGGCAACAGGTTGGGCCTCCTGAAACATTTGCGCAGAATTGCTTGCGGCGCTCCAATGGCCTGACATTCACAGATCTTTGCTTGATGGGGAGGCATCTTTTTGGCTCCGAAATCAAAGAGAAGTCTAGGAAGGACATCCTTTTGAAGCTGGCGTTGCATTTCGGAGATGATTTTGCAGAGCTGGTCTTGGAGTGCGACTCTAAGACGACAAAGAAGTCATCATCTGATCCAGATCAAGCAGCTTTGGTAAAAGCTGTGTTTGACCACTTGGACGCGGATGAGCAGAAGGAGTTTCGCTCTGTCAAGGAGAATGTCTACAGGGAGGAGAAAACTCAGAAGCAATTGAAGTGGCGCAAATTGCTCAACGAAAAAATGGAGGAGCAAGCAGCAACTTGGATGAAAATGTTTAAGCTGGTCTGGCTAGTTTGTTCCAGCTGCATTTCAATTTTTCATTTTTTTCCAAGACAGGCATGTTATTGCATCTACGTTTTTTCCACTTCCAGGAAAAAGCCAAGAAGAAGGCTGCCAAAGGCAAAGGCAAATCCAAAGCCAAAGGGAAGGTGAAGGGAAGAAGCAAAGGCAAAGGAAGAAGTGGCCGAGGCTCAGGAAAAGGGGCTGCAAGCAGTAGCGGAAGAAAAAGGAAGAGGGAAGCTGAAGAAGATGACGAGCGACCAGGCAAGGAAGCAAGCGATGCTGTGAAGATGGAAGACGAAGAGGATTTGGAGGAAGAAGAAGCTCAAGTCAATTTTGTCAATTCAGGCAATTGCGTCAATTCAGATGTGGAGGACCCACTGCCAAATCCAGGTGAAGCAAACGAAACTGAACGTGCTGAAGCAGCAGCTGAACTTGCTGAGGAAGCAGCTCCTCCTGCTGAACTTGCCGAAGAAGCAGCTCCTGCTGCTGAAGTTGCTGAAGGAGCTTCTCCTTCTGAAGTTGCTGAAGGAGCTCCTCCTGCTGAACTTGCTGAAGCAGCAGCTCCTCCTGCTGAACTTGCCGAAGAAGCAGCTCCTGCTGCTGAAGTTGCTGAAGGAGCTTCTCCTGCTGAAGTTGCTGAAGGAGCTCCTCCTGCTGAACTTGCTGAAGCAGCAGCTCCTGCTGCTGAACTTGCTGAAGCAGCAGCTCCTGCTGCTGAACTTGCACCCCCGGCTCAACCGGCTGAGCCAGCTCGGCCAGCGCCTGTGCCTGGCAGAGATGTCGGGCCTCGAGTGCACTCAACACCTGCCCTCCTCAGAAGCATTGAGCCCAACAGTTGGTTCAAGTTGAGGCTTGACAAGAATGCGCACAGGTTTCAAGTCGAGATGGACAAGAATAGAACGGTTCAACATGAGCTGTGGGATTCAACCCAGAGACAAATGTATTATTCCAGAAGTTTCAAAGCAACAGGTGACTGGAAAACCGCACTTCAAGAAGTGCACACTTGGATGTGGGAAAAGTTTGTCTTGGCTGGGTTGGAATTGGGGCCTGGAATCCGAGATCAAATTCCAGGAGAAGTCCCAGATGAAGTTTTTGAAGGCCTCAAGGATGAGATGAGTGCGCTGCCACCTCCTAGGAATTATAATAACAGGAGAAAGTAGAAGAGCGCTGGGATGACAAAGTCATCGCCTTAGGGCCTTGGTAAGACGCTCTGGTTGAAGCAAGTCCTTCACCTGATGCACTTGCAAAATCGCAAGAAGATGCTCTGTTTAAAAAGGAATCAAATAATCCTGTCACATGTTGGGGTCTGCTTGTGTTTATTGTGAATTGACTCAATTGATTGATTTGTGTGGTATTATAGCCTGAGGGTTGCACCTGGATGGTATTTTTCAATGCTTTGTCAAATGTTGGGGCCTGCTTCTCATGTGTCAGTGCGAATTGACTCAATTGACTTGAACCAGATTGATTTGTGTAGTGGCCAGTGGTATTGAAGCTTGAAGTTTGTGCCGGGATGGTCTTTCAATGCCAATGCAGGCTGCCAGATTCATCATCAGGCCAAGGACTCAGGAAGCCTTTACTTTTATACGCATGGTCAGAAGCCTTGGACTGGTATTCTTGTCAGTGAAGAAACCAAACAAAATTGTGGACTGGATTAATTCTTTTACCGCAGGTTTTTTGGCCCATGAGCACATTTGTTGGTTTTGCCATTTTGGTCATTTGTGTCAATTTGTTCATCATGGACCAGCAAGCTGGCCTCGCGTTTCTTCCGGTGATGGTGCTGTCCACTGTGACAGCCAGTGCCAGCCTTCAAGGCCCAAGTGCAGCTTCAGAAGATGACGATCAAGAGAAATGGCTGGATGACAAGCTCCAACAGATTTCTTCGTTAGATTTCTATGATTTCTTGGCCTGCAGCAAATTCAATAGGCGCTGATGCTGTTTTTGTTCTTGGAAAATTGAGACAACATGCATCGAAATTGAAATTGAATCATTCTTTGATGATCAATGAATAACCTCGAAGTCCATTTTGTTAATTGCCCTGCAGGCGTGTCGACTGGCCAGAAGGACTGCATCATGTCAAGTCCACATGTCAAGACTTTCTTGATTTTGACCAAGAGAATGGCGGCAGGGCCTCGAAAGTGTGGCCTTCATTTTTGTGTGAAGCATATCCTTTTTTGCGCGGCGCAACATCGTGCTTGGAGATGATGGTGCTGGTTGCTGAAAGGTTTCTTTTCAATTTGGTCAATTTCAATGAATTGGATCAATTGGAATTTGTTGAGTTTTGTGCTGGCCGAGCCCATCTCAGTCGAGAGATGCTGCGTCAAGGATTTCACCAAGGAGCTTCTGTGGACATTCTTTTTCATCCCCACCATGACATGTTGAGTTCCAAGGGACTGAGGACTTGGTTTGACATGGTAGTGGCTTCTCGGCGAAAGTCGTTACACTGGTTTGCTACCAGATGCTCGAGCTTCGTCCCGCTCTGTATCTCTCAAAGCATGAGATACGAGGAGAATTCATTCTACGGGGATAGAAGCAGGCCATGGGTGGAGCAGGGCAACCTTCAACAGGAAGTAGCTGCAATGATGATGTTCTTCAGTTTCCTCTTGGATTGCATTCCGGTGTTGGAGCAACCCACAGGGAGTGTGCTTCCAAAACTACCATCCCTTCGTAATGTTTTGTGGTTCTTCGACTTCAAGAAGACAGTGACCTACATGGGAAGCTTTGCTGGCCCAACAAGCAAGCCTCTCCAGATCTGGCATCCGTCTTCAGGGCCTGGCTCCCTATTTGCAGCCATCGCCAGGCCAAGGCCAGATGGCTTGGACAATTTGGCTTCCAGTGGCCAGAGCTGGGATGGAAGCCACACTTACACTGGCAATAAGGAGATGCTCATCGAAAGCGAGCACTACACGCCAGAGTTTGGCGCTTGTGTCGCCCAAATCTACGAGCAGATTCGAGCTTCGTGAAAACTTCACAACGCTCAATTTGCTCAGTGTTGTCCATTCAAACTGTCAGTCAGTGTCTTGAATGCGACAAGAGTACTATAGCCCAAGGGTTCTGACTTTGAGTGGTGCGTCCCTCGGTCAACTTTGACTGTCTCTGTGGGGTCAAGAGGCAACATGGCATTTGCTCCAGCAAAAAAAATGCGCAATCAGTGACAGAGCACTGCAAGTTCAGCGTTGCCATCTCATGTGCTTCAGTCAATTTAATTGACTCATTAGCCCTTTGGCTTTTTGAAATACTTCAAATATGTGTACTGAGGTTGGAATTGTTCTGCTCCGCTACCAAGCTTGCTCCGCTACCTTCAAGAGCTCAATGCAGGCATGCTTGACTTCTTTGACATTTATTATTAATATCACTTCCCATTCGCATTCCCAAAGCAAGACCCAGGATCAGGTCTGGATGACGCTCTAGGCCTGCCTACTGTTTGTTGCTGGTCCTGTTTGCATTTTAAATGTTTTCAAAAGTAATTCTTAATAACTTGCTTGCAAGGCTCGGCGAGAAGTGGCAATTGGATCAATTGACTTCAGCTGATTATGATTGTGGCACTTGAAACAATTGACTGACTGACTAATTGAGTTCAGCTTCTCATCTTCATTCTTTTGCCCACTTGGACAATTGTCGATTTGTGTTTCTGCATGCTTGGGTCAAAGCATGTTGGGCATGGCATGATTTCTTGCCTAGTGATTTTTTATTTATTTTTTTAAAAAATTTTGACATTTTTTTAAAAATTAAATTTTTGACAGAATTGACCGGTTCAATTGACAAAATTGACACAAGTCACACACATGATCGAAGCAACGACATGATTCAATTCACGCAGGTGAGGTCTTCACAATAATAACACAACCGCAGGTAAACGTTCAATCAACGTTTTACCATATTTTAGATTTTATCTTTTTGAAAATATTTTGTCTTTTTTTAAATATTTTGTAAAAAATATGAAACCACATTTGTTTGCACAACGTTCTGGACAACAAATTAGTCTACCAAATTTCAGATTAGCCTACCTAAATTTCAGAAATGCCTATGTCATTTTCAAATCACCTAGGCATTTCTGAGATCAGGTAGGCATTCCTGAAAATCATGAACGGACCAACCCCTACAAACTAATACCCTACGATCTGGGATGCATTCTTAAGTTTGTGATTTTCATAGGGAACTCAGGATCCCTACTCATCAGTGTTGGGGCGTGCGTTCACCGTGCAAGGTGCTGTCCACGCAAGCCAGTCCAGCGTTCCAGATGTGCAGATGCATGTTGATGGGTTTGGCTCTGAGTGTGTGCTGCCACGCATTTCATCCAGTATATGCGTGTCGTTTAAAAGGTTTAGAAGACAAGTATATAGTACAAGAGTCCATGAAGGTGAAACCGGCTTGAGATTAGATGAACTTCGCAGATGCCTGAATGTGCTGTGTGACATGGATGAATGCATAGCCATTGTTTGTGAACCGTTTGCCAAGGAAACGTCTGAACTTGTCGATGCCCTTGCAAGCCATGCCATTGGGTGACACGCAGCCAAGCATGGCCACTTTTGGAGAAACGCAGGCTGGAAACTAGTAAAAAATGAACCCCATAGGTGTGTATAATATTGTTTTATGGTGTGTTTTGACCGTTTGAAATTTAAATGGATTATAAAGCAGGGTGCATGTTGTTTTGACATTGTATTGACGCATGATGTTTCAATCCAATGGTATTGGAAAACACTAAGTTTTACATGTTGACCTTCGATGTTGCAAATAACATGTGCATGATCGTTTGTTTTTCTTTGATTGGGTTGAATCCACTGATGTGCTCGCAGGTCGACATGTGCACTCTGGACACATTGCCTATGGAGATGGAAGCCTCGACTGTGGACTCTTCACCCGATGCTGCAGGTCCCATGCTTGCCCAGCCCGTGGTTCCTCAGGATGTTCATGAACCTCAGCCTGTGCAGACAGGTCAAGTTGCCCAGGCCCATGTTGTGCAGCAGATCGCCCCGCCAGTGACTCCTGTGACACAACCGAGCCCGATGCCTAGCCAACCCGTGCAGAGTTTGGTTGTCCCACAGCCTGCAGTTCCAGTGGTCCAACCAGTGCAGCCTTTGCCTGTCCCTGCAGTGCCCATGGCGAATCAGATGGTTACCCAACCTGAGCAGCCTCCACAGCCAGCAGTGGTCCAACCTCTGCAGCCTTTGCCTGTCCCTGCAGTGCCCATGGCGAATCAGATGGTTACCCAACCTGAGCAGCCTCCACAGCCAGCAGTGGTCCAACCTCTGCAGCCTTTGCCTGTCCCTGCAGTGCCCATGGCGAATCAGATGGTTAACCAACCTGAGCAGCCTCCACAGCCAGCAGTGGTCCAACCTAGGCAGCCTTTGCCTGTCCCTGCAGTGCCCATGGCGAAGATGGTTACCCAACCTGAGCAGCCTCCGCAGGCAGCAGTGGTCCAACCTGTGCAGCCTTTGCCTGTCCCTGCAGTGCCCATGGCGAATCAGATGGTTACCCAACCTGAGCAGCCTCCACAGCCAGCAGTGGTCCAACCTCTGCAGCCTTTGCCTGTCCCTGCAGTGCCCATGGCGAATCAGATGGTTAACCAACCTGAGCAGCCTCCACAGCCAGCAGTGGTCCAACCTGTGCAGCCTTTGCCTGTCCCTGCAGTGCCCATGGCGAATCAGATGGTTAACCAACCTGAGCAGCCTCCACAGCCAGCAGCCCCCGTGCAGACTTTGGCAAATGTAGCACCAGAACGTGCACAGCCTCGAGCACCTGCAGTGGCTGCTCAGCCAGCAGTCCCTCAGCAAAGCCAGCAGCAAAAGACACAGCAGCCAGAGGTGGCAGCGGCAGAAGCAAAAGAACGAGAGCAAGCTGACAAAGACTTGCAAGCTATGGGTTGGCTGACTGGCAAGTCATGTCGACCTCAGGCCAGCCCTCATGGCACATCAGCTGCGGAGCATGTTGATGGTTCAGCAGACAATGCAAATATGTTGCGTCGGCAGAAGAGTCAAGTTTTTCAACTTCCGCCAGATTTGCATTCGCAGACAGGCCCCAATCAGGCACTTCCTGCCCGCCCTCAGCCTGCAGCTGTTGTCAAGTTGGAGCCGGTTGTGCGCCAGCCTTTGCCAGTGCAAAGCTCCAAGCCACAGCCCATGGATGCAGAGTACAGCCGCCGAGCAGCTGCAAATTTGCTTGCAAGGCTCAAGAAGAATCCTTCCAGGTTGGATGGCCTGCCATCACTTCGCAAGATGGTTTTTGAGGAAGAGAAGAAGAACGATTTGATTTCCATGCTGTGTGAAAATGGTGGCAACCTGGAGCAAGTTCAGGTGAACTTGCAGCAGCAGGAGGAAGTTGGTCGGGTTTTCTCAGCCAAGAAGAAAGCTCTGCGTTTTACAAGAAGCAGATGGAGGATTCTTATGGACAAGATGCCGACAAAGTCATGAAGTTTAAGGAGTCCATTGGGATGATTGAGGAAGATGAGAACAACCCAGACGGCATTGTGTACCTCATTGCCCAGCGTGAGGATGAGGAGGACAACTACAACAGATCAGGCTGGGATGTGCTGCGCATTTTTTCCATGAACATTCTGTCGGCAATTTAAGCTGGCACAGTCAAATTTCATTGGCAATGAAACTGTTTTTGTGCCGAATGGTTTTTCATCTTGAGGTACTATGATGAGCACTGGCAGAGTTCAGGTGACCCCGGCCAATGTCGCTGAGGTTGCAGAGGTCATGACACTAAGTGGAATTATTTAGCATATGGGCATGAGCTGTTTTGCTGTTACATGAGAACTGGAATTTACCACTGTGCAAGAGTCAGATGATTTCATGTGTGGAATCTGTGCATGTAATTGGTTGTGATGTTTTGACTGTGTTTGCAAGGATGGGCCCACCAAAGACTACGGCCAAGAGGCCGGCCCCGTCGGACAGCAGCACTACGAGCCCAACAACACCAGCGTCAGCCCCTGGCACTCCGCGTGCGGAGGAACCTCCCAAGAAGCAACCCAGGAAAAAGACCCCGGAAGAGCAGCTTCCCCTGACGCCCTTGCAAAAGGCCAAAGACATGTGCGGCAAATGTTTGAAACGAAAGTCCGATGCGAGCAATCTTGGCTTGACTTTGCAGTCAATTCCATATGCGGATGCTTTGAGCTCAGAGATGACTGCATTCGCAAAGAAGTTTGAGTGCCTTGGCAGCCATTTTTTGACAACCATGCATGGTCTCGAGATGCACCCAATGCATCCTAATGCGATATATACATATATATTCCCGATTTACTTTTCATAGATATGTATATGTATAATATGAGTATATATATATATATATGTTAAGCTTGTACGTTTGCATTGTTTTGGGCTGAGCAAGCATGGTCTGACATGTTTTCATCGATGCACCCCTTGCGACATAAATTTTGCATGGCCCGCTCAGGGATCTCTACCTGAAGACGCAGGCCCTTGTGAACGCCCAGAACAATGAGGACAGATTAACATGATTGCGGCCAGCGGTGTTTACCTTCTCGTGGACCAAATTTTGACCTTGGGATTTTTGTAACCTTTCATTTCCATGCCAATGATTCACATGGATGGAGATTATTCCTGCCCTTGGGAAAATGCAATCGCTTGGCATTGTGGTTTGCCTTCTGGCTTCATGCAGGAGGATGACTACATCCCACATGTGAAAGAGTTCATTTGCCTCCAGAAGCAGTTTGAGAAGCCCTACGCGGCCGGTAATGCCATAGCGAGGCAGCAAAATAAAAAACCAGCTAGCAAAGCCAAGGCCAAGGCAAAGTCAAAAGCCTAGGCCGACGATTGCCTGATGGTGGATCCATGGCAGTTTTGTTGAAAGTTTGAAGAACACTGAAGATAAAGAAACTTGCAGCTCTGCAGATGTCTACCAGAAATACTTACACACTGTATATATACAGGAATGCTTTACAGATGGTGGACGACACCATTGGCGATCATAGGCTTTTTTCTGCTTGCAGGGCATGTCAGTGCGCTGGCGATGTTTGGATTTAATTGCCGGGGCGGCTCTGAGAACCCGAGCCTGACAGCCCGGGATGAGCCATGGGTGTGCAATTTCATTCTTACAAACATTGGGGCAAGTGACACAACCAAGTCTGCTTAGCTTGGCATACGGCCATACATGATGTGTCGGGAGCGCTGCGGAGAAGAAAATGGTGTCATTTTGTATTTGAATTCGGATTAGATAAAAGCAGTTGCGACGCCCAATTGCGTCAGACATGTTACACAGCCACTTGTGCATTTTTGGAGTGCTGCCATGCAGTCCCGCGCAGGCCTGATGTTGACGAAAACCCTGAGTTTCCCGACAAGTACCGGAAAAAAATGATTCTTGCCCACTGCAGCATTCATGCATGGCATCATCAGATGAGATGTGCATAACACATGACACATGTTTCATGGAAGAGTGCTGCATCTGTTGGTGTGTTTTGGTATTCAGCTTAGGACTGTGGATGAGATTGACAGCGCTTTAGTTTGCAGAATGGCTGAACGGGTTGCTGAGGGAAAACTTTCTGTGAGTGGTGCTGCTGCTTGTGCTAGCGATTTTGTTCAAGATGGGAGTGTGAAGGCTGGCCCTTGATTTGCTGCAACTTTTTATACTTGGTTTATAGCCTGTGCATGACAGCAATCAAACCCAAACAGTCTTTTCCGAGATTCATGTGTGTGTGTATGTCAGGTGAGTGCGAAACAGTTCGTTGCCTCACGTGAGCGGGACTTCTTTCGTTGGCTGAAGCTGCCAATTCCCATCTACAAATGTGAGGTCCCAGTGAGAACAGATGCCAGCAAGAGTTCGCAGTTAAATGGTCGTGGCAATGCCAGCATATCAGTGGTTCTGCCGAGTGACCACTTACAAGCTCTATATGATCAAGGGCCTGATGCGTCTTGCCACCAGCATTTGCAATGCACACATGCATCATGTTTTGAATTTTGTTTTTCCATTTTTTCCATTTTGTTTTTCCATGTTTTGAATTGCCGACTTACCTTTTTTCGCTGAGGCAATGGCCGAATGCTTGGGGTCACATGATGATTTTGGCAAACTTTGGCGTGCGTCTGGACGTGACCACATGGCATCATGCATTCCAATTATCATACATGAAGATGGAGTTCCTCATTTTTCAGGCATCTGGGCATGCATGCATCAGCTGAGAAGTTTTTGGGATAGCACGGCAACATATCATGACAACAACAGCTGACTTGTTTTATGCGAGGCAGCACCGCTACGGTTTGGAGCTGGAGCACTGGATGTCTCCGGAATGATTCCTGGAAAAGCAGACACGCTATCGCCATCATGGGCACTTCGCAGGTAACTGAAGAGACTAGGCGCGAGATTTGCAAGATTGTGGCTTGGGACATGAAACAATTGGAAGCTGGAGTCTATGACGTCGTCAATCACACTGGACGATTTCATCCACTTGGTTCGAAACGGGAAAAGCTGGCGGGAGAGAAATTTTCAATGAAAGCAGTGGCTAGGCTTTTCAAGATGATCGGGGAACCACCCAACGAGTTGGCACAAGTTCAATCTTCAGACGTTTTCATGAGGCATATAACAAATGCCATATATAGCACATGTCGCGTATGACAAAAAAGTTCAACCATGTCGGTTTTCATGACATGTCATGCAACTCCCATGATGAAGGGGGCGCAAGCCTCATAGATGCTTTTAAAAAACAAACATGCATTAGTGGGTGTATGGGTTAATTGTCCATAAAACATGACAAAGCCAAGGGGGTCAATCTGTATGATATCATCCATACCCCACAGTCACTGCTGCAGCATGCTTGCTGAGGCTTTCTGCTTCTGGAAAGGTGACATGGAAGCTCATGCGTACGCCCACCTTCTTACCCAGACTCAACGGTATTACAGATGCGCGCAATGCTGTGATTTTTGCTTGGCAACCACGGACAGAAGATCACCAGAACTCAGCTGGGGAGATTTGACTCTGAGATCGTTGTGGCGGAGTACTCTTACACCTTCAGATCCACATGACAGATCCCCATGGACACAAGTTCCGGGATTTGAGAAGAAGCTACGCTTGTTTGACCTTCTGCACATTGTGCATTTGGGAACTTTGCGAGAGCTCATTCCTGCGGCCATAATCAGTTCATTGGAAGATGGATCACTTCAAATGTTTTTTGGAATGACTGGCAGAAGTTGGGATGATACCCTGCATGCTTTCAGCCATCTAGCAGCGGCATGAGCTACAGATCAAAACATGCAGCTCGGCATTGGAACCCTTACAATGGCAAGACTTGGCCGGCCGAAGTACCGCCATTGGCCCATGCCTGCCCTGGACACCCGCATTAAGGCTGCCCGGACAAGAGCACTTTTTGCATTCACCGCTTGGGTTATGGTAAAGCTGGTTGATTCATGTGCTTTGGATACGGCTGCCAAAAAGCTGCATGGCAAAATGCGTGCAGTGTGTTGTTGGTCGCTGGACGTTGCCCTTAGTTCATGGAATATGAACGATGAAGTTGTCATGCCAACGCCGACGGTGGAAGAAGTCACATGGCTTTGCAGGCTACATTCTGCATCGTACCAGTGGCTTGCTGCTCAATGTTTGACTGAACGTCGTCTCCTCTACAAAATCCGCCCCAAAACCCACTACTTCTGCCACATGATTGATGTCTTTGAGGAGACAGAGATTTGTTTGATGCATTTATCGACCTTTGGTGACGAAGATTTTATGGGAAAGGTGCGTTGTATTTGCCAAGGATGCCACGGCGGAACATACATGCTGACATGGGCACGACGCTATGTTTTGAAACGGGCGTTGCTATGGAGAGCGATTAAACTTGCGAAGCGTGATGGCAGCTGAGAAAACATGCCAAAGGATTTTTGGGATTGTGACATGCAGCTGTGTGTATGACATCTTAAATGGTCATATGATTTTTTCTTGCAGATTGTTCGACATTTTTTTTGTGCAATTGTTTTGTCACCAGATTTGGTTCCGTACAGATTTCTAAATCTAATAGTGGACCCATATTCAATCTCGAAGTTTGTCGTGCATGTTTTTCTTCAATTTGTCATGACGGCATTTTCTCGTGAACAGATGATGACGGTTTTTTTACAATGTCGTTCGCGCAATCACATTTTTATGTTTTTCTTTTTATAGCTGTACGTATATGTGGGAAGATGATAGACAGATAAGGGGTAAGGATAGAGAGACATAAATAGATGATAGCATGAGAGATTGGAGACATTTAGATTTTCACATTTTTCCGATAACTTGCCCATGGCCCATGTCATGTACGGCTGATAACTTGTATTTTCTGGTTTCAGCTGCAATTTTTGGACGACAAGTTAAACGCCCACGTTTAGGCAAATGCACGCGTGAACCGCCCAAGGGTGTTTCTCGTTTAGGTAAATGCGCGCATGATACGCCCCAGGGTGTTTCTGGCACCCACGTTTGGGCAAAGGCCCGCATGAAACGCCCCAGGGTGTTTCTGGCACACAACATACGCCCAAGGGTGTTTATTTTGGATCTGGGTGTAAAACATACGCCCAAACCCCAGGTTGGTACCTCCAGGTGGTGGACGAGCTCGCCACGTGCTTCCAAAAGATCGACCGCATGGCCACCCGTATGGTGTCTATGGGACTCATCAACCCGACGGAAGGGACCTACGGGAAGGTCCTGATGTTTCCCGTCATCACTATATAGATACTATATACGGCAGATTATATCAATGTATGTGTATGTATATATATAAATATATATATATATATCTAAAGGGCATCGTTATAAATTAAAAGATACACCACGGCGTCTAAAGGGCATGGTTTTTATCATTCGAGGGGTGAAGATGCACATGGACAACTTCGAGGGGTGGGACGCCAACTTGTGCAGCTTGAAGAAGCAATTCAAGAAGAAGCTCAAGACGGCGGCGCCCGCACCAGAGTACATCAAGGAGTTCATCGCTCCCTCCAAGTTCACGGCAGAGATGTACTCGTACTGCTACGGGGACGAGGTACCAGTGGCAGCAGGGACACTGCCGCCGATCCCAAACCCAGACGGCAGGTTGAGAAGGTCATCAACGAGTCAGGCCCTGTCCAGTCAGGCTCTGGTCCCAACCATGCCCCGTGAGAATCAGCTGATGCAGGAGCTCTACCT
The DNA here is from genome assembly GCA_947184155.2 of Cladocopium goreaui. Lineage (NCBI taxonomy): Eukaryota > Dinophyceae > Suessiales > Symbiodiniaceae > Cladocopium > Cladocopium goreaui. The sequence goes on from CAMXCT020003334.1 coordinate 768,931, forward strand.
CAGAAAGATGGCCATGATGAATGCCATGGAAGAGAATGTGGGCCCTGGCGGTTGCCTAGCAAACCTGAAGATCTTTAAGAAGGATGGGAAAACAACGCCTGCAGCTTCAGCGCCACCGTTACCAGCCCTGCCAGCACCAGTGGAAGCTCCGAAGGCACTGCCAGCCCCTGATGGGAGTGGATCTGCACCTCCATCCAGTGCACCAACTCCCGCAGCACCACCCAGTGCACCAGGCCCTCCAGGACCACCCAGTGCACCAGCTCCGACTGCGGAGGCTGTGCTTGAAGCATTGAGGAACAGGGAGCTTGCAAAGCCGAAGGCCAAATCAAAGGCCAAAGCAAAGGCCAAAGCAAAGGCCAATGCCAAGAACAAGGCCGCCACTGCCAAGGGAAAGCCTGGAAAGAGCACGGCCAAGCCCGCCAGTGCCAAGCCCGCCAGTGCCAAGCCCGCCAGTGCCAAGAGCACGGCCAAGCCTTCCAGTGCCAAGAGCACGGACTTGGGCAAGAGCACACTCCTTTTCAGACGAGGCCTCCTCTCCCTCCGCCCTGCAGTGGTACCATATGGTACCGTGCAGGCAAGATCCAATGTTCGAGCAGCGACGCCTTCAGGGTCTTCTTGAAAACGGGAGACAGATGTGACCGTCCTTCGGCTAATAGGCATCTGTTTTTGTGCAAAAATTCCCTGCCCATAAATATATATATATATTTATTTATTTATTTATTTATTATATAATATTTATATTATATATATAATATATTTTTTTTATCTATATTATATATATTGTATATATATATATATATTTTTTTGATATATTATATATATATTATATTGTATATATTATTTATAATATTTATATTGTATATATTATAGATTATTTTTATACATATATATATATATATATTATGCGTCTGTGTCAAAATTAATAAACCACCTTTCTTCTTGCGCAGCACATGCTTCAGGAAAGCTGCGACGAGGTGACGATCCCGCATCTGTGTGGAAGCGAGCCCTGGATGCCATCGATAGGGGATCATGGTGAAGGACATGCCGCTGAAGGACATGCCGCTGTCCATCCACGAGCGATCTTGGGTATCATGTACATTAGTGAGATGCCATCTATATGGGGTGATGGTGAACTTGCGGCTGTGCACCCAACATGGAATTTTTGCACATGCTGTACATTAGTGAGCTATGCCATTTGTAGGCGAGGCCAAGAGGCACCGTTCATGGAGTATAGATTAGTGAGTAATATCTCATTTGTAGGCGAAGGCAAGAGGCACCGTTCATGGAGAAAGTTTTTCTTGTGCAGTCACATGATCGTTCATGCAGTCAAGAACCAACACACTTGCCTCAAGAAAGACACATCTCCGTTTCGGCGCTCAGGTCAGAATCAATCTTTGGTGCGGGTGCCTGTGGCCAGTATGTGGGGCAAGTGAGTAGAGCAAGAACATATATTGAATATGTTTGACACTGGTGCCCCTGACCTTCCCTGTTTGCAACGGGATGCATATTTTGAAAAGAATTTCCAGCTCATATGCGTGCCCCTGTTTGCAACGGGGTCATACTTGGATATATTCCCATGTCTAGACATGCCCAAATATGTTGTATCATTGTTAAGTTCAATGGTTGGAATGTTGCCGGCTTTAATGCATGTTGATACATGCCCTGTTCAGACACCATGGATGGGGAAACCGCAGAGTTTGAGGCAATTTTGTGACATGCTAATGTGTGGCGTTGGGGTTGTTCCCAATAGGATCTGAAACCAAGCAGGTGTATGTCATATATAAATACTTAAATGATATATCCGCATGGGAAACGATAGCCCAAACCAGTGGACCGGAAGATTGCCAGGTCCTACAGCAGATCAAAGGGGAATCTTGAGATGTAGATCTGTGTTTAACTAATTTGAGATCTCTGTTTGAAACGGGGTGCATATTTTAGGATTGCACCTATAAGGCTTTGAAACCCAACAACTATACTGAACATATATCTTCTGGAACCCATTGTGCCAAATCGTTCGCACTTTGTATTTGCGGGTGCGTTATGAGCACCATGCCAAAGATGGGATAAAGACCATGCCGCCATTACCTTTCCCAAGCAGTGCTCGCCACAAAAGGCAGGGCCGACATCTGCAATCATTACGAGATGGGATGACCAAGTCCGACAAGTGTCAGGGCAAGCTGACTATATGCTCACATACAGATTATATGATCTATCCTAAATCTATCTCATTACATGTACTGCACCAGATACATGACAAACCTGCAATCCATTGATATGCGATTCTGTCCGTGAAAGTTTGTCATCCCGATGTTGGTGAACATTTTCTTCACTGTGCCTATATAGATCTGCCACGATCTCAGCATTGATTCCCCCTGTGTTTTTGCTTCACCTGATTCGGAACTCAAGAATTCACATCGCCATGAGTGCATCATCGAGCGACGCCTCGAGGAGGGTTTACACCCATACACACCGACGTTCTTATGTCAGCCAGAGTGGGCTTGTAGAGGTTTTGAAGAGTGTGAAGGAAAATGGACTTCCATCGGCTGTGAGCAGAGGGGCCTTGAAACGTGCAAGGGGGGATGCCCTGATGAATGAGACACCGCTTGGATCTCTCTTCACGACGACCGCATTGGAATGCACAGATGGGCGGAGTCGAGAGTTTCCGTGCATCAATCCACTTGCCTGCCTGTGGATGGTGCTTCACCAGTGCCAGCGGTTCTCCGAGTGGTTTCATGGCCTGACGCCCTCATCCTTTTCCTCTCCCTGGGACTTGACCGTCTGCTGTGACGAGATCGCCCCTGGCAACGCATTGAAGCCCACCAACGAAAGGAAGATTGTCGCATTCTACTGGAGCATTCTTCAGTTTGGGCGGTTGGTCCATGCAGAGGAGCTGTGGTTGCACATCCTCGTCATTCGATCCTCACTTATGAGGAAGATTCGGGGTGGGTATTCCCAGGTCCTTGCAAAGGTTAGCCGGCTGTTTTTTGCGGCACCTTGGGACTTGCGGATGGGCATCCAGCTGTCAGTTCCGGGCATGGGGGATCGTTTTCTTTTTGGGCGACTCTCTATGGTCGTGGCGGATGAAGCTGGCTTGAAGCAGCTCTGGTCTTTCAAAGGAGCTGGTGGGACTATGATGTGCTTCAAGTGTTCGAACGTGGTTACTCACAGTTCTCGGCTGGATGCTTTCGACGCTTCTGGTGTTCTGGTGCCCAGTTGCGTCACCAGCTTGAGTCAGTGCAGACTGCAGACATGCGAGGCCATCAAACTTAATGCCAAGCATCTCCGTTATCAGAGCTCAGTGTTGAACAAAACGAGGTTCGAAGAACTAGAGCAAGCCTTGGGCCAACTCACCTGCTCTTCTTCTCCATCTCATCCATCTCCGGAGCCCTTGCAGTGCGTCTGGCACCGTCTGTGCTTCAGGCGGGTTCTCCAGGTTGGAGAGGATGACTTCCTTCTCAGCCAATCCTCCTGGCTGATATGTCACCAGCAGGTGACACAACACCTTCATCGCTGTCAGGCGTTTGGCGCTCACCAGCTCCTCACGTTGTGCCTCTGGCACCGCCTGCAGCATCATCATACTTGCACGGCGCTCAAGCCGCGTCCATCTTGGGTCTTCCAGTTCTTTGCTGGGAAGGGCTTCATGATGGATCCTTTCCATCGGGGACATCTGTTGGTGGGTGGCATACCATGCCTGGGCTTCTTGGACCAGCAGCTGCCACCACTTCTGGCTCGTCGCTGTGAGGTCTGACATCACGGGGTCCACCAACGACAGCCAGTCGTTCAGGTCAATGGGGGCATTGACATGATGCCATGGTGGGAGACGAGGCAGTTCTGGCTGTCCTCGCACCCATTCCACACCTCCTGCCAATCCCTTCTCCTCATCCTTATCCTTCAGCTCTCTCTCGAGCATCCTCTTCTGAATCTCCTGCATGTTCCTCATCATTGCCAAGAGTGCCTTCATGGACATCTCTCTTTCCTCATCCTTCATTCCACCACCCGCTCCTCCATCTCTGCCTCCGGTCTTGACCTCCTCACTTCTGGGCTCCTCTGGCGTGGCGAAGGGATCTTCCGGGGGTGAAGGCGGCGTATGGATGGCAACCTCATGGGGCGGACACGGTGTCTTCATCCACCTGTCCTCAACATCAACTCCTGGTGGGGGCGTCGGCCTTCTTCCCTCAGTTGGGGGTCTCAGCCTCCTTTCATCTTCTGGGGGTCTCAGCCTCCTCAAGTCTTCAACCACCCTGCGAAGCTCGGCATTCTCTGAGCGCCAGTGAGCTTCGTTCTCAGCGGTCTCAAACAACATCTTCTGCAGCAAGGTCTTCTCTTCCTGCTGCTCTGCCATTCGAAGCTTCACATCATCCATGAAGCCATGCATCCTATCGAGTTCTCGCTCGTAGGACTTCATCTCTTCAACCCTGGGGATGCTCTGTGCTTCCGCCAGGAACTTCTCAACCCCGGGGATGCTCTGTGCGTCCTCCAGGAACTTCGGCCTTGCAGCCTCTTCACATTCTCTTCTGGCTCGTGCTGTGTCCAGAAGTGGGGCTTGGGCTCGCAGCGCATCCATCTTGGCTGCTTGCTCAGGGGTGAACAGCGGCCCAAAGGACTGAGGCTTCCCCCTTGGTCCCATGACTGCTACTTCTTTGGGGGTCTCTGTGACCTTCCCTCCCCTTGCCGTTGGTGTGAAAAACGACCTCCCTGGCGTCTCCCCACCCCCAACACCCTCCCCTCCATTTGGCACCACACTCCCGCCAGTCCTCGGGGCTTCTGTCGTCCTCGAGGCTCCTTCATCAACTCCCTTTTGGGCGTCCTCTGTGGCTTCACCCGGGAAATCTTTTGGTCTTGCTCCCGTCTGGGCGTCCTCCTTGGCTTCACCTGTTCGGGCAGCAGTTCTTACTCCCAACTGGGCGTCCTCCTTGGCTTCACCCTTTGGGAAATCTTTCAATCTTGCTCCCGTCTGGGCGTCCTCCTTGGCTTCACCTTTTCGGGCAGCATCAGCGGCGTCTTCAATCGCCATCAATCTTCTTCCATCACCTTCGCGGGCTTTGGAATCGGCTCCCTCTTGGGATCCATGATCGGGCCCTTCAGCACCCTCACAGGTTGGGGCTCCGATCTCCTTCTCCGTACATCCATGGCGTCAGGTTGGGCTCGTAACCTATTCGTCCACCAACCGTTTGGGGGCTATTTGGGACCCTCAGTGAATCCCACCACAGCTTCGCGGCTATGGTTCACCCAAGAATCCTTTGGGGGTCTCACCAACCTCCAGGTCCCAGGGCAGCTTCCGCAGCTCTGTGCTGCTTTTTGAGCTCGAAAACGGCTGTGCACAAGTCGTTGTGCGTGTCATCCTTGCAGGAGGGGCCGTGTCAACCCTTGGTGCTATGCTACATGTTATGGGGATCTGCAAAAAAAACCTAGAATGTTTTTCTTAATAATAAACTATTAGTTAGAAAATTGCCCCCAAAATCACTTTTTGGAACTTTTACAAAGTGTTTTACTTTTGGGCACGTGACGTTTCATGCAGGATACCTGTAGGATTTGGCCCTGAGGTGCAGCTTTTGTAGGGAGTGGGTAGGACGTTGCCATGTTGCGGGTTTTCCACCTGGTTTTGTTTACCCTGACACTTCGCGCTGCCCCTGGCTGGTGGGAACAGGCCCAGAAACCGGAGGAGCCTAGACCCATTTTCACACAAGAGCCTCGAAGATTTGCTGTGTGGCTTTACAATGTGACCACGCAGAGCAATTTCACGTCCGAGGACTTCATGGCATGGGCGCCAGAGAGCTGGGATGGTTGGTTGTGGCTGGGATTAGACGCATTAGGAAGTACCTTAGGTTGGTTGATCTTTGGAAGAAGCTGGACTCAGGTGAAGAGTGGTTTTTCCTTTCTGGTCAGACTGGGTGCCCTTTTGATGGTTTGTATCTCAGTGCATTACGTCTTGGCACTGTGCTGGCCGATCGTGTCCCTGATGGTAGGGATGGTGGCCACAGCAATTTGGGTAGTGAGAAACCTTATCCGGTGCTGTGGAAGAGCCGCTTTTTACACCCAGAGGTGGAGCGGCGGAGTGCCAGAGGCTTTGGGGGCCACCTTCATTGGCCCGGAAGTAGGTGAGTCGCCGGAGACGAGCGAGTTGAGAAAGCTCAAGAAGAGCGGGGACAACGAGCGCTGGATTCTCATCAGGCGCAGCGGCGCTACGGCGATTTTCAAAGTGCAGGAGTCTTCTAGCATCAAGTCTTCAGGTTTGCTCATGACCCTGGAACCGGGAACTTTGAGGGGAGACACGCTTCAATTGTGGATTCTTTGCAAGGACACGACAAAGTTCATCTTTGCAGGAACGAAGCATGCTCGGAAGAAGGGCCCCATTTCAAACAGTATGCCATGGTTCGAAACTTCAATCCGGAGTCTTTTCAGTTGGCCAATGCAACCACTGGCGCACACCAAGCCGGTACGCAGCTGCTAGGTTGGTTTCGGAAAAGCGCAGTGCATGTTGCCAAGAAGGCGAAGGACATGGCATCGGAGTCGGAAACTGAGGACGTGCCGTGCTTGGCGCACAGGATTCGTTGGGAGGAAGAACATGCAGGAGGCCGGGTACTGAGTGACGAACGTTGTACAGCGGTAGGAACGGAGGTCCAGGTTTTGGAAGAAGATCTTCCGCCCAGTGTAGGAGTTTGTACCATGTGCCCAAAACATATGTCAACTTACTTGTCTAAACGTTTCCAACTTAAGTGTGCTGTCACCGACTGCCTACGTCTTGGACATCGAGAACATGGAGGATTGAGGTTTTGTTCACACCATGAGGAGACTACAAGGCAAAGCTCAAGGCGGACGTCAAGATCCAGGTCACGCGCACGAGACAGAGGAGATGAGGAGCCGCAGGAGAGTGAGAAGGACGAGGGCTTGAGGAGAAGAGTGCGGCATGAGAAGGAAATTGAAGAGATTGGAGACAAGACCGAGAGGTTCTTGGATGAGGTGAGAGGAGTCGCAGATGGAGGAACCCTTGGACGGAGTCGTAAGCGAGGAGCAGAGGAGAGCTCGCCAGGGCGAACACCGAAGTCAGCAGTGCAGAGGAGCCTGGCGCGCCTGGGCATGGTGAACTCTCCCGACAGGAGGGAATTTGTCACTACGCTTGAGGAGTTCATGGCACAGTTTGTGGACGGCAAGGAGCTTGGATTGGAGGAAGAGGATGTGAGAGTTCAGATGGCGGCTGCATCCGGTATGAGCGGTATACCGGCTTTCACACAGATCCTGTACGACCAGGCTTTGGAAGAGCAGAGGAAGGGCACAAAGGGTTTGACGAAGTTCCTGGCGAAGTGGAGAAAACAGCTGGCAGCTTCAAAGACCTCGACAACGGCGGCACCGACACCTCCAGGGATCTGGAGCTTGGTGGGCAGTCCAGAGGAGGAGAAGCCAGAAGGAGGCGTGGGAACGCCCAAGAGTTTGCCCACCAGTGTGAGCAGCCGGCCGAGCAGTTCGCTAGCAGTTTTGGGGCCGCCAGGAATCTATGGTGCGCCAGACCGCAAGGCAGGTACAGGCACAGGAGGAGAAGCAGGAATGGCTGATCTAGCCAAGGCCATCCAGCACCAGACTGCAGAGCTAGCAAGTCTTGTCAAATCACAGCATGAGGCGGCACCGACAACAAACCAGGGTACGGTGAAGTCCCTGGGCAGAGCGTCAGAGGAGCTGGTGTATTTGATGAGGGCGTGCGGTCAATATACGGTGGAGGTTGGAGAGAACGAATATGGGGCAAGTTTGGCGAATGCTTTGATGGCGGCGCAAGCTGGTGCATCGACGCGCCTACGCAACGCCGGGTTCCGACAGAAGGTCACCAACAGGTTGGCAGTGGGAATAGCTGGACCATTCTGGGGGACGCAGGAGAAGTTTGCACTGTCAGCAGCCGATTTTGTTCCGTGTTCAGATGCAGAGCTGGACCAGTATGCAGTGGAAGCTCGAACTGGGAAGCAGCAGAACGAGCAGCGTCCACCAGCTCCAACAAGGTTTGAGGATTGGGCCAATCGAGTCAAACGCCAAACAGATGTCTGGTGCCTGGTCTACGGCAAGGAGTGCATGGAGGGCTGTGAGAGAACATGCAGCCCAGGTTTTGGGCGATTGGCACTTGGGAGCCCCACACCGATGGTCGTTGCAGGTACTTTGTGAAGTTTGGGAAGAACTACATTGGCGCTTCATTGAGGAGCTGAAAACGGAGCTGAGGAAGATCAAGGGCCTGAGTGGAAGGGAGTCAATGTCTCTGACGGACTTGAGGTTCTACGCACTGATGCCTGATGAGAAAGGAGAACCACCTTTGCAACTTCCCACCACGTTTGACTTGCACAACCCAGCGGGATGGTTCGCGATGGAGGTGATGCCCCGAATCGAAAGGAGACAGGAGAGGATGCTCTGGAAGCTCACTTGGGAAGGAGCGGCGAAGGGCAGAGGGCCGAGTCAACAAGCTGGAGGAGATTCAAAGCAGGATGAGAAGTTGACGGTGAGGAGCCTGCTTGGACCGAAGCTCACTGCTGAGGAGACCGCCAAGGCGAAGGACAGAGCGCCCGTGAGCAAGGACGGGAAGCTTCTATGTTGGGGCTTTCTCTCACACCTTGGGTGCGGTCAGACGAATTGCCAGAGGAGCCACGACCACTTGAAAGGGGCCTTTGAGGCGTTGGACCCAACAGTACAGATGCAGCTGTTGAGGAGAGGAGGCCTCAAACGCATGCGACAGGAGACCAAAGAGAGTGCGACTGAGAAGATTCAGGCTTTACGGGCCCAGGTCGCCAAGGACAAGAAAGACAAGATGAGAGATGGACAGACGCGTGCGAAGGCAGGCACAGAGGAGATCGGAGGAGGAACAGAGGTTGAGAAGGATGATGCGAAACGTGCAGGTGGAGTCACATGGAATGCTCCGGAGGAGATGCGATGTGTGGACTACACGGCACAAGAGAAGGAGTTTGCAGAGATTGTGGAGGGCCCCAACGCGAAGGTATTCAAGCACCAACCAGTTGAAGGGAAACCACACCCAGGACGCCATGGAGAGACGGCCCCCCAGGCGGCCCAGGAAATGATCAGGAAGGCGCAGAGTTTGGCAGAAGGACCAGTGTTGGGTGCCTTACAGGGAGCTTCAGATGACCTGTACGCATGGGCTGCGGCGAGGGTGGCCAATGACCCCAACATAGGGTTAGCAGAGCTCTTGGAGGACATGGTGCAATTTGGCTTGGGTGAGCTTGCAGCAGAAGCCGCACAGATCTTGGAGGAGACCGGTGAGGTGAAGGCAGGCAGCTCGAGAAGGTGCGTTGTCCATGAAACTGTTTGGGAAGGAGAAGGACCTGGAAGAGCCCAGGTTGAGCTGGATGGTCAGGTCTGGGCTATGTACGATTACCGAGAGGAGATCATGATGACAGAGGAGTTGGCTGGGTTGGTGGGCGTTGTGAACCCGGAGGTTGAGAAGCGACAATGCGTGACGAAGGTACTTGCAGCAGGATCTTTAATGGGTGAGGATCCCCAACAGAGGCTACCGTCCATGGAAGCTGTGGAGCAGAGGGCTCAGGAGTATCGTTTGGAACAGGCTCGTCTTGCTACGGAGGCTGAAGGAGTGATGGGACATGCGGAGCCGAAGGTCACTGCGATGGAGTACGAGTTGCGCACCTATGCCCACGACATCTTGAAGCCACACCATGAGAAGGATTACAGGGCCTTGGCAGTGTATCCTTTGGAGCAGTTGGAGGAGTTCAGGGTCATTGTCATCAGGGCTGACTACAAGGGGGACTATTTGCCGGAGATTGTCCAGGGCACACATTGGAAGTCAGGACAGAAGGATCTGCGGGCCTTGATTTTCAAAGGCCACATGACACTGCTTCGACCCCCATCTGTGGAGGTGGGCATCCAGTTGCTGAAGGAGTTCGACGCGTATGTCACCCCAACCCTCGGGTTCAGATACTTCTGGCACCAGCGACATGATCAACCCAGGACAGCACCTGGGACGGTGGCTTGCAGGCATTGCAAACCGTCAAAGAAGGCAGGAACACAGGAGCTTCCTCCGGTGATGCGCAAGCGGTCATGTTTGGCGGCAGCAGCCCTATGTGCAGCAGGAGGCACGCTGAAGCAGTTCCACGTGAAAGCAGCAAGCCCCCCTTGTGGGCCGACAGGTCTGGTTTTGCGCGAATATTTTGCAGGGCATGGCGTGATCACACAGGGTTGGTTGCAGGCAGGTGAAGTTGCACTTGAACCCATCGAGCTCTACGAGGAACCGCATCATCGTCGAGGTCTACGTCCAGATCATGATCTATCACAACCAATGGTGCAGGAACGGTGTTTGAGGGAGGTCGAGGAGGACAAGGTCAATGTGGAGTGGTTAGCATGTCCATGTACCACATTTTGTGACTGGAACCTGCAGAACAATGGGACGCGTACGTTTTCGAACCCAACGGGGCTTCCCAATGATAAGGAGGCCATGGGCAATTGTTTGGCAGAGTTTGAGGCCAAGATCTGCGAGAAGGCTCTGGAGAAAGGGCATTTCCCCATCGCTGAAAGCTCTGGCAGGTCAGGCCGGTATCCCAAGATGTGGAATTTGCCCTGTTGGCAGCGGATTCTCCAACGGCCTGACGTGGACTTCCTGGAGGTGGATATGTGTGCCTATGGTCTCGCACCTTTGGATGCCGGGGAGCCACACCACTTCTACAAGCACCGCACAGGTCTCGCCTTTCCACGCCACCCAGGGTTTCGGCAGGCGCTGTTCAGGCTTTGCCAGGGTGTCTCTGCGACACACCAGCATGTCCCCTTACAAGGATGCCGAGCCAACACCACAGTCACCAGATGTGCTGAGGCTGTGGTTTATTCGACGCACTTCGTGGCAGCGATTGTGGAGGCCCTGCAGACGTTGGTGAAGGGGGGGGGAGGCTTGAAACGCCACAGAGACAGGCTGGAGGTCTGGTTGGCAGTATGAAAGGGCTCCCAGCAGGTATGAGGCCACCTCAGGAAGGTGATCAAGGCGATCAAGGGAGCTCAAGTGGAAGTTCAGAAGGTGAAGGTGGAGAGGATCCAGGAGACGATGATGGTTCGGAAGGAACAGATTTTGAGGAGCGGAGAGAAGGAGAAGAGGAGAGTGAGGAGTTCATACCAGATGAGGAGACGACCCCTACCAGTGTGGCAGATTCCCCGCCAAGTGGTAACCCAGAGGCAGAAAGTAGCCCAGAGGAGGGGCCCCCAAATTTTGAGGAAGAAGGCGAGGAGGAGAGCCCTACAGAAGGAAGAGGAAGAGACATTGCTGTCAACCGAGCTGAAGGAGACGAGACGTTCTACAGTGAGGAGACAGGTTTGTTGTGGATCAGACACAGAGCGAGAAGACGGCGGTACGTGGTCCCAGGCGGCCCGGGCTGCCCCTTTTCCCAGGAGTACTTCAAACCCAACCGATGGACGAAGTGTCAGAATGCGGACACCGAGAATCCTTTGGAGACGGTAGAGACGGAGGACAACTGGGAGTTTTTCCAAGATTGTGAAGGGCCGTTCAGATGGTGGACAGGATGGACAGTCTTTCAGGTCCAAGGGTATGAAAGGCCAACTAGTTTTCCGTGGGAGGCGACTGAACCTCCTAGACCGCCCAGTGGTACAGATAAATGTGTCCTTTTGGGTGTTTGGTACGCTTTTCTATGAAACGGGCAGATTTTGAAAACCAACCTAATTTCGAACACATGTTTTTTAAAGGAACTATTTGAACATGTCTGTCCAAATTGTCAGGTTTTGTTTGGTTTTGACCGGCTTTACATGTTTCTATATGTTTTTACTTCTTGCCCTGTCCTTCCAATTTCTGCTCAAACATAAGTTCCATGATAAATCGTGACGTGCACGCATGCAGCAATGCCTGAGGCTTAGCTTCTTTAAAAATGCATTTCTTGAGTGCATTTCTTCAGTGTGGCAACTGGGTACATGATGTGAATGACAGCTGCAGAGTTTTAACAAGTGATTAAGGTTGCTGCTCACAAACTTGAATGTTTGTGGTTGGCGCTGAGCTTGGACATTTAGTTTTCATGTGCTTCACTGGCATGTTGGCAAATTTTAACATACATGGGTCAGTTGACTCTTGGGTTTTCTTGTGTTGTAAGTTTGAGGCATGGTTGCAAGTTGTGGTGGCTTTGCTGTGGACGCCTCTTATCATTATGTTGTTTGAAATGTGCGTGGGCCGGTCTGACTTGGCAGTCTTGTGTCTTGCGCGCTTGTTCCTGAGGTTCAGTGATGGTAGTGCCCCTCCTTTTTTTCCCTTTGAGTGCTGTGTGACGCATGGCCATTGCTTGAGTTTCACGTGTCATGTGCGAAGGTTCTTGCATATGCATGTGAATGATGCAAGCCGTTTGGCTGAAGCCACTTGCAATTTCATGTGTTTGGATCGGCATGGTCGTTGTGTACGAATCATCACAAGTTCTGGCTGCTGCATGGGCAAAAGAAGCTGCAATTGAGCGGTTGGCAGTTAACCATTGTGTTGCGAGACTGCAAAACAAACAGAAGATCAACCGCAGTTGCTTGTTTGCAGAGCTTGCTTGTTGCATGTTTGCGCTGTCTTGTCAGGAAGTGCTATACAAATTGGTTTCTGTTCACGTTTGATGTTTGTAAAGTGCTTGGCTCAGGCAGCCTGAAGGAGAATGCGGAGCAGATTGGCCATTCTGTCCGACATTGTGGCCTTCGGCCATCTCTTGCAGTGATGCAGCAAGCTGTGGATAGTTCCTTTCACTTGTGCCTTCCAAGAAAACATGAAGTCTGCAGTGGCATGTCGGCAAGCAATTGTGTGAATGCATGTTGTGAAAGTGCAGGTTGTGTTTCGAACGCTTTAACGCCGTGGTTGCAATATGTTGCAATGATGTTTGTTTGTTCTTGTTGACCCATGGCCCATGGCTCAGGTCTCCGGGTGAAGTTCCATGCGAAGGCCATGATGAAATTGGCGTTTGCTTTTTCACGACTTGTAAAGTGATTTGGATGCGTTCGGTTGTGTGTTTGAATTTTGCTTGGTGGTTTGAGGTTATAGGTTTGGTGTTGAACAGAACTGCATGTGAAAGTGGTTGTGCATGGTGTTGGTTTGGAAGCATCATGGTGCAAAATTGACACAGCACAAACTCACGTGACTTGCCTGGGCAGCAGTGAATGCTGTTGGCTTGGAAGAATGGGTTTGCTGATGGTTCTTTGTTGTTCCATATGTGTGGTTGCATGTTTTGCTAGTTGCGCATACGGCAGGCGGAAGACATTATGGGGCAGACTTGACATGGATTCCTGCCCGTTGTCAGCAAGGGACATCATCCACGCGACAAGCGCATCCAGTTGATCTACCACATTGCTGGCATGACACTGCCAGGCGTGAACATTGTTTTCTTGCATTTTTTCGTTTTAACTTCGTTCAGTCATGCCTGTCCTGTCTATACTTTTTTTCCTTGCATGCCTAGCTGTTTCCTACAAGGTCGCTCTCATGATACGGCAGCTGAAGTGTCTGAATCTGATACGGGAAGTGACATGTCAGATGTAGATTCCGATGACGTGCCTTGTCTGATGTGTTTTGTGCATGTTCCGTGTGTGTTCAGGCAAGCTTTTGTAGGTCGATGTGTTCTGTTCAAGTTCTGTCTCTGTGTGTGCAGACAAGTCTTTCTAGTGTATGCATGGGGTCTTGAGGAGTCTGTGCCAGCTTCAGCCAGTGTCCATCTGGATCAGTTCAGTGCATTTGGCGTTGAATCTCCTGGCCATACCAGACCTTCCTCATCGAATTGCAGTCTGTGCCTTAGACTGTTTCAGTGAAATTTATTTGCACATTTCCAGTGATGAATGTTGGTGTTTGTGCCATTGGTCATGGCATTGGAGGTTGGGGTGCTGGCTGAGGTCTTGGCAGCACTGTGATCACCCCACATCCCCGAGGCAAAGGCATGTACTCTCACATGATATTTGTGGTCTTTGGACTGGAACACGCTGGCTGGAAAGGTTTGGAACACACAACTGCGGAAACACCGCCTAAGACATCTTTTGTTCCAGACCGTTACTTGGCAGAACAGCGTTTCATGTTTGCATTGCGAGTGCCCCTCATGCTGTCACTCAGGAGATCGGAAGCAGCAACTTCTGCTGTTAGAACTTCAAGAGCTTGAGTTGCTCTTGCAGTTGAAAGCCAAGCGGCAGAAGCAACAGCAGGAGCAAGAGAAATCTAGGCAACATCAAGCGGTGCAACAGGTTGCGAGGCCAAAGCCAAGACCATTGCCCATCAGCCTTTCTCTCAGTTTCTCCTGTCAATGTGTGTATGCGTTTGCTTGTCACATGCTTGTGCCGCTGGTATTTCACTTCCACGTTATGCTGTGTGGCCTTCAGACCCCGACAACATGGAAACACAGCTTGAAGATACATCTGGCCCGAGCCTCAACCCTGGCCCGAGCCTCAACCCTGTCCATCGAAAAATATTTTCCAAGCATTTGTTTGTATGATTCAGTTTTCTGGCTTACATTTGCTGTGGCTTCAATTGGTGTGGTATGCTTTTTGTTTACAGGTTGCTTTGACCTAGCTGCGCCTTCACAAAAGGAACTCGTGAGCGAAGGAGCGAGATGAGGGATGAAAAGTGGAAACGCCTAACATCCCGTTTAAGCACAGGCATCATGTCCTCATGGCACACAGGGGTGATGGGTGTTTGTGGGTCCTGCATGACAATGATTGATGTCAGAAGTTTGCCTGCACACAGTGTGGAATGAACGATGTGTCGCGTGCAAGGTTTACAGTTTTTTTCACGTGTCCTTTTCAGGAAATGGTGCCCCGCCAGTTACACACACCAAGGGCCATGAAGGTGCAGCGCTGCAGATTTATTAGTTTCTGCGTAGTGTTTTTTCATGTTGTCGGCTTGAAGTTCCCATGTCTCGCCCCCAGGTGCCCTGAAGCATGTATTCTTGCGTGTTTTGAATTCTTGCGTGCATCGATGCGTGTGCATGTCATTAACTTTGTGTTTGCATCTTTTTTGGTGTGCTGATCTGCAGGTGAGGCCGAACACTCTGCCAATGATCAAGGCCAATGTCACCACGGTTCACTTTCTGAAGATGATGGTGGCATGCCTTTGCTTTGCGTGTATGGTCTTTTGTCACTTTTTGACCTTCCCACAGGACGTTCTTAGGTTTCTGCGGTCCGTCTTGAGCCAAGGCATTGCGCCGGGTGGCAAGGAGATTCCAGGTTGCAGCAGTGACGGATACTCACCAGACGTTGGTGCTGATAGCGATGTCGAAGTCGAAGTCGAACCCGTGGAGACAGATGGTGCTTCAGCCAAGTCATTTCGAATGTTTACTGTGGGTATTCAATTGGTTAAGCCAGCAGTGCGTTATGTTGCATGTCTTAGGTCCTGCAAAGGTATGCATCGAATTTGACACAGACTCGGAGGAAAGCAGCCTTGACCAAACAGTGCACTACTCCCAAGCTGACTTCTCAGGCCCGTGTCTGTTTGACCTCTCCTGTTCAATTTAAGTGACTACGATTCTTTGCAGTGCATGTTTGCTTTGATTTCTTTCCTCAGGAAGCCAGCCCAAAGCCAGCAGCACCAGGAGGTGAAGCTCACTGTGAGATTTTGCGACCCTCTGCCGCTTGGATTCATCAACATCGCTTTCAACACAGAGTTTGCTGATCACTGATCACTTGCATTTTCCCAGGTCATGTTTGTAGCTTGTCTTGTGGGATGTTTCTCTGCTTGCATGTGGCGGATGCAGGCGGAGACAGCTCCACAAGGTTTGGGCAAAGCAGTGCGTGAAGCTGCCAGAGACAAGCCCACTCCGAAAAAAAAACCTGGCAGGAAACCCAAGCAACCTGCCGAAAAACCTGCAGCCAAAGCGGCAGCAAAGAAAGCACCTGCAAAACGGGCAGCTCCCAAAGTCAAAGCAAAGGCCAAGTCAGCAGCACGTGCTCCCAAGGCCAAATCTGAGCCCCGTCGCCCAAGCAAATCTCACGAGAAGGTAGAAGAGGAATTGGCAACCAGAGGAAGTAAAAGAACCAAGGCAGACATGACAGAAGCACAGGCACTGAGAAGTCGCAAGTGCTGCGCCTTCTCACGGGTGCGGAATGAAATGTTGAAAAAAGGGGTGGATGATGAAGCTGCCAAAGAGGCAGCTCGCAAGGTTTCTCGGTTAAATGTGTCATAATTGTTTCATGATGGACATGTCATTCTTCAGGCGCACTAACATCATGAACATGCCGCTTGAGGCATATGCGGAGACAAAGTGATCATGTACGTACTGACCGACAACTGACGTTGTTTGTTGTCTACCCTCTGGGGGGGTTCTTTCGATGGTAACTCAGGGCGGTAGGCATGTGGTCCAAACAGTTGGTAGGTTGGAGTTGGGCAACTTGAAAATGCACATGATATCCCATTGCCTACTCACGCCTTGATTGTTGCAACTTGCAGTGGTCATGTTGCATACCTTCAAGTGTGCGAACACACTTTGACAATCTAGGGGGCTGCGTGTTGATAACAACATGCTCTAATTGGCTTTCCAGTCTCTTAATCAACCAGAGCTTGTGTACTTGACACCGCGTTGAAAAATGTCCTCTTGCACTTGCCATGTATTGGATATTCGCCACATGTCAGTGTTGATGCTTTGGGATTGAAATATGTATGTGCTAGTTGTGGCACTTCATTGCCAGGTATACCACCTGGCCCACCCGGAGCTTCACCGCGAAGAGTGCGCCAATATTATTCAGTCCTTCAATGTGTTTGCAATTGTTCGCAGTGAGCTGTCATTGTGAGACAACCTCTCTTCAGCAACCGTTTGGCCAGCACGCGGGTGGGTTGAAGGTAAGGATTGGCAGCCGTTCTTCTTGCTACCCGTTGGTACATGGTTTGGGTTGGTCCTGATGGATAAACATGTGGCCGTTGTTTCGTTGGCCAAGGCGGGGGTTTGCTACCTGTTGATGTCTGTCTTGGGCATACTTGTTAGAGACAATCTCGTTGGAGGCAAAGAAGGCTGCAAAAAAACGGCAGAAGGTTGGCGGTTAATGTGCGCTGTGTGTATGTGTGTGTGTGTCAGTGTTTGGCTCTGTTTGCCTTGGTTCCCTTGCATGGAGGCAATGTCAGCAAAACCAAAGTCCCTCACCTCACGCGGTTGCAGAAAGGATTGCTTGTTTGAATGGCATTTGCGGAGGCTGTCTTGTGCACTCTTGTCACATGCATGTCATGTTTGCTCACATGATTGCATTCTGTCAGGATGCCATCCATGATGAACCCACACAAGTGCTGAACTTACTGCAGTTGCAACTGTTCGTTTTGAAGTTACATATGTTTCCTTTTTAGCGGATTTCTTTTTTGCAGGTGTCTCTCCTCAGCCACCATGGCACGAAGGACATTTTAACGCAGTCATGTCGCACTTTTGTTTTGAACATGTGTCAGTTTGAAATGAATTCGCAGGATGCATCAGTACAAACTGTTATAGCCGGGATTGAGACACCATTCCTGGCGGAGATGGATAAGGTGAATTTGGAAGCCTGTCTTGCCTCGCATGCATGAAGCACCTTGTTTAGAATTGTCTTTCCTTCTTGAGGCGGAAAGATCATCCGAGTCCGAGCCTTCTGCGCATGATGATGGTGAGACATCATCGTCATCCCCCTTGCAGGACTACTACCTCTTGGCTGTTGGTTTCCTCGTGGTGTTTGTCCTAGTTTGACGCTCTTTGCTTGCAAGCAGGATGCTGCGCCCAAAGATGCGTCAACCCCAGCTAGCTGATGCTCAATCACATTGCTTCGGTTGGTTCATACACGTTTGTTCATGTCTACTTGCAGCTGAAACAAAACCCGGCTCTTTGCTGCCCTTTTGTTTTTGTGCAATGAGGCCATTATCAAGCAGAAGGCGATGCCGACCTCTACGAAGCATAAGCCGGCACAGGCAGGAAGGAAGTGGCCGGCTCACTTACCAAAGCCGCCACCCATGCCTAGCGTGCTCGAACCCATGTCTTTACCCCCGGTGCCACCGAAAGTGCATAAGAAGCACTGGCAATGGGGCAGCAAGTGGTAGATTTTGAAACTTGACATGTTGGTGCAGCGTGCATTTTCGCTGGAAAGTGCTGAAAACATCTGAAAACAACTTAGCAGATTTGCATGTGTCAACGCTTGCACCAATCACATGTGCGTGACTGCTTGTCTGCGTGATTTGAGTTGTCCAAATGCTCGCTGCGTTCAACCCAGCCATGAGGTACAGCAGCCATGACCTCTTGGCAAGTTGAAGCGCTTGGCCTAGGCATGATACTTGATGTGACGAGATGGAACTGCAAAGAAACATGGCACGTGTGCACATGCATTATTGAGGAGTGGTTTGTCTTTTCGCAGCGTGTTTGGCACAAATGTATTCGTGATATCCATCGCATCAAAAAGATGCCTTTTTGGGAGCGGGGGAGCATCGTCCATGCTCTTGTGAATTGCAATTCTCCCAAGGCTGGAAGTCCAGTTGACTGCATCATGAACTTGCTGGTGCCTTGTGGTGCGATCCATGTTTCGAAGTGAACCATGTCAGGTGCTGATTGGATTAGTCAGGGCCCTGGTCTACCTGACTGTTGTGTTGTATACTGGCTTGTGTGCGCATGTTTGCCTGTATTGTCCCAGCCCAGGTGTTGTTGGTGCAGTGGAACAGTGTGTTTGAATGGGATGGCCCTGCGTATCATTTTCTGGACATGTTCGCTGGCTGCTCCAATTGCAGTCGTGAGTGGATTGCACCTCAGTGCATGTTGAGTTGACAGGTGTTTTCAAGTGGCATGTTGTTATAAGCTTTTTGCCTGCTCACCGAGGAAAAGGAAATCATTCAATGCTGCGCGTTTTGACTTGGATTTTGGAAAGGCGGCCGGAAGGCCTTTGATCTTGCGTGTGCGCATGCCTTCTTGGCATTTGATCTTGATTTGGTGACAGGCCCAATGCCCAGGACTTCAATCGACCTCAAGGTTTTTTGCTGGGACCACAGTTGATTTGATTTCCAGCTGCTCATGGAAGTTGAAACTGACACATGGTGAACATGCATGCCGTGCGAAAGACAAAAACATGTTATCTCAGGACAGCCTTGTTTGCATGCTTGATGCTTCACCCTGGTTGCATCTCACTATGGGGTCCGGATTGCCGGACTTGGTCCACTGCCTCCAGGGCAACCAGCATGAGAAATGCCTTGAACAGCTTCGGTGTGGGCTGGGACTTTGTAATTCAAGGAAACCTTATGGCCAGCAGGCGGGGATTGGTGACTGATGGCTGTTTTACGTCTTTGTTCAAAATTTGCTGGTCTCAAGCTTGACTTGCCCAGGCTGGTCCTTTGCCTTCTTTGCATTCTGGCTGTCCATGGCTTCTACGTGGTAGAGCAGCCGAGGACTGCTGGTGCACATGGATTCTGCTGCGCTGGAGTATGTGCGCGCTTGAGTGCAGGCAGTCGATCCTCTTCGAATACTTCAGGTGGAGATGGTTTCAGGAGACAGTCTCCTATGTTCCTTGATTTTCATCGTAGGTTTTGGACAGAAGAAGGCTTTCTGGGTTGATGTGCAGCTCAGGTTTGGTCGGTGAATTGGTGGATGATGGCATATGGATCGCCAACGCCAAAAAGACAGACTGCTAGAAGTAACTGGCCACTTGTGAATCAACTTGACACTGGCAAATTGGCCCGAAGTGTGCAGAAGGAACAGACACAGTTTCAAACAGCCAGACTCTTGGAGGCATTGTTCTTTGAATGCATGCATGCGTGCAGGTTTTTTTTTCCACTATGCCTTGCTGTGCATGCAGAATTGCGGTTGGGTCATGTATGAATATCGATCATGAGGTAAAAAGGGCAAAGCTTGGACTGGAAACAAGAATTTGAAACGAACTCAGTTTCCTGGATGCACGAAATTGATCACGCACGAAATTGCGGAATTTGCTATGTGTGGATCAAACATTTTTCCTGCAGGTGCTATCCGAGAAAATTCGGGTCTCGTTTGATTGATGTGTGGATGGCTTCACCGGAGACACTCCCAAGTTCTTTAAGGAATCATTTTGCTTGGGCATGTGCGTGTGTGTCCATGCATCAAAACCTTGCTTTCAGATGATTGCTTTCCCATGTTTTACCCCTATTGCAGGATGAAGGGCGGAACTTACCCTCACCTCACTGACCGCGAGATGTTCGATGCCTTGCCCTTGACGGATGCATGGCATGATGCGCAGGTGCTGGAAGTATGGGATTACTTGTGGCACCACCCAAAGACTAGAGTGCCAGATTCATGGCATGAGACCATGGTGAAATTTGACCGTGAGTTCAGAGAAACCTTGTGACCGTTCGCTCGGTAGAAAATCTTGCCTGGGCTTGAAGACTCGCTTTGATTTTGCCATTTTGTGGTCCCAGGGTGTTGCGCGAAACGGGCGCGAAATTGCGCGAAACGGGCGCGAAAACGCGCGAAACGGGCGCGAAAAAAAATGTGTACCACTTTACCCATGGATTTACACATTTTTTTTCGCAACCGTTTCGCTTGTTTTCGCGTCCAGTTCACCAGCTTTGATACTGCATGCTGGCATGTCTGTTTGTGTGAGGACCTTTTGTGCTCAGGAGCATGTCAACGGATTCACTAGCGGTAGGTGTTAATCTGCTTAGATTCAACACCACGGGCAGCATGGCTTCAGACCCCATGGAAAAGCAAATCCAGGCTCTGATGTGATCCTTGCAGTGTTGCATATAATATGTCCGTGCAGCCTAGACGATTGCAGGAATATCATGGTTTGTTTTGTTGCAGGAGAAGCTTGACCGGATTAGGATGCTTCAAGCGGAGTTGAATTCTGAGCCCAGTCGGCCTTTGCCACATGGAGTGGCACCTTCTGCACCAGGTGTGCAAGTTTCCTTCACAAATTCAAGAAGAGTGCATTTGTGTCTTTCAATGCTTTGTGTCAAGAAAGCAGCAACAAAATTATATATAGTACAGGTCATAGGTTCTCGGACGACTCTGATCCGGGAACGCATGTCCCTGGAAATGTTGCAGATGCTTGGATGGCACGAGTCAAGGTGGCTTGTGTTTTCAAACCGCTATTCTGTCAAAGGAAGCTTGCATTCAGGAATCATGGTGGCTCTGATATTTTTGCGTTGGATGAGCCTAGGTCAAGCTGGGGGACTTGAATGGCAATAGCAAGGCCTCAGGAACAACCGCTCCTCCTGCCGGAACTTTTGCGGACACTCTCCGAGATGATGCGGAGGACACATGTCGTTTCCACCAACTTTGGAATCTGTTCGAAGTTATGGATTTATAACGTAAATTATATTTGCGTAAGTAGGTTTATAATATATCTTATAACTGGTCATCTTGATCTTAAGCGGGTTAACTTGGTTATAACCTCAAGTTTTTTTTGGAACATTTATAAGTGGTTTAGGAGGTTATAATTTAGATAACTACAAAAGCATTTGAACTTAGCAGGAAGTTAGGATGAAGTTAGGAAGTTAACTTTTTTAATGTTTTTTGAGACCCTTGTTTGCAAGCAAGTTTTTTTTCTGCGATATTTTGGCTGGTTGGATGTCAACAGCCTTTGTGTGAAAATCGACAATTGGATTCATCGGTTCAAGTTCTCGTGGCCGTTTCGAATTGCGAGCCATGGCGGCTGCGTTGGAGTCGCATGTGAGGGCAGCGCAAAAATTTTTGACGAGCGTTCGGCATCTTCCGTCATGCAAAGAAGCTCGGAACAAGCAAGTGGAGCTTGTCGCCAAGAAACTGGCAGCTAACCCACTTTCAGTGGAGCAAGCAGCCAGTCTGGTTGCGTTGTTAGATGACGGAATATGGGAAGAGCATCTGGACGGATTGAAGGGATTATTATGCCTGACGGAAGCAGGAGGCAAAAAAAATGCGCCATTGCAGGATTACTTGGCGATGCCTCACTATTTGACAGCTGCCATGTGGAAAGTTTTGTCGGAGGATCAACGTTCAGTTGCTCTGGAAAAATTGTGTCGCCACTTGAGAGCCTTAGGGTTGAAGAACCCTTCAGAGGTCACGCAGGGCATGGTGCTTTGCCTTGTGTTTGATTTGGAGGGTAAATTGTTGGGCACACAACAATGGGCCGTCACCCTGCGAGAAAAGGCAAATGTGCAAAAGTATATGAAGCAGGCATCACATGGACCTTTCTTGATCAATTTGCCACATGATCGCTCGGAATGCCCATCGGAAGTGATGCAACGGGTATTCGGCGATGAGGGGAGCCAATGGATTGCATTGTTCCCTACGAGGACTTGCTGGCCCGCGCCAAGGATTGGCCGATGCGCAACACGCATCGCTTTGCCCAAGGGAAGCAGCAGCACCTGGGACCTGTGTTGCCTTCCGGTGAGAGTGGCGATCTGATGAACCAGATGGGTCATTTCGTCGCTGGTCTAATGAGAGGCCAATCTCACTCTGACGCGTCTTTGCCTGGCTTGAAAATTTTTGCCAAAGAAAGGAAGGAAGAACGGAATGTTTCTGCGCCAGCTGTGGCTTTGGAGGACAAGAAAGCTGAAGTTTCCTTGGAGCCTGCAGCTGAAAGTATGGTCCATATAGATCGCAAGCCTTCCGGCGAGGATGCCGTTGCCAAGACATTGCAGGCTTTGCAATGTGAGCTGCAGGACAAACCCGCTGTTGAGGCATCTGGGAAGACGGGAAAAGGGAAAGCAAAGAACAAAGTGAAGAAGCCAACCGCGAAGAAATCGCAAGCTACAAAGAAGAAGCCTGCAGCTGCACTTCGTCGCCCGGCTGCTTCCGCGGCTAGCGCGCGTGGCACCGCGCGTGCTGGAGAATCTCGTGAGGCAAGACGTCTGCGGCTGATCAATGTGTTTGTGCCCAAACACATACAAGAGGAGTATCGCGATGGCTGCAGCAAGTGCTATTACCGAAAGGGGTGCACAGGGGTTTTGAGATGAGCGACTAGATGTCGTACCACAAGCGCAGGCATAAAAAAAAAGGGCAATTGAGATTCAAGTTGCTTACTGCATGTGTAGTGAAACTGATCTCCGTGTATCAACTCGTTATAAGTATAGAGACCACGAGCAGTGTGTGTTGATGCTCTTGATATGTGTCCGCAGCCGTTTTCAAGTGGTTCGAACCAGGAACGGCCTGTACGGGGAGGTCGCGTTGGAGGCCGGGTTTCTTTTCTTTTGGTCGTGTTTTCAGTAGTTGGGCGATTGTACAATGTATTTTTTCTGATACATTAGTATATATATATATACCTGCGTCTTCCAATGTATGCAAAATTATTGCTCTTTCAGGAATTATTGCTGCCAACACTTTTTTTTGCTCCCGAGCAGTTTTTAGGTTTCTGTCATTTTGACATGTTTTAATGCATTTCCATCAAACATTCAGCCCTTGGATTGGTGAATGAGGGCTTTGGTGAGTTCAGAATATAGCAACCCTCAAAGAACTTCCCTAGTGTATCTTGAACATTCTTGAACAATCTGTGGTTACAGGGGTTGTGCACACAACATCGCAGCTTGCGACATTTTCGCTCGCTATGCCGGCTGAAGCTCTCCAAGGGCCTTGGTGCAGCCGGCTAGATTGTTCTCAGGGGTCATGTCTCAAGCTGGGTGGAAATTTCTGGTGTTCTATTGGCCCATGACCATGTCCGAACAGATTTAATGTAAAGATTTCTGGCTTCAAGTTTTTCTGGGCAGCCAAAATGGCATTGCCAAACAATGGTAATGGTGTGTC
This sequence comes from Cladocopium goreaui, assembly GCA_947184155.2. Taxonomy (NCBI): domain Eukaryota; class Dinophyceae; order Suessiales; family Symbiodiniaceae; genus Cladocopium; species Cladocopium goreaui. The sequence goes on from CAMXCT020003334.1 coordinate 792,540, forward strand.
CCTTGCTATGCGCTTGGAAGAGGACAGCTCCATTCGTCGCTTGGTTAGGGAGACCAAAAGTTTGACCCAATGGAAAAACAAAAATTTGATTGGGGTGGCGTCAACTGACGCTGCGGCATACAATGCCGCCTTGCTTCGTCATGTGGCGGCATGATATACCCCGCAAGTTCCGATGCCGCAAGCTATCCCCATTGAGGCGATCAGAGCGGAGGCCCAAAGGTTCAAACAATGTTTACCCCACAAATTCATTTGGGTACGAGCATAGATCAAGGCCCCGGGCCCACACACGATCCATATACCCCCGATCCATACCTTGATCCATACCCTGTGGTACTGCATGATCCGTACCCTTGATCCATACCCCTGATCCATACCCCTTTCTCATTGAAGAAAGATTGATGCTGGCCCTACTGCTGCTTTTTATCCTAATACTGCTTCTGGTCCTCGTACTGCTACTCCCGTTGCTACTCCCGTTGCTACTACTGTTGCTACTACTGTTGCTACTATCGTTGCTACTGCTGCTACTGCTGCTTCCGCTGCCTCCGCTGCCTCCGTGCTGCTGCTGCTGCTGCTGCTGTTGCTGCTGCTGCTGCTGCCACTACTAGTCATCTTCCTCCCAGGAGCTGGTGCTACTGCTGTCGCTTCTGCTGCTGCTCCTGCTGGTCCTGCTATCGCTGCTGGCTGGTTCACTTCCTCCGTGTGCTTCTGGTAGTTGGACAAATGCAACTAGTTGGGTAGCTACTAGCAATGCAAGCGCACCTTGGAGGCTAGTCAGACTGGTTCTAGTTCCACTAGGTGCTTCTTGTACTTCTAGTGGCGCTATGATTATAACTCCTTCTGTTTCTGCTTTGCCTGGCACGCGTAGAACTATATAGACTAGACTAGAAATACCCCGCTCTCTTCCTTCACAGCCATAGCGTGAAAGCCGGCCCAGATAGCGTGTCCCGATCCATACCCCGATCCATACCCGTTCCATACCCGATCTATACCCGAACACAGTCACGCCACAACAAATGCCAATATGAAAGTCCGACTCTATTGCTACTTCTACTGCTGCTTGTGCTGCTACTACTACTACTGCTGCTACTACTACTACTACTGCTACTGCTACTGCTACTGCTACTGCTACTGCTGCTACTACTACTACTGCTACTACTGCTACTACTGCTACTACTGCTACTACTGCTACTACTGCTACTACTACTACTACTCCTACTCCTACTCCTACTCCTCCTACTACTCCTAGTACTACTGCAGCTGCTACTGCTGCTACTACCATGAGATTACTACTATTATTATTGTGACTTTTACTAGTACTACTGCTACTGCTATTTCTACTGCTACTGCATCTTCTCCTTCTATTGCCACTACTTCTGCTGGTGCTGTTTTTTTTCTGCTCCCTCTACAAGCAGTGGTAACAGTTTTAGCAGCAACAGTAGCAGGAGGAGAAGTAACGCTATGATGGGCCCTTACGAAAGGGTACGGATCAGGCACCTTACGTAAGCACTCGCGATCCATAGTACGGATCACCGCGGAGCGATCCATACCCGATTTTTGACTCGCACTTTAATTACTCTGTCATGGCCATTTGGAATTCAAATAGTTGTCTCCTTATCCGCAAATAAACCTTTCTATTGTGACATTTCCCACTGCAAACCCCTTGAAGGTGGTGGCATTTCGTCAAATGTTTGGCCTACCTCCCGACCAAGGAGGTTCTCAGGTGGATTCATGGGGGATCAAGCGTTTGTATTCCCACTTAGTGAGGAGGTGGCTGAGCGGATCCCAGAAACCCAGGGCCACTCGCAAGGATTGTTACAACGTCTTTCTTTTGAGGGGGAAAGGAAATCCCATTACCAAATAGACACCTACAATTTGGATTGGGCGACCCAAAACAATAAGATATGTTCACAATTTGTACCAAGGATACGTCTTTGCAGCCTATTTGGACCATCTTTGACCAGCACTGGGGAACTTCCTCAGCCGGAATCAACCATGTCAGCGATGATGAGCGTGAATCAGGAGTTGAGCCTGGGGGTGAACCTGAACCATCCCCTGAGTCTGTTGGTGATTCTGCTTTGCATGGTTCTTCGGTTGGTGAAGATGGCCCTGAAGATTCCAACCCGTTGATTGAGACCATCCCTGATGATTCGCAGCCTGTGGGAGAGACCGTGCTTGATGATCCCATGCCCAGCCTTCCTGACTTGGGGATCCCTGAGGACACTTGGGACCCAGCCGCAAGGGAGTCTGATGAAGAGCCCGGTGATCTTGCTCCCTGCGCGGTGTGTGACAAGGTGGGGCCCCATGAGTGCGTGGTGGACTCAGGCCCTTCAAGGGATGAGGTTGAGAAGGATTTGTCAACAATGCGCGACGACCTTTTGGGGAAGATCAAGCGTCTCAGGCTTGGCCCAACAAAAAAGAAACAATGTTTCACCACAAATTTAGTTACTGGTCCTCAGTCTTATATTTGGTGTCATGACACAAATAATGGATAATAATGGGATCTATGTTTTTTGGGGCTTTGGGGCTGGGGAGTTTGGTGGCACCACAGGTCCTTGGCAGCCGAAGCCAAGAAAGACAAGTTCCAGCGTGGAGACTTGGCAGTTCAAATTCTAAACCAAACCATGGACAATCTTGGACAACAAAGACAAACCAAATATTCAGTTTATAAATACCCTATAGTAAATAAATGCACCTCTTGTATAAATTTCAGTTTATAAATATACCCTAAAGTAAATAAATGCCTCTCTTGTAAAAAGACACCACTTATAGCAGCTATAGCACAACAAATTACAACTGAAGTACCCATCTAAGGATGACACTAAGGATGACCCAGAAACATTTCCCCAAAATTGCGATCGTTTTTTTCTCACTGGCCCGAGGAAAATCCATGGACAATTTGGAGACGCTGCCGATGGACCTCAATAACATTGCAGCTGCTGCCGTGGAAGCTGCTGCAGCCATTCATGGTGATGTCCTTGAGGTGCCATCTTCGGAAGATAGCAAGGACCCACCTAGATATTGTTTCTGATGACTAGTAACCTTCCGCCACACACTTGTTACTTGTAGGGCTACGCCCTTGCCACCATGCAAGGACCCAGAGGTGAAGCCTGCGAGTTCCGCATCCCTGCCACAAGGCAAGCCGGATGAACCACAAGGTGTTCCACTGACGGCCATGGACATGGACAAGGAGGCCAAGACCGGCAATCCTGGGATTGACAAAGGCAAGATCGACAAGTCTGAGATGGACAAGGTGGAGAAGTGCGACAAGAATGCTGCCAATCGCGATGTTCTTGCGCTGATGGAGCTGAAGCCGGAGGTCGGCTTTGCTAAAGGGGGCGTGAAAAGTTTAAGGTTGAAGATACATGGGGGTCGAACACTTGACTTACACCCAAACCTTGATCAGGCACCTCTCATTCTTCGTCGTGAGCAACTATCAGCACCTTTTCGTGCCGGGGATGATGGGGAGACAGAAGACGCAGAGATGCCTGATGGTGAGGGCGACGGTGACCACAAGTCTGACCATGGTGAGGAGGAGGGAGACGACCCGGTGCTTAAGAAACCGGCGGCCAGGCGGAGCAGAGCCAAGGCGAAGGCGAAAGCCACCGCCAAGGCGAAGGCTAAGGCCGCCGCCAAGGCGAAGGCCAAGGCCGGCGCCAAGGCGAAGGCCGCAGCGAAAGCTGTTCCCGAAGCGAAAGCCAAGACAAGCCGCAAGTCTGTTGCCAACGCGGATGGCGACACTGGTGCCAAAGAGAAGGGCAGAAGGCCAGCGGCCACATTTGCCAAGCGTTGGAAGCCCGACAATGAGGAAGGAGCAGCACGCTTCTTGGCGATCAGGGACGTGTTCATGTCGCACATCGCCCCCAAGTTGCAAGCGCAGTCCAGCTTTCAGGAGCTTGTTTTTGTTTGTGGGTGGGACCAGTTTCAATCCAAAACTGTTCGCACTCAAGTGGCTTCCAAACATTTTCCCCGTGCAGTGCAGTGCCCACAATTTGCTCGCTTCTGCAGCCCTGCAGGATGGATGGTTCACTCTTTGCACCCGCCTCTTCAGAGGATCCGATGCAGTTGGCTACCCGGAGTACGTCGCATTGGCCACAGAGAAGGTGACCGAGTTCTTGAACATGGAGTCTGTTCGTATCTGGGTTTTTTTTCAGGGATGACTTGTCCCATCACCCTTCCAGCTATGGGATGGCACGGATGAGGCTGGTATGTTGAACACCTACGCACTGAATTTTCCCTCCTTCCTTCCTCCTACCCCAATCTCAGGCAGTGCCGTGAAGCAGGATGGCTAGTTTGGACCCAACACCAACACCAATGCCTCGTGCGAGATGTTTCTGGATCTGAGTCTGGGCCTGTGTGAGCAGTATGCTGGGCATATTGGGGATGCCATACAATAAACCCTAGTTCGGTTAGCCAGCCGCATCTCCACATTTTGGGGGCTGCCTTTCTTTTTGAAGCCCGTGGTGCCTTCCTTCGTCTCAACATTTCCAAAAACACTATCCAAGTTGATTCACCATATATTTGGGGGAAGGTGCTGCTCCCTTGTGATGCGTTCTCCACCGGATTTGCCTGATTGTGCCAGGGCAAGATTCCTCAGATTGACAGCTGCGAGAACAGCTGGTAGGATGCACTAGTCTGCTCAGCCGTGAAAAATTGAGAACCCCGAGATTCTTGGGGGAAATCTGCGAGCTTCCAGATAATGCGTGATAATAACATTAGAGATGTTAGACAAATATCCCTTCAAGGTTTATTTGTTTGGGGGACAATAGCTCCAAATGTTGATCTAATGCTGATGATCTATATATATATATATATACCTGGAAAACCCACCTATGTAAAATTTACGCTCGAAGTCTGAAACAGCACTTTTTATCGCTGGCAGCCTCAAAGATCGCTGTGTGATGTTTTTTTGCTCGTTGGGGATGCTTCACATATGCTTGGAAACAACAAGCATCAAAACATGATGTAAAATCTATGAATCTATATTATTGGGATGAACTTTCAACATCATACATTCCCAACATGTAGGCTTACTTCCCACCGAAGTGCCTTTTGAATAAAATGGCAGCCTTTACCATCCAAAATTCCAACACTCTTCTGGTGGAAACCCTGCTGTCCAATTTGATGGTCAAAGAAGAAATCTTTCCAATCATGTCTTCATTCTGTTCGCAGTTAAAGACGAGAGGATTGAGCACTACCTGCTCATGTCGTTCGATCTGGAGAAGTAGAGATAGTAAAATGTGACGATGGAAATGTGCCTTTGGCTTCACTGAAAATAAGCAAAGTTGGCTTTGATACGCGAATCCGGCCAGCCACGTGTAGCCAACAAGGAATGCATGGCCCACTTCATAAAGATAAGCAGCGCAGGCAGTACTCATCCACAGCCAATGTTCATTCATGTGATCAAAAAAATCAATTGCAGTTCTGGAGGTGCTCAAAATCACATTCAGAATACGCACCTGCTCGGCATCAATGCAAGTCTGAATGAAGCCATAGGTCACAGCACAAAGCCATTTCAAACAAAGCGTGACATCGGACCCCTTGGCGTTGATCCAAGGGTAAGATTTCTTTGACTTGTAATTGAACAGACTTGTTGAAAAGCTGCGCAGTGATGCTCTCTTTCTCTCAGCCATTTGCCATAAGTAGAAGCTAGACCATGCTGCTTCCAGCTTTACTGGTATCCTACCAGCCCCAAACAAGCCCCACGACATGTAGAGAAAGACAGCAGAGCCAACAAAGTCGCGATAAAGTCCCAGTCGGAGAGTATGAAAAGGATCATGTTGATACATCATTTCTGGGCAGTGTGCATCAAAGGGGATAACATTCATGGGTGGAAGGTCCGTCGACAGCCATGGCCTTTCAAAAAATAGAGTTCGCTCCCAACATGGATGGTCACTCGCGACATCCTCGGCGGGGTTCCCAGGGGATCCTGCTCCACACCAGTGACACATTTGGAGATCCCGTTTCCTTCCTTGGTGTTCAAAGCTCCGGACTAGGCGCCCAACCTTTGTGTGCCATTTCAAATCTCCCTTCGCTGCAATGATAGCACCAAAGTAAGTTTCACCTCCCACCTGGATTCCAGTGGTAAAAAGCTGTTCCAAATCTGTAGCCACAACCTCTAGCAGCTTGAGGGTGAGAGGCTTGTAGTTTTTGTTCAAAATGCCTGGGACAATGAACAATGGCCAGTGCTGGAGATACGAATGTCCCTTCATGTTCGTTCGCATTGTTTTCGAAATGAAGTGCTCGTCACAGGCTCTGGGACCCAAATTTGCCAGATTTACCCAAGATGGCTTACATTCTGTGCAAGCACGGGTTTCGCCCTTGCACCCTATGACAGCTTCAAGGGCAACCAAAGTAGTGTTGGACCTTCTCTTTCCTTTTCCTTCATCACCGTGAATGGCCAGTGGTATGACGCGATGCAAGTGTCCAGCATGGGACTGAAAGACTTGGTGCGTAGGATGGTATCCCCTGTAGGATTCCCAAAAAGCTTTGCAGATCTTTCCCATACCACACGCTTCAGGTTCACCACAGACTAAGATAGGCTTTTTCGCGATGAAATATTCCAAAATCTTCTGGGGTCGTAAATAGTGTATGGTTTCGAAGGTCCCGTCAAGCTTTTGGTAGTCAAAAGTTTCTATGGGAATCCTCCAGCCCAACCCTGTACGCCGAATCATACGGTAAGCGTTTCGAGCCACATTTGATTTTTTTTCCAGTGATGAGCCTTGCTTGCCCTGATCAATCAAGGCCCCTTGCCGCATCCGCTCAGTGACAACTGCAGGGACCTTGGGTCAGGCAAACCATCAGGGCTGGTGGTTGAATTTGATTACCTTTTACCTTCTGATATTGATTGAACAGTCGATGGAACATCATGGGGCTTGGACCCCATCAACAACAGCCTCTGCGTAGGCCTCCATGAATTGGCCACTGCTTGAAGATGGCTCTGCCTCTGTTCCTGGCATGTCAAGTGCAGTGTGGGATTTCAAGCCCTGTGTACTGTTGCTGACAATGCTTGAGCTGTTCAACAATGTACTGATTGATAGCGCCAGCTGATGCTGAAGAACTTCAACGTAATTTCATCTTTTTTCCCCATGATTCACGTTTTGTGTCAGCCATCTGTCCCATGATTTCACATAGGTTGTTCAGAGGCAACCCCAAACCAGATGCCACACAGGTGGCACAACCCGGCATATCAGATGCCAGCTAAAGCTAAACAGAAAGAACAAATGATGCGGTGAAAAGCATCACAGTATCAGCTCCAACCCCGCGTCTCAGGCTGCACTCTTTGGGGCAGCCTTTCGTTTGCTGTCCGCTTTCGGGACGGCCTTAGCCTTCGCCTTGGCCTTGGCAGATCGCAGGCTCGGTCTCGCCGATGACTTGGGAGCTGCCTTCGGCAGGATTGGCCTGCCAGAACGCTTTCAAAAAATATGTGGAAAGGGCAACAGTAACATGCTGCAGAACTAGCCGGGGCTGCTGAGACCCTGCCTCATGCGTGTCTCAAGGTTCATAGCTTCAACAGCCCTCAGCACGTTTGTATCTCACGCATTGTGGAAGGCACATGAAGCCGAATTCTGGAATGAAGATTCTATTTGGTTCTAACGGATGCTTCTGACATGTTCCAAAAGGAGAAAGGAATAGAAAGTGCATTATCCATTTTGTTTGAGGATGCTGAGATTCCAGCAGTTTCTTCGCAACATCATATTGGTTTTTCAGGGTCTCCTCTGACCTGGGGGCACGGTTGTGCGACAACAGCATAATTATCACTGGAGTTGGCTTGCGTGTTTCAGAACTTCCCCTGAGAAACTGGCTGGTCTGAGAAACCATGAACGACACCCTGCGAATAGTTCGTATCGATGGTCTCACTCACAGTCTGCAGGTTGTTGATGACGTCTTGGATCTTCGCCTTCATCCTGAAGGCACGGATGGGTATCCCCACCAAAGATATTCAGGGTATGACCGGGTATGAAACCTAAGTTTGTCTTTGCCCCAAAAACTTTGGCAAGAAACTGGTTCTGCAAAGTGGATAAGGTATCCGCGGCAGAAAACTTGTCCAAAGCGTCTTGCAATTTCTTCTGCCTCTTAGCCAAGCAAGTCCTTGGCAAAAGTTCGTGCCCCCTGTTGATTGAATTGGGCTACACTGGCTTAGGAACTGACATAGCGGGACCAAATTATTGGGGCAGCCAGCTGTGTTCTATCCAAATTGCCCCCAAGTATACATGGATGCGACCCCGGGATCCCAAACTTCTCACGAACAACACCCCAAAGTTTTTGGTGGGTTAGCCGGGTTAGCTATTCCATACCATGACGATTTTGGGGTTTTAATTTCCTGAATAAATTTTGCTCTTATAGCCAAGCCCAAAGCTCATCATTTTGATCGCAATGGTGCTTGGGAGAGCATCTAACTCCAGCTCAGGGATGCCTGCCCGCTTGCGTGTAGCTTGCTCGAGTGCTGCTGCCTGTTCGGCCTTAATGCTCTTGGGATCCACCTGCAAATCCTCCTCTGACTCGGAGCCATTGGAATCTGCAGGGGTTTCTGTGGCTAAGTTCATGGGAGAACCAAAAAGGCCCGCCCCTGACTTTAACATCGTTCAACTCTTTTTTACAGGTAACCCTGGCCTTCTAACGTCTCAGATGATGGACCTCGTGGGGTGGGTGCCCCATCTCTCCCTTTCCCTTTCTTCGCACCCCCCTGATCCGCAGGCAGCTTCAATGCACAAGGCAAGCTAGCGACCGGTGCGGGGTGTGAAAGGGATGGCTGCGCAAAAGACCCAAAGTCAACACCTTTCTCATCCCAGCTCAGCCTCCTTTTCATTGAAGTAGTGCTCTTCTGCCTAGAGAGGTGGCTTTATAATGTTTGGATCCAGCATGGTGAGGCCGGTTTCGTTAATAACCCACATTCACAACAACCCCTCAATCCACCAAGCCGCTTCGACTTGCCTTTCACTGCCGTTTCAGCCCCAGTAGAGGACCAAGTCCCGTTCGTAGCGATCTTTCCTGCCAAGAGGAAGCATGGGAAAACATAAGTTTCAGCTCAGCAAGTATGGCTATGATTCAAACGACATTCCCTTGATTTCGGAATAGTTGTTGGTATAAATTTTGGGTTCCATATCAACCAGGTTGAAATCTCACGAGTTGCGGGATAGTAAAAAAAATACTATAATACAAATAATATATATATATTGGCTGATTGTGTTCTACCAAAATAGTTAAATAGTGATCAAATGCAGACCTCCAATTTTGGAGCCCAATAGTTCTTGATGTTGTTGAAGACAGTCTGGCCTTTGAAAAATCCCCGGTGGTTACCCAGAAAAACCCAGGCCCTGGGAGATTGCCTCATCAACTTAGCTGGATCACCTTCGGCAGTTCGTTTCACAGCATCTACCCTTTGCCTTACAGAGCGGGTGGTCACAAGACAGACGTTATTTGATTCAAAAAGGAAGTTAATCTTACAGAGGGGTTGTAGCTGATAAGCTAGTCAAAAATCTTTAGCAAAATCACCCATGGTAACAGCATGAACTAATGAAGTATCAAGGGAGTGCGACCAGCCCCAATCCTCAAGCATAGTCTTTTCGCTCATGTACTCTCCTTCAACCACAAGTTCTGACGATAGTAGTTCTTCCGAAAAAAGTTCACATTCCTGGACGAAGCTGTCCTAGAGGGCCGTCTTTGGCGAAGCGAATAGTGATGTCCAGCTAAAAGAATGAACGTGTCAGCTTGATGACAGCAGCGTTTCTTATTGCAAATGTTTATTGGGAAATATTGAGGACACGCTTGTTTTGACATCACCCTGTCCGGATCAAAGCCGCAACTCTGGAAGATCTGCAAAATCTTAGTCTTGCCTTTCCCTTTTTTGTCCAGGTACACCTTTCTGATGTTATCGGCCACTCGAAACTCCCCAGTCTTAGGGTTTGGCTGAAAGACCCTTCTAAGCCTCAAGCTGATTGCATTTTCTGAAAGAAGTAATTCACCAGCTTTGGGGACCTCTGCGTTTGTGTCCCCATACACAGGGATATCCCCTTGCATTGGGGGTTTTGTTTCAGCTCCCCCCGCTTGGTTCCCTGTCTGAACTGCGTGCGCTCGGGCAGGAGTAGCAACTGGCACCACAAGCGACTCAGGAGCTTTGGGGGGCTCGGGACCTTTGGGGAAAGGAGGAGGTGCGGGGACTTTGGCCAAAGCCTGCTCATCCAAGTCCGACTCCAGGGGAGTGGGTGGTGAAAAGAACTTTGTAGCAACCGATTCAGCCTTGGTGTTGGATGGCCTATAACAATCCCCACTAATAATTTGAACAAGAATTTCCAGAAACTCCGGGGTCGTAGAACAGTGCCAAAGCACGGCTCAGCACCAAAAAACAACAGTTGTAAACATTATACCCTTCTCAATATAATCAAGGAAACCGATGGTGACATCAAACCTTTGTCGCTTGGGGATGGAATCTCACCGTCATACTGAACCTCAACATCTGAGTCATCTAAATCGATATGAATCGAGGGAGTGGCACCAACCACGGGAGCAACGCCGACCACAGGAGCCATCATGGGAGGCGATCCTGGGATGGTCTCTTCCTCAGCAATTGAACGGGCCAAGTCTGGGTGACCATCAAACATTTCGCAAGGGAGCCCACTCTGTTTGACGATGGCTTGAGTAACTTCATCATCCAAATCGCCAAGTTCGGCTTTCAACTCCTGGGGGTACAGTGTTTTGGCTCGAACATGTGAAACTACTAATAGACCATAAAACCTCGAAATGTGAACTTGGAACCGATGAGTTTCAAGATGTGGGGGTGATCTATCCCTGCAGAATGTATTGCTTTGAAGTCTTCGTCGGTTACCCTTATCCTTTTACCCCTCAAGGCAGGCTGATGAAAGGAACCAGGGGCCCATTAATGCCAGCCTACGATTAACAAACAGTGGATAACCAGGCTAGTTTCGCTACTCAACCGTATACCCGAATAAGGAGAAACAATGTTTGTTAATCCAGGGTGGCATTACAACACTATATATATAATATCATAATATAATATAATATACTATAATATAATATAATATTATAATTATAATTATATAATTTTGCTCTAGCCTATTGGCTGTAACAGTGAGCACAAGACAGAGCACAAAAAGGAGCACGAGGGAAACAGCCAAATTTAACCACAATCCTCCCTGCAAAGCGCCATTTTTTGCTGTTTCTGGTGTAGCTCTGCCCAACTGCTCGCAACCTGCCAAAGCAAGACAATTCAACCACAATACTTGCATGTGCAGCGGGCTGTTTGTCCGGGCACCATTCTGAGAACTCCATTGGGACACCTCAAGTGTTCAACAGACAGCTGGGCTGATTCCTGGGGTGGCTCCCCCAGAGAAATCGAATACATAAACAGCGCCTTTCATTTTTTTAAAAAATTGAAGCTGTAACAGTCCACAAAACCAACTGCACGAAGGAGCCCGCCAAAAAGCACGAACTGGAGCACGCAAAATGGCACGAGGGAGTACACCAAAAAGCACGAACTGGAGCACACAAAATGGCACGAAGGAGCACACCAAAAAGCACGAACTGGAGCACACAAAACGGCACGAAGGAGCACACGAAAAAGCACGAAATGGAGCACAAAAAATGGCACGAGGGAGTAGACCAAAAAGCACGAACTGGAGCACGCAAAATGGCACGAGGGAGCACAGCAAAAAGCACGAACTGGAGCACGCAAATTGGCACGAGGGAGTACACCAAAAAGCGCGAACTGGAGCACACAAATTGGCACGAAGGAGTACGCCAAAAAGCACAAACTGGAGCACGCAAAATGGCACGAGGCAACCCACCAAAAAGCACGAACTGAAGCAGGCAAAATGGCACGAGGGAGTACACCAAAAAGCCCGAACTGGAGCACGCAAAATGGCACGAGGGAGTACACCAAGAAGCACGAACTGGAGCACACAAATAATGGCCACAGGTAACAGGTGACAGGTGACAGCTACAAAACAAATAATGGCCACACAAGCTTTGAAGCAATGAACAGCCATCATTTGTAAAGTGCAAACAATCTCAAGGCACAACAGGCCCAAGCCTTTTGCACAACAGTTGAGGGACCATGGCCCATGCAAGGAAGGAACCACTTGCCAATTGAAAAAATGTCGCTAGTACGGGCAACACATCTGATGGGAAATTTGTCATTGGAGACTACCAGGCTCAAAAATGTTCAACTGCAAATTTCCATTTGTAAATTGAATGAAAAGTTGCAGAGAGAGCAAGAAGGTCGGGCAGGTGAAGAATACACACACACCATTTCACTCAAATCCCCGATTACCAGTTCCCCAAAATAATTATTTGCTTTGTGCACCTTTTGGGGGATCCCTATGTGGAAATCCCTTTTTGACCGTTACAGGTATTAGGACACTCAATATATAATATTGTTTTAACAATATTGAACCAGTTCTTACAAACATTCCATGGATTTGGGGGAGAATCTACTGTTGAAGGGAATTTGTTGGAGTGGTTTTGCCCAATCAATATCCTGGAGTTCACGAAGCAATTCAGGATCACCTGAAGGAAGCAACTCCCCTGCTGGTTGGTTTGCCACGATCCGAAACCCACGGAGTAGGGTCTCTGCCGACCACGTCTTGCTGCTTAAGCGGTTAGCCGCCATTGGACTGTCAATGGGCTAGTCACCAGGCTGCAGGAGACCCTTTGTTCCACCAATACTGTCAAACCAAGATGCAGATGCAAGTTAGTTAGTTTTGAACATGCACGCGCATTCTCAAATTCCACTTTGTTTTTGCAGAATCTCAAATTCCACTATGCTTGTGGCTTGCTACCCCTTCTAGAAAATGTGGCGACTCCATGCACCTGCAACAACGGCTGAGGCAATTTTTGTAATGCTGGAAAAGACCCACGAAACAGCTTCTGCTGTGGAGGCTGGCAGCATTGTGTTCAAAAACGCTGCGAAGCTCCTTTCTGAGCTGTTCGGGTTTGCAAAATATCTCCGAAAAAATGCTCCGTTTTTTTTTCGCCGTTTCGTCGGGGTTTTTCGCCGTTTCGTCGGGGTTTTTCGCCGGTTCAAAATCCGAAAAAACAGATCCAAAAGTCAAAAGTTTGGAAAATTATGTTCTCAGCCAATTTTTCAGAGATAGGTAAACCCGCGGAAGGTCCCTAAGGGAAAATTACGTTTGGCTGCTTCGTTGTATGCACGCCATTCCTCAGGAATGGCATTGCTCTTGAAGCCCCAAACATATTTCAAACACGGGCCCAGCGCAGATTCATCCCAGGAAGTCCATCCTGCTGCATGCATGGCGGCCTGCAAAGGCACATCAGCATTCACCTGAGCCGGGAGCGCTTGGGATGGAAAATGGGAAGGGATTCATAGCCTTGCTGGGTATTAACCCCATCGCCCAACCAACAAAGAAAAAATGAATCCCGACTAGGGACAGGGAGATTGAAAGGCCGCCTTTTCTCAGAACGGGTAGAAGGAATGGAGCGAACAATTGCTTTGGCAAACTTCACTGGGTAAATCCTGGGATGCATATATAAGAACCTCTAAAGGTTGAGATTATCCCCACTCCAACCATCAAATTTCCCCGCAAAAGGTTTTGATAAAGGAGGCGTATGTCTCAAAAGGGGGGAAACCCCAAACATGTCAAATAAAGGTGCCCCAAAACTAAAACAATGTGGGGAACCCTCATGTTGAACTCCCTCAATGTATTTCTTGAAGATATACAGATTAGAATAGACGAGGGTCTGGGATAGCTTGAGTGCCTTGGTCCCAGCAAAAGCTGGGCGGCCCTTGGAGTCTAGGTACTTCCTGCAAAGCCTTTTGGTGCCCCTTTTTCGGCGCGCCTTTGCCGATCCCAAGTGACCTAATGACCGACAATTGGTTATGAACATCATCCTTTTCATAGAGCCACTTCCAAAAGCTTTCATGTGGAAGCACAGCTTGTAGACCTTACTTCGGAAAACCAGACCTAGAGCTGGTGCGTATCAGATCCCACCTCTAAAATTATTGTGAAACCATGCTGCTTTGTCTTGATTCTATTTCCGCATTAACATGTCTTGGAAAAGCTACTAATTAACTGGTGAATTTCAAATGGAGTGGGTTCGAAAGATACTTGCTGGGTACGCCCCTTCAAACCACTCCTCCTTCAGACACTCATGGAGGCCAAAGCACTTTGGCCCCAGCGCGGCGCATCACTTCAAAGCACCAGCGGAGGCGTGGGTGAAGGCAAATCACCGAGGAAGCTGGGTTTTCTGGACCCCAAAATCCATCGAGAACCCAAACCAGTAGCAATAGCAATGCTGTCCTCCCAGGGCTGAACCAACCACTTTATTTTGGTGGAGAATCTACCAGAACAATGGTGGCTGAATTGAATTAAACAATGTTTTGCAGACTTGTCCGTGCCACCATTCGATTGCCACGAATCACCGCAGTGTTCAGGGCATTTCCGTAAGGAGTCAGCTCCGAACGCTGGCTTGTGGCCAGATTTACTATGGACCAACTCGAACAAACAACAGCTCAAGTGCTTAGCAGATCGCCCCATCGCGAATGCAAAATCAAAAGTATGGCCAACCTGGGTGGCTGAAAGACACAGCATGTTTGTTATATCGCGGTAGCTTTGCAGCATGGATGGATGGTCCCAAAATGGATGCCTTATTCATTGCCCAAAAGGGCCCCCGAAACATAGTAATTAATTGGAAATGATTATTATCATGTTGTCATTTTCCAAGACGAATGGTTTCAACACATGTGTCCCCAATAAAGACCCGCCCAAACCAAGCAATTAGCGATCAAGGACTTCCAATTGAGTTGGGGAAAAACTTGAATCGGTTTCATGTAGTTAGAGGGCTGGCCCTTGAAGATTCACAGAAATAACTATCAGGAATTGCACCTAAAAAGAACATTGTGGAAAGACACAAACGCCCAAATTAGCTTAGCCGCACGAAACCTGCTTCACCATTCAAATCGAATGCGGATCTCCGCGGCATGCCTGAATGGCTGGATTCTCCTGGTGGGGGTACATCTTGGTTGATATCAAAGGAACGGGCAATGTAACCGTCATGGTGGGCGACTTTGGCTATTCGCCCAACACCTGAGTAGAACTCCAGCACTTGGATTCCTTCACCGACACCATCCCAAGCAAACGTCCCCGAGGTCATAAGCCACCATGCCAAAAGCACGAGGTAGATGAAATCCTCAGCAACCCAACTCTTGATCGGCTGCAGTTTTTAAATTCTAAGATGTTTCGTATTACGAAAAGATTGTGCCACTACAGAAGTAAGTTTCATACATGCTGAATGTTTCAATCCCCCAACTACTGCAAATCCACGGCGGGAATCCACCGGAGCGCCAACGGCCATTGCAGGCAAGATTGAACCTAGCCTGTGTAATGGTCATTGCGCAGTGAGAACTGCAAGAGCTGTTTGAGCCAGATCCTAAGCATTGGGTCGCGAGCTTGTGGGGAATGAGTAGCGCATGCCTTTTCATTTTATGACCTGGATAGCTAGGCATTCAAAAATCTTTTCTAATCATCCACCGCGACTTGACCGCTTGATAGCAAATTTAATAAGCAGACCCTCAAATAGCCAGGTTTGCCATCATTGCAAGCACCAAACCGGGCTAACAGAGCCTGGCCCCGGCGGAGGGGCATCTGCGCGCCAAACTCCTGGCACCAAGCTTGTGAAAGCAACGGATAATTAATTTTGTGGGAATGTCTCAACATGGGGGTGCCCCACATAGAAATTCTACATTCTACATGTCCAAACATGTACTTTGTTGTTTGCTTGACATAGGGCCTAGTGACGTTGAACTATCTTTTTTTTCGGCTGCCGGCTCCTTTCCCCTGCCAAACTGCTGGGGCTCGTTCTTGCCCAGCACCTGGCATGAGAATAGAATGGCTGACCCATGCGGGAATGAATATATATATATATATATATCATCAGCATTAGATCAACATTTGGAGCTATTGTCCCCCAAACAAATAAACCTTGAAGGGATATTTGTCTAACATCTCTAAATGTTATTATCACGCATTATCTGGAAGCTCGCAGATTTCCCCCAAGAATCTCGGGGTTCTCAATTTTTCACGGCTGAGCAGACTAGTGCATCCTACCAGCTGTTCTCGCCGCTGTCAATCTGAGGAATCTTGCCCTGGCACAATCAGGCAAATCCGGTGGAGAACGCATCACAAGGGAGCAGCACCTTCCCCCAAATATATGGTGAATCAACTTGGATAGTGTTTTTGGAAATGTTGAGACGAAGGAAGGCACCACGGGCTTCAAAAAGAAAGGCAGCCCCCAAAATGTGGAGATGCGGCTGGCTAACCGAACTAGGGTTTATTGTATGGCATCCCCAATATGCCCAGCATACTGCTCACACAGGCCCAGACTCAGATCCAGAAACATCTCGCACGAGGCATTGGTGTTGGTGTTGGGTCCAAACTAGCCATCCTGCTTCACGGCACTGCCTGAGATTGGGGTAGGAGGAAGGAAGGAGGGAAAATTCAGTGCGTAGGTGTTCAACATACCAGCCTCATCCGTGCCATCCCATAGCTGGAAGGGTGATGGGACAAGTCATCCCTGAAAAAAAACCCAGATACGAACAGACTCCATGTTCAAGAACTCGGTCACCTTCTCTGTGGCCAATGCGACGTACTCCGGGTAGCCAACTGCATCGGATCCTCTGAAGAGGCGGGTGCAAAGAGTGAACCATCCATCCTGCAGGGCTGCAGAAGCGAGCAAATTGTGGGCACTGCACTGCACGGGGAAAATGTTTGGAAGCCACTTGAGTGCGAACAGTTTTGGATTGAAACTGGTCCCACCCACAAACAAAAACAAGCTCCTGAAAGCTGGACTGCGCTTGCAACTTGGGGGCGATGTGCGACATGAACACGTCCCTGATCGCCAAGAAGCGTGCTGCTCCTTCCTCATTGTCGGGCTTCCAACGCTTGGCAAATGTGGCCGCTGGCCTTCTGCCCTTCTCTTTGGCACCAGTGTCGCCATCCGCGTTGGCAACAGACTTGCGGCTTGTCTTGGCTTTCGCTTCGGGAACAGCTTTCGCTGCGGCCTTCGCCTTGGCGCCGGCCTTGGCCTTCGCCTTGGCGGCGGCCTTCGCCTTGGCGGCGGCCTTAGCCTTCGCCTTGGCGGTGGCTTTCGCCTTCGCCTTGGCTCTGCTCCGCCTGGCCGCCGGTTTCTTAAGCACCGGGTCGTCTCCCTCCTCCTCACCATGGTCAGACTTGTGGTCACCGTCGCCCTCACCATCAGGCATCTCTGCGTCTTCTGTCTCCCCATCATCCCCGGCACGAAAAGGTGCTGATAGTTGCTCACGACGAAGAATGAGAGGTGCCTGATCAAGGTTTGGGTGTAAGTCAAGTGTTCGACCCCCATGTATCTTCAACCTTAAACTTTTCACGCCCCTTTTAGCAAAGCCGACCTCCGGCTTCAGCTCCATCAGCGCAAGAACATCGCGATTGGCAGCATTCTTGTCGCACTTCTCCATCTTGTCCATCTCAGACTTGTCGATCTTGCCTTTGTCAATCCCAGGATTGCCGGTCTTGGCCTCCTTGTCCATGTCCATGGCCGTCAGTGGAACACCTTGTGGTTCATCCGGCTTGCCTTGTGGCAGGGATGCGGAACTCGCAGGCTTCACCTCTGGGTCCTTGCATGGTGGCAAGGGCGTAGCCCTACAAGTAACAAGTGTGTGGCGGAAGGTTACTAGTCATCAGAAACAATATCTAGGTGGGTCCTTGCTATCTTCCGAAGATGGCACCTCAAGGACATCACCATGAATGGCTGCAGCAGCTTCCACGGCAGCAGCTGCAATGTTATTGAGGTCCATCGGCAGCGTCTCCAAATTGTCCATGGATTTTCCTCGGGCCAGTGAGAAAAAAACGATCGCAATTTTGGGGAAATGTTTCTGGGTCATCCTTAGTGTCATCCTTAGATGGGTACTTCAGTTGTAATTTGTTGTGCTATAGCTGCTATAAGTGGTGTCTTTTTACAAGAGAGGCATTTATTTACTTTAGGGTATATTTATAAACTGAAATTTATACAAGAGGTGCATTTATTTACTATAGGGTATTTATAAACTGAATATTTGGTTTGTCTTTGTTGTCCAAGATTGTCCATGGTTTGGTTTAGAATTTGAACTGCCAAGTCTCCACGCTGGAACTTGTCTTTCTTGGCTTCGGCTGCCAAGGACCTGTGGTGCCACCAAACTCCCCAGCCCCAAAGCCCCAAAAAACATAGATCCCATTATTATCCATTATTTGTGTCATGACACCAAATATAAGACTGAGGACCAGTAACTAAATTTGTGGTGAAACATTGTTTCTTTTTTGTTGGGCCAAGCCTGAGACGCTTGATCTTCCCCAAAAGGTCGTCGCGCATTGTTGACAAATCCTTCTCAACCTCATCCCTTGAAGGGCCTGAGTCCACCACGCACTCATGGGGCCCCACCTTGTCACACACCGCGCAGGGAGCAAGATCACCGGGCTCTTCATCAGACTCCCTTGCGGCTGGGTCCCAAGTGTCCTCAGGGATCCCCAAGTCAGGAAGGCTGGGCATGGGATCATCAAGCACGGTCTCTCCCACAGGCTGCGAATCATCAGGGATGGTCTCAATCAACGGGTTGGAATCTTCAGGGCCATCTTCACCAACCGAAGAACCATGCAAAGCAGAATCACCAACAGACTCAGGGGATGGTTCAGGTTCACCCCCAGGCTCAACTCCTGATTCACGCTCATCATCGCTGACATGGTTGATTCCGGCTGAGGAAGTTCCCCAGTGCTGGTCAAAGATGGTCCAAATAGGCTGCAAAGACGTATCCTTGGTACAAATTGTGAACATATCTTATTGTTTTGGGTCGCCCAATCCAAATTGTAGGTGTCTATTTGGTAATGGGATTTCCTTTCCCCCTCAAAAGAAAGACGTTGTAACAATCCTTGCGAGTGGCCCTGGGTTTCTGGGATCCGCTCAGCCACCTCCTCACTAAGTGGGAATACAAACGCTTGATCCCCCATGAATCCACCTGAGAACCTCCTTGGTCGGGAGGTAGGCCAAACATTTGACGAAATGCCACCACCTTCAAGGGGTTTGCAGTGGGAAATGTCACAATAGAAAGGTTTATTTGCGGATAAGGAGACAACTATTTGAATTCCAAATGGCCATGACAGAGTAATTAAAGTGCGAGTCAAAAATCGGGTATGGATCGCTCCGCGGTGATCCGTACTATGGATCGCGAGTGCTTACGTAAGGTGCCTGATCCGTACCCTTTCGTAAGGGCCCATCATAGCGTTACTTCTCCTCCTGCTACTGTTGCTGCTAAAACTGTTACCACTGCTTGTAGAGGGAGCAGAAAAAAAACAGCACCAGCAGAAGTAGTGGCAATAGAAGGAGAAGATGCAGTAGCAGTAGAAATAGCAGTAGCAGTAGTACTAGTAAAAGTCACAATAATAATAGTAGTAATCTCATGGTAGTAGCAGCAGTAGCAGCTGCAGTAGTACTAGGAGTAGTAGGAGGAGTAGGAGTAGGAGTAGGAGTAGTAGTAGTAGTAGCAGTAGTAGCAGTAGTAGCAGTAGTAGCAGTAGTAGCAGTAGTAGTAGTAGCAGCAGTAGCAGTAGCGTAGCAGTAGCAGTAGCAGTAGCAGTTAGCAGTAGCAGTAGTAGTAGTATAGTAGTAGCAGCGTAGTAGTAGTAGAAGCAGCAGCAGCAGTAGAAGTAGCAATAGAGTCGGACTTTCATATTGGCATTTGTTGTGGCGTGACTGTGTTCGGGTATAGATCGGGTATGGAATGGGTATGGATCGGGGTATGGATCGGGACACGCTATCTGGGCCGGCTTTCACGCTATGGCTGTGAAGGAAGAGAGCGGGGTATTTCTAGTCTAGTCTATATAGTTCTACGCGTGCCAGGCAAAGCAGAAACAGAAGGAGTTATAATCATAGCGCCACTAGAAGTACAAGAAGCACCTAGTGGAACTAGAACCAGTCTGACTAGCCTCCAAGGTGCGCTTGCATTGCTAGTAGCTACCCAACTAGTTGCATTTGTCCAACTACCAGAAGCACACGGAGGAAGTGAACCAGCCAGCAGCGATAGCAGGACCAGCAGGAGCAGCAGCAGAAGCGACAGCAGTAGCACCAGCTCCTGGGAGGAAGATGACTAGTAGTGGCAGCAGCAGCAGCACAGCAGCGGAGGCAGCGGAAGCAGCAGTAGCAGCAGTAGCAACGATAGTAGCAACAGTAGTAGCAACGGGAGTAGCAACGGGAGTAGCAGTACGAGGACCAGAAGCAGTATTAGGATAAAAAGCAGCAGTAGGGCCAGCATCAATCTTTCTTCAATGAGAAAGGGGTATGGATCAGGGGTATGGATCAAGGGTACGGATCATGCAGTACCACAGGGTATGGATCGGGGGTATATGGATCGTGTGTGTGCCCGGGGCCTTGATCCATGCTCGTACCCAAATGAATTTGTGGGGTAAACATTGTTTGAACCTTTGGGCCTCCGCTCTGATCGCCTCAATGGGGATAGCTTGCGGCATCGGAACTTGCGGGGTATACCATGCCGCCACATGACGAAGCAAGGCGGCATTGTATGCCGCAGCGTCAGTTGACGCCACCCCAATCAAATTTTTGTTTTTCCATTGGGTCAAACTTTTGGTCTCCCTAACCAAGCGACGAATGGAGCTGTCCTCTTCCAAGCGCATAGCAAGGGACACACCATTACCATTGTTTGGCAATGCCATTTTGGCTGCCCAGAAAAACTTGAAGCCAGAAATCTTTACATTAAATCTGTTCGGACATGGTCATGGGCCAATAGAACACCAGAAATTTCCACCCAGCTTGAGACATGACCCCTGAGAACAATCTAGCCGGCTGCACCAAGGCCCTTGGAGAGCTTCAGCCGGCATAGCGAGCGAAAATGTCGCAAGCTGCGATGTTGTGTGCACAACCCCTGTAACCACAGATTGTTCAAGAATGTTCAAGATACACTAGGGAAGTTCTTTGAGGGTTGCTATATTCTGAACTCACCAAAGCCCTCATTCACCAATCCAAGGGCTGAATGTTTGATGGAAATGCATCAAAACATGTCAAAATGACAGAAACCTAAAAACTGCTCGGGAGCAAAAAAAAGTGTTGGCAGCAATAATTCCTGAAAGAGCAATAATTTTGCATACATTGGAAGAGGCAGGTATATATATTCATTCCCGCATGGGTCAGCCATTCTATTCTCATGCCAGGTGCTGGGCAAGAACGAGCCCCAGCAGTTTGGCAGGGGAAAGGAGCCGGCAGCCGAAAAAAAAGATAGTTCAACGTCACTAGGCCCTATGTCAAGCAAACAACAAAGTACATGTTTGGACATGTAGAATGTAGAATTTCTATGTGGGGCACCCCCATGTTGAGACATTCCCACAAAATTAATTATCCGTTGCTTTCACAAGCTTGGTGCCAGGAGTTTGGCGCGCAGATGCCCCTCCGCCGGGGCCAGGCTCTGTTAGCCCGGTTTGGTGCTTGCAATGATGGCAAACCTGGCTATTTGAGGGTCTGCTTATTAAATTTGCTATCAAGCGGTCAAGTCGCGGTGGATGATTAGAAAAGATTTTTGAATGCCTAGCTATCCAGGTCATAAAATGAAAAGGCATGCGCTACTCATTCCCCACAAGCTCGCGACCCAATGCTTAGGATCTGGCTCAAACAGCTCTTGCAGTTCTCACTGCGCAATGACCATTACACAGGCTAGGTTCAATCTTGCCTGCAATGGCCGTTGGCGCTCCGGTGGATTCCCGCCGTGGATTTGCAGTAGTTGGGGGATTGAAACATTCAGCATGTATGAAACTTACTTCTGTAGTGGCACAATCTTTTCGTAATACGAAACATCTTAGAATTTAAAAACTGCAGCCGATCAAGAGTTGGGTTGCTGAGGATTTCATCTACCTCGTGCTTTTGGCATGGTGGCTTATGACCTCGGGGACGTTTGCTTGGGATGGTGTCGGTGAAGGAATCCAAGTGCTGGAGTTCTACTCAGGTGTTGGGCGAATAGCCAAAGTCGCCCACCATGACGGTTACATTGCCCGTTCCTTTGATATCAACCAAGATGTACCCCCACCAGGAGAATCCAGCCATTCAGGCATGCCGCGGAGATCCGCATTCGATTTGAATGGTGAAGCAGGTTTCGTGCGGCTAAGCTAATTTGGGCGTTTGTGTCTTTCCACAATGTTCTTTTTAGGTGCAATTCCTGATAGTTATTTCTGTGAATCTTCAAGGGCCAGCCCTCTAACTACATGAAACCGATTCAAGTTTTTCCCCAACTCAATTGGAAGTCCTTGCTCGCTAATTGCTTGGTTTGGGCGGGTCTTTATTGGGGACACATGTGTTGAAACCATTCGTCTTGGAAAATGACAACATGATAATAATCATTTCCAGTCCAATTAATTACTATGTTTCGGGGGCCCTTTTGGGCAATGAATAAGGCATCCATTTTGGGACCATCCATCCATGTTGCAAAGCTACCGCGATATAACAAACATGCTGTGTCTTTCAGCCACCCAGGTTGGCCATACTTTTGATTTTGCATTCGCGATGGGGCGATCTGCTAAGCACTTGGGCTGTTGTTTGTTCGAGTTGGTCCATAGTAAATCTGGCCACAAGCCAGCGTTCGGAGCTGACTCCTTACGGAAATGCCCGGAACACTGCGGTGATTCGTGGCAATCGAATGGTGGCACGGACAAGTCTGCAAAACATTGTTTAATTCAATTCAGCCACCATTGTTCTGGTAGATTCTCCACCAAAATAAAGTGGTTGGTTCAGCCCTGGGAGGACAGCATTGCTATTGCTACTGGTTTGGGTTCTCGATGGATTTTGGGGTCTAGAAAACCCAGCTTCCTCGGTGATTTGCCTTCACCCACGCCTTCGCTGGTGCTTTGAAGTGATGCGCCGCGCTGGGGCCAAAGTGCTTTGGCCTCCATGAGTGTCTGAAGGAGGAGTGGTTTGAAGGGGCGTACCCAGCAAGTATCTTTCGAACCCACTCCATTTGAAATTCACCAGTTAATTAGTAGCTTTTCCAAGACATGTTAATGCGGAAATAGAATCAAGACAAAGCAGCATGGTTTCACAATATTTTTAGAGGTGGGATCTGATACGCACCAGCTCTAGGTCTGGTTTTCCGAAGTAAGGTCTACAAGCTGTGCTTCCACATGAAAGCTTTTGGAAGTGGCTCTATGAAAAGGACGATGTTCATAACCAATTGTCGGTCTTTAGGTCACTTGGGATCGGCAAAGGCGCGCCGAAAAAGGGGCACCAAAAGGCTTTGCAGGAAGTACCTAGACTCCAAGGGCCGCCCAGCTTTTGCTGGGACCAAGGCACTCAAGCTATCCCAGACCCTCGTCTATTCTAATCTGTATATCCTCAAGAAATACATTGAGGGAGTTCAACATGAGGGTTCCCCACATTGTTTTAGTTTTGGGGCACCTTTATTTGACATGTTTGGGGTTTCCCCCCTTTTGAGACATACGCCTCCTTTATCAAAACCTTTTGCGGGGAAATTTGATGGTTGGAGTGGGGATAATCTCAACCTTTAGAGGTTCTTATATATGCATCCCAGGATTTACCCAGTGAAGTTTGCCAAAGCACTTGTTCGCTCCATTCCTTCTACCTGTTCTGAGAAAAGGCGGCCTTTCAATCTCCCTGTCCCTAGTCGGGATTCATTTTTTCTTTGTTGGTTGGGCGATGGGGTTAATACCCAGCAAGGCTATGAAACCCTTCCCATTTTCCATCCCAAGCGCTCCCGGCTCAGGTGAATGCTGATGTGCCTTTGCAGGCCGCCATGCATGCAGCAGGATGGACTTCCTGGGATGAATCTGCGCTGGGCCCGTGTTTGAAATATGTTTGGGGCTTCAAGAACAATGCCATTCCTGAGGAATGGCGTGCATACAACGAAGCAGCCAAACGTAATTTTCCCTTAGGGACCTTCCGCGGGTTTACCTATCTCTGAAAAATTGGCTGAGAACATAATTTTCCAAACTTTTGACTTTCACCTCTGGTCTTTCTTTGCGTTACCGGTTTCCTTTCGTTTCACCTCTGGTCTTTCTTTTGCGTTAACGTCTTCCTTTCGTTTCACCTCTGGCCTTTCTTTTGCGTTACCGCCTTCCTTTCGTTTCACCTCTGGTCTTTTTTTTTACGTTACCGGTTTCCTTTCGTTTCACCTCTGGTCTTTCTTTTGCGTTAACGTCTTCCTTTCGTTTCACCTCTGGCCTTTCTTTTGCGTTACCGCCTTCCTTTCGTTTCACCTCTGGTCTTTTTTTTTGCGTTACCGGTTTCCTTTCGTTTCACCTCTGGTCTTTCTTTGCGTTACCGCTTTCCTTTCGTTTCACCTCTGGCCTTTCTTTTGCGTTACCGCCTTCCTTTCGTTTCACCTCTGGTCTTTTTTTTTGCGTTACCGCCTTCCTTTCGTTTCACCTGGTGCCTTTTTTTTTTGCGTTACTGTCTTCCTTTCGTTTCACCTGGTGCCTTTTTTTTGCGTTACTGTCGTCCTTTCGTTTCACCTCTGGCCTTCCTTTTGCGTTAACGTCTTCCTTTCGTTTCACCTCTGGTCTTTCTTTTGCGTTAACGTCTTCCTTTCGTTTCACCTCTGGCCTCCTTTTGCGTTACTGCCTTCCTTTAGATGTTGCAAGGCAAACTTGAAAAAAATCCTGTTTGCAGGAAAATTGTTTTTTTTCAAGTTTTGAGGAACGTGGCCCTCCGGACAGGGGTTTGCAATCCAAGCAGCCACTTGCGGACACTTGCAGCCACTTGCTCCGACAGCTGCCTGCGGCCACTCGCAGCCACTCGCGGCCACTTGCGGCCACTCGAGTGGCTGCAAGTGGCTGCAAGTGGCTGCCATGCAGTTGTTCTAGAGACTCCTAGCGGCCACTTGCGGCCACTTGCGGCCACTCGAGTGGCTGCAAGTGGCTGCCATGCAGTTGTTCTAGAGACTCCTAGCGGCCACTTGCGGCCCCCTAGCGGCCACTTGCGGCCACTTGCGGCCACTCGAGTGGCTGCAAGTGGCTGCAAGTGGCTGCAAGCGTCTGCGAGTGGCTGCGAGTGGCTGCGAGTGGCTGCAAGTGGCTGCCAGCACTTGTTCTAGAGACCCCCAGCGGCCACTTGCGGCCACTTGCGGCCACTCGAGTGGCTGCGAGTGGCTGCGAGTGGCTGCGAGTGGCTGCGAGTGGCTGCAAGTGGCTGCCAGGCCCTAGCGGCCACTTGCGGCCACTTGCGGCCACTCGAGTGGCTGCAAGTGGCTGCAAGTGGCTGCTTTTTTGAAATTCAAATAGCGCGCGTTTTGCAACCTCAATGTGAAAGGCGCTGTTTATGTATTCGATTTCTCTGGGGGAGCCACCCCAGGAATCAGCCCAGCTGTCTGTTGAACACTTGAGGTGTCCCAATGGAGTTCTCAGAATGGTGCCCGGACAAACAGCCCGCTGCACATGCAAGTATTGTGGTTGAATTGTCTTGCTTTGGCAGGTTGCGAGCAGTTAGGCAGAGCTACACCAGAAACAGCAAAAAATGGCGCTTTGCAGGGAGGATTGTGGTTAAATTTGGCTGTTTCCCTCGTGCTCCTTTTTGTGCTCTGTCTTGTGCTCACTGTTACAGCCAATAGGCTAGAGCAAAATATATATAATTATAATTATAATATTATATTATATTATAGTATATTATATTATATTATGATATTATATATATAGTGTTGTAATGCCACCCTGGATTAACAAACATTGTTTCTCCTTATTCGGGTATACGGTTGAGTAGCGAAACTAGCCTGGTTATCCACTGTTTGTTAATCGTAGGCTGGCATTAATGGGCCCCTGGTTCCTTTCATCAGCCTGCCTTGAGGGGTAAAAGGATAAGGGTAACCGACGAAGACTTCAAAGCAATACATTCTGCAGGGATAGATCACCCCCACATCTTGAAACTCATCGGTTCCAAGTTCACATTTCGAGGTTTTATGGTCTATTAGTAGTTTCACATGTTCGAGCCAAAACACTGTACCCCCAGGAGTTGAAAGCCGAACTTGGCGATTTGGATGATGAAGTTACTCAAGCCATCGTCAAACAGAGTGGGCTCCCTTGCGAAATGTTTGATGGTCACCCAGACTTGGCCCGTTCAATTGCTGAGGAAGAGACCATCCCAGGATCGCCTCCCATGATGACTCCTGTGGTCGGCGTTGCTCCCGTGGTTGGTGCCACTCCCTCGATTCATATCGATTTAGATGACTCAGATGTTGAGGTTCAGTATGACGGTGAGATTCCATCCCCAAGCGACAACGGTTTGATGTCACCATCGGTTTCCTTGATTACATTGAGAAGGGTATAATGTTTACAACTGTTGTTTTTTGGTGCTGAGCCGTGCTTTGGCACTGTTCTACGACCCCGGAGTTTCTGGAAATTCTTGTTCAAATTATTAGTGGGGATTGTTATAGGCCATCCAACACCAAGGCTGAATCGGTTGCTACAAAGTTCTTTTCACCACCCACTCGCCTGGAGTCGGACTTGGATGAGCAGGCTTTGGCCAAAGTCCCCGCACCTCCTCCTTTCCCCAAAGGTCCCGAGCCCCCCAAAGCTCCTGAGTCGCTTGTGGTGCCAGTTGCCACTCCTGCCCGAGCGCACGCAGTTCAGACAGGGAACCAAGCGGGGGGAGCTGAACCAAAACCCCCAATGCAAGGGGATATCCCTGTGTATGGGGACACAAACGCAGAGGTCCCCAAAGCTGGTGAATTACTTCTTTCAGAAAATGCAATCAGCTTGAGGCTTAGAAGGGTCTTTCAGCCAAACCCTAAGACTGGGGAGTTTCGAGTGGCCGATAACATCAGAAAGATGTACCTGGACAAAAAAGGGAAAGGCAAGACTAAGATTTTGCAGATCTTCCAGAGTTGCGGCTTTGATCCGGACAGGGTGATGTCAAAACAAGCGTGTCCTCAATATTTCCCAATAAACATTTGCAATAAGAAACGCTGCTGTCATCAAGCTGACACGTTCATTCTTTTAGCTGGACATCACTATTCGCTTCGCCAAAGACGGCCCTCTAGGACAGCTTCGTCCAGGAATGTGAACTTTTTTCGGAAGAACTACTATCGTCAGAACTTGTGGTTGAAGGAGAGTACATGAGCGAAAAGACTATGCTTGAGGATTGGGGCTGGTCGCAGTCCCTTGATACTTCATTAGTTCATGCTGTTACCATGGGTGATTTTGCTAAAGATTTTTGACTAGCTTATCAGCTACAACCCCTCTGTAAGATTAACTTCCTTTTTGAATCAAATAACGTCTGTCTTGTGACCACCCGCTCTGTAAGGCAAAGGGTAGATGCTGTGAAACGAACTGCCGAAGGTGATCCAGCTAAGTTGATGAGGCAATCTCCCAGGGCCTGGGTTTTTCTGGGTAACCACCGGGGATTTTTCAAAGGCCAGACTGTCTTCAACAACATCAAGAACTATTGGGCTCCAAAATTGGAGGTCTGCATTTGATCACTATTTAACTATTTTGGTAGAACACAATCAGCCAATATATATATATATATTATTTGTATTATAGTATTTTTTAACTATCCCGGGTTAACATTCCAACTCGTGAGATTTCAACCTGGTTGATATGGAACCCAAAATTTATACCAACAACTATTCCGAAATCAAGGGAATGTCGTTTGAATCATAGCCATACTTGCTGAGCTGAAACTTATGTTTTCCCATGCTTCCTCTTGGCAGGAAAGATCGCTACGAACGGGACTTGGTCCTCTACTGGGCTGAAACGGCAGTGAAAGGCAAGTCGAAGCGGCTTGGTGGATTGAGGGGTTGTTGTGAATGTGGGTTATTAACGAAACCGGCCTCACCATGCTGGATCCAAACATTATAAAGCCACCTCTTTAGGCAGAAGAGCACTACTTCAATGAAAAGGAGGCTGAGCTGGGATGAGAAAGGTGTTGACTTTGGTTCTTTTGCGCAGCCATCCCTTTCACACCCCGCACCGGTCGCTAGCTTGCCTTGTGCATTGAAGCTGCCTGCGGATCAGGGGGGTGCGAAGAAAGGGAAAGGGAGAGATGGGGCACCCACCCCACGAGGTCCATCAACTGAGACGTTAGAAGGCCAGGGTTACCTGTAAAAAAGAGTTGAACGATGTTAAAGTCAGGGGCGGGCCTTTTTGGTTCTCCCATGAACTTAGCCACAGAAACCCCTGCAGATTCCAATGGCTCCGAGTCAGAGGAGGATTTGCAGGTGGATCCCAAGAGCATTAAGGCCGAACAGGCAGCAGCACTCGAGCAAGCTGCACGCAAGCGGGCAGGCATCCCTGAGCTGGAGTTAGATGCTCTCCCAAGCACCATTGCGATCAAAATGATGAGCTTTGGGCTTGGCTATAAGAGCAAAATTTATTCAGGAAATTAAAACCCCCAAATCGTCATGGTATGGAATAGCTAACCCGGCTAACCCACCAAAAACTTTGGGGTGTTGTTCGTGAGAAGTTTGGGATCCCGGGGTCGCATCCATGTATACTTGGGGGCAATTTGGATAGAACACAGCTGGCTGCCCCAATAATTTGGTCCCGCTATGTCAGTTCCTAAGCCAGTGTAGCCCAATTCAATCAACAGGGGGCACGAACTTTTGCCAAGGACTTGCTTGGCTAAGAGGCAGAAGAAATTGCAAGACGCTTTGGACAAGTTTTCTGCCGCGGATACCTTATCCACTTTGCAGAACCAGTTTCTTGCCAAAGTTTTTGGGGCAAAGACAAACTTAGGTTTCATACCCGGTCATACCCTGAAAATCTTTGGTGGGGATACCCATCCGTGCCTTCAGGATGAAGGCGAAGATCCAAGACGTCATCAACAACCTGCAGACTGTGAGTGAGACCATCGATACGAACTATTCGCAGGGTGTCGTTCATGGTTTCTCAGACCAGCCAGTTTCTCAGGGGAAGTTCTGAAACACGCAAGCCAACTCCAGTGATAATTATGCTGTTGTCGCACAACCGTGCCCCCAGGTCAGAGGAGACCCTGAAAAACCAATATGATGTTGCGAAGAAACTGCTGGAATCTCAGCATCCTCAAACAAAATGGATAATGCACTTTCTATTCCTTTTTCCTTTTGGAACATGTCAGAAGCATCCCTTAGAACCAAATAGAATCTTCATTCCAATTTTTTCGGCTTCATGTGCCTTCCACAATGTGTGAGATACAAACGTGCTGAGGGCTGTTGAAGCTATGAACCTTGAGACACGCAGGAGGCAGGGTCTCAGCAGCCCCGGCTAGTTCTGCAGCATGTTACTGTTGCCCTTTCCACATATTTTTTGAAAGCGTTCTGGCAGGCCAATCCTGCCGAAGGCAGCTCCCAAGTCATCGGCGAGACCGAGCCTGCGATCTGCCAAGGCCAAGGCGAAGGCTAAGGCCGTCCCGAAAGCGGACAGCAAACGAAAGGCTGCCCCAAAGAGTGCAGCCTGAGACGCGGGGTTGGAGCTGATACTGTGATGCTTTTCACCGCATCATTTGTTCTTTCTGTTTAGCTTTAGCTGGCATCTGATATGCCGGGTTGTGCCACCTGTGTGGCATCTGGTTTGGGGTTGCCTCTGAACAACCTATGTGAAATCATGGGACAGATGGCTGACACAAAACGTGAATCATGGGGAAAAAAGATGAAATTACGTTGAAGTTCTTCAGCATCAGCTGGCGCTATCAATCAGTACATTGTTGAACAGCTCAAGCATTGTCAGCAACAGTACACAGGGCTTGAAATCCCACACTGCACTTGACATGCCAGGAACAGAGGCAGAGCCATCTTCAAGCAGTGGCCAATTCATGGAGGCCTACGCAGAGGCTGTTGTTGATGGGGTCCAAGCCCCATGATGTTCCATCGACTGTTCAATCAATATCAGAAGGTAAAAGGTAATCAAATTCAACCACCAGCCCTGATGGTTTGCCTGACCCAAGGTCCCTGCAGTTGTCACTGGGCGGATGCGGCAAGGGGCCTTGATTGATCAGGGCAAGCAAGGCTCATCACTGGAAAAAAAATCAAATGTGGCTCGAAACGCTTACCGTATGATTCGGCGTACAGGGTTGGGCTGGAGGATTCCCATAGAAACTTTTGACTACCAAAAGCTTGACGGGACCTTCGAAACCATACACTATTTACGACCCCAGAAGATTTTGGAATATTTCATCGCGAAAAAGCCTATCTTAGTCTGTGGTGAACCTGAAGCGTGTGGTATGGGAAAGATCTGCAAAGCTTTTTGGGAATCCTACAGGGGATACCATCCTACGCACCAAGTCTTTCAGTCCCATGCTGGACACTTGCATCGCGTCATACCACTGGCCATTCACGGTGATGAAGGAAAAGGAAAGAGAAGGTCCAACACTACTTTGGTTGCCCTTGAAGCTGTCATAGGGTGCAAGGGCGAAACCCGTGCTTGCACAGAATGTAAGCCATCTTGGGTAAATCTGGCAAATTTGGGTCCCAGAGCCTGTGACGAGCACTTCATTTCGAAAACAATGCGAACGAACATGAAGGGACATTCGTATCTCCAGCACTGGCCATTGTTCATTGTCCCAGACATTTTGAACAAAAACTACAAGCCTCTCACCCTCAAGCTGCTAGAGGTTGTGGCTACAGATTTGGAACAGCTTTTTACCACTGGAATCCAGGTGGGGGGTGAAACTTACTTTGGTGCTATCATTGCAGCGAAGGGAGATTTGAAATGGCACACAAAGGTTGGGCGCCTAGTCCGGAGCTTTGAACACCAAGGAAGGAAACGGGATCTCCAAATGTGTCACTGGTGTGGAGCAGGATCCCCTGGGAACCCCGCCGAGGATGTCGCGAGTGACCATCCATGTTGGGAGCGAACTCTATTTTTTGAAAGGCCATGGCTGTCGACGGACCTTCCACCCATGAATGTTATCCCCTTTGATGCACACTGCCTAGAAATGATGTATCAACATGATCCTTTTCATACTCTCCGACTGGGACTTTATCGCGACTTTGTTGGCTCTGCTGTCTTTCTCTACATGTCGTGGGGCTTGTTTGGGGCTGGTAGGATACCAGTAAAGCTGGAAGCAGCATGGTCTAGCTTCTACTTATGGCAAATGGCTGAGAGAAAGAGAGCATCACTGCGCAGCTTTTCAACATGTCTGTTCAATTACAAGTCAAAGAAATCTTACCCTTGGATCAACGCCAAGGGGTCCGATGTCACGCTTTGTTTGAAATGGCTTTGTGCTGTGACCTATGGCTTCATTCAGACTTGCACTGATGCCGAGCAGGTGCGTATTCTGAATGTGATTTTGAGCACCTCCAGAACTGCAATTGATTTTTTTGATCACATGAATGAACATCGGCTGTGGATGAGTACTGCCTGCGCTGCTTATCTTTGTGAAGTGGGCCATGCATTCCTTGTTGGCTACACGTGGCTGGCCGGATTCGCGTATCAAAGCCAACTTTGCTTATTTTCAGTGAAGCCAAAGGCACATTTCCATCGTCTTGGCGCTGATTTAAGCCCTTGCCACCTTTTACCATTTTGATTTTGATGAAGTTTTTTTTAATCTCAGCGAAAATAAAAGAATGTAAAAATCAAAACCTTTCCACCAATAGAGAATAACTATTTTTCTATTTATGCTGCTGCGAAAAAAGTTAAGAAACAAAAATGTGAAGAAAAAAACACATAACAACATTTCCCTTGGAAAGGGATCCTCAAGGTGAATTTCCCATGGGATACTGTAAAGTGTCCACTATGACTATGACTCAAAAGGGTGCTGTTCAAACAACATATTGTTTTTGATATTGGTGTTTGGTGCTGGATTTTCTATTTATGATTCTTCGAAAAAATCAAGAAACAAACATGTGAAGATCAAAACTTACCACATGGCACAAGTCATTCGAAAAGATGGGTGGGAGATTTGTTCACAATTTTCCATGGGATGCTGTAAAAGTGTCCACTATTCCACTATGATTCAAAAGGATGCTGTTCAAACAACATGGTGTTTTGATAATGGTTTTTGGTGATTATTTTTCTTTTATGGTTTTTGGAAACAGAACAAGAAACAAAACGGTGAAGATCAGTCACAAGTCATTTAAAAAAGATGGGTGGGGGGATCTGTTCAAACTTTTTTCGTGGGATGCTGTAAAAGTGTCCGCTATGATTTAAAAGGGTGCTGTTCAAACAACATTTTGTTTTTGATGTTGGTTTTTGGTGATGGGTTTTTTGTTTGTGGTTCGAGAGAAAGATCAAGCAACAAAACGGTGAAGGTCAACATTTACCACATGTCACAAGTCATTCCAAAAGATAGGTGGGGAATCTGTTCACATTTTTCCCTGGGATGCTGTAAAAGTGTCCACTGTGATTCAAG
Organism: Cladocopium goreaui; assembly: GCA_947184155.2. NCBI lineage: Eukaryota > Dinophyceae > Suessiales > Symbiodiniaceae > Cladocopium > Cladocopium goreaui. The sequence goes on from CAMXCT020003334.1 coordinate 824,847, forward strand.
AGGGTGCTGTTCAAACAACATGGTGTTTTGATAATGGTTTTTGGTAATTATTTTTCTTTATTGTTTTTGGAAACAGAACAGGAAACAGAACAAGAAACAAAACGGTGAAGATCAGCATGTACCAAATGTCACAAGTCATTTAAAAAAAGATGGGTGGGGGGATCTGTTCAAACTTTTTTCGTGGGATGCTGTAAAAGTGTCCGCTATGATTTAAAAGGGTGCTGTTCAAACAACATGGTGTTTTGATAATGGTTTTTGGTGATTATTTTTCTTTCATGGTTTTTGGAAACAGAACAAGAAACAAAACGGCGAAGATCAGCATTTACCAAATGTCACAAGTAATTTTAATGATAATGTTTTGGTTGGCTGATCTGTTTCTTTTTTACAACCTGCCAAGACACAAGAGACGTTGATTTGTTGTGATGCTGCAGCCCATATCATAAGAATGAGGGGGGGCAGGGCGACCAAACAAATACAGCAGGCAGGGGTATGGAACATTTGCTTTATTAGAAACCCATCCCATTCAATGCATACTACAGTAGTTGTAGTGGTTTCGTTGTTGTTCCTCCTGACCGCAGCCTTCAAGCCATGGTGGCGAGCACCTCAATTGCAACTTGTGCTGGCAATGAGAGCCTGCAGCAACCTGTCACTTAGTTGCCGCTGTAAGAGTGGCTTTCAAATTATGGCCAAGTATTTCCAAAAAGTATATACAAGAGAATTGCCATAGTATAGTCTAGTATAAATATATATATATACATATATAATATATATATATATGACGAGAATTGCAACATACTTGCCAAAGGCAGTGATGCATGTTTTTTTTTTCTGTGCAGTGATGCTCACTTTTGAACTCTCAGGTCATCTTCATCATCTTCAATCGCCGCTTCTCTCAAAATTTAGGTGGACTGAGCTCAGGGGCATTAGTGCTGTAAGAGTACTAATGCCCGGACGCTGTAACAGTGTCCAGACGCTGTAAAAGTGTCTAGCGCTGTAAGAGTGCTCAGGGGGCATTAGTGCTGTAAGAGTACTAATGCCCGGACGCTGTAAAAGTGTCCAGACACTGTAAAAGTGTCTAGCGCTGTAAGAGTGCTGGTTGGACTTGGCGCTGTAAAAGTGCCTGGACCTACATCCTGGATCGCGAGAAGCCGAAGAGTCCGGAAGCTTCAAGATCTTTCACATCAAGTTCAGAGGCGGGGTCAGCGTCAATATCCAACTATATATGTATATAAGATAATAAATAGATATATATATATATAATACATATGATATAATCTATGCTTATGAGATAAAAAGTATAGTATACAGGCACAATGGCTGCAACCTCAGTGTCGTTCTTGCCAAGCATTGAATTGCTGCTGTAAGAGTGGCTGGCACATGGAAATTGACCATGACTTTCAATATCTTTAAATGATATAAATATGCTCTCAAGCATTGCATTGCAGCTGCAAGAGTGGCTACAAAGCAAGGTGCATCATGGCTTATATAGACATGATCTTCTATGTTTCTTAGATTTATACAATAGAAAAAATATAGTATAGGTTTAGGTATACAGGCATCATGGCTGCAACCTTAGCGTCGTTGTTGGTAAGCATTGAAATGGCACATGGCAATTGAACATGACTTGCAATATCTTTCAATGGTATGGATTCTGAGGAGTGCTCCACTCCTTCTTCCTCGGCCTCGCTCAGCATGTACCTGGGCAGCACTGATATCAGAAAACTGAATGCAACTTATATGTCTAATTGCAATTGTTTCATGGACACTCTTACAGCGTCTCCACAAGACAGAGCCTAATTTGCAGACACTTTTACAGCGTCTACCCGCAAGATGCAGTGCTGCAACATCTTTTTTTGCCCAGCGGAGTATGGTGTGTCTGTACAATGCGTTGTTCAATGATATTTCAATCACTGACGCTCGGTGATTTGCGCTTGTGGCCACTCATGCCCTTTGGTGCGGCGCCTCTGGCCTCTGGAATAACATGTGAGCAAATCCACCACCTCTGTTTGAACAGCACCCTTTTGAATCTATCGGACACTTTTACAGCATCCTATGGAAAAATGTGAGCAAATCCCCCACCTATCTTTTTAAATGACATGCCCTTTCTCTGGAAACAAAAGCCCTGCCTTTTTGGCCTCTTTGACTCTTTCCTTTTCCTTGGCCTTCGCGGCCTCAGCTGCCTTCTTTTGCTGCTTCTTCAGTTTCTTTTGTTCCTTCTTCCATTTCAGTTCCTGCCAAAGACTGACGCATGCACACACAGGAGAACAAAGCTGAGTTGAAAAACATGGCTTGACTTCACCAATCGCTGGTCCTCGAGCTTTTCAGCTGTCATTGACAGCTGTGTCCGGAACTCCTGGGCGGTCTGTGCCACTGGGGCTTGATAGATCTTGACTGTAACTGTATCCTGGCCTCACGTCTCATGTGGCTCTGCTCCGACTCCCTGACGCGGACCTGGTAGTTCTTCCAGAGATCCTGATAGGGCAGCAGGTTTCAAAAGACACAAGCAAAGACAGGGCCAAACCTTTCAATCAACAGACTCAACAGACAAAATGCCATTGCAGGCCTGCAACACCTTTGCCCTCTTTTGCTCTTCTGCAGCGTCTTTTTTCCTTGACTCCTGACAACACCACAAAGCACCGCAAAACATTGAAGCATAGTGCCATGACAATGAAGACAAACCCTTGATTTCCAGCCTGTGCATCTGCAAGTCTTTTCTCCAGGTCCTGTCGCACGATGCTATGAACGGTGCGTTATCACAAAAACTTGAACTGGAAGACTTTTCCAGCCTGGATCCTTGCTTCGTATTCTGCCTGACAAGCCAAAAAAACAGATGCTTTCAGACCATGGTGGCTGGGGTGTGGATTTCAACATCAAAATGCAGAAGCCAACACACCTTCGCCGCATTTGCCATCGCGGTCCTCTCCTGTGATGAGCGCATGTTGATGGATTGCGTGCGTGGGATTGAAATTGAGTCCCAATGAAAACCTCATGTTATGATGTGCCATGAGAAAAGTTTCTTCAACACCTCACCACAATCCCTTTTTCTGTGCCTGGTACTGGTTCTTCCAGTAGGCAGCGATGCCCTCTGTGCGCTGGGCGACCGCTTCGATCGCCACCTGGTGTTGCTGCTGTTGCTGCTGCAACGCTTGCTGCAACGCTTGCTGCTGCTGCTGCTCCTGCTGCTGCAATTGCTGCTGAAACATTTGCTGCTGCTGAAGCTGATGCAGTTGCATGTCAGCACTGTGCTGCAATTCCTGTTCCTGCAGCAGCGCCTGTGCCTCGTAGAAAGTGGCTCGGGCTTCTTCCTTGGCCACGACAGCTTGGGCCTTTTCCCTTCGCCTTTGCGAAGGACCGTCTCTGTGTCCCCGCCCTGTGGTGCGGGATTGCTGCGGCACCCTTGCCGGTGGCGGTGGAGGCACCGCAGGCAGGCAGCGTGCTGCTGCTTTTGCTGTTGCTGCACCTTTTGCACTCGCTCCTAGTGCTTGTGCTGCTGGTGGCGCTGCTGCTGTTGCTGGTGCTGCTGGTGGTGGTGCTGCTGCTGTTGCTGGTGCCTTGTGTGCTCCTTCTGATCCTTTTGCTGGTGCTGTTGCTGCCTTGTCTGCTCCTTCTGATCCTTTTGCTGGTGGTGGTGTGGCTGCTTTTGCTGGTGCCTTGCGTGCTCCTTCTGATCCTGTTGCTGGTGAGGCTGCCGCCAGGGCTGGTGCCCCCTTCTTCGGAGGGGTCACGGGCGCACGATTCATTGCATTGAATTGGTTCGGAGGTCTGTAGTAGTAGGGCTGCAGGTGCTGTTTCTGTTGTGTTGTGTCTGTGCGTCTGTGGGTGTGTGTGTGGGTGTGTATGTGTCCGTTTTTGTCTGTGTCTGTTTGTTTGTCATTGCTATTAAATCACTGGTATTGATCTGACATCTTGTTTTTTATGTAATGTTTACTTGCATACCGTAATCGTTGACGCTGTAAGAGTGTCTTGTTTTTGTTGACGCTGTAAGAGTGTCCATGGAGTGTCGATGGCATTTTGCTGTTTACATTGCCCTCACTGAGTCAAGATCCGAGAATCACAGCATCACACATTTCAGTCTCATCATTTTCAATGATCACACTCTTACAGCGTGATACCAAGTATACACATCATTATTGTCATGATCACACTCTTACAGCGTGATGTCCGCACCACACACTCTTACAGCGTGTTGACGGTTTCTTCCAGTCCGGCTGAGGTATCGGCTGGAGAGGGTAGGGGCCCAAGTCACCTTGCAACCTCAATGTCGTTCGTGACAAGCTGAGAATTGCCGCTGTAAGAGTGGTTGGAAAACAAAGTGCAACATTGGTATGTTATTGAGATTCATAATATATATATATATATGTATGTATGTATGTATGTATAGATATTTAAATATACCGATAATATAGTATAATATAGGTATTGCATGTTCACAATTGTATTGAATTGGAAGCATACATATATATATATATACCAAAGAAAGAGTAAAAGTAAGGTATTGCATGTTCACTATTGCATTGAATTGGAATGCCGCTGTAAGAGTGGCAGGACAACAACATCCATCATGGGTAGACACATGACTCTCACTGGCATAGGCTCTCTGAGGAGTGCGCCAGCATGTTCTTGAACGTTCGTTGCAGCATGTACCTGGGGGGGCAACAAATACAGCGTCTCTAAAAATATAGCCCCTCTCATATATAGATATATATATATATACATTTATATATATATATATATTTATATGTATAATTATATATATTTATATATTTATATTTATATATATATACAAATATGTATAGATATATGTGTAGACACTTTTACAGCGTCTCTAAACATGAATGAAACCCAAATCACATCACGGAATCACACTCTTACAACGTGGGACCAACAACATCAAATTGTGATCGCACTCTAACAGCGCGATGATGGCCGTGTTGTGTGATGTGTCTGTGATTTCCTTAGCTAGGCATGGAAGTGGCTGGGAAGTGGCTGAGCTCTCAAGCCAGGGACCTTGGTGACCTTGGTGAGGGGGGGGGGGTCCGCTGAAGTCACCTTCGAGACTGAAAGATTACTTGGGCAGGGTTGGCATGGAACAAGTGCAGCCATATAGTTATGTATATATATATATATATACCATAGACATCTACTAGTTCTATTGGCTAATCAGCAAGCATGGTCACGGAACGGAGGTAATCATGTCAACCTCCCAATTTGTCACCCTCTCTATGTTGTGTTTGATGTTTCTTCTCCATGTTGGTTTTTGGTGATGACTTTACTATTTGTGATTCTTAGACAGAAAAAGATTGATAAACAAAACTGTGAATATCATAGCTGTAAGACATGTCACAAGTCATTTGAAGAAATAGGTGGGGATCAATCAGTTCATTTTCCGTGGGATGCTGTAAAGAGTGCCCACTATGATTCAAAAGGGTGCTGTTCAAACAGCATTTTGTTTTTGATGTGTATCCTCAATGTTGGTTTTTGGTGATGATATTTCTGTTTATTCTGGGAAAATCAGGAAACAAAAATGTGAAGATTAAAACATTCCACCTTTCACAAATCATTAAAAATACAAAGGTGGGGATCAATGTGATGTATAAGTGTCCGTTGTGCTTCAAAACGGTGCTGTCCAAACAACATGTTGTTTTTGATGTTTTGTTTTTATGTTCAAAAGTCATCTCATACAATTTGCAAAGCAATTTCTCTGATGAATTATACATATTGCAGCGCCTTTTTTTGATTCTTCCGGATGCTGTAGAAAGTATCCATTTTGTTTGTCTGGCACTGATGTAAATACTTGGGTATTATGGAGTTTTAAAGTCTTTAGGCCCTGCTTCTGTTCAACCTGCCACCACAAGGGACTCTGATTTTTTGTGATGCTGCAGCCCATATCGGACAGACTCAGAAGTTGAATAGGGAGGGGCAAGGCGACCAAACAAATACAGTGCTCACTCCTGAACTCTCAGGTCATCTTCATCGTCTTCCGTTGCTCGTCTCAAAAACTAGGCGGACTAAGCTCAGGGGGCATTAGCGCTGTAAAAGTGCTAATGCCCGGACGCTGTAAAAGTGTCCAGACGCTGTAAAAGTGTCTAGCGCTGTAAGAGTGCTGCAATGCGTTGTAACAGTGCAAGGGTTGGACTTGGCGCTGTAAAAGTGCCTGGACCTACAACCTGCAATGCGAGAAGACCAAGAGTCCGGAAGCTTCAAGATCTTTCGCATCAAGTTCAGAGGCGGGGTCAGCGGCAATATCCAGCTATAAAACCTATATAATAAAAGACAGCCCCACCACCCTCCAAATGGCAGCATCAGAGAGATCTGGGTGACATGAATGCACGCCAGCTGCGTCAGATGTGCAAAACTCACAATCTGAAAGTTCGTGGTCGGAAAGATGAAGTTCTGGCCAGATAGATAGATAGATAGACAGACAGATAGATAGATAGATAGATAGGTAAGTAGATGAAAGAGAGAGAGAGAGAGATCAATAGATAAACACGTACATAGAGAGGTAGGCAGGTAGGTAGATAGACAGAGAAAGAAAGAGAAAGAGAGGAGACCTCAACCACCTTTCGGTCCATCAGTGGCTTCGCTCTGCCATTCGTGATTCACAACGACCAATCTCTCCTACAGGTTTCCTATATTTGAAACTTCCGCCACCGCCTTGTGCGGTACTACTGGCCAGTCACGATGACGATGCATCTGTGCACTCTTTGTCCTCTGACTCATCTGAAACCAGGAGCATTGTTGCCGCCAACAAAAGGCGCCGAGCTGGTTCGCTTAGAGTTTTTGCTTAGATCCTCATTGCATTCCATTCAGTGCAATTGTGAACATGCAATACCTTACTATTACTTTTTCGGTGGTATAATATATATATATATATACAAATACATATATATATATATACATGTTTCCAATCCAATGCAATTGTGAACATGAAATACCTTACTATTACTCTTTCTTTGGTATATATTATATATGTGTAGTATATATATATATGAATCTCAAAAACATACCAATGATGCACTTTGTTTTCCAACCACTCTTACAGCGGCAATTCAATGCTTGTCACGAACGACAGTGAGGTTGCAACGTGACTTGGGCCCCAATCAGCGCCAGCCGATACCTCAGCCGGACTGGAAGAAACCGTAAACACGCTCTAAGAATGTGTGGTGCGGACATCACGCTGTAAGAGTGTGATCATGACAATGATATGTATATATATATACTTGGTATCACGCTGTAAGAGTGTGATCATTGAAAATGATGAGACTGAAATGTGTGATGCTGTGATTCTCGGATCTTGACTCAGTGAGGGCAATGCAAACAGCAAAATGCCATCGACACTCCATGGACACTCTTACAGCGTCAACAAAAACAAGACACTCTTACAGCGTCAACCATTACGGTATGCAAGTAAACATTACATATAAAACAAGATGTCAGATCAATACCAGTGATTTAATATCACACACGCACACGCACACACACACAGACACAAACATACACACACACATATGCACGCACACACACACATGCACACACACACACACATGCACACACACACAAACACAGAGACCTAGCCACCTCGCCATGGACGCAATGTCACGGCCCGTGAAATTCCCTGTGAAAGCGCCGCCTGTCAAAGCGCCGCCTGTGAAAGCGGTGTCTGTGCAGAAGGCGCCTGAGGAAGCGGCGCCTGTGAAAGTTCGACCCACGTCAATCGCGTCCATTCGTGCAGCAGAAGCGACCACCGCCAGCAAAGCCGCTTCAATAGCAGCTCTAAGAGCTCCTTCACTGAGTGGCGCAGCAGAGCACCCCACCAGAGCACCAGAGTGGTGGCTAGCAGAAAAACAACGTTATGAACTGTTGCTAGCAGAAAAGCAAGCCGACATACAACAGCTGCAAGGCCAGGTGGTCGCACTGCAGCAGCAGGCACTGCAACACGAGCAGCAGCACCAGCAGCAGACTCATCAGATGCAACAGCAACACGCTGCAGAAAGCCAACAACTGCAGGCGCAACACCAGCAGGCGCAGCGGCAGCTGGAACAGACACTTGCTGAACAGTTTGTGGCAGGCAAGTACTGGCAAGGCCAATTTGAGGCTGGGAGCGTCAAGAGTTTGTCTTCATATGTCATATGTCTTCTTTTCCCTGCCCATCAGGATCTTCGGACCCGAGCGGCTCCATGGAAGCAGGCCTACGATCGCATCATTCCGACCCGCAAGGCCTTTTTTGGACATCTGGAAGATGGTGGGACGCTGTAAAAGTGTTTCTATAGATAAAACATAAGATGGTGTAAAAGTGTCTCTATAAAAAAGGCCTCTCTTTCTCTTAATATATATATATATACATAGGAGATTGTCTCTATATATAAATGATTGATAAGACGCTGTAAAAGTGTCTCTATGCATGATAAGACGCTCACAACTAGACATGTCACTTGCTGCCGCATCAGGCATTCGCACTGCTGATTCGAGAAGAAAAAATGGTAAGCGAGAATGCCATGATGAGATGCGAGGCCGGAAAATGCACCAAGCCTTCTTTCATTGGAATGTTCTGTCATCAAGATCTTTCCCAGGACTTCAGAGTCCGCATGGGCTGCGAGCTGGAGGACCGGACTCAGTCAAGTCAAGCCATGTTTGTTTGTCTTCCAGTTTTTGGCAGGTCTGGAAGAAACGCGCCCAAGAGAAGAAGGCGGCCAAGAAGACAAAACCTGGCTGGATTTTCCAAAAGGCCAGGTGAGACTCATGTTTTTTTTGAGTTGTAATATTTTCTTTGTTAAAAAAAAACAGTTTCTGTATTCCTGGACAGGCAAAGAGGTGGCTTCGGCAAGAGCTCCACCAAGATGAAAAGGGGCGCTGAGTGATGGAGGAAAAGGAGCTCCATGGCAGACCACTGGTAGCAGATGGTGGAAAAATGTGGCGCTATATCTGTATCTGTCACAATTTGATGTTGTCGGACCCGCGGTGTAAGAGTGCGATCGCGATGTCATTCATGTTTAGAGACGCTGTAAAAGTGTCTATAGGACGCTGTAAGAGTGTCCATGAAACCATCAACTAGACATGTCAGTTGCACTCAGCTGATTCAGACTTAAATGCTGCCCAGGTACAAAATCTTGGCTGCAATCTCAGTATCACACTCTTACACATCCGCTGGAGTCACCTTTGGGTCTGACTTGGGTGCAAAAAAAAAATAAGCTAATCATTTCTGCAATTGTAGACATTTCTGGATGGCATAAAGCGCTGTAAAAGTGCAACAACAAGCACATCCTGTGAATCAATGGATGGCTTAAAGCCCTGTAAAAGTGTCTTGTGGCCCAAGTGATTGGTTGCAGGCATGCCACGGTCACCGGTTTCCATGCTATCGTACTGTCTTGATGAATTTGCGGACCAGATGGAAAACTTTCCACCCCTGGTTTTTGGACCAAAAGTGCCAGAATTTTTGGAGGATGATGACACCCAGTGCGAGTCCCTGGAGACCATTGCCTACATTGAATCATCTGCGAAACAGGAAGACAGCAGCAGCGAGACTGGGAAGAAAGAGGAGCCTGCGAACATTGAACAGATGACAACTCGCGAGCTGAGAAAGCTTTGCAAAGAGAAGGGCCTCAAAGTCCGTGGCGTAAAGAAAGATATCTTGATGAGATTGAAGAGACATACGTCCAGTGTTTCCATCAAGAGTCCTGAGTATGTCGGCACCGAGCAGAGTTTCAGTGAGAACGAAGAAAGTGAGGACGGAAGCTTCAATGCAGATCCGGAGTTGGAGACCTCGTCCAGCAGTGGCGGATCAGAGGTGCCATTGACTGCTGAAGCCCTCGAAAGCTTTGAAAGCCATCTGATCGCTGGAGATCGACCTCTGAGGGTGCCTGACCGCTACACGCCATCGAACAGTGTGGTTGATGACGACGCTTCCGACAGCCAGGGCATCAGTGTGGATTCAGACTTGGATGTGTGTGAGCTCTCCTCAGATTCATCAAGGGCAAGGTCCATAGTTCACGCTATCCAGAAGCGACGGCGTTTGTAGATGGATCCTGTGTGCCATGATGGGGCTGAAAATGAAATGTGAAAAGAGTAGTATGGTCTTGCCGCTGTAAGAGTGGTGAAGAGTAAACCTGTGACTCTGCACCTGTGACTCTGCAACTCTTAGGCCCTCTATGTGACTCTGCAACTCTGCTTTGAGTCTGGGTCCTCAGACGTTGTGTGTTGGACATATTTGAGTGAGCATCTGAGGGTTTGTATCATATAGAATTAGGGTCAAGTCAAGGCACCATTTTTCTTGAACACATTTGCACATATTTTGCAGCACAGGCTCCAAACACCATGGAACTTCGGGTTGGTAGTGACTTTGGCATTGCGTCGACTCGGCATTCCTTTTCGCCATTGCTTCGCCTGTGACTGCGAGAGGGCGTCTTTGAAGGTGCTGAATTACCTTCGTCCAGAGGTCCTTTATGAAGACGTTCGGTCTCGCAACATCTCCGAAATGGCAGAAGTAGATCTCTTCACGTTCGGACCCCCTTGCCAATCTTACAGTCGACAAGGCAATCGTGCTGCAGACAGCGTTGAGCTGGGACAGCTTGGACTGTACAGTGTTGCATACATCTTACACCACAAACCCAGGATCGCTCTGATGGAACAGGTGAAAGACGTGGTGCAGTCAGAGTTTTTTCAATTGGTCCTGAACGAGTTGGCCACAGCCGGGTACAGCTTGTATTCACAAATCTTGAGATTTTACGATTACAAAAGGCTGCCATTTTATTCAAAAGGCACTTCGGTGGGAAGTAAGCCTACATGTTGGGAATGTATGATGTTGAAAGTTCATCCCAATAATATAGATTCATAGAGATTTTACATCATGTTTTGATGCTTGTTGTTTCCAAGCATATGTGAAGCATCCCCAACGAGCAAAAAAAACATCACACAGCGATCTTTGAGGCTGCCAGCGATAAAAAGTGCTGTTTCAGACTTCGAGCGTAAATTTTACATAGGTGGGTTTTCCAGGTATACGACATGAGCATGCTCATGAGTGAATAGCTGCTGCGGCCGCTGCGCTGCCGGGAGCCATGCGTTGCGCTGCTCTATATGTCCTACGCGGCTCACGGTATCCTACGTGGACACGATGCCAGCATGGCAAGTCCTACGTGGACTGTCCTACGTGGACTGAGGTTAGCTTCTTCGACCCACGTGGTCACCTTCACATTGACCTACGAGGTCAAGCCCCTACGTGGGGAATAGTCCTACGTGGACGTTGACCTACGTGGTCACTTCTCCATTGACCTACGAGGTCAAGCCCCTACGTGGGGAAAAGTCCTACGTGGACGTTGACCTACGTGGTCACTTCTCCATTGGCCTACGAGGTCAAGCCCCTACGTGGGGAAAAGTCCTACGTGGACGTTGACCTACGTGGTCACTGCTCCATTGACCTACGAGGTCGAGCCCCTACGTGGGGTAAAGTCCTACGTGGACAGTGACCTACGAGGTCATGGATTGGTAAGTCCCACGTGGACAAGCAGGATGCCTGCCACAGTTCCTCGCCAGCGGGGCGTGGACGAGCTTCTGCATTCTTCTTCTGTCATCCGGCCTTTCCGGTTGTTTCATGATATGGAAATATAATTATATATATATAAATATGAATAATATGGGATATAAAGTATTATATAGTGTTTTGTTGGATGTCGTGCGATTGTCGTGTGTTTGCATTGCATGTCATGCGATCGATTCCTGCTGCAGGTGAACGCATGCCGCGTGGCGCTAAAGTGTCGCCTTTCTCTCCAGCTGCTGACTACGACAGGGACACGAGTGAAGAGAAAAGCGACACAGAAGAGGCGCCGGCGAAGTCAGACGAGGGAAAGAAGGCTGAGAAGAAAGAACGTGCCCGTTCCAGTGGTCGTTCGAGGAGATCGCGTAGGCGATCACGCAACGCCAAGCTGGGACGTGATCCTAGCCACTCGTACAACAAGCGCAGGCAGGAAAGAAAAAGGAGACGTGCAGAAGGGCATGGACGCCGTCGGCGGGGTCGGGAGCACAAGATAGAAGACAAACGGCGCCGCTCAGAAAGCTCTGAGGCAAAGCAGGCAGCCGCGGCCAAGCGGGTGTCCCAGTCAGCGGTATCACGACGCAGCAGAGCGGCCGCTTGCAGCACCAATGGGCCAGTCGGAATTGTTTGACATGGCAATTCTGGAACCAGCTGGATGAAGGGATCAAGAAGAACAATCCAAAGGCAGGCTGGGACAAGGCCAAAAAAGCAGCCTTTGCTCTCTATGAGAGACGTCGAATGCAGGCGGCACCATACCAAGCTGCTGGCGAGTTGGCGCCCCCGCCGCCTTTGCTTCTTCGCTCCCGCGCTAGCGTTGCGCGTGGCTCAGAGGCGTTGGAAGAACTGGAAGAAGTTAGGGTTGAAGAAGAGCCCGCTCCGACAGCCACACGGAGGAGCCGCGCGCCAAGCGCAGCGCCTGCCTGCGTAGCGCCGCGCGCAGAGCAGGGGCATGCCCCCCCTGCTGCTGCGACTGGCCCAGCTGGCCCTGCTGTCCCTGCTGGCAGTACGACTGCCCAAGGTGCTGCTGTGGGACAGAAACAGCAGATTGTTATCAACATCAACAGCAGCTGAGACGTGGATGCGCGCCAAACAGACTCCAACAAGCGACCGGTGAAAAAAAGGTTGGGCGAACAGGGTCGGATTCCTCGTGTATATATATATATAATATTATATTTCCTTTAACCTGCTTTTTTTTAATCTGATGCTATAGGGGGTTTGATAGTAACAATGAAATATGTAGTCTATGCAGAAATCTGGCTCGACAGTAAACAAAAGGGAAGCATGCCTGCCGCTAGCATGATCTTGGAAGCAAGCGCCGCAAACAAGAATGACTTGACCATGCAAGTGCCAGTTGCCAGACTGCGCACGCTCCGCGACCAAGTGCAGCATCGGTTGGGATTGCCTGACGCGGTTGGCGTCAGCGCAGCCTGGTTCATATTCTGTGATACGATAACTGCCGTTTTGACTGTGGCAGAGTGTCACGCTGCCTTGCGTGGCGAAGCTGAAGTGGAAGCACAGATCATTCGACTGAAGTCTCTTTTGTTTTTGACTTTGAAGGGTCACACGGAGTGGCACGGAATGGAAGATGATGAAGTCTTTCGCCTTCGCTGCTTCCGGTCCAGCTGGGATGCTGATGCGCTGGCACGTCGGATGGAACCCGACGATGATGGCGTATCCTTTGTGGAGAAAGCCCAGGTGGCTTGGGACCACCTGCAGTCGCTTCAGGAAGTTGCAACGCAGCTGCCGGAGTGTACGTGGTGCCACTCCGCAAGGTTAGAAATCAGCATGTTACAGCGCAAAGAGCTGCGCTGAGGTGCTGTATCGCCTTGTCCGCGAAGTGTCCGCGTTTGTCCGCGAGTGTCCGCGATTTCGATCGGAGAACAATTTGTCCGCGGCAAAAAAGTGTCCGCGGAGCCCAAACTTATAGATTCAGGAAGGTTTTTTGTCCGCGTTTGTGTCCGCGAGCACTCATGGGAAACATTTCCAGCCAACATGTGTCCGCGCAAGTGTCCGCGATAGTGATATGTATAAAATGCTCTCCCATCCATTTGTCCGCGGCCCCAGACCTAAATCTCTAATTTTTTGAACCCCTCGTTTGCTGAGGCTGCCAAAAAAACGCGCATGTCTGTGTTTGTAGCCACGGTTGCTGATGCGTTACAAGGGTTCTCGTTTATAGAGAAATTCAGCCATGGCGGATGAAACTGCGGCTGCTGCGGCTGGCGCCTCTTGCTGCTGCTTTCTGTGCGGACTTATGTACGACAGCTCTGCCGGACGCACGCATGGCGTTCGTTTTCAGTGCTATGGCTGCAATGCTGCTGACAAAATGCTGCGACGCAACCTTGGGAGCCGTAAAGAACTTGAATCAATACCGGATGAAAGCCAAAAGGCCTTTTTCCAACATCTCCAAGAAGAAAAAAAGTCCGGAGGCAAGCAACTCCCATGGAAGACCGTGCGGGCACAGCTGATAGCTCTCCAGACGACGCGGCATATCAGTGAGACGACGTCTGACATCACGACGGAAGAATTGCCGTTGACTGTTTGGGAAACGCGAGGCTGGCCGAAAGAAACGGTCGAGGCATGCCCTCGCGAGTACAGTGAAACTCTGAAACTGTACTTGCGCAAGGTGCCAACAAAGAAGGTTGTTTGGAAAGAAATTCACCAGCAGGTCAGCGAGCGAATCCTGAAGCAAGAGCAAGAAGCTTGCAAGGCCCGGCGAAAGAAAGGGAAGAAAGCAGGTTCCGAAGATGACATGGACCTGCCTGAGGAAGTCGAACAAGACAAAGATGCGCAGAAGAACGAAAAGAAAGAGGAGAAAGCTGCAGAAGTGGCTGCGCGCAAGATGCAAAGTGCTAAGAACATGTTGGCAGCCAAAAGCATCGGACAGTTGAGCAACGATCTGCAAGCCATGGCGAAAGCTTACAAGAAAGTGTCCAACCTGCCGGACAATGTGGAAGCCGCATGTAAGGATGCAATGGCAAAGGTGGAACTTTGGGTGGGAGCTGCAAAGTCAACCATGCAACTGGCCGAGGATGAGCGTGCCAAGGCTGGGGAACTGGCGCTGCCGGAGCTTCCTTACGACATGGTGGAGGTACGCACCTTGCACCAAACTTGCACGGAAGTCATCAAGAACTTGAAGCCTTACTTTCCTGCCCCGAAACCGAAGCCTGCTCCCAAGCGCAAGGCTGAAGCAGAGGAGAAAGGAGAGGGAGGACACAGGAAAGGAGAAACCTCCGACCGGCAAGCGTCTCCGTGGAAAGACAGCCAACTAAGAGTTGTGCGCCATCGCCTGGCATTTGCGGGGTGTGTCATATGTCAGGCGCCGCTGACTTGGCGCTCGTGTTGCGTCTTCACTGCTTGAAAGACTTTTGGACACGAGTGATGGCAGCGGCCTTGAAAAAAAAAAGTTCGCTAGGGAGAGGACCGCGTCAAAGTGTGGTAATCATGATCGAGTTCGGTTGTTACTTCAATATATCCCATGAAAAAAAGGTATGTCGTATACATATATGATGAAAAGCTTTCCCTGGTTGGTTGTCTAACGTCTCACATCTGTTCGCGTAGAATGATAGAGTAGTCGAACTATCTAGGTTCCATAAGGCTCGGACTTGAAGGAATTATACCTCTTGCACGCAGCCACGGCTCAAGTCGAACCATTTACCGAAACTAGTTTCACAAGGTTCCATGCCAGCGTTGGTTGGCTACCAACTGACGGAAGAGGTTGTCCGTCTGTATAGCAACAATAAAGATATCGGTCGCTATCATGATGTTTCTGTCATGTTGTCTGGCCGTAAGCGGTCGTGGCAAGCAATGATGGATAGCCCAAGCGGCGAACAAACCACTGTCGAATATATTGCATCATCCCAAGAGGATGTAGATGAGGCGCAAATCGAACCATGTGCCTCTCAAGAGCTCGCCAAAGCTGAAGATGTAGCATGAGAGCAACCCTTAGACATGCAGAGATAATAACATGAAATGCAGCTGAGAAAACAAGCCGTGCGAAGTCGCAATCAAATCAACTCGAGAAAACAAACGCATAGGCACGTTTTCTGATTAGAGTGTTGTCGCAAAGGGATGACAAAATTGAATCATGTGAACCCTGAGCATGGAAGCGTCGTTCTGTCACGCACGCATGTCTTGTATCCGAAGCCGTTTTGGCAAAAGCATGAGCATGGAGTCCGAAAAGAAAAAAAGGCGGCTACTCGAGCAATCACCGGCAGAACAGTTTGCAGCTCTGAGGCAACTGAAAGGAGTAACGCCGGCAACATGCCGCAAAGTCATTGCGACGTTACGAGAAGATGGCGCTGGGAAACGTACCTGCCAGAGTCAGAAAGCAGCTCATGCGCTATCCCAACCGTGTCTGAGGCATTTGGAAATCCCTGCCATAGAAGATGGCAACTTTGTCACCATGCCGTGCATGAGTTTGCCTGCGCTTGTGCAAGCCAAGGTAAACGCATGTGCCTTATACAAAGCCATGTTACATGAGGCCTGCCAAGCGCACAACGGAGAACTGACTATGGTGTTTTACACGGATGAGGTGACAGGCGGCAACGTGCTAAGCGCGCCGCAGGCTCGCAAGGCGAACCTTATCTATGTCAATTGGTTGGAATGCCCTGTCTTGCACATGGAGTCACAATGGCTGACGCTGAGCGTGTGCCGCAGCAGCGACATCAATGACATGCGTGGTGGCATGGCGGCCCTGGTGACGTCAGTGCTGAAGTTCATAGAGCGCGAGTGCGGCAGTGGCTTCCCGATCGCATGGTCCCAAAGAGATGCTGATCTCATACGCATACATTCTAGCAGACGCAGAAGCTATCCGCAGCTGCTCTGGATGCAAAGGCCATGCAGGCCTGAAACCATGCGTTCAATGCATCAATGTGACTGCCATTGGGAAAGCCTCAGATGCAGAAAGCCATTATGATATCACATGCCCTGATATGTGTCTCTTTTGGCCCCAAACAGATGAAACGGTCAACGCAGCTGCCAACAGGTTGCGTGCAGAGAGAACGACCAAAGGCAGAAAGGACTGTGAACAAATTCTGGGTTGGAATTGGGAAAACTTCCAAGAAGGTCCTCTCCTTGCGCCAGAGCTGTCCAAATGGATCTCAGTTGATAGCTTGCTGTACGACAGCATGCATATCTTCTTCAACAACGGACAAATTTGTCAGCTATTGGGCCAATGGTATGCAATTCTTGTGCAGCATACGACGTTCACCCTGTGCCATTTGCAAACGTATGCTTCGCTTTGGACCCCGGTTCGGGGCAGTCCTGCTGCGTGCGGCCCAAAACCCGCTAAGTACTTCAACGCAAAGCTGTGGCGTGCTGATGGTGACTTCCGTGGTGACGCGGATGCTGCTGCTGCTGTGCTGGCCCTTGTGGTTGCCTTTTGTGAAGAAGTCTTAGTCGTGGAAGACAGTTTGACACCGTACATCGAATCCATGCAGTGCCTACAAAAACTAGTCTGCTGCATTTGGGCATGCAAAGTTTCGCCGTCAGCTGCGCTCCAACTAGATGAACTGCAGAAGAAACATTTTGCCGCATATGCAAAAGCATGGTCAAGAGAAACTATGCGGCCCAAGTGGCATTATGGATTGCACGTGCAAGCTCAAGTCCAAAGGTGCAACAAAATGCTTGACACGTGGGCCCTGGAAAGAAAACATAAATTTTTCAAAAAATTAACTACAGGAAATTGGGGATTTGCACCAACTTTCTCTGTCTCAGCTCTGCTGGAACTATCCACGGCTGACCTGCAAGAATCCCATGACGTGAGTTGGTTGGACTCAACGTTGCTGGGATCTTCTGTAATTAAGAATTTGTCTGGCCTCCCCTATCCCTGTGAAATGAGCAATGGTTTGGTTGCGAAAGGCGTCAAATACCTTCGAGACCAATATTTGTTGCTGGGCTCCTGCACTGCTGCGCAAGTGCTCGGTGGAATCAAAACTGCAAATGCAGATTTGTTCCTGTCGGTTTAACTATTAACGCCTGTGCAAACACAACCCAGCTACCGCACACGTTGGAAAAAAACATACTGAAGCACAAGCCTGCGCGCTAGTAGATCCAAACGACTTGAATAACAACATTCGAGTCATGTACTATAGGATCGAAGATGATAACATGCTGTCGCTTCTCTGCTGAAAAAAGTGCTCAGCCAGCAGTTTTCATGCCAAACTCATTTTATAAGCAAAAACATGCAAAAAAAAAGTTAGGAAGTTAGCAAGTAGGTTAAGATGGACTTAACTTGAACTTATGTAACTTCATCTTAACCCTAGTTATAACCTCTTAACTTCGAAAAGAATCCAAAGAAGTGTGATGTCACTGGTAGGTATGCCTCAAGTTTTCCTCTGCGCGTGCTGGTGCTTTCTTTCATGCATTGTGCGCAGGAACTGGAAACTGTGCCTGGAGATATCCATGGCAGCAAAGCTCTTGGGTGTGACACCAAGGACTATGAGTTGTGTGCAGCAGTTGCTACCACATGTGTGTGTGCCTGAGACACATGGTGAAACCTTTTGAGGAGACAGTCACAGTGCCCAAGCCTGCTGTCCCTGTGGTGCCTTCTGCTGTCGAGGTTACTGACCCCCCTGTGAAGAAGACAGTCGTTGTGCCCAAGAATGCTCATATACCGATCCGTCAAGATGTCCGGAACATTTTTGACCGACAGGTATGTAAGGGGATCAACTGGAATGAAGGTGGAGGTGGACGAGCCCCAAAACATAATGTCGCTGAACAGGCTTCTCCAGAGGACACCCGGCAGAAGGAGAAGCATGTCCCTGATCGACCAGATCTCCCTCCTTTTCCTCCACTTCGGGCTGATGCACGAACGGACGCTGATCGACAAGATGAAGTACCGGATTGGGTGCAAAAAACGTTGGCTGAAGCCAGGACTGCTTGAATTGACCATGCGTTTTGCTGTGTCTTATCAATTCAACTCATGAGTTCCCAGGACCGGAAAAGCAGCTGGTGCCTATGACAGATATGACCACCAGTGGCTTGATGAAAAAAATTGGGCCACCAACCTGCGTTGTCGCCGTTGCATGTTGTATCGGCACTAAGTTTGCTGGACTGGTCAACACGATCTTCTCCAGGATCCGGAGACATGTCATGAACGTGAACTCTGCAGATTTGCTGGCAGCCTGGAACGACAAAGACAAACGCCACTTAAATGCATGCATGACTTTGATTGAATCCTTCATGGGACACTCAACTTTTCACTCCTGATTCTCTCTTGAAAAGAACCTTTCGGTCGAGAGAATGGTGTGCATGTGTTCATGGCCTTGAGGTCAAAAGATGAAAGAGCAGCTTGTGGCCACAGGAAACCTTCAGGCTTGTGATGCTGTAGCGAAGCAGCTGTCCAGGAAGTCAGTCACCGACACAACCAAAGAGAAGCCAGTCACTAAGCAGATGTTGAAAGAGATGTGGCACTGGGACGAGACACTTGTTTGCACTTTGTTTGCTCCCAGCTGTTTCATTTGTACACGCAGAGTCTCTGCATTGTTTTTCAGCCATGTGCCGCTATCTCTTCATCATGCGCTGGACTTTTCGTCTAAGTACAATGATCGAGAACACGTGGAAATGGGCAGCTCAGAGAGGAAAGGTTTACAGACACCCAATCAACCAAGCAGAGTACATCGACATTGATGTGGATTCTGTACGTGAAAAGCAGAACTACCGCGCATCAGAGTTGGAAACCGCTGCTTGCTTCGCCACGGAGGCAAGAGACGGTTGCAGTTTCTCGGAGTGGTGTGTGACAGTGGGCTGCCTCTTTGTCTGTCCACATGATGGCAGGACACGTCTGGCTCAATCTTTGATCCTTTGGAGACGGGGGCTGCTGCTGACAGTTCGGGTAGTTCGGGTGACCCGACTGTTCCAGGACCTATTCCTGCAGCGCTTGCAATGCCGTTTCTCGCACCATTCAGTTCATGTGGATGTGTGATGAAATGCGCTCATGCGTGTGTGAATGCTTGCGCCATTCTGTACCACTAGCTTCTTTTGATACAACCAATGATTTTGCACCTCTCAGGAAGGGACCAGTTGAGCGAGTTTCGTTCCCAGCTGCGAATCCCACGGTAGCTGCATATCAGCAGTTGGGCCAGTATATCATGATTCTTGGCCAGAAGATTGATTTGGCCCGAGACTTGAAGGCCCTTATATCTTTGATGTGCTTTGTGCAAGCTTTCTGGCTTGCGACTACATGTGTGAATAAGTCTTGAGGTTTCGGACTTTCAGTTGTGCTTGTCTGCATGCATGCGCAGCAGGGCAAGCTTGACCCGCACAATGCTACTGATGAGAAGGCGAAGGAGTTACTGGGCATGAGGACGACAGCCAGCTCTTGGTTTCTCGTGTTTTCGGAAGGCATTGCTGGGCCGCTAGGGAGGCTGCAAGAGCTCTACAAGACCATGGTCAACTTGCAAGGGGATGCCATGGTCACCGCACCTGACAGGCTGGAATCGTGTTTTTTCATGATCTGTGCATGAACATCATATGAACTATGAACGGTTGCTGCACTGGTTGCATGCACCCAACTTCTGTCAACCCAGTCCCTGCTTCAGGGCACAGCAGCAGGCCTTAGGGCAACACTATGTCACCTGCACGAAAGAAGACACAATGATGAGTGTATGGGTGATCCGTGCCAGGTGGGAACATCTTGGTGTGGTTTGAAACATGATTGTGATTTGGTGTCATGTGTACAAGTGCTGCCTGGAGGAAATGGAAGGCACCGGAGACCGAAGAACAGCGGGTGGAGAAGAAGAAACGCCAGGACGAAGCTAAGAAGCGTAAAATCTCGAAGAAGGCAGAGCAGGATGTGAAAGAAGAAAAGTGAACGGAGTGACATGAAAGAAACTTCTTTGCACCAGTGTGAATCTTCCTTGTAAAGCATGTCACAGTCATGACTCACATGCTACGGAGGCATGTCGATGGATTCTGGTGCATGCTCGGTTTGGCTCAGGATGCTGGACTTTGTCCCTATGGTATATGGACACGACGTACATGCCCATGATGTGTGCTGTGTTGCATCAAATTTGTGATGGTAGATGCGTTTGACACAGACTTTTGTCTTGGCGGGCTTGTGGTGAAAAGGAATCCCTCATTGGTGCTGGCATGTGCTGCGCTTGTACATGTGGCATGAACATGTTTGCCATTTGTCCGCGGTACTGCCATGATGGCATGCCTCGTTTTTGTTTAGGCATTGACTTGGAAGCTGAGAGCTGTGGGGAAGTTTGCCCGGTCCCAGGCAGGCTGCACTCGCCCTTGAAATTCAAACTTGTGCAACACCCTCTGACAATGGCAGTAGAGAGGCCAAGCTTCGAGACCGACGGTTTCGTTCATTGACTGCCAGCAAGCACTGCTGGAGGAACTGCTGGAACATTTTGAGATTGGAGCTGCTTATCTGCTTGATATATATGTCAAGTGATGTCATGCATGTGTAAAGATCATGCTTGCCGGTATGTCAATCCTGCTGCTTGTAAACCACCGAGGCTGACGGTGCCAGGACCAATTGTGCTTGCATTTCTCGCAAGCAGACTTGTAAGCCAACCATTGTTTGCAGGAGCTGTGTTTCAGCAGCTCGTTTGACGAGTGGTTTGCGGTTGCCAGATGGTAGCTGGGAACTCATTTTTGGTGCCATGCTTTGGTTTCATCGCTAGAATGACGGTGAAGGCATATTTTGAGAAGGTGAAGGCATATTTGAAAAGGCACCTCTGATTGCAGGCCACCCGATGCTTCTCAACAAATTGGCTAACTGGCGGGACCCTTCTCACTGGGCACGCAACCTCCACAGACTGATCCAGTCTTGGGGGTTCACTCTGATGGTGCAGCCTACAACAGTTCTGACACCATGCAAGTTTCGTGGTTCAGTCGCAGCTACGCCGTGGCCAGTCTTGATGCTGAGTAGCTGGTTGCAGCTGATCTTTGCAAGAACGGACGGGGAGATGCTTTGCAATGGGCTGCCTCTGGGTCCACAATGGAAAACAGAGCTTACTGCCTTCTGGCAATTATATAGAACGGTTAACCCGGGTCATGGTGTGTACAGCCAGCCTGAAGA
Organism: Cladocopium goreaui; assembly: GCA_947184155.2. Taxonomy (NCBI): domain Eukaryota; class Dinophyceae; order Suessiales; family Symbiodiniaceae; genus Cladocopium; species Cladocopium goreaui. The sequence goes on from CAMXCT020003334.1 coordinate 846,404, forward strand.
TCGGTTGGGGTGGACATTGCCGTTTCTGTACCATGGTGATGAGGGCCGCGGTCGGTTGCGAAGGGCTGTGTTGATTTGCAGCTACCAGCCGCTCCTTTTCTGCGGTGGCCATTCTTTCAAGAGCCGACTGCTCGCGTCAGTCTTTCCAGGTGAGAGGTACGCTTGTGTTGAAGGAGAAGAAACACTGGAAGCTTTACATGATGCAGTCGCAGCAGACATGCGGGACCTCTTTGAGAATGGCCTTGAGGTGGGGTTATTCATTTTGTGTCGCATGCTTGTACTTTTGCGGCGACAAACTTTGCGGTCCTTGCTTTTTTGGCTACTGCACTGCACTTAAGGTCTGCCTTCCAGATGGTTCGTCCCAACAGATCCACATTGCATTTTGCGGTGTCAAAGGGGACTGGCCATGGCAAAGTTTCTGTGTTGCAAAAGATGGCTCCCAGCATCACATTCCAAGAGACTGTTGCCTTAGGTTCTGATGCGCATGTGTGTTCTTTCCTCTTCACTGCACGAGGAAAGTGCCATCGCCTTGAGACGGGGTTCCAGTCCAAAAGGGTATGCCAGTACTGCCAATCACAGGCGGGCGTGTCAATAGATTGGTGCCTGATCACACGTCTTTATGACCGAAGATTGACATGAACAGAACATTGTTTTGCAGGATTGGTGGTGCACTGCTTTGACAGCACAGTGGCGTCGACAGCGTCCAGGGGACTGGCCTTCAAAGTTGGACAGACCTGCGAAGATCCATACCGTTCCAGGTATGGGTCCAACAGACGCACCCCCAGATCAAATGCACACGTGGCATCTTGGTGTTGGGCAATATGTATGTGGAGCAACTGCAGTTCCTTGTTTTGCATTTTTCCGACCAAGCCAAACTTGCTAGTGCATGTCAACATTGTTCAAAGATCTCGCCATCTGATTGCACATCGTGAAGTACAAGGTGTTACTTGCTTGCCATTTGCAATGGTTTGGTGGGACCACGCGTGAAACACAACTGGAGAATGCTTTCCAGAATTTCAACACGTGGAAGATGCAGTAACTCAGCAGCAGGTTTGAAGATTTTGGTTTTGGGAGTGCCATGAAACTGCAATGTGGATTTGTTTCCTGCTTCCCCTTGAAGGCATAAGAAGGTTTCAAGCATCACTGAGTTTGACCTCCAGAAGACCTTCAAAGCTTCTTCGTGACTTGCCTGCAACGAATGTGCAAATCGGGCAAGGCAAGTTCACATGTGAATATGAATTGCCGGCATGGCGTCAATGCACGCGCGCATGTCCCATCTGAATTCGTTATGATGCGCTAGGTTCAAGGAGTACCCACGTCTGGGAGGCCAATCACTTTTCGACCTCTTTCTCTAGGATGTGACTATGCCCCATGAGCCAGGCAAAGCTTTTGACACTGCAGTAATGTGCCAGAGGCTTCTGTATGTGGTGCTTCGTGATCCCATCGGTGAGCAATGCGCAGCTTTGTTTGCATTGATGCCCCCCCCTGCCCGGTAACTGCGGATTCTTTTTCACATGTTGACCACCCCAAAATTAACAGAAGGACATGCCTTCCAAACATATCACTCCTGGGGAGGTCCCGCTCCGCAGTTAAAGGAGAGGCCAAAGCTACAGGCCAAGCCCTTCAGATCTAAACCCACAACCTACACAACAAAAGATCCAGGATACAGAAAAAAGCTTGTGGAAATGTGAGGCACCTCCTGCCGACCTGGTAGACCTCTTGCGATGGACATTGCAGAACATCGAGACTTACTTCAGAGGCATCAATCGCCAAAGATGGATCCCAAGGCCCAAGGCCATGGAGTTGGTGCAAGCATGCCATGATTTCACAGACTCTTGCACGCAAACCAAGTGGTTCACACCCATACTGGTGCAAGTATTTCCGTGTTTCTGTGTGGTGCTGCTGTCCCCCAGGAAGGAATCTCCACACTGCGCCACTGGTGTAAATCTCGGGGCTGGAAATTGTACACAAAAACTCCGAAACTACACCACCAACAAGAGATCGGGTTGCTCAGTGCAGAATCAGTGCATAAGACTAAGAGGCTTGTTTTTGTTTCTTCTTTTGGTTGCTAGGAATGGGCTTGCTGCCAGGCTGTGGATGGTGGACCAGCTTGCAAGAGGTACGCTGATGGTGATGTCTCCAAGAAGTTGCTTGGACACACTTTGTAAAAAAGAAACAGTTGCAATGCTTTTTATCATACTGCATGCTTGAACAGATCCAACTTCCTTCTCATGTGCATACGTTGCCGCGTCATCTAAGCTTTTGCTACATGGCGCGACGAAGATTATATAGGTCGTGTTGCTTGTCTGGAATTACGTGTTGGCTGTATGAAAATTTCAATCACCCTTTCCCATGCATGCGCGATGTTCTTTGAATTTGTTGTGTTGCAGGTTGCCAGAATGTCGCGGCGATGCCATTCATGGACAATATGCATTGGAACAATGCGCAGAGCGCTCATGCACTACAAACGAAAATGGCACAAGGAAGGTTGGCTGAAAGAAGGCCAGGTTTTGGAACTCGTACTTGAGCCCTAAGCCTTCTTTCGCTTATTTGCTTGAACATGGCACCTTTCATCAGGTAGAGATTTCAAGCGCACAAAACGTTGATGGCAATTGTGTCTTTGGCATGGTTGGCGTGCATGCTTGCACATGTGTTGCTGTGGGTTGACATGTTGACTGCTTGTGACGCTGGGTTGCTTTGGATGAAGCTTGAGGACCGTGATGTTTGTAAGTTGTCGCATGGTGTGGCATGTTTTGTTTGACGCGCAGGTACTGTACATGTGTGAGGGAGCGTGCCGGTGCGCATGCGAGACACTTGGTGGAAAATCTGTGTTGGTTGTATTGTTTGCATGTTGTGTCATGGGTTGATTGTGCGTTGCCTTGCCATGTTGATTGCGATTTGCCATGAGCATGTTTGGTTGTTTGCGCCGCTTGCGGCCCAACAGATTTGGGCACAGATATTGTTGAACACACATGTGCATGGACGGAAAACACCTGCATGTTTTCGTGGACATGCTTGGCTTGGGATGTTGAGTTTGCTGCTCAACATCATGCATCGGGAAACATGTCAGCCAGAGAGAAGCTCTTCCTTGTGTTTAATGTTGGCTCCTTAATGCAGTGATGTTGTGAAATGCAGACTGAACTTATGAGTGTGTTTTCTCTCCCTCCTTTGACCTAAGCCCAGTTACTAATTCCAGAGGGTCAATGCGGCTGTGTTGCTGTGTGGAAGGAGTAGACGCATCAGTGTTAGACTTCCTTTGCTACCATGTTCTATTTATACAACGTTTCCCTGCGGCCAAATGCTTTGCATGACAGGCTGTCAATTTTTGAGGATACCGGCTGCGTTGCATCGCGCGCAGCGAAGATAAGGTGGGGCCAATGTTGAATGTGTGATTAGAAATTGTGGCTTCATTTGTCGTGGACGCAGGAATATGCATAGTGTGTGATTCTGTGAAGCATTTGAAAAATGCATGATATGTACAGTGCAGGCAGAGAGGACCACCAATGCAGAGCCAATTTTCATTTTCATGCTATTTGCCATGGCCCTGAAACAAAGCCAGAAACTTAGCTTTTGTGGACTACAAGATTGCATGGCTCACTGTACTAATTTGACTGCACGATTGCGGTCATCTGATCATTGCGGTGTGATGCCGATCAAGATGTGGCATCGTACAACTGCGGGATTGTTTTTCACGTCCAGGATCTTGATTCTCACAGTACTATATATATTATATATATATAAACTTCCCACCAAGCCACTGATGGTGGCTACTTCTTGTCTAGCGTGTGTGTGTGTATGTGCGCTTCGTGGTGTTGCTGTGATGCTGTATACTGTTTAAGTCTGATAACCACCCCCTGTGTGAAACTTATTGGGATTGGAAATCTCACGGCTTGACACTTGATGCGCATGTTCAGCAAATACTTTGTTGTTGTGAGGTGCAGCTGCTCCAAGTGATGTTTCACATCGTGCACATGCACTGGCGTGTGCAAAACATGTGCTGCAGAGCCTACGGGGTATGAATCATGCGGGTTATCTTGGGGAACCACGGAACTTCGAACACTTTTTTTCAGACCCCGAAACGGGCATCTTTTTCCAAAACGGGCAGAAATACAATCGTACACATTTTTGTGTACCAAAGGGAGCTTCAGGCTGGAGGAGAGCGACGCGATCCAGAAGAGGATGAAGAAGGGCAAGACAGACCAGGAGATGAGGACGCTGAGGAAGAAGGTGGAACAAGGTCGAGGAGTCCGCGAGGACGAGAGGAGCCGAGGCCTACGAGCGCAGCAAGCGGCAGAGCAGGGGGCTCAAGATGGACTTCCTTTGAGGCTGAGGGTATCAACGTCCTGGCGGAGCAGGCAGCTTTCCAGTATGTCAAGGTCATTGATGAGATCGAGGACCAGGAGGCATCGACTTGGCGGCGTATCTGTGAGGCTGGTGATGCTCTATTGGAAGAAGCGGGTAGTGTGGAGCAAGCAGCAAAGGCGCTTTGGATCGTGAGGGAGAAGTTGGATCGCAACAACCTGAAAGGGGTCGATGATCAGATGCTAGATTCTTTGCTTCACCCTGATCACTTGGCGTACCTGAGGGAAGTACGAGAAGCCGGCATGCCAGCGAGGTATGAAGGAGTGCGACAAAGGGTGGCTACACAACCTCACCCCAGAGCCAGGGACAATTTGAACCAGGTGTACAAGCAGCTGATGAAGGATGTAGCGAAGCACCGAGTTTTGGTCGTGAGCTCCAACCATCCCGGCCTGCGACACACAGCTTCCTCCCCGTTTGAGACTGTGCCCAAGATGCTGCCCAACAGGACGCTTTCTACGGAGGTCCGACTGGTGCATGATCAGAGGAACATCAATGGGGGGACGTCGAAGGAACTACATCCACCCGCCACACAGCCGTTGCACATGCAGGTGATCAGAAGAATCCTGTTCTGGAAGGCGATGTTCCCAAAGGTGCCGGTGGTTCTGGCGAAGAAGGACGTGGCAGGAGCGTTCCGGCTGTTGTGGATAGACCCGCAAGATGTCGAGTTGTTTGTTCCTTGGAGACCCGATCAGATGGGCACAGGCCTTGGGAAGGTGCAGGACAAGGACCCCACCGGAGTGACCTTCTTGTTCCTGGTGAGCAGTTTTGGGTTTTCTGGCTCCCCGGGAGAATGGACAGCTTGGGGACGAGGCACTGAGGAGCTACACAGATGCTTCTGCCCACAGGAGGGCCGGAGAGATGGGTCACTGCACTTTGACGGGAAGATTTTAGTAGATGACATGGTGCTGGTGGAGCCCTGTGTTGGACTACGGCCTTGGGTGTCAAGTGAAACGTACGAATGGGCAGTCAGACAACTTTTGGGCAGTCATGCCATCAATGCGGCCAAGGATGCAGAGGAGGGACAGTTCTCGGAGGTGCAGACGGTGTGGGGAGTTCAGATCAACGCCAGCACAGAGAAAATGTCCTTGCCGGAGACGCGGGTGCTGAAAGGTGCGTATTTGTTGGCAGAACCGCAGTTCAACTATGGCGAGAGGAGCTTGACGTTGAAGGATGTGCAGAGGTTCAGAGGGATAGCTACAGGTTGGGCCACGGTCGTGAAGGGTCTGAGAAATGAGTTCAAAGCCGCCGACAGGTTTTTGGGAGGAGTTGACGGAGGAGCGAGAATCAGCCCTTCCAGATGCTCCACAGAGGCTGAAGAGGAGATGGCATGGGCGGATCTCTGGGACCTTTTCGAGGATTGCAGATGGCTGTGCTCCCGATCAGAGACGTGGGCAGAGAAGTTTGGTGGAGACATCCGGGAAGCACTTGGGCCCCTTGAAAGGTTTGAGTTGCCGGACCAACACTTCTCCAAGGCGGTCTTCGTATCTTCAGATGCTACGCCCTCGACTTTGGGATCCATTGACTGGACCAACGGTATGGCAAGCCGGGAGGACGTGGAGGAGCTCAAACCATGGATTTCAAGGGTTTTGACCACAGAAGCCGCGGAGGAGGAAGGGCCGTTGGCGATCCATTTGGGAGAAATGCTGTCCATTGTGGCGTTTGCTTGCAGCGTTGGGCACCTATGGGTTGGCAAGGTGGTGGTGTATGGTGGCGACAACAAGACGGTCTACCACTGGATCACAACAAGAAGGAGCAATGTCAGAGCGGGGAGATTGCTGATCCGAGTGCTCAACTTGGTGGAGATGCGGTATCGGTGTTTGATCATCGGAGGATGGTGGCGCACTTCCCACAATGAGGACGCGGACGAGCTCACTCGATTGACCAGGGAAGAAGCAATGACGAAGATCCGCAACAAGGGCTGGAGCTACGTGAGCTTGAAGGAGGCTATACGTCAGGCATTGGAAGATTCGGAGCGATTCGGTCCATGTTTTTTGTCGTGGCATGAGGACGAGGATCGATTGGAGCAGATGAAGCTGAGAGAGCTACGAGTCTTCAGGGCGCTTCCCCGGCAACCAAAGGGCTTTGAGGAGATCGAGACCGTGGAATGGACATCGAAGCCGAGGATGGTCAAGGACTTCGAGTACTTCAACGTGGAGAACCAACAACAAGGTAGCAAGGTGATTGCGGCGACCATTGGGCCAGATCCTCATGGGCGAGTCGTACAACGGTTTTGGAACTACTTGCTTGAGGAGGAGTTCGACGTCGCTATTTTGGAAGGGCCAAGAGAGGTGAACTGGGAGCTGTTTCGGCAGATCGCGGTGAACGGTGGATGGAAGGTACAGTTGTTGGAGTTCTTGACGGCGGAGCTGGGTGAGGTGCTGGTACGCAGGAGAAAGGTAGCCTTTGTCAGCAGAGTCGAGGTCACCGAGGAGGAGATCGAGCAGTGGTTGGTGAAGGAGGTGAGCCCACCTTCGCTGGGTACCATCTTGGCCAAAGCGGAAGAAGAGGCGTGGTGCGGATGGACGAAATGGGAGGATGCGCATGGTCAGGGTGATCATCATATGCTTCCACGAGTCGGAGGCCACGTGCGGTTCGAGGATGAGAAGCGGCGTATGGTCTACAGGCTGAACGGACCGTGCAGGTGGCCTTTGTCGGCAGATGGGAAGGGCTTGGAAGAGCTCTACGTTTTGGACAAGTCCGCACAGTCTGGTTTCGTGAGGAAGTTGCAGCCTGAGGAGATTTGGAGAGCACAAGGAAGAGGACAGAGCGAGTGGAGGCAGCTGGTGGATCAGATTGGAGAGGCTGAGGCTTCAAAGGAAGGATGTCTTGGGACAGGCAGGAAAACGGCTTTGGGACTTCTGGGTGTTGCAACCGAGCTTTGTGCTGAGGAGAGCAGGCAGAAGGCTGGCATGTGCTATGACGCCGAGGATGTGAAGTCTTTGGGGCTGCTGCTGTCTTGGTTGAGGAAATGGAGAAGAGGAGACTTTTCCAGAGCAGAAGCGGATCGGAAAGCAGGAGGAGTGGAGGAGCGCAGGAAGGCATGGCTGTGGGGAGAAGACCTATGGCTTGGAGCGCTGGATGAGGAGGCTTGCGAGTTCGGAGTCGCAATGAAGGCAGGAGGACGCAGCAAATCACCGAGAGCGACGAAGGCTGAGGCAAGAAGAGTCGTTGAGCTGCGCCCAGGCCTATCAGGAGATCTGAACGTGCAGGCACAAGTGGAGGAATGGCTTGAGGAGCACATGGATGGAGACAAGGCTCAGAGTACAAAGAAGGCTTATCAGTCAGCCTGGGAGAAGTGGTGTGACTGGAGCAGGAGACAGAAGTGGCTGACGCCATACTTGAGCCACAAGGCGGACCCGGTGGAGAACGAGAACAAGCTGCTGGGTTACCTCGGGTACTGGGTACTTGGGTTGGCTTGGGACGTCGGTGGCGACCCTGAAGCAGGCGGTGTTCGCCATCAAGGACGCGCACAAAAGGGCGGGGCATGGGGATGCCACGGGCAAGATGCATCGCCTGTGGATCGTCATCAACTCGCTGGAGAGGAGCTCAGAGAAACGCCCGAGGAGGCTGGGCGTAACAGTGTCCATGTTGAAGTGGATTGGCAGCAGGTTTGAGGAAGGGTCTCAGGACCGAGGAGAGCTCAAGGTGAACTGCAGGATGATTGTCGCAGCGCTCCTTACGGCGTGGTTTTTCATGCTGAGGGCAAGGGAGTTCTGCGACAGCAGTGGCATGGATGAAGAGATGATCCTACGAGGCCAGGACGTGCAGCTGTCGGTGAAAGGAGAGGCCGTGGCAGAGAAGGCAGAGGAGGCTACGGTACAATTCAGGAAGACCAAGGCAGATCAGGAGGCGTTTGGCACGTGCAAGACGCTGTTGAAGACAGGAGTGAAGAAGGTGTGCGTGGTGACCGCCCTGGCGGAGCTGAGGGAGGCCGCCCCGCGCCGGTTTGGCAACGGACCAGAGTCCCATTTGCCATTGTTCAGGTGGGCTTCTGGACAGGTTTTGAGGAGATTAGAAGTTCAGAACCTGCTTCAACGGGCAGCCAAAGAAGTTGAGCTACCTGCGGAACGGTTTCAAAGCCATTCCCTTCGCATCGGCGGTGCATCCGCCCTGTATCAGGCTACGGGGGAGGTGGAGCTGGTCAAGAGGAGCGGACGGTGGACTTCAAGCGCGGTCCATCGTTACCTACATGATTCAGGTGATGTACTCAAAGGAGTGGCCAAGCAGATGGCAGAAGTGGACCAGTATGTGCACTACACGTAGCGATGCAGAGATGGAAAGAAAGGGGGGCACAGGCAACAGCCATGCAGCCAGCACAGAACCAGGCTGTGTGGCAGGATCCAACCAGTGCTGAGAAGCAGCAATGAAAGGTGAGAGTCGCTTTGCATCAGTTGCAGGAAGCGGATAGAGCACTTAAGTTGGAACTTTTACAAAGTGTTACTTTTGGGCACGTGACGTTTCATGCAGGATACCTGTAGGATTTGGCCCTGAGGTGCAGCTTTTGTAGGCCCACCCCCCACCCGGGGGGGACAGGCAACAGCCATGCAGCCAGCACAGAACCAGGCTGTGTGGCAGGATCCAACCAGTGCTGAGAAGCAGCAATGAAAGGTGAGAGTCGCTTTGCATCAGTTGCAGGAAGCGGATAGAGCACTTAAGTAACTATTTTGCTCCAAATAGCCTTGCCTGACCTATAGGGTGGGTTGCATGTGGCCGTGGTGTGCGAAGCTGGCGAGTACTGCTGGGTGAAGGGCTTCTGGTTGGCGTGGTTTGTCGTCATGGGGCGGTTTCCTTTTGACAGGGCGGCGGGTTGCTGGATGGCATGGTTTGTTGGGGGCAGGGCTCTTGGTAGACATGGGTTGCATGTGGCCGTGGTGTGCTAAGCTGGCGACTACTGCTGGGTGAAGGGCTTTTGGTTGGCGTGGTTTGTCGTCATGGGGCGGTTTGCTTTTGACAGGGCGGCGGGTTGCTGGATGGCAGGGTTTGTTGGGGGCAGGGCTCTTGGTAGACATGGTTTGCATGTTGTGCATGTGGCCGTGGTGTGCGAAGATGGCGAGTGCTGCTGGGTGGAAGGGCTTCAGGTTGACGTGGTTTGTCGTCGTGGGGCGGTTCCTTTTGACAGGGCGGCGTTTTGCCCTGGATGGCAGGGCTCTTGGTAGACATGGGTTGCATGTGGCCGTGGTGTGCGAAGCTGGCGAGTACTGCTAGGTGAAGGGCTTCTGGTTGGCGTAGTTTGTCGTCATGAGGCGGTTTCCTTTTGACAGGGCAGCAGTTTTGAAAGCAGCCATGGAACCGCTTTCAGAAAGCAAGAGAAAAGACTTCCTTGGGTGCTGTTGGGGGAAACATGAAACAGCCCTTTCCACAAAACCCACCAAGAAACACGCCCAAAAAGAAACCTGACCTAAACCAGAGTAACCAGAGTGTTTTGAAACCGGGGTCGCCCTTTTGCGGGCAGTCGCGAAACCGCTGTCAGAAAGCAAGTCAGAAAAGTTTCTTGGGCGCTGTTGGACGAAACATGCCAGAGCAGGCCTTGCCCGGGGCCGCCCTTTTGCGCGGGCGGCCACGGAAACGCTGTCAGAAAACAAGTGAACCAAGCACCTTGTGTGCTGTTGGGCGAAACATGCCAGAGAGAAGCTTTTTCCCAAAAACCCAGCAAGAAAGACGCCCAAAAGAAATCTAAACCAGAGTGTTTTGAAACCGGGCGCGGCCTATTTACTGTACACGGAACCGGTGTCAAAGGCGTTCCGTGAATGCTGTTGGACGAAACAGGCCAGAGAGAATCCCTTTCCGAGCCAGCGCCGCGCAAAACACGTCCGAAAGAAGCCAAAACCAGTGCATTTTGAAACCTAGCCCCTAAACCAGCACTAAATAACGGTTGTGCTGCAACAATCGATGAACAGTGCAAATGGCAAAATTTAGCTCCAAAATTCAGCAAAGTACCCCAGATTGAAAAGCGCACCAGACTGAAAAACAAGAGAAACTTCCAAAAAAAATACACCCTTTTGAATATAGTATAAACCGAACTATAACATCCAGACGCGCACACACACACACGCATATATACATAAGATATGTGTATATATATATTATATATTTATATATTTATTTATTTTATTTATTTACATCATACGCATTTATATAATCATGATTCTATACGTATATGCGTTATTTGTAGACTTTATTTATATATATAAATACACATATACAATACTGGTAGTAGTGCACGCATGCTGCCAGCCGTAAATAATCCATTGCAAACAAGCGCTCTTGCCAAGTTTGGTGTATTCAGCCCTTGCCCACGTGGAAACAAAGGATTGCAGCGGCCGAAGTTGATTCAAACTTCCATTTGCCTCCGCTGCCACATTTACGGTAGCCCCCCTACCAACGTAGAGCATCTTTTGAGCCCTATGTCAGGATGGAGCAGCTGGTCTCTGCGCTTGAGCGTCCCAAACTCCAGGAATTGATGGCAATACACCGGCCGCCTGACATCCTCGAGGCGGGGCAGAATTTTTATATTTATTTAAATATGCATATATACATATTTATTTATTTATTTACATTAATATATTTTTCATATTTTGATTTGTGTATAACATACGTTTTTTCATTATCTCATTTTGATTCACGCGATGCCAAAAATGAAAAATATACCTGTTCCGTGGTTGTATATATCCATCCATCCATCCACCCACCCACCCGTCCATCCATCTATCCATCCATCCATCCATTCATCCGTCCATCCATCCATCCATCCACACATACATTACAATATACACTCCGGTAATTTAACGTAACCGTGCGTTTTCGAATTTTACAGTGCTAACGTGACTATCACTTGGGTCTCCCAGACCAGCATGTTCCCCAGAGACCCTGGCCAAGGAAAACCAACTAACGTGGCGATCATTTTCCAGCTCAAAGGTTACAACATGGAAGGAAGCCCACTAACGTGGCTATCATTTTACACCATTCAAGGTTTCCAACATGGAAGGAAGCCCACTAACGTGGCTATCATTTTGGGGCTGCCCCCGCCCACTAACAGTTCAAAACTGCCCCCCTTTCATAAACCACATACCAAAAAAGCACAATCATATTGGTGGTAACTCAGGCCATTTTAGGGGATCCTTAGGGTCTGCTTAGGAGAAGATGTGATCTAGGTGGGCCGTACAAGTAACAAAGGGTGGAGTAGTGAATGCAACAACATCACTACCTTTCAGGTGGCATTGTTTGTGGTTAAACCATTTAAATCATTTTAACGAACATCCTTTTGTATTGCGCCATATTGTTGGAGCCATCAGGACATGTTTGCTGAACTTGTCATCAACTAGCCAAAAAATCAAAGTATCGATGTTGCTGTTGATATCCTTTGATGGTTGGAACGTTGGAATGGTTCTGGGAAGTCTGACAGCTGACATGATTTTGTTTATCTGAATATTTGTGTGTCAAATAGCAATGGCAATAATATGGTATGATGATGCAAGGTGTTGCATCGATATGATGATACGATACTATGGCTCATGACATTCTTTACAATATTGAATGCAGCATACCTGAGATACCGAGATACTGCAATCAAACGATCCAATCATTGTAAGTTATAAGTGAAAAGCGTTACAAAGGCGTGCCTCCAACAATAGTTGTTGAGGTTCTTAATAAACATCATATGATAATTACATTTTTTCACATTCCCGCTCCTGGCATGGGCTCACTCTTGAGAGTTTTTTTTGGAAAGGAGGTTGGAAAAAAGGAAATGGTATGAGACATTTGCCGGGCCGCTGGTCCGAAGGCTGTCGAGGCCAGGTGGCCTGAGATTCATTTTTTCCAGAGAAATTGTGTTTTTTTCGTGCTTTTTTTGTGCTTTTTTGTGCTTTTTTTTGTGCTTTTCCGGCGCTCCCGAGCACAAAAAAAAGCACAAAAAAAAGCACAAAAAAAAGCACAATTCATACCACACAAAAAAAAGCACAATTCATACCACAAAAAAAAGCACAAAAAAAAGCACAATTCATACCACAAAAAAAATCACAAAAAAAAGCACAATTCATACCACAAAAAAAAGCACAAAAAAAAAGCACAATTCATACCACAAAAAAAAGCACAAAAAAAAGCACAATTCATACCACAAAAAAAAGCACAAAAAAAAGCACAATTCATACCACAAAAAAAAGCACAAAAAAAAGCACAATTCATACCACAAAAAAAGCACAAAAAAAAGCACAATTCATACCACAAAAAAAAGCACAAAAAAAAACACAATTCATACCACAAAAAAAAGCACAAAAAAAAGCACAATTCATACCACAAAAAAAAAAGCACAATTCAAAAAAACCACAAATCATGCGCGTTTCCAGCCCGTTCGCTTGTGAAATTGTGAAGGGAAACTATTATCTAATTTGTTTCAATTTCCGAAAGAAAGCACAAAAAAAAGCACAATTCATACCACAAAAAAAAGCACAAAAAAAAGCACAATTCATACCACAAAAAAAAGCACAAAAAAAACACAATTCATACCACAAAAGCACAAAAAAAGCACAATTCATACCACAAAAAAAAGCACAAAAAAAAGCACAATTCATACCACAAAAAAAAGCACAAAAAAAAGCACAATTCATACCACAAAAAAAAGCACAAAAAAAAGCACAATTCATACCACAAAAAAAAGCACAAAAAAAAGCACAATTCATACCACAAAAAAAAGCACAAAAAAAAGCACAATTCATACCACAAAAAAAAGCACAAAAAAAAGCACAAAAAAAAGCACAAAAAAAAGCACAATTCATACCACAAAAAAAAGCACAAAAAAAAGCACAATTCATACCACAAAAAAAAGCACAAAAAAAGCACAATTCATACCACAAAAAAAAGCACAAAAAAAAGCACAATTCTACAAAAAAAAGCACAAAAAAAAGTACAAAAAAAAGCACAATTCATACCACAAAAAAAGCACAAAAAAAAGCACAATTCATACCACAAAAAAAGCACAAAAAAAAGCACAATTCATACCACAAAAAAAGCACAATTCATACCACAAAAAAAAGCACAAAAAAAAGCACAATTCATACCACAAAAAAAAGCACAAAAAAAAACACAATTCATACCACAAAAAAAGCACAAAAAAAAGCACAATTCATACCACAAAAAAAAGCACAAAAAAAACACAATTCATACCACAAAAAAAAGCACAAAAAAAAGCACAAAAAAAAGCACAAAAAAAGCAAAGTCATTTTCCTTTTTTCCTGCGCCAGTTTCTGCTTTTTTTTTTGTGCTTGTTTTGTGCTTTTTTTCTGCTTTTTTTCTGCTTTTGGAAAGTCGCTGCTTTTAAAGCATTTTCAATTGGCCAGCCCGGCCCAGCTCCAGCCCCCACCTCAGCCAGCCAGCCCGCCAGGCCTCTAGTCCCCCAGCATTCCCCAGCTCCCAGGCTCCAGCCCCCAGGCTCAGCCCCCAACCCTTGCCCAGGGTCAGTCCAGCAGCCCCGGCCTTTATATGTATTGTACACACACATTCTATTGTTTTGCTATCGGCGCTGCGATGGGCAACATTCTAAACCCTAACAGAATTACTTTTCCATCGGCATTGTGGTGGGCAGCATCCTAAACCCTAACCAGTGTTGCTGTGCCATCAGCGCTGCAATGGGCAGCATCCGAAACCCTAAACAGTATTGCTTTGCCATCATCGCTGCAATGGGCAGCATCCAAAACCCTAAACAATATTGCTTTGCAATCAGCAGCATCACTACCCACAAGGTGCTGACAAGCTGGATGCATGAGGCATCCCATTGGAAATGCCAATGTCGAATTTTGACAGCAAGGACTTCTGGGCATGGCAAGAAAATGTGCCGAACGTGGAGCCAACTTGCAGGGAATATGCCTGGTCATCTAGCCTTAATAAGGGGAAATGAAAGTCATATTGGGGACTACAACTTGATTTTTTTTTGCTTTTTTTTGTGGTATGAATTGTGGTCACTGTTAGTGTCACGAGGCAGAGCCAAAGCTATCATTTTACACCATTCAAACTCTCCAACAAGGCAGGAAGCCCACTAACGTGGCTATCATTTTACACCTTTCAAGGTTTCCAACAAGGAAGGAAGCCCACTAACGTGGCTATCATTTTACACCATTAAATTAAATATGTTTTCAACATGGAAGGAAGACCACTAACGTGGTTATCATTTTACAGCACTCAAGGTTTTCAACTTTTAAAAAACAACTAACGTGGCTATTGGCAAAATTAGCTATACCTAACATAGCTATTGTAAAGTGTTCCACATTGTTTCAGCTCAACCCATAAAGTGACTTGTTTTTTCCCTTTTGTTCTTTCTTGAATCTTAGGTAGCTAACGTGGCCCTTGCAGCCTGCATGGCACACATTGGTGCCAATGCCTTAAGGTTTTAATCAAACAAGTAAGCTTAAATATGACATAGCTAGGGTCCCTGAAAAAACGGGGTACGGGCTGCATGTTCCCCATAGCTAGGTTAGCCAGTGGCGTATCCACTGGTGGCTGCAGGCCGTAACCCCCTGCAACCAGGGACCACAGTGGAGCATTTTACCACGAACCTAACCTAGCAATTTTTGGGTGCTTGGTGGCTGCAGGCCACAATCCCTTTAGGGGCCACAGTGGAGCATTTTACCAGGCACCCAAAAATTGATTTTCATTGGCTTTTTTTCCGATCAATTTCAATAGCACAGCTCTATTCAAAAATGCATTTTTGGTGCTCGATCTGGCCGGGAAGCCATTTGGTGGTGATTTTGAGCAACTTAGTCCCTGTAAAATGAAAAAAACAAATGTTCCCCATAGCTAGGTTAGCCAGTGGCGTATCCACTGGTGGCTGCAGGCCGTAACCCCCTGCCCCCAGGGACCACAGTGGAGCATTTTACCAGGAACCTAACCTAGCAATTTTTGGGTGCCTGGTGGCTGCAGGCCGTAATCCCTTCCCCTCGGGACCACAGTGGAGCATTTTACCAGGCACCCAAAAATTGAGTTTCATTGGCTTTTTTTCCGATCGATTTCAATAGCACAGCTCTATTCAAAAATGCATTTTTGGTGCTCGATTTGGCCGGGAAGCCATTTGGTGGTGATTTTGAGTAACTTAGCCCATGTAAAATGAAAAAAAGTTCCCCATAGCTAGGTTAGCCAGTGGCGTATCCACTGGTGGCTGCAGGCCGTAACCCCATGCCCCCAGGGACCACAGTGGAGCATTTCACCACGAACCTAACCTAGCAATTTTTGGGCGCCTGGTGGCTGCAGGCCGTAATCCTTTCTCCGCAGGGACCACAGTGGAGCATTTTACCAGGCACCCAAAAATTGATTTTCATTGGCTTTTTTTCCGATCAATTTCAATAGCACAGCTCTATTCAAAACTGCATTTTTGGTGCTCGATTTGGCCGGGAAGCCATTTGGTGGTGATTTTGAGTAACTTAGCCCATGTAAAATGAAAAAAAGTTCCCCATAGCTAGGTTAGCCAGTGGCGTATCCACTGGTGGCTGCAAGCCGCAACCCCCTGCCCCCGGGACCACAGTGGAGCATTTTACCAGGAACCTAACCTAGCAATTTTTGGGTGCCTGGTGGCTGCAGGCCGTAATCCCTTCCCCTAGGGACCAGTGGAGCAGTTTACCACGCGCCCAAAATTGATTTTCATAGCCTTTTTTTCCGATCAATTTCAATAGCACAGCTCTATTCAAAGATGCATTTTTGGTGCTCGATCTGGCCGGGGAGGCCATTTAGTGGTGATGTTGCGCAACTTAGTCCCTGTAAAATGAAAAAAAAGTTCCCCATAGCTAGGTTAGCCAGTGGCGTATCCACTGGTGGCTGCAGGCCGTAACCCCCTGCCCCCAGGGACCACAGTGGAGCATTTTACCACGAACCTAACCTAGCAAGTTTTGGGTGCCTGGTGGCTGCAGGCCGTAATCCCTTCCCCTAGGGACCACAGTGGAGCATTTTACCAGGCACCCAAAAATTGATTTTCATGAGCTTTTTTTTCCGATCAATTTCAATAGCAAAGCTTATTCAAAAAGGCATTTTTGGGGCTCGATCTGGCCGGGAAGCAATTTGGTGGTGATTTTGAGCAACTTAGTCCCTGTAAAAGGAAAAAAATGTTCCCCATAGCTAGGTTAGCCAGTGCCGTATCCACTGCAGAGCATTTTACCAGGAACCTAACCTAGCAATTTTTGGGTGCCTGGCGGCTGCAGGCGGTAATCCCTTCCCCGAGGCATCACAGTGGAGCATTTTACCAGGAACCTAACCTAGCTATGAAAATCGATTCATGGGTGCCTGGTAAAATGCTCCATTGTGGTCTCTGGAGGAAGGGGGATACGGCCTGTAGCCACCACTGGGTAGGCCACTGGCTAACCTAGCTATGGGGAACATGCAGCCCGTACCCCCTTTTTTTCAGGGACCAGTCACATGTGTTTGGTGGCCCCCCCCCAAGGTTGTACTTGACTCTGCCTGGGTTCTCCCAGGGACGATGTATCATACAAAAGTCATATGTTGAGAACCCCCACTAACGTGGCTATCATTTTACACCATTCAAGGTTTCCAACATGGATGGAAGCCCACTAACGTGGCTATCATTTTACACTATTCAAGGTTTCCAACATGGAAGGAAGACCGCTAACGTGGCTATCATTTTACACCATTCAAAGTCTCCAACAAGGCAGGAAGCCCACTAACGTGGCTATCATTTTACACCTTTCAAGGTTTCCAACAAGGAAGGAAGCCCACTAACGTGGCTATCATTTTACACCATTAAATTAAATGTTTTCAACATGGAAGGAAGACCACTAACGTGGTTATCATTTTACAGCACTCAAGGATTTCAACTTAAAAAAACAACTAACGTGGCTATTGGCAAAATTAGCTATACCTAACATAGCTATTGTAAAGTGTTCCACATTGTTTCAGCTCAACCCATAAAAGTGCTTGTTTTTTCCCTTTTGTTCTTTCTTGAATCTTAGGTAGCTAACGTGGCCCTTGCAGCCTGCATGGCACACATTGGTGCCAATGCCTTAAGGTTTTAATCAAACAAGTAAGCTTAAATATGACATAGCTAGGGTCCCTGAAAAAACGGGGTACGGGCTGCATGTTCCCCATAGCTAGGTTAGCCAGTGGCGTATCCACTGGTGGCTGCAGGCCGTAACCCCCTGCCCCCAGGGACCACAGTGGAGCATTTTACCACGAACCTAACCTAGCAATTTTTGGGTGCCTGGTGGCTGCAGGCCGTAATCCCTTCCCCTAGGGACCACAGTGGAGCATTTTACAAGGCACCCAAAATTGATTTTCATGAGCTTTTTTTTCCGATCAATTTCAATAGCAAAGCTTTATTCAAAAAGGCATTTTTGGGGCTCGATCTGGCCGGGAAGCCATTTGGTGGTGATTTTGAGCAACTTAGTCCCTGTAAAATGAAAAAAACAAATGTTCCCCATAGCTAGGTTAGCCAGTGGCGTATCCACTGGTGGCTGCAGGCCGTAACCCCCTGCCCCAGGGACCACAGTGGAGCATTTTACCAGGAACCTAACCTAGCAATTTTTGGGTGCCTGGTGGCTGCAGGCCGTAATCCCTTCCCCTCGGGACCAAAGTGGAGCATTTTACCAGGCACCCAAAAATTGATTTTCATTGGCTTTTTTTCCGATCAATTTCAATAGCACAGCTCTATTCAAAAATGCATTTTTGGTGCTCGATCTGGCCGGGAAGCCATTTGGTGGTGATTTTGAGCAACTTAGTCCCTGTAAAATGAAAAAAAATATTCCCCATAGCTAGGTTGGCCAGTGGCGTATCCACTGGTGGCTGCAGGCCGTAACCCCATGCCCCCAGGGACCACAGTGGAGCATTTCACCAGGAACCTAACCTAGCAAGTTTTGGGCGCCTGGTGGCTGCAGGCCGCAATCCTTTCTCCGCAGGGACCACAGTGGAGCATTTTACCAGGCACCCAAAAATTGATTTTCATGAGCTTTTTTTTCCGATCAATTTCAATAGCAAAGCTTATTCAAAAAGGCATTTTTGGGGCTCGATCTGGCCGGGAAGGCCATTTGGTGGTGATGTTGCGCAACTTAGTCCCTGTAAAATGAAAAAAATGTTCCCCATAGCTAGGTTAGCCAGTGGCGTATCCACTGGTGGCTGCAGGCCGTAACCCCCTGCCCCCAGGGACCACAGTGGAGCATTTTACCACGAACCTAACCTAGCAAGTTTTGGGTGCCTGGTGGCTGCAGGCCGTAATCCCTTCCCCTAGGGACCACAGTGGAGCATTTTACCAGGCACCCAAAAATTGATTTTCATGAGCTTTTTTTTCCGATCAATTTCAATAGCAAAGCTTATTCAAAAAGGCATTTTTGGGGCTCGATCTGGCCGGGAAGCCATTTGGTGGTGATTTTGAGCAACTTAGTCCCTGTAAAAGGAAAAAAATGTTCCCCATAGCTAGGTTAGCCAGTGCCGTATCCACTGCAGAGCATTTTACCAGGAACCTAACCTAGCAATTTTTGGGTGCCTGGCGGCTGCAGGCGGTAATCCCTTCCCCGAGGCATCACAGTGGAGCATTTTACCAGGAACCTAACCTAGCTATGAAAATCGATTCATGGGTGCCTGGTAAAATGCTCCATTGTGGTCTCTGGAGGAAGGGGGATACGGCCTGTAGCCACCACTGGGTAGGCCACTGGCTAACCTAGCTATGGGGAACATGCAGCCCGTACCCCCTTTTTTCAGGGACCAGTCACATGTGTTTGGTGGGCCCCCCCCCCAAGGTTGTACTTGACTCTGCCTGGACCCTGCCAGGGACGATGTATCATACAAAAGTCATATGTTGAGAATCACCACTAACGTGGCTATCATTTTACACCATTCAAGGTTTCCAACATGGAAGGAAGCCCACTAACGTGGCTATCATTTTACACCATTCAAGGTTTCCAACATGGAAGGAAGACCGCTAACGTGGCTATCATTTTACACCATTCAAACTTTCCAACAAGGCAGGAAGCCCACTAACGTGGCTATCATTTTCACCATTCAAGGTTTCCAACATGGAAGGAAGCCCACTAACGTGGCTATCATTTTACACCATTAAATTAAATGTTTTCAACATGGAAGGAAGCCCACTAACGTGGCTATCATTTTACAGCACTCAAGGTTTTCAACTTAAAAAAACAACTAACGTGGCTATTGGCAAAATTAGCTATACCTAACATAGCTATTGTAAAGTGTTCCACATTGTTTCAGCTCAACCCATAAAAGTGCTTGTTTTTTCCCTTTTGTTCTTTCTTGAATCTTAGGTAGCTAACGTGGCCCTTGCAGCCTGCATGGCACACATTGGTGCCAATGCCTGAAGGTTTTAATCAAACAAGTAAGCTTAAATATGACATAGCTAGGGTCCCTGAAAAAAAGGGGTACGGGCTCCACTGGTGGCTGCAGGCCGTAACCCCCTGCCCCCAGGGACCACAGTGGAGCATTTTACCACGAACCTAACCTAGCAATTTTTGGGTGCCTGGTGGCTGCAGGCCGTAATCCCTTCCCCTAGGGACCACAGTGGAGCATTTTACCAGGCACCCAAAATTGATTTTCATGAGCTTTTTTTTCCGATCAATTTCAATAGCAAAGCTTTATTCAAAAAGGCATTTTTGGGGCTCGATCTGGCCGGGAAGCCATTTGGTGGTGATTTTGAGCAACTTAGTCCCTGTAAAATGAAAAAAACAAATGTTCCCCATAGCTAGGTTAGCCAGTGGCGTATCCACTGCAGAACATTTTACCAGGAACCTAACCTAGCAATTTTTGGGTGGCTGGCGGCTGCAGGCGGTAATCCCTTCCCCTAGGGACCACAGTGGAGCATTTTACCAGGCACCCAAAAATTGATTTTCATAGCTTTTTCTTCCGATCAATTTCAATAGCACAGCTCTATTCAAAAATGCATTTTTGGGGCTCGATCTGGCCGGGAGGCCATTTGGTGGTGATTTTGAGCAACTTAGTCCTTGTAAAAGGAAAAAAATGTTCCCCATAGCTAGGTTAGCCAGTGGCGTATCCACTGCAGAGCATTTTACCAGGAACCTAACCTAGCAATTTTTGGGTGCGGTAATCCCTTCCCCGAGGCATCACAGTGGAGCATTTTACCAGGAACCTAACCTAGCTATGAAAATCGATTCATGGGTGCCTGGTAAAATGCTCCATTGTGGTCTCTGCGGGAAGGGGGATACGGCCTGTAGCCACCACTGGGTAGGCCACTGGCTAACCTAGCTATGGGGAACATGCAGCCCGTACCCGCTTTTTTCAGGGACCAGTCACATGTGTTTGGTGGCCCCCCCCCAAGGTTGTACTTGACTCTGCCTGGGTTCTCCCAGGGACGATGTATCATACAAAAGTCATATGTTGAGAACCCCCACTAACGTGGCTATCATTTTACACCATTCAAGGTTTCCAACATGGAAGGAAGCCCACTCATTTTACACTATAACGTGGCTATCATTTTACACCATTCAAACTTTCCAACAAGGCAGGAAGCCCACTAACGTGGCTATCATTTTACACCTTTCAAGGTTTCCAACAAGGAAGGAATCCCACTAACGTGGCTATCATCCTGTTCTCCACCGCACGTATAACATAGATTTATCAAAAGGAGGACGCAACTAACGTGGCTATCATCGGGATACGGCCATTTTACACATACCTAACGTGGAAAAACCTATCGTTATACGCGGGAAATTTGCATCACGTTAGTATACCAGAGTGTAATATATACAATATAGCTGTATAACTATATAATACAATGCAATGCAATACAATGCAATACAATGCAATGCAATACAATGCAATGCAATACAATGCAATACCTAGAAAACATTCAATACATTCATTACATACAATACATACAATACGTACAATAAATACAATACATACTGCGGGTGGTTATATGGTGAGAACACACCTAACACATCCACATGTAAAGCATTCCAAAGTTTCAGCCAACGAGAGGTCGAACCGATATTCGCCGACATATCCTGTTTGGCTCAAGACCCTATTATAAGTGCAGGTCCCGCAAAAAGATTTCGAGCTATAAGCCGTTGCCGAGTGTCCGTCGGAGAAGTCAACCAACAAGGAATACAACAGGTGACCATCAGGAATCACCGGCTGGCAGGTTATTAGCCGCAAGTCTCCTCCGGAGCTTACGTGCGGGTAGCCGCGGCCTTACTGGACTGAACCATGGACGACAGCAGCGACAATGCTTTTTCTTTCGCTGGACATGCCGCAGCAGCAGCTGGCGGCGAGCAGTCAAATTCTTCACAGAGCGTAGACAGGGGCAGACCCCCATGATGTCAGCAATTGCAGATGCTGACCCTGCATCAAGTTCGAGGAGAACGTCGACCCGAGACTTGTCGACTCCTAAGACTCCGAGGAAGAGGGCGAAGCCTATTTCACCGACACCACCGTCGCCGATTCACGAGGTCACTCCGTCGGCAATTGGATCGTACCAGAGGGTATCGATACCATCAAGTGGGAGTGACTTATTTACAATCTAACAGGACGAACTGGCCGAGTACAGAACATCTCTGGAAAGGGCGACTGAAGAGGAAGTTGTTTTGCAAACGAGAATGTCAGAAATGGCTGCTATTGCTAATCAACAACTCAGTTCGCTGGAGAATGCTACGCACATATCGAAATGACATCCATGGAACAACAACTACAGATCCTGAACTCTGAACTCATGGCTGCAAGGCAAGAGGACGAAGGAGCAACCTGCAGGATCGAGGAGTTGGAACGATATGAGACTATGTCAAATGAAATAGCAATTCATCTTGAGATGCGGTATGGACAACTGAGATCTGAATTCGATGAACAGATGAAACAGGCTAACGCTATCATGGTACATGCTGGACAGGGTGTCAGCGCACAAATGAATCAACTCAGGCTGGAACTGGAGAGCGCAGAAACGACAGCAAAGCAAGAGGCTCTCGCCGTTGGCTTCGCCAATGACCGCTCTTGCGCATTGCACGTTGAAATGATCGAGGTCGAGAATCAGCATCAACCCTTCAGGCATACCATGGCATTACATATGAGGAGATTGAGAACTGAACTGGAAACTTCTGATATGAAACGGGATGAGATATTGAGAGAATTTCGAGGAAATGTGAGATCCGATCATAACCTCTATCTTGAATGTGATCATCACCTTGCACTGGAAGAATCACAACTCAGATTACAAGTAGCACGGGATGAGAGTATTGAAGTTCCCCATTGACGGAAGAATATGAGAGGATGAATTGAACTTTCGAGGGTATGAATGAGAAAGAGTTGTTGGATGGAGATCAGTTGAAGCTTCCAGCACAAGATGACGATGCAGACGATGATAATTTCAAGATGGTCAAGGAATTGATGATGATCAAGATGAGAACGAAGATGGAGGCCCAGGTCCAAGCGGCAGCAAATCATCCAAACTACTTCCTCCAGCTCCTGAGGGCATCTTCGATGACGATGAGCCGGGTGAGCCAACTCTCGAAGAACTGATCAAGGAACAACCTTATCATTGGAAAGAAGGCAAGGCCGGCGATGGGAAAGTTTACCTCAATGATATCGGTGAGAAAGTCAAGCTGGATAGAAGAGGGAACCCCCACAAGATCGGAGATGATGAACGAAGGCTGTTCAGAACATCATTGCGGCCAAAGGGAACGTATTCACTTGAAGAATGGCGAAAGCTATCTCAATCGGACCGCAACACTAGTCTCAGGCCAAGAAGAAGAAGCTGGAGAAGAAAAGCCGCTCATGACATGGTCACGAGAAAGATAGACGATGCGAAGAAGAAGAAAGCGACAAAAGGTGAAAAGAAAAAGAAGAAGAAAGACGGCAAAAACACACCCAAAGTTGAAGGTGGCGAGGACGGAAAGACGGTTCACACCCAAAGTTGAAGAAATCCGATGCCGGTGTTGGCGTTTCTAAACACAATTTATCATTGCCTTTGACATGTACACATGCATATTTGGATTGGTATGACATAGTAGATGATGATCCACCAAAGGGGAAACGCTATGTCAACTGCCGGAAAAAAAATGCGGACGCAAGCCCTTGTTCAGACGCTTCAACTGACGTTCCAGACGATGAGGAATATCTTACTGAATGGGACGAATGGTCGGAGATTGAGAAGGGTTATGGTCCCAAAGCCTCGAGGAGCGGAGAAATAATGTTGGGTCCTGATTAGTACCTAGGGTCGCTATTGTGGCAATTTTTTCCAAATTATTCTGAAACTCATGTATTGTTTGGAGGGTTCGCTTTTGTGGCAAAACAAAATTGGGAGAGCCCTTTTTTTTGCAAAAAAAACTGTAATTGCTGAGAGGCATTTTTTTCTCAAAAACACTGTGGCTCAGTCAAGGTAGGTTTGTTTGCTGGGTTCACTATTGCAGCAAGCTGTGCCAGAGCAGCTCCTGGAAGCCCAGAAGGGAAGCAAGCCTTTGCCAAAATTGCCAAATTCAAACCCCAAGCCTTTCCCAAAAGAACCAACCCCTTATTAAACCCTTATTAAAGAACAGCTTTTCCACAATTTTCCAAGGCCCTGGACCAGGAGAGGCTCCATTTCACTTTAGTAGGTTTGTTTGCTGGGTTCACTATTGCAGCAAGCTGTGCCAGAGCAGCCCCTGGAAGCCCAGAAGGGAAGCAAGCCTTTTCCAAAATTGCCAAATTCAAACCCCAAGCCTTTCCCAAAAGAACCAATCCCTTATTAAACCCTTATTAAAGAACAGCTTTTCCACAAGTTTCCAAGGCCCTGGACCAGGAGAGGCTCCATTTCACTTTAGTAGGTTTGTTTGCTGGGTTCACTAGGTTGCTTTTTACAGCAGCTGTGCCAGAGCAGCCCGGAAGCCCAGAAGGGAAGCAAGCCTTTTCAAAGGCAATTGCCCAAATCCAAAACCCCAAGCTTTCCAAAAAGAACCAATAAGAACAAATCCCGGTATAAACCCTTATAAAGAACAGCTTTCCACAATTTTACAACGGGCCCTGGCCAGGAGAGGCTCCAGTTCACTTTAGTAGGTTTGTTTGCTGGGTTCACTATTGCAGCAAGCTGTGCCAGAGCAGCCCCTGGAAGCCCAGAAGGGAAGCAAACCATTTCCAAAGGCAATTGCCAAATTCAAACTCCAAGCCTTTCCCAAAGGAGCCAATCCCTTATTAAACCCTTATTAAAGAACAGCTTTTCCACAATTTTCCAAGGCCCTGGACCAGGAGAGGCTCCATTTCACTTTAGTAGGTTTGTTTGCTGGGTTCACTATTGCAGCAAGCTGTGCCAGAGCAGCCCCTGGAAGCCCAGAAGGGAAGCAAGCCTTTTCCAAAATTGCCAAATTCAAACTCCAAGCCTTTCCCAAAAGAACCAATCCCTTATTAAACCCTTATTAAAGAACAGCTTTTCCACAATTTTCCAAGGCCCTGTACCAGAAGAGGCTCCATTTCACTTTAGTAGGTTTGTTTGCTGGGTTCACTATTGCAGCAAGCTGTGCCAGAGCAGCCCCTGAAAGCCCAGAAGGGAAGCAAGCCTTTTCCAAAGGCAATTGCCAAATTCAAACTCCAAGCCTTTCCCAAAAGAACCAATCCCTTATTAAACCCTTATTAAAGAACAGCTTTTCCACAATTTTCCAAGGCCCTGGACCAGGAGAGGCTCCATTTCCCTTTAGTAGGTTTGTTTGCTGGGTTCCCTATTGCAGCAAGCTGTGCCAGAGCAGCCCCTGGAAGCCCAGAAGGGAAGCAAGCCTTTTCCAAAGGCAATTGCCAAATTCAAACTCCAAGCCTTTCCCAAAGGAGCCAATCCCTTATTAAACCCTTATTAAAGAACAGCTTTTCCACAATTTTCCAAGGTCCTGGACCAGGACAGGCTCCATTTCACTTTAGTAGGTTTGTTTGCTGGGTTCACTATTGCAGCAAGCTGTGCCAGAGCAGCTCCTGGAAGCCCAGAAGGGAAGCAAGCCTGTTCCAAAATTGCCAAATTCAAACTCCAAGCCTTTCCCAAAGGATATTGAACCCTTATTAAAGAACAGCTTTTCCACTAGTACTACAAGTACTACAAGTACTACAAGTACTACAAGTACTACATAAGTACTACAAGTACTACAAGGACTACAAGTACTACAAGTACTACAAGTACTACAAGTACTACAAGTACTACAAGTACTACAAGTACAAGTACTACAAGTACTACAAGTACTACAAGTACTACAAGTACTACAAGTACTACAAGTACTACAAGTACTACAAGTAATGCAAGTACTACAAGTACTACAAGTACTACAAGTATTACAAGTACTACAAGTACTACAAGTACTACAAGTACTACAAGTACTACAAGTACCACAAGTACTACAAGTACTACAAGTACTACAAGTACTACAAGTACTACAAGTACTACAAGTACTACAAGTACTACAAGTACTACAAGTACTACAAGTACTACAAGTACTACAAGTACTACATGTACTACAAGTACTACAAGTACTACAAGTACTACAAGTACTACAAGTACTACGAGTACTACAAGTACTACAAGTACTACATGTACTACAAGTACTCCAAGTCTACAAGTACTACAAATACCACAACTTCATTGGCAAAAAAAACAATCTTAATTAGATTTCAATTGTAGCCAATTGAAATCCTTACTTAATCGAGGATATGTTTTTCTTTTGGGAAGATTTTTTTTGTGCTTTTCTACTTTAAAGAGAGTCCAGATATAGTTTAGGGGAGGGGGGGGGGCCACACACTAATCAGGAACCAACATTAATCACAAATCTCATCACAAATTCCAGCGGGGAAAATGTTGTTCAATAAAACCTTTGTATTAGTCATTTCTTTCTTACAACATCCACAGTTTTTGTAAGTAAATAGCATCCTCTTATTATATATAGGTAATTTTTCTTTAAGTAGTTTTTGGGGTCTCTTTCAGTTTTTGGGTTTTCTGTTGTCCCGTATCCACTGTAATCGCTTCATTCGTTGTGTTTCGCTACTATCACTTTAATATTATTCCTCTTCAGGTTCTGCTTCTTCATCTTCTTTCTTTATCTCTTCTATCATCTTTCGTATTTTGTCTATACCGTGTTCTCTGTCATATCCTTCCATTACATTTCTAACTCTTTCAAGACCGATATGTCTTTCAATCTCTTCGTCTGTCATCTTTCTAAATTGTTCTTTATATTCTTCATCATACTCGTCTTCCTCTTCATCTTCATAGTTCAAAAACATCTCCATTCGTTGCTTTTCCATTTCCATAAGTTTGTTTTCCATCTGTTGGAATTTCATTTGTTTCTTGCCACACTTTCCACAAACATTTACAAAAGTTTTAAGCAAATGACCCCAGTTAGGTTTTTTGTAGTCGGCACTGTTTAGATTGATACACTCACTCATAATACGACATCCACAGTCAAATTTAGTCATCTTATTTAGTCTTACTATATATAGGTATTTTTTCTTTAAGTATATTTTTTATTGTTGATAATTTTAAAAATCTAATATTATAATATATGGCAAGGATACTATCAAGAGATGACATCATAAGCAATGTCTATTACAATCTTGAAACGGGCTTCGGTTCAATCAATGAGACCCTTAAGAAAGCCAAGGAGCAAGACCAGACCATCAACAGGGTGGATGTGGAAAACTTTATGCGGAAACAGCCCAACAAACAGATTAGAAAATACAGGGGGTCAAACTCCTACACCGCACCCTTCGCAAGATTTGAATATCAGATTGACATAATGGATATGAAACCCCTTACCAAAGAACCAGAGACGAAAATTCCCATCAAGAACGACGAACCGAGATATGGGTTGGTGGTCATTGACATCTTCAGCAAGTTGGCAAACGTCGTCCCTATGAAAGAAAAATCCGGACCAATCACATTATCGGCGATGAAGGAGAGTTTCAACAAAATGGGTTTTCCAATGTCCGTTTATAGTGATAATGACCGTGCCTTCCAAGCAGGGGTAAAAGAGTTCTTTGAGAAAGAAGGCATCACTCACGTCGTCACCCTAACTCACGCCAATGTTGTGGAGCGTTTCATAAGGACAATGAAGAATATGATACACGACAGGGTGAGGTTTAATCGCGGTAGTTGGACTGTTATGTTGTCCAAAGCGTTAGATAAATACAACGACACCGTCCATTCATCAACCAAAATGAAACCCAAGGATGCCCACGACGACAAGAACCATATGGATGTCAGGGTGAATTTGACAAGGAGGGAAAAGAACACTCGCAAATATCCAGAGGTCAAAGTGAATGATATGGTCAAGGTCTTTGAGAAGAAAAAAGACAACTACACCGAGAGGAAGGAGTATAACTCAAAATGGAGCAATCAATCCTACAAAATTGTCAAGATAGAATACGATGATGTCGGAAACAGAACCTTCAAACTGGAAGGATTGAACAAACCGTATTTGAGGCACGAGATTTTGAAAGTATAAAACATTATCTATAATATTAATATATGACAGAGGTAGTCGTAAAAGAGATTGATAATGAAGAACCAAAGGAAGAAACAATACCAGAACCAATACAGGAAGAAGCACGGCAAAGCCCTGCTTCCTATCGGGAAGCACCGAAAGAAGAGGAGAAACCAGAAGAAACAATTGAACCACCCGTTGAAAAGAAACCACAACCAGCGCCAAAACCCAAAAGGGTAAGACCGTCAAGGGCAAAACCGCCTTTTGACCCAGAAGCGACCTTGTAAAACAAATAAAGGAAGAACTACAGAGTGCAATGACCGCCAGAGACACCTACAACAAAGCCAAAGAGGAAAAGAACAAAGCGACGAGAGAGAAATTGAAATCTTTAGCATCAAAAAAATTGTAAAGTATTATATATAAAAATGAACATCAAGGAACAGAAAACGGAACTCAACAAAACTGACATCTACGAAAACGTCCGCAAGGACATCAACAGAAAACAAACCGTCCATTCAAACAAAAGTGCCAACTACAGGAGCGGAACGCCCGAAATGCCAGACAGAAGAAAAAAGTGTATAGTAGTTATGACCACTACTACCACAACGACAGCAACACGGCAAGGATGCCAACTCACAACCATCATCTTTACCTGAAGCGTCTTCTTGAATATCACAACACCGAGCACGATTACAAGGTCTTACAAGTAAAGCAGAGGATGAAGGAAGAGAATGAGATGCTACAGAACGAAATGACAAGGTTGAGGGAGGTGAGGAAAAATCACAGATTGGAAGATTACGGGGCGAACGTCCAGAATATGAAACAGAGAATTGATGAGTATAAGCAGTGGTTGAGAGGCGATACACAAGATTAATATAAAAATCTAAAGTATTAATATATAGCAATGACAGCAGAAGTAATCAACGCAAAACAGGGATTGACACGAATACCCACTTACGCAGAACTCATCAAGGAAATAGACAGGGAAAAGTTCAAAACCAATGACATCAGAAAAATCTTTGATAGGAACGCTTGGTATTTTCACGAAAGTCCGCAGGGTCAAGCACTGAACACAAACAACATCCACCCAGCAGACTTACAGCAAATGAACTTCAAAAAGATGGCAGAGGAAGCGACCGCGAGGAAGGAAGAAGAAACACCCAACCTTGACTTTGAAGATATGACAGACTTGAGGGACGACGCCATCAGCGACTTTGAGATGTCCTTTGACAGAGAGGCAGAGTTGAGGGAAGAGAACGAAAGGAGAGTAGCAGAACAGGCAAACTTAAGTCATTCACAAGACCACTATATGGCAAACAAAGGAACATACGACGCCGTCGGAGCAACAGCATCGGCAGGGATACAAGAAGACGAAGAACCGCCTTCAAGCAGTAGAAGCATCTTAAAGAACTTCCTTAAATCATCCAAACCAGTCATCAAAGCAGTCGCCACAGCAGGAGGAACAGCAAAGGGAGGGTCAATAGGAGGACTAATAGCATCAAAACTGACAGACGCCATCATACCCGACGAAGACGAGGAAGAGAAACCGTCCAAGATAAAACCAACACAAAAACTAATCAACAAACAAGTCAAAAAGGTAAATCACCAAAAGAAGTTAAAGGAGGAAAAATCAAAAAATGAATGTGGATGTAGTGCCGTAGTGCCCGACACCGCAGAAGCAATGGATACAACAGCAATACCAACAGCAGAAAAGAGGAAACCCTTAAGCGTGAGACAGTCCAAAGCAAAGAGACAGAAACCAAAACCGCCAACGCAGGAGAAGAGAGAATTTCAGGAAGACCCATCCACAACCACCAAACCGCCCAAAGCAAGAAGAGTAAGAGGAAAGCAACCCCAACCACAAGCATTAGGAGCAACAATCAACATCCCCAAAGACAACAAGACACCCAATGTAGATGAAGCAGAAACAGCACAGGAAGAAACAGGGGCGTCATCTTCATCAAAAGCACCAGTCAGGAAACCAACAATGAACAAGGCAATATCACCAAGCAAGGTAGGAATACAAGTGATAAGAGAGAAGTTTGAAGAGATGAACAACAGCAAAAGCATAGACACAGGAGACTATCAAAGGTTTCAAGAGGTATATGGTAAATGGAATTCAAGCAAAGGAGAGGAAAAGAAACAACATCTAAAGGAAGCGAAGGAACTTTACAAGTCAATCATCTATCCAAAATTAAAATCAAAATAATTAATAAAATTATTCATTATAATTTTATTAATTATCTACTATCGTTTTTTTTAGTCATAGAAAATGACAGATTGGGCTTTTATCTCCAAGATACATTCGTGTTCAATAACGATATACATTTTGTCAGGCATCAGTCCAGTATCAGTCCCGTTGTCTGTTGTATATAGGTCTGTTCCATACAATGGCTTAACACGGACAACCATATTTGAATTGTTCTTCAAATTCAGTCCAGTGTAATTGGCACTGTTGAGTTTCTTGAGGTTGAACCCTGCTAAAAAGGAATTCGTCCTATACATATGAGGTTTTATGGAAACGTGATTGTTTCGTGTTTCTTGTAGATGCTTGTAGTTGTCAGCAACCCCCATCGTTGGCATTTCGGGTATGACGGTATTACCAATACTCAACTGAAAGGACAAATCAATATTTTCATAGTATCTTAGAGCAATTGATGTTCCGCTTTCCCACGAAAGGGGATGATAAAGAAGATTATGAGGTTTCAACACTTCTTGGAAACCGCCCTTATAACCGAAATTTGAATAGAAAGATATGAAGATGTTGTCAGCCTTGCTTACATTTCTAACTATTGTCGTGAAGATGTCGGTGCTTCTACTTGTTGTTTGAGTTTGGACGGAAACGCTGTTGAAGGTTATAGGTAAAGATTGCTTTTCCAAAATTTCAGCATACTCCGCAAATAAACCATCATCAAGTCGGTGAATATCACAGGTGATGATGGGTTGCTCTATGTTCCATAAGAACGAAGTATTCGTTGTGGTAAAATCACCACTTAAATTAACAAGGGGTTCATTAGCATCACTGACCAAAGTTAGTTCAATGACAATCGGACAGTATGATAAAGGAATGAAGTTTGATACATTGAAGAAGGGACAAGAAGGTCGGTAATAAACGGTCTTTTTGTTTTTAAACCCTCCGAAATTGTCAGGTTTCGCTTGGTCAATGACATTCTGAACTGTGTTTGAAACTGGGTTCGTTGCCAACTGCGCATATGTCAAAAATCTATTTCCTTCATTGTAAAAGGTCTCGCCAAAACCAAGATTGTCAGTATAGTTTCTTGAACCGTCATCTTGTAAAATATCCATCATTGCTTCGTATCTATTTAAGTCAGGAATTTCAGCAATAACATTTGAACCCGCCATCACTCGCATTCGTTGAAAAAATGAGGATGGTTTATAGGCAGGTCTCAACTCTTTTGTTCCGTCATTGTCAGCATTGATGAGGGTAAAACCTATCAAAAGACTTCGTAGATTTATCCATTCATTCGCCCCACCGGTTAGATTGAAACGGATGACGCTGTTTGAGTTGGATGAGTAAGTAGAGACCGAAGAAGGGTAGAATGTTTTGATACGCTTGTCTCTAATGTAGGACGCTCCACCTTTTAGTCTATACCGAAGGACATTTTCATTAAGAACATCTGTAATTTCCAATGCTTCCATACTTGTATATATTCTATATAGAAAATATTTTAAAAAGCCGATATATCTAATCAAGTTATATCAAAATTATATTTTTTAAATGTATTTTTGCTTTTCTTCCCTTTGTTTTGGGCTTTGTTTTCTATAGGTTTATTTTCGTTGTTCTTTATCTCTTTTCCGCTCTCTATGACCTTCTTGATTTCATTGTATGTTAGGTGTTTTTTGTCCTTGGTATTCTCGTTCTTCAACTTCTTCATTTCCTGTCTGTTGTTCTTCAAATATTCCCTTACGATGTCTTCCATATAATATGACTTATATAAAATAAAATCACATTATCTTATTGATAGGTTCTGCCACATTCTTGTCTGACTTTCCCACATCTCCAAAATGGACGGCGTGAAAGCCGTGATTGTATAAAGGGTTATAACTGTTTTTATTGACTGTTATATCCACGCCTCTGTCAAACATACTGACTGGGTCGCCTACTGCCCTGAACCTTGTGTTCTTACTGTCAGTGTTGTCATTATAACTTACAGTTGGCGTTCCGTAGGTTCTGGTGGTAAATCTTTTGTTGTAGTCTTGGTTCAATTTCATCGTTGTCGCTGAACCCAAGGAATGACTGACGATAGTATCAACATTGTCAATGTTGTTTCTGATGAAGTCGTTTGCGGTCTTATACCGCTTTGACCTATGAACCATATGAAAAGGTATGAGTGTGTCGTCCAAGATGTCTCTTGGAAAATCTTTCGTCCCCGCTATGTAAAGGGTTTTATTCTCTGGGTGGTGGTAAAGTCC
The DNA here is from genome assembly GCA_947184155.2 of Cladocopium goreaui. Classification (NCBI taxonomy): domain Eukaryota; class Dinophyceae; order Suessiales; family Symbiodiniaceae; genus Cladocopium; species Cladocopium goreaui. The sequence continues at coordinate 878,569 of CAMXCT020003334.1, forward strand.
TAAATCTGTTCTGTTGTTATATGCCCTCTTCAGTCCTGTCTCGTCGTTGATGTTGCTGAACTCCTCCAAGTATTTGTTTCCCTGTTGTATCTCCTTACTGAATTTTTCCAACAATTCCTTCTGTTTGTTGTTGTGTTTCTTGTTGTATTCTTTACCGTCAATCTCTTTAAAGGGATTTATTCTTTGTAGTCGTCCCTGTGTTTTCATATCATCCATTAACTTTTTTTGAAGCATATATAATAATGTATAGATTAAAAATATTTTCTAAAGTTATTATATCATAAAAAATGAGTAGATTTAAAAAGATATACATAGACAGCCACCACCGAACCCAGAACTCCAACAGTAGTAGTGATTTTGAAATCTACCTACCCGAAAGTCAAGAATGCGGAAACGACACCAAACTATACATCCACGAAATCACCATACCTAATTCCATTTATCCAGTTCAAGCGGGGTTAAACAGCAACCTATACTTAAGACTGACGGACTTTTCAAACACCACGGATGTTATAATTGAACTGTTGAGTGCTTCCTATGTCGGTGCTACATTGGCATCAAACCTTCAAACAAAGATGAACGAAGCAACAAATGGGTTTCAAGCCAACAACGACTATTTTAGTGTGTCTTACGACTATGACACCAACAAAATAACAATCGCTTTGAACTATGTAGATTTTTCGTTTAAGATAATGACCGACTATGAGATGGAATATAATACCATCCAATGGACGGGAGCATCTTATGACAGAAATAACCTAAAATCCATCAATCAGGTTTTAGGAAATTACACCTCGTCGTTGAACTATCCAGATTGGAAAAGCGGATATTTGACATTATTAGCGTTGAGAAACTTATACCTTACTTGTAGTGAGTTGAGCGATGCTAAACAATTAGGTTCTACGGGTGCTTACAACATCATTAAGAAAATCCCCATTAACGCCCCTTTCGGTTCAGTCATCTATGACAACGAAATAATAAGCGTAGATTACATCAATGTTTCAAACAGAGTGTTGAGAACACTACACTTCAAATTAGTCAATAGTTATGGTAATGTGGTTGATTTGAACAATGTGAATTGTTCATTCTCCCTGACCTTCATTGAGGATGATTGAGTTGAAGATTTCCTCTATTAAAGGACTGGGTATTCTATACAATTCATCTTGACGATGGATTACAGGATTATCACCCCATTCGCTCTTTTTACCCGACGGCATCCGTTGGGCTGTTTCTTTATGTTTATTGCTGATGATGTTTCCACAGTCTTTTTTACATAGTGGTCTTGGTTTCCAAGTTTTTAGGTTCGTCCATATCCTCGTTCTTTTTCTGTATGGAAAGCCGTATTTACAATAATCAAGGTCAAAGTAATCAAAGTCTTTCATAAACTCCTGATGTTTCAATAAGCCAGTCTGTGGATTTTCTATGAACCATACCGAAGGGTTGAAGTAGTTGATTATTTCAATGGTTTTCTTTACGATGCTGTTGGCATAATCTATTTTTCTAACACCAGTGGTTTTGGCAATGCTATATTCAACACAAGGGGGAGAAGCCCAAATGATTTTGAAATTGTTTCTGTTGAATTGTTTATAATCCCAATTGAAGATGTCGGTATTGATGTTGGCATCCTTCAAGTCCAACGAGACAACATCATAACCTAACTCTTTGGCGACTTTCCCTACACTGCCCGTTCCAGAAAACAGTTCAAGTAATTTCATATTATAAATCTATAGATTTAAAATATGAAACTACGACAGCAACACATGAGTTGTTGGTTGGGTCTTTATTGATTTTGTAGTATGTTAAAGTCTCTTCTTTGGGTTGAGTGATTTTACCCGTTGTAATCCACTCAAAGTATTGTTTCCTTTTATCTTCCCACGAACCGACGGGTCTGCCTATCTGTTTCTTTTCAAAGGCTTTGTTTATTCTATCCTTATCGTTCTCCTTGTTCTCTTCCTTCTTACCATTCAGTTTCTCTTCTATGTTCCTAACAATACCGAGGACGGCATTAAGGTTCTTATTCATTTTGCTCACCTTGTTCTTCAGTTCTTCCAGTTCTGATTGCTTTACGGGGTCGTCGCTCTCAACATCCACCATACTATTATATATTTATATATATAATTATTTATTTAGATATATATTTATTTAGATATTTATTTATCAGTTTGCTTTCACGCAAAATCTACTCTTTACACCATTTTTGGGAGAAACTTTTTAATCCATATCATTCATTGACTTTCTACCGCTACTTCTTGGAGTTCCCATTACATCGCTTATCATTCTATTTCTGTTTGCTTCTTTGTCCTTGTCTTCTGGTGTAATCTGGCGGTTAAAACTAAAACTGATGCTATGGTCTTCACTTTCTAAAACAATTTCGCCGTCATCATCCTTTTTGACATTCATTGTTTTATCATTCTTGCTGATTTTGAAACTACAGGGAGAACATTTACATTTAATACCCTTGGGGTTTATTTCAATTTCATTTCTCATCTGTAGTTTGCCCTTACACAAGGGGCATTCAAATACAATGTCTTTAGATGTCAGTTTTTGTTCCTCGTTCAGATTGACAACAGCGGGTTCTTCATCTAAAAGTTCAAAGTCCTCGGGGATTGGTTGTTTTTTGATTGGGTTAGTTTTCTTTTTCGTCATCTATTTTATATTTGAGAAAATTTAAAACAATTTTAATCAGTTCCAATGTGTGCCTACAGCATCTCTTCACCCCGTTGTCGGTGATGACTGGATATTTCGTGTCATCAACAACCCTATTTTCAATCTCTTCTATTGTATCAATGTAGGTTTCATACTCGTTCATCCTGATTAATTATATATAATTAGAAAATATCATCAACATACATTCTAATTATACTATACAGGACTTTTCTTTTGCGACACGAAGATTTCTACTGGGGGTGGGTAGAACGAAAATGTCGGAGGTTCAATCAAAAAGATTTGTCAAAAGAAAATGCACAAACGAATTCATCTTCTATTGCTTCGTTTTGTCAGTCAGAAGGACGCAGAGTTCAAAACTAATTACGTCTTATGCGGACTGAAAAGCAACTGTCCCATTTTCACCCGACACCCTTTCAAGGTAAAAAAGGTTTCCTTTTCAATATCATATATCGGAAATTTATTTCTAAATACTTTTAATATGATAAATATAAAGCCTTACAAACACAAAGAATATAATTGTAAGCAGTCATCCTACGGGTATATGGCTTGTCTCCCAGCAAGGATTTTACTGAACGCTCCGTCGGGAACGGGTAAAACGGTTGCTTTGACAAATTTGGTCTTGGACATCTACAAGGGATGCTTTGCGAAAATCTACATTTTTTCACCAACCATCTTCATTGATGACAACTGGACGGTTGTGAAAAAATACATTGACAAAGAAATGGACATCAAACACACGGATGAAGACCCCATTTACTTTGACACCTTTGAGGAGAAAGACTTGAAGAACGTGATAGACACGCAGGAAGGAATAATAAAGTATATGAAGGAGAAGGATTACAAACACCTATATAACATCTGTATCATCATCGACGACTGGGCTGACAACGAAAAGGTTGTCAGGAAGAACAAGGAGTTAATCAAACTCTTCACCAAAGGTCGGCATTGGTATATCTCAACTTTTATCACATCGCAATCCTACACACAAATATCGCCAGTCGTTAGGAAGAATGCCACGCAACTGTTCATCTTCAGGCTTCGTAATCAAAAAGATTTAGATGCCATTTTGGAAGAATTGAGCGGGTTGTATGACAAGAAAACTTTAGACAAGATATACCGAGTTGCCACGAATGACAGGCACGGTTTTTTATACATAGATTTGATGGAAAGCGACAAGAAGAAAATGTTTTACAAAAACCTCAATCAAAGAATTCAAGTGGAATAATAATGCTACAAAATTATTTTATCATCTAATAATATATATGGCAAATTAGTATAATATAAATAGGAGCGTGGAGGCATACGAGTTTAGAACAATAGACCCAAATAACGGACAGTTAAGGAACATCCTTGACATCGCAGGAAGTGGTGGTGGAGGGGGTGGTAGTGTTGATTTATCCAATTACTATACAAAAGCGGAAACAAACAACCTATTCACCCCTTATTATGATAGTGGTGAAGTTGATGGTTTATTCACAAGTTATTATACAAAAGTTGAAACCGATGGTTTATTCACCCCTTACTATACAAAAGTTGAAACCGATGGTTTATTCACCCCTTACTATACAAAAGTTGAAACCGACGGTTTATTCACCCCTTACTATACAAAAGTTGAAACCGACGGTTTATTCACCCCTTACTATACAAAACTTGAAACCGACGGTTTATTAAACAATAAATTGAATGTCAGCAATCCCGAAATAACAGGCGTTTTGAAGAGTAATGACTTTGATAGTAAAAATAGTCTGTCTAACATACTGTTTAAACATAACAATGCTGTTTATTTAGAATATGATTATGATTACGATACTAACGGTGGTTTAGTTTTAGGAAAACCATTGGCTTTAGCATCAAGTTTAGATATACCATTGAATAGTAAATTACTTTTTCAACATACCGACAGTTATATAAATGAAACTTTAAACGCTGGAAACTTTTTGAATTTTGTAATGAAAGAACAGACAGGTCAGATTGACTTTTATGTAGGCGACCCCGCTACTGCTTCTAATTTAGTTATGACATTAGCAAATGATTTAATAACATTTCATAAAACAACATCACCCGCTATTGGGGGTGGCGGTGTTGATGATACTAATTTAGTGAAATATACAGGTGAAACATTACAAACAATAGAAGGCGATTTGGTCATAGGTGGTGGTTCTCAATTTTCTACTTATGACCTAACGGTTAATGGTGTTGCTTATTTTAACGCAACCATAGAATTTCCATTAGGAGGTGCGATTAATTTAGGAACTGGTAAAGGTTATATCCGTTCTATCAATATAGGAAGTGGCACTGCCGCGTATGATTATTGTATTTTTGGTTCTGCTGGATTACATCGGTTTTATATTGGTGGTAGTCCGTTTCCTCAACACTTAAAGTATCAATTATCAAACACACAGGCATATTTTAATGTTGATGTCGTATGTCATACTGAATTACAAACCGATGTCATCAATACAAAAAATGCTGGTAATGTTGATTTAGTCTTTAAAAGGGGTGATGTTGAATATATGAAGTTTGAAGGAACGCTACAAGCAGTGGAACTAACAAAAGGTGCTAAATCAAACACCTATGATAGTATCGGTAATGCTGATGTCAGTTTTAGAAGGAACACCATAGATTTTATGTATTTCAGAAATGGTAATGTAGAAGTAAATACAGGTATATCATTAGTTGCTGAAAGTGGTAAGTTTGATGTAATTGATAGTGCCACTCCTACTAATGTAGTATTTAAAAGGGGCGGTGTTAATTTCTTTACATTAGACGGCACTAAAAATATAATTGATGTTTCAACAGGTAGGGCGTTGTCGTCTCAATATATTTATGGAGACTTTTTTATCAATAGAAATGCTGGTGCTGATATGATTTTTCAAGGCAGTAATACAACAGATGACGGTTCAGTAGAATATATGAGATACAGAAAAGCAGATGAAGATGTTAATTTTTCAAAAGACATATATGTCAATCAAGACAAAAAAGGCATATTTTCATAAAGAAACTGGCAAGGATAGTTATATATTTAATGAAAATACCGCAGGTGTTAATCATTTCCAAGTTCATCAATGAAGACCCCAACGGGGACATAAGATTTTATGCTAATAACAGTATAAGATTTTTTATTACGCCATCAAAAGTTTCTGTTCCAGCACCTTATACATTAGAAGGGGATTTAGTAGATACATCCGATTTTACTAAAAAATATGACATTAAAAGTATTGAACATAATTTCACTGACATAGTTAAACAAATTGAACCTAAAACTTTCAAAATGAAGGAAGAAAAAGAAATAGGAATAACTAAAAACCATCTTGGATTTATTGCTGATGATTTAATGAATGTAATACCTCCTGAATGGGAAGATATTGTTAGGGTTGATGATGAAGGTATTAAGAAGTTAAGTTATATAAAATTATCAGGTATATTGTGGGGAGTATGTAGGGAGCAACAAACAAAGATAGAGCATTTAGAAACCCGCTTATTTGAAGTTGAAAACTTCATCAAAGATTTTGTCAAGCCTAAAGCAAAGGCGAAATCCAAATCAAAGAATTAAAAATCTAAAGCCATATATATAGGTAATGGGCAATTCAAACAGCAGTGTTGAAAACGACTACCTTGAACAAATCAAAAAGATAGACGAAGACGAAAAGACCCGAACAGATGTTTTACTCATCAAGAGCGTAAAAGAGTTGGTGGGAAGAGTGGAGAAATTGGAAAAGGAGAAACAAAACAAACTGATATATCAACTACCGAAACTACAACTCTGTAATTGGAGTTTGATATGAACAATTGATAATAATATTTTGAAATAATATTATTAATTGGAAAGTGAGTAGTGCCCATAGGGGAGACTGTCAGTATCGTTGAACCAATACCTTTTGTTGTCATAAGATGTTAAACCGACCTTGCTTTGGTTTATACTGTAGATTTGGTGGTTCTTACTTCTGATGGCATTGAAATTTACATTCTTTGGTATGTGTTCGTGGAGTGTTGCCTCATAGTCTTTCATATCTAAATCCCTTTTGACTTTCAGTTTTGGAACACCCTTTGCTTTCTTTTCTGCTTTCTGTTCGTTGAAGACTTTTAGACAATACATTTTAGGACGCAAAGCAATGAAGTTTGTGATGATTTTTCCATCCATCTCGTCCTTGAACTTTCCAAGGACTTTTTTATTAGTGGCATCATAGCAAGGGTGGTTTTTATCATAACCGCTGAAGTCCATATATTCCTTTATTCCTTTCCAATCTTCGTAGATGTCTTCGGTGAAAGTTTGTATAACATAACTGTCGGTGTCAGTGTATATTAGTCTTACATCATCCTTACCTTGCTTTGAGGACATCATAGTAGAAAGAATACATATGAACCTTTGAAAGGTCTAAAATTGACATTCCCAAATAGATAGGTTTATCCAACTTCAATACGGTTTTTGTTTTTTCCACTCCTGCCAGTTCTTCATTTATAATATGACATCCTTTGTAGTTCGGATTGTTGATACATTTTTGTATCCTCTCCTGCGTTGATACTAATTCAAAGTCTATATGGTTTCTGACATTCTCCATCGTTTTTCCATCAACAGCGTTGTTCATCAATTTAAACATATCTTTCTCAAAATCACTCTTTGCCACTTTTCGCTTTTCAGTGTTAAAATCTATCCAAGGTTTCAACCAACATCTCTGTTTGAACTTCACCCCTCTATGAACTTGTTTGATTTTCATACCCTTTTGAAGGTAAAACTGTAATACCTTGATATGGACTACATAGTTGGTTTTATCCATTTGGTTTAGGATAAGTTTTGGTTGTTTCTCATCCCTTGCCTCCTTACCATTATAGTAATGTCTATGTAGTTCCCTTTGGTGCTTTGAAAGTAGTTTCTCCTCAACCTTCATATTTTCAGGTGCTAATGGGTAATCGGCTTGTTCGTCCTGTATATCCTTTGGATACTCTAAATCAACTTCCAGTATGTAGGCATTGTCGTCCTTTTCATTCCAGTCCATTATCATCCTTTCTGTCAGTATCTTTTTTATCCACTTCAGTTTTCCTATGGGTAGTTTCATTGACATTGCCAGTCCATAAAGGTTATTAGCATCTAAATAATTGATGTAGTTAGATGGTCTGTTTTCATCATAGTCGTCCATCATATACTTATTATTTGCTTTTGCTTCCTTATGACTTACCTGACACATACCACCTCTCAAACCCTTCTCAATCATCTCATACATCTCTTGGTCAGTTAAAGGGTCTATTTCAACACCAGTTTTTAGAAGCATAGCATCCCAAGCAAAGTTAGGAAGGGTAAAATAATGTGCGGGGTCTAAACCGTAGTATTCCAAACATAGGTCTCTGAAATTTTCAAAGACATCAGTGAGCAACAAAACATCGGTTCGCAAATACAAGTCGTGGTATTGCCCAAGATTTCTTATACCGAAGTGTTCCCATACCCTTTGTGCCCTTTCATACTCATTATCTTCAATATTACTTTCGGTGAGATTACTGTAGAATGCCTCTTTCGGGGGTAGTTGCTTTTCCCTAAATCTGTCAAATGAAGTGAAGTAATCATAAGGATATACCCCTTTGTCAGTTAGTAAATCTAAATCCTCACCATTACTCACATACGGGTTTCTTTTGCTAAATTTGAAGTTGTTTTGCCAGTTTTGTTTCTTCTCTCCGTCTTCATACTTACTCAACTTCACCAACTTCTCCAACGAAGACGATAAGAATGAAAAACTGTCTTTGAAACAAAGATTTTTAAATGCGAATGTTATGAACTTCTCACTATTCTGTGCTATTACATCTATCTTACCCCTTTCTGACAGTTCATTTGCCCTCTCAATGATTAAATGACTGTCATAGTTCTTGAGGTTATGAAGGAAAACGGGGTTTTTATAATATCTCATTGAAAACTGTAAATTACAATCATCGTGGGCACGACCCCTATACTTACCTGTAAAATGACAATGGTCTCTAACCTTTTTATCACCTTCTTTGAAATCTTTACCGCATATAAAGCATTTCTTTGCGGTTTTAAAGTCCCTCCAGTCGTCAGCCCTCATTATGATTTCCTTGTTTTCCTTCATCTTCTCCATTATCTCATTTTTTACTTCAATAATCTTTTGGATAAAAACATCCATACAATCCTCCCCTCTGTGAAGGAAAGGCTTTGATGAACCATCAATTGAATTGACAACATTTATCATAAAACCGCAGGGTCTGTGATGTTGGTATTTATCAGTCTTAACTTCTTTAGTTGAAACTGTCCCCGTTCTTGTGGTTAGACATTCAAAGTCAGCATAGATGACAAAAGGTGCTTTCAACTTTTTATAGTGATTTTTGAAAACCATAATGTCCTCTTCATTAGGCATCTGTATCTGTTGCCCTTCAACTGCCATACATCCCTTTTCATTATGTTCATCTAAAAGTTCTTGTGATTGACAACCGTGTCGGCAGTGAAAACAATGATAAACTTTCGCTTTGTGTTTGTTGGTTTGACATCCTATCAACTTGTCATAATCTTTGATGAATACACAATGGTAATCATCCCCATCCTCCAGTTTTAGAAGACTGATTTGATGAGTTGCTCTTTGAACCTTGGTCTGTCTGTAAAGTAGGATGGACTGTTTCCCTTCTTCGGGGTCAAGAAAATAAACATTGACTGCTATTTTTCCTCCGTTGTTTTCTTCAAATGTATCTATATCAACATCTGACGAAGGAAAATTCACATTATCCCAGTTCAGTTCATCATTGAGACTTTTGTAGTGAGACACCATTTCGGGGTGGTCTTTTTCATAAACCTTACATATACCACATTGAACGGAATACTTGAAGCACTTTTCATCTTGATTTTTGATGTTGATACAGGCTTTTTTGTTTGAAACCCATTTAGGTAATGGAATGAACTTACCCCCGCGAGTTGGATTGTATTTGTCATAGTTGAACTTCAGTTTATCAATCTGGGTTATGACTAATCCACTCTCCGACACTTCCATCACCTCCGCTTGATGCTCTACATCACTTGCCATTTGATTAAGAACATTGGGTATTTCACCTTCGTTGGTGATGTTGTATCTTCTACTCTTGATGACTTGTCTTACATCTTCATTAGTCTTTTTGCTCTTCAAAGTGGCGAAGGCCTGTAGCATAACCTTCATTCCATTGTGTTTCCTCAAATACTCTTTTAACCTCAAATCTTGTTATTTGAGATACTGTAGTGCCTTTATGCCTCTAACCCTGATGTTAGTGATGGCATACGAATTGACATAACCTTTGAAAGCAGATTGTTCGTTGGTGGTGGTTGCTTTGTATCTCATTTGAATGCCAGTGGGTGCTTTGTTCTTGTCCAGATTGACCCATCTAATGCCTCTCTTCTCCTTCAGTTCATACTTTTTGTAGTCCATAGTCTGCCTAACCTTGTTGAATTTTGTTATCAACCTCTTTGAAATGGGTTTCCCCCTTTCAAAGTTGTAGGTCTTGTCTCCAATCTTGAGTTTCTTGAGTTCTTCTCCATTCCGTTTCAATATCACCCTTTTCGGATGATAAAAGATAATCTAAAACAATCTGCTGTGAAGTGTCCATTATAGTATAATCTATATTATTATAATCTTCTGTTTCTTTAAGTAGTTTTTCAGTGTGAATTGTTTGTTGAGGATGTTGCGGTTGATTGGATTGGTTGTGTGATTGGTTTTTAACATATAACATTTCTTTTGAATGTTTCAACATTGTATCCTCTGCCATATTCTCTATACTATATAAGGTGGCATTTCTTTAAGTAGTTTTTGGGTATGCGCTGCCTGTTGGAATTTCTGGGATTGGGGTTGGACTTCAACATAAAAACCTGCTCAATAAAAATGATTGTTATTGAGAAAATTTTGGATGATTAACGTTGGCATCTTTTCTTCATACATATGTTGGTTTGGCGATGTTTGGATAGATTGGATTTGGACGAAATTGTCCGTCCGCAGTCGGGACAGGTGAAAGGGGTTGATAGTTTCTTTTGATAATACTTTGAAAAATAGTTGGGGTCTAATGGTTTCTTGTCGTAAGTTCCGTCGGGTTTCCATCGTGTGGTTGTTGGGATTGGGGGTTCATAGGTGTTGGTGGGGTTATGGAGTACTTCAACCATTTGGTCAAAGATGTCTTCGTCCATCTCTTGCTTGTTTCCATCAATTACCATATAGCAGGGCATATTCAATTCTTGATTGTATAAGGCGACTTGTCTTTAAGTATTTTTGGGGTTTGGTGTTGAAACCGAGGGATTTGGTATAGACACCATTTTGATAAAAAATGGGTTGGTGTTCAACAGATTGGTTTGCGTAATGATTTGTCCCCAAGTGCTGTTCCTGCCACATTGTTGTCGTCGTTGTCATCACTTGTCCTCGTCTTTTAAGGTCGTCGTCGTTCTTGTTGTTGGGAACTTCAACCATTGGTGTTTATGGTTGAAGTTGGCGGTTGAGGCGTTGCCTAAAATATCATAAAGACCCTTCGCTACACAAGTGAAAGAACGGCAAGACAAAGGCGAACGGAAAAAATCATGGTTTAACCAGATAAACCACGAACCCGAATGCTTTGAAATCCACCACCACCATTGAAAGGGATATGCTTTGAAACTTCCGCCACGATGGAGCGAGTCGCTCCCCCTTCCAATGGTGGATTTTTCCCTTCTTTCTTTGCTTTTTTTATATGTAACCTAATTTATACCTTATTTTTGTTTTAAAAAAACTCCAGACCAGAACTCTGCTTGTTGTGGAAACCTTCTGACGGACAGGATGGATGAGTTGGGGGATAGGGATATTATATTTATATATTTAATATGTGTGTGTATGTGTGTGGTATGAAGTAATATGTATGATATATACCCCAAGGGTTGGAATGTTTCCTCACGAAATGCTGATACTTATGCCATTAGTTTGGATGGATGTTTCCTTGAAAAAAATGTTGGCATTTATGCCATTCGTTGGAAGGATTTTCCTTGAAAAAATGATGGCATTTATGCCATGAGTGTTTGAACCCTGCCACTGGGAAACGACCCTCATTGTAGCTCTTCCATCTTGTCTTCTTAACCTCAATGCGGTCGCAGTGAGAAAAATGGGAAAAGGGCAGTCGGGGTAAAAGGTGATATAAAATGGTGGCATTTCCAACATCCATACTATGACATTTCCTACCCCCATGCTATGGATGGTTGCTGGGACATTTCGAAACGTGGAAACCCCACCCAAATTGAGGAAAAAATGGCTCACGTTTCCCATTCTGGAAATGTACGTTTCCATAGGTAAAATATATTAAAATATCCCGAATCCACTTGAGCAAAGACATTTTTCTTTCACAAAGAGTCTGTACTGTCTAGTGGATGGACCACTCACCTGATGAACCACTTGCTGTTGCCCTCGAGTTGAGCCAAGATTTGTTTCAAGCTGTCCTTCACCTCGTTCAACTCTCTGTGAGTGGTTTTCGTGTCTTCTCTCATCTTGCCCAGCTGACTTTCCATCTTCGCACTCTGCTCGGCCAGACTTTCCATCTTCGCATCTGCCTTGGCCAGCTGACTTTCCATCTTCGCACTCTGCTCGGCCAGACTTTCCATCTTCGCATCTGCCTTGGCCAGCTGACTTTCCATCTTCGCATCTGCCTTGGCCAGCTGACTTTCCATCTTCGCATCCATCTTGGCCAGCTGACTTTCCATCTTGGCACTCCTCTCGGCCAGCTGACTTTCCATCTTGGCACTCCTCTCGGCCAGCTGGCCTTTAATCTCTGCCAGCTCACCTTTCATCCCCGCACTCGCCTCGAGCAGCTGGCCTTTCATCTCGGCCGTTAGCCCCTGCGACAAACGGGTGTTGCCCGCCGCAGCGAAGCCAAGCAGAAGGGCGTTGGTCGCTGTTGCTGTGGCAGCGGCTACACTACCGGCAGAGATTGCCGGTATGAGCAGGGTGCTGCAGGTTGAAGCACCCAGAAGCAGCACTAGGCATTGCAACGCAAAACGACGTGATGTTTTGATGGGCCTTGCTATCATGGGAAATACCTCAAACAAATCAACTTGAGCCAAAGCAAGTGTCAAAATGGTAAGCTTTGGCCACAAATCACGCAATTTGCTCTAAACTGACAGGTTCGAAGCAGTGCTGGGCACCCCGACATTCTTGACTCCACCACGATGTGAGGAAATGATTGGGAAACGGTCGGCAACCCCCCGGAAAAGAACCATTGCCGAACCCAATCAACCTCAACTTTACACCCTCTTCTGAACACCTCAACAAAGCCTGAACCAATCAATAATATCTCCTAAAATAATCAACAAGGAACCAATGAAACGTTTTGAATAAAAATGTCCCAAAAACACCCTAACATAAATCATCAAAACCAAGGAACAAATGTCTCCTCTTAACATAAAAACCATAACAACCAACCATAAACGCTGGGATGTCCCAGCATCCCCCTTTTACCATTTTTTTCTGGGAATCCCACTAAAAATGTATCTATAGGTATTGACCCATACCCATATCAGGTTTATGATGGCTTTATGGTTTCAAGCCCCATGAATTACAGTCAGCTGGGATCATCATCTCAAATCGGGTTAAAAACATGTCAAAACACACAGAAGACTCTCAGACAACCAGAATCAACCAGAATCAACCAGAATCAAGCAGCAGGGTTTTCCTGCCTTTGTTGTGCGTCGAAAGGTATCGGCAATCACATGCCTTGGTTGTAACAAACAGGGTGAAGAGCCAACAGCGACTGCAACAAAGGCGAGAATGGGTGAACATGCGGCTACGGCCCACATAAGATCTTCAACATTCAACAGTGTGTTACTCTCTCTGGTAATTTGTTACATAGCTATTGAACATGGCCGCCATGGCCCATAGAATCTATAGAAATAGTTGATTTATAGTTAATTTACCCATATACATTCGTGATGTTCCATAGAACTATTTGATTTACCCATACAAAATGGTGATTTTCCATAGAAATAGTTGATTTACCCATACAAAATGGTGATTTTCCATAGATATGTAACAGTTATGTATCATGACTTCACCGTGCCTCTGCCTGTGCCTATCTTTCCGCTGCCAGAGGACGAAATCTGAGGAATCCAATCTGACACCAGGACCCCCTGAAGGTCCATCAAGAAACGCTTCTGCCTGGCGAAAAAAACACATCCATTCAATCACCGCATCTGTTAACAGAAATCAAGTTTTTCCAGTCTTTTTTGATGCGTTAAGATGTGTTATCAGTCTTCAGACATCTTAATGTTTTACAAGTTTTACCATCTGGTTATGACTAACAGTTTGCCATGGAAAGATCCACCATTTTTGAGAACGGTAAACCCAGTTGTTCACCATCTATTTCTTTGGGCCATCGAAAAAACCATGGCGAACTGTTAGTCATAGCCAGGCGTATCCATCCGCACCCAACGCTATGCGGAGCGGCCTGCCACTGAGCTCCACCCCAGTTGTGGCCTCGGCTTTGAAAACAGTCGCGACGGACGTGTAGCGAGAGGTGCGTTGGAAAAAGGGTGGATTGAAACACCCAGAAAATATATGAACATCTGAAAAAATATATGAAAAATATATGAAATGATATATGAACATATAATTATACTGGACCTAACTTATACCGATTTTGTAACCTTCCGATGTTATCCCGATTTTGGGGTTGATTGCCTATCTCACAGGCAACTGGAAGATGAGGGATGTTTGAGAATCAATGAGAATCAAAAATGTTTGTTGCCTTCCCAGACATGTTCCTAGAATTTCCATCCCTTGAGTTTAGTTTCCGTCTCAGACTATCTGAGCAGATTCTGCCCGAGAAACTACAATGAGATTAATGCGAAAATCAACTGCAACAATCAAACACTGGGTGTTAGTTTCATTGGGGGAAGATTGTCCAAAACGAAGTATAAAACCGACCATAGAGGATATGTAATGGGAATATAACAGGATATTACAACCAACAGCAACATGCTATGACTGCGTCCAAAAAGGGTGGGCATTGACCACCGCTTATGGCAATTCTAAGCCATGGACTTCGCTTCACCTCCCAGTAGATTTCAGATAGCCAAAATCGAGATTGCAATGGATTTCAACAAAAAAAACATGGGTCAAACTCATCTGTCCCCGTAAACTGCTGGTTTACGACTGAAATTGATCGCTTTGTGGGTCCATTGGGTCTGCAATTTTGGTCCTTACCATCGTCACCCAAACACATCTCAACAACGTGAGTGATGGGGACGTCAAACTTATCCCAATTGGGACTTTCACCAACAAAACAAGGGTGTATCAGTATTCACCAAGCAAAAAACGGGGATACCCAACAGGTTTGGATGATTTTGCATTCATTTTTTCTTGTCAAATTGCTATTTAATCGGCCATCACTTTCGTATTGTCGCCCAACATTTTCCCTAGATGATATTGAATTCCTGTCATTAGATAATCCCACTCGTTCAAATCCATTACCATCCATGATAATCCACAAACTAATTGTCCACTAACTGGTCCACCATAAACCATCTGGTGGTTTCAACCCAGCTGAATATTCGTCAATTGAAATCATCATGCCAGGCTTGTTTTCGGCTGTTTTTACCATGACATATGACACCAGAAATCAGCCATAAGAAGCCATTATCATCCATCATAACTCAGTCTTATCGCATGATATTGAGTGACTTATCTCCATTAGGATATAAAGCAATGGCCATTATCCATAACCCATTCTTATCCTATGATTATAATCAGTTATGCTCATTTTGTTTGGTATCCTGTAATCATAATGACCATCACGATCAGCTAATCATACCATGTTATAATATTTTATGATCAAACATGACAATGCATCTTATAATATCCTATAGTAATGACCATTAGAATCATAATCAGCTAGAAATATTCATTTTATGATGATGATCATTATAGGGCTGATTATTATTATTAGTATGGCCCATCTAAATCATTTTATAATCAACTAATATAGACTAATAATAATGATCATTATGAAATATAACCAATATCATCTATATAGACTAATAATCATATAGACTAATAATCATATAGACTAATAATCAGCTATAGAATAGTCATAAACACCAATAATAGCTGATAGTCACTTTAATAACCACTATAATAACTATAATCACAATCACTAGTGCTAATAACCATCATCAAATGGATTATCATATCAGCATATATCAGCTAATAATTACTACTACAATCAGAATAGTCAATAGTCATTTTGAATATAGTACATATAGTATATAGAATATATAATATCATCAATAGCCACTATTACTATATTTTATCACTATAGAATATAAACTATAATCACTATAATCACTAAAGTCACTATTGACTATTGACTATTCCATTATCATAGAGATGTTGTGGACGCAGTCATAACTATTTTGTTGCGTCGTAATCAGAATAGTCAATAGTCATTTATCATAGTTTATTGACTATTGCCATTGACTATTACAGTTACTCTGCCAATATTCATTTTGAATCCCTCCACCGAACTGAGCTGATGGACGAAGACCTTGCGTCCCACGGCTGCCGCCACGGCGGCTTCGGCTGGGGTGGAGATGTAGGCGTCCCTGGCGCACGCGCAGATGCTTCTCTTGGCGAAAAAAAGTCGGTTTGGTACCTGGACATGTTGGGAAAATATGGGACAATCACCAAAATCCCATGGTTCTCTTCAATTTTTGTTGGTGAATTAAATGAGAAATCGAGTGGACATATGATGTTGGCCATTTTTGAAGGAGAATCATATATCTAATGATCAAATTCACCAGAGAACTTAGTGACAGTTCTTCTGATACTCTGGATCACCGGAATTGAAAAACCACTAGCCAACATGCAAAAATCTTGAGTCATCTTGATGAATCAAATGGTTTTGGTACCTGAACATGTGCCCGGAACATCTCATCTCAGTCCATCTCCTGGGTGATCAATGTTGATCATTGTTCTAAATAACATCACAACAAGTTGGTGGTGTGTCTTATCAAACCCAAAGATGGCTATCTTGGTAGTTTGTTGGTCTCCTGCTAAGTTGGTTTATGTTGGTTTAACCTTTACTGGGACACATCTGGTCCCAAAAGTCCAAACATCTACCGTAAACGTATGGCTAAAATCCCCCCTGAGTAGAATTGACATATGAGATGTAGTTCTTACTATAACATTAACCATATTCCCAGAGTGCCCAAACCATATGGCACTTCGTGATATATATATATACATATCTGTAATGTTGGTGTGTTGGGACGTGCACTTAAAAAAAAAAAACGTTGTGCGTGCCCCTTGTGCCCATTGATAACAATGAACATCAATCTACGTTGCCCCAGGTTGCCCCAGGTTGGAGTAAAAAAACATTAATGAAGTGGCCAAAGCTTATCTGGTTGGTATATTATGGTTAATAATGGTTGATATATGGTTATATTATGGTTAATAATTGTTAATAATCCACTGGTTGGTGGTGCAATAACCATCTTGAAAAATGATGGAGTTCGTCAATGGGAAGGATGACATCCCATATATGAAATGGGAAATAAAAGCCATGTTTGAAACCACCAACCAGTTATGAAGAGCTGGTAGCCTGCTTTTCCCCTCCGTACCAAAAGGATAGTTCTGGAAAATCCAACACAACGCCAACATGAAGTGATGGCAACACCTGATGTCCCAAACAAGCATCTCCTGAATGAACAAAGTCAAAGTCTTTGGAAACACGTGCGCATGTTCTTTCCATGTAGAAACAAAGGGCTGTAGGCTTTGGAGGAACCACCTGATACAACAATAACAACGACTACTAATTCACCTTTCACAAGCGCAGCAACAGAGCAAACTACCAACTGGGCTTCTTATTCCCACCTCAAATTGCGCTGTGTTTCATCATCAAACCTGATATCCCCACTTTCTTGTGGATTCTATCCATATGGCGACTGGGTACCAATGGAAGCACAGAATGGCTGATTGTTAGCATCTAAACGGATCTAGCCATCCCTTGGGTTTTCCTCACAACACAACAGGCACAGGCAGGACACACCCTGCCAGCTTGCACTCCTCGAGTGCGAGAATCACCAAATCTTTGGTCATGGACATAGGGAAACTAACTAGTCATATTCATGAAAACTCATATATGAACGTATGAAATATTGACATCACCATGAGCATGATGATATGTGGGTTTGTATTTTTTCACAGGGCCTAAATCGGGAAGTAATAGGGGGGTATGACTCGGGGGTATGATTCGAGGTGCCTCTACTTATGTTCCCTTTAAAACTTTGAACACACCAACAAAATACATATCCATACATACCCATATGATGATATGTGATTATGTTATATATTTATGTTGTATTGATGGAAGATGGCAGAGTGATAATCCTCCGTCAGTGTTATTTCTTCAAATCCTTCAGGCCCTGACACTTTTTTGGATTCTCCTGCTGAGATCTTCCTGGTTTATCAAGGAAAATGCCAGCGATCATAGGTTCGCTTCAGATATGCGATTTTCAGTAGGTTGCTGCCATAGTTGGCATATTTTTCTCAAGAAGATTACTCAAATGGATATCAACTTTGGCAATGATTCCTTATGCGATTTGAAACACCACACGACCAACTGTATCGTTTATTGCGCTATGTTGTGCTCTCAACTTATTTCTGTTGGACTTTTCTATCGAGATTGGAACATGGAACAACTGAATCTTACAGCAGGAAACACAGCAAGGGAACATATTGGGAAGATTGCTGTAGTGCACAGTTTGTATGCAACTGGATGCAAGATGTCACAGAGTTGCATACTCAACATATAAACCGCACTCACCAAGAATTTGAGATAGTTTAAGTTCTTTCTCTAATTTATCCGAGCAAATTGACCCCCCAAAAAAAAACTCAATGCCAACCTCACAAACTGCTCCGTCCTTGGCTACCGACTGCGGAGTAAACGGCAGTGTCTTCACCCTGGTTGCCTGCCAGCATTGGCGGTCACAATGGGGGAATCCAAGAGGAAGCAAGTTTGATTTTAGGTCCACGTCTCAAAGTCTGAAATGGTAACGATGACTTGAACAACTCCAAGTCTTTTTGGCCAACGACTCATTGCCAGCTGGCCTTTGATACCTTGAATTGAATTGGCCCAAGAAAATAACAGACATTTTGGAGGCGGTTTGAGACATAAGATGTTTTTAACCAACACCAGTTTGGCAGGACCAAACAAGAATGGACAGAATTGGAGGCACCATGATACAATTTTATAATATACTATATAGAATCAACATGAACACAACATGGTGACTCTTCTATCCTGAAATGATGCCACCTTGTCCACTTTGGTAGCCTTGGACCTGAGCCAAACTCCAGCCGAACAGGTTGGCTGGTGAGTGGGTCGATCGTGGTGCTGTCAATGCTTCAAGTTTGATAATTTCATGGTGAGACAATGTGGAAATTGCACAAAGATCACAAAGGGTCCTAAACCTACAGAACTTATGTTTTTATATGCCAACACAGTTTCACAATTGCATATTTTTGCAGTCCCAAACTTCAATGCACGCAAGTTTGCCACTCCGTTTCAAATGCTTCACGACATAACTTCTGGTCACAACTATGTACCATGATTGGCCTCTCAACAGCAAGTCACTGGTGTTTAAAGCCATGATTACTTTGAAATCTCCAAAGACAAATGATATACAGTATGTTTTTGGCTTTCATCAACACCCCATCTATGTTGACATCACACATTTATTTAAAAGCCATGACACTTCGCCGCCGTGGCCGTGGTTGTCGTCGCTGGCCGTTTCCGTTTCTTGGAGGTCGCTTCAGAATCGTCATCGCACAAGGGACGCGTGGACCTGCCATCGGTGAAGTCATGCTGAATTCGATTTTTTTCGGTGGAGTGTTTTCACCCCGGTACCTTGGTGAAGCCTAAAATCGTTGGTCAATGGTACCGTTCATCCCCTCAGCAGCTTTAGCTACTGTAACCCATCCAATTTTTTACAGCCAACTTTATCTGCGGAACGCTGGATTTCATCAACATTTCTTCAGGGGATTTCCATGGGGATTTTTTCTTGGAAAAAACACATTTTTTGTGGATGTTTAGTGGGACAATGGGATGGTTACCTATGGAATACGATCTGATAAAAATATTGATTATTCATTAGATTTTACAGTGGGATGGGATTATGAAATCTGATGATCATGGGATTCTTATGCTCCGGTAATCAAACATGTCTGGCTGGGAAACCAATTAAAAATATAGGTTTTAACACGAAATTCATCCAACTAGATGGTGAAATGTTCATTGCCATGTTTGACTACCGGAGGCTGTATCATGATATATGAGGATTGATCAATGGGGATATACTGTAATGGAATATATAACACATTAATATTATAGAAGGCATTGAAAAACAATACAGTACGCATATGTGCCAGGGCCAGGGTCAAGTTACATGCTAATTATATGTTGTCTGGTCATCCATCCCACAATGGGAATCCTAACCTACTGGGTATAGGAATCTCTATATTGATGGATCAGTGACCCATCCCCCAATATGGGCATATCATATCATCATGTTATCCATCTTTGGGGGACAAGCACCAATACGAGAGTTAGGTTTCATGTGAATAACATGTATTGGTGGTATATTCTATGGATGTCTATGGTATATTACCACCATTACATGGTATATTATGTACCTGAACATCATTTTTTCCGTTAGTACCGTTCATGAATTGGTCAACATCTATAGCCGCGCATGGATGGTAAAGGTGGTTAGGACCGTGTCACAGCTTTCACCACCCAGACTTGATAAAGTCCCAAAGGTGGTTTTGCTCTGACTTAGAAATGTGGAGCTGCCCTGGTGAATATGGGCTGTCTGAAATAGGGAAATCACCCAGATTTCAGACAAACCCACATTGCATTCACTTATTTGGTTATATCTCCCATTACATAACCATTATATATATAATTGTATATATATCACTATATATATATATATGTATATATCTATATATGTATGTATATATATATATATATCTGTATATATATATGTATATATACATATGTATATATACATATGTATATATATATATAATTATAATTAATTATATATATATATGTACATATCCCACTATCGTTGGTAAATTTATCATTGTTATATCCCATACTTGCGCAGTTTGTTCCACCCCCACCTCTGACGTGGTGGCTCTGGGACCTGTCCAGCAAAGCGGACTCGAGCAAATTCGTTTGGCTTTGTCGTGTGTGCAGAAACCAATATCAATAGCACATGGACAATCACAAAAGTTTATCCGATTCTAGGTTGGAGGTGGTTTTCAAGACTATCAAAATGAGCTTTACAACTCTGGAAATGGGTATGGGTCAATACCTATAGATACCATTTTTAGTGGGATGAACATCCATTTACCAGCTATTTTGATGTTCACCAGGGGTACAAGGTTTTGACCCATCCCCAAATCTTCATCGCAAACATGTGATATATGTCCAAGGAAGGTGACTTCTGTCACGAATTGATGTTGATCATTTCCCTCAAACAAAAACTATCTGGTTGGTGGTATACCTACCCCTCTGAAAATATGAAAGTCAATTGGGATGATTATTCCCAATATATGGAAAGTCATAAAATTATATAAAATTCCATGGTTCCAAACCACCAACCAGCTATTGATTCAAACCGCACTTTGGCGCACTTTTCCGGTTCGTTCGTTCGCTGAAAAACATACAGAACAACTGGCTGTGAGACAAAGTAGCAACGCAAATCTTGGGGACTGCTGATACCTGTTCATCCTATACAACCACCTTTTCATCACAGTCATATTCCCACAAATTGGTTGCATTCCCTCCATTTTGGCCACCAAGACTTGCTGCAAACAGTTTTCATATACCCCACAAATCTCAGGGTTGGTGATCTCCCCATTTGGGTATGGATCAATACCTATTAATACCATTTTTAGTGGGTTATTCACATCCATTTTAACCCAGCTATGACTTGGGGTTCACGGCACGGTACCAGGGTGCCATGACCCATCCCCATTTTGATCATCAGCATGTTTCATGAATAAGCATATCCCCATAGCCTCCCTCAAATTAACATCGACCCTGCCATGAGTGGGGGGTTGAACGATGAGTCCGTTGAGTTTCCACCAAAGAAAAAGGCTATTCTCAGGGTCTATATTTAAGGGTGTATTTATATGGGGGTGGGTCAAAACCTATTATTATCAATTCTAATGGGATGAACATCCATAAATCCCAGCTATGACTTGGGGTTCACTAGGTGCCAGGGTTTTGACCAATAGCCATATACGAATCCAGTGACATGTCGATGTTCAGCGTATCTTTATAGCTGTCAAGAAATAATAATCTTTAGCTGATTAGTATATTTTCCATTGATAGCAACAAATGAAAAGTACTACAGTAAAGCATTAAACCAGTTGGTTGACCCAGATATCTCCAGCACCAAATCTTGTGGGTCACCTCCGTGGTGTTTTGCTCCGTGGGCGCGGAACACACCGTGGTCGCTGCGGCGTCCACGCTCGTGGCAGGGCGTTTGCCTCGGGGTTGTCCAACTCTATGGCTTGAGACCCTTCTCCCAACACTCTTGTCTCATGATTTTGCAGCTGCAAAGCAAGCACATCATGTTATCTATATTATTATATTATAATAATGATATATATTATATATATACACATAATATATGTATACAGTATACACATAAAATCATAAACATATACATGTTAGTACCAAATCAGTTCCAACAAATATATACAAATTACTGTACATTGCTGTACATGCAAATATGAATGTGCTCTAAACTTACGGATGTTGGGAGTCTCAGTTGTGTAGCCAATTTGTACAAGCAAAGGCATGACAATAAATCAGTTCTTGAATCAAACCCTTCACAAACAAACTCTTGGTTGTTTTGGTTTTCAAACCACACATCGGATAGGACATGAAATGAAACTCATGTTGAAAACCAGCCGCTTCAACTTGTTGCGGGTTTATCTTGCCCCACTTTGGCACCGATTTCTCAAACAATCTGTACCCTCTGGTTATTTAACATAGCCATGGTATAGATGGCCCATAGAAATAGATGGTCTACCTATTAAAAATGGTGATTTTCCATGGCAAACTGTTAAATAACCAGATGGTAAGTGATGACCCAAATCCTCGAACGTGTTCGAATCCACCCATTCTCCACCCATTCTCCACCTCTTGGACGATTCTTCGTTCGAACCTGAGAACTGACAGTGGTGCCGTGTCCAGCTGCCTATGCGAAAAAAGCTTGCCCAACAGTCCCCCAAACCTGAAGACCGCGTAATGCTTCAGTCCAACCCTAAAACATCTATTGGTTTTCAATGGTTTCCATCTACTAGATTCTTTCAAACCCATCAAGGTGTGTCTGAACATTGGGCTTCAATGGTTCAATCCAATCCCATAAAGGTCATCTATCGAAGTCCCAATGGTTGATTGTCATATCATCTATCGAAGTTGTATCCAATTAAACTCCAACTAATCCCATTCAACACCTATGGACCACTCCCATTAAAGGTCATTTTTGAAGCCATTAAGTTAACTCATTGACTCAGAAAAAGAACTTATTGAAATCTCATTGAACCAATCCCATTATGCAATCATTACCCTCTCATAAACTAACATAGCTATTGAAAATGACCATTTATAGTGAGTTGTCCCATTAAAATGGTGATTTTCCATAGCTATGTAAACGTTTACCAGAGGGTATAACCACCATTTTCTTATGGTTTTCCTATGGTTTTCCCATTTTCCCATGGTTTTCCCAGGGTTTTCCCAGGGTTTTCCCATTGGTTCAGCCCCATCAACACCCACTCCCCCTCCTCGCCTCTGGCGCTAACGTCTCAGGCGTCGCCACCGGGTCCAGGGCAGCGGGACCCCCCAACTCGGCTGGTAAAGGCCTGCTGGACTGGTAGAATGCTACCCTAAAATAGTTGGTTAATGGATGTTTAATGGATATTAATGGATATTTAATGGATATGAATGGATATGAATGGATGGTTTTTCACCCAAACCATGGGTCATTCACCATGGTTTTGACTGTCTTGACACCCATCCCCATGTTTTTTTTTAATGTTCCTGCAAACATCCACCAAAATGGGGATGCAGCATTTCTGCGAAGATGGTGAGTTGCTCCAGAAATTCTGGATCTACTCGCATCTACCCAAGGCTAATTGGGAAAATGATTCATAAATCTTAGGATTTAGATGATTCCCTAGGGAATCATTGATAAACCACGGGATATTGATAAAGTACCCCCTAAACATTGATAAACCGCGGGATTTAGGGGGTACATGGGGGTACTATAATAGTCGTTCTATTTTTAGACAAGTTTCCAAGTTTCCAACGGATCTCTAAACATGCTGGGTCCGGTTGGTCTCTTTCTATGAAATAAGCCAAAAAAGGCAATGAAATCAGGGGACGCCACTAGTAGGTAGACCATCTCCTGGCCAATCTTCCCTGCCATTTTTGTTGGTTGTCCCCATCAACTCTTAGCAACAGATGGGGAGATGTACGCCCTCCTCTGTTGCCGAAAAGGGAGATACAAGAACAAACTTGGGGACATGATTGACCATCGCAAATTTGACAAGTATCTTAAGTGTAATTTAGATTAATTTAGAATCATTTCACAACTATCTACTAGCTAACTGATTGATAATATGGGGACATGATGTTATCTGACAAGTACAAACTATACATGTACAACGTGGCCAAGTAGCACTTGGGAATCAGCGCAGCAAAAGTGTGGCGGTGGGAGATATGGTGAAACTGACAGAGATCATACAGAAATGCAATGCAAAGGGCCAGCACTAAAGCTGTAAAGAGTCAATGGCAAGGTTACTCGCTCCCAGCTTTGGAAGAACCAAATACCAAAACTCAAACTTTGAAGACTCGATGGCAAAGTCACCCGATCCAGGCTTTGGTTAAAATCATCGCCAAAACTCAAGCTTTGAAGACTTGATGGCAAAGTCACCTGCTCAAGGCTTTGGTTGAACTGATTCCCGAAACTCAAGCTTCGAAGACTCGATGGCAAAGTCACCCACTCCAGGCTTTGGTTGAATTCATAGCCAAAACTCAAGCTTTGAAGACTCGATGGCAAAGTCACCTGCTCCAGGCTTTGGTTGAACCGATCGCTAAAGCTCAAGCCTTGAAGACTCGACGGCAAGGTCACCCGCTCCAGGCTTTGGTTGAATCTTTGGCCATAACTCAAGCTTTGAAGACTCGATGGCAAAGTCACCTGCTCCAGGCTTTGGTTGAACCGGTTACCAAAACTCAAGCTTTGAAGACTTGACGGCAAGGTCACCCGCCGCAAGCTTTGGTTAAAATCCTCGCCAAAACTCAAGATTTGAAAACTCAATGGCAAGGTCTCTCGCTGCAAGCTTTGGTTGAAATCATCGCCAAAACTCAAGCTTTGAAGGCTTGATGGCAAAGTCACCTGCTCCAGGCTTTGGTTGAACTGATTACCAAAACTCAAGCTTTGAAGACCGGAGGGCAAGGTCACCTGCTCCAGGCTTTGGTTAAATTCAAAGCCAAAACACAAGTTTTGAAGACTCGATGGCAAGGTCACTCCTTTTAGGCTTGTGTTGAATTCATCGCCAAAAGTCAAGCTTTGAAGACTCGATGGCAAGGTCACTCCTTTTAGGCTTTGGTTGAATTCATCGCCAAAACTCAAGCTTTGAAGACTGGATGGCAACGTCACGTGCGCAAGGTCTTGGTTGAACTCATGCCCGAACGATAGTTTTGCGAGGCTGCACGGGAGATGATGTAAATGCTCTCCACACATTTCATTACTTTCTCAAGTTGTGTAACACCCTCTAGGGCAAACTCTCTCTCACAAGTCGGGAACCCACGTACATAACACCATGCAGCGTACAAATTTGTTGGGATGTAAGTGCAGGACAGCATTGTCGATTTTCCAATCCCTTGCTGTTCAAGGGTCTGATCCAGCACAAGCTTTTCATTCACATGATGCACGGCGAGCGTTGCCCCTGGCTTGCATGGAAACTCTTGCGACATCAATCTGCGCAGGTCATGCCCAAGCATGGAGCGAGGGACGCTTAATGCCACTCCTTCCCCAGTCAAGCACAGCATCTGAAGAACGACCTCGTCAGTTTCATCTGATGCATCTTTGTCGGCAGATGATGGATCCACATAGCCATGTTGTACACTGGACATTCGTCAGAAATTACATTGATTCACCTCGACACTATCCAACAACTCTTGAGCCAAATCCTTTTGCTTCCAAATATGTTCAACGTTTGGGGATGCCCAAACAAATGGCAACATACCGTCTGAGTACTCTTTGATTTTGGATCTGATCAATAACGAACTTTAATGAAACCCGTAAAGTATCATTTCGAATTAACAATAACGATCTTCATTGAGCATCCGGGCATAATGAAACCCCGTAAACTTGCCATGTTTTGCTCAAGTCCGTCACTCTAAAACATGGAATCACTTGTACGTAGTTTGAGGACAAAAACCAAACCAGTTGCCAAGGGTCATATTCCCAGTTGCCAAACATTTCTGTATGAGTCCAACATTGGATGGATTCGTGCGTTGGGACCTCCAATTTTTACCCATAGAGTGACTCAAATTTTGTTGATACCAAGAAGTTCAAAAAAGTCACTACTAATTTGATTGATCAGCTAATCACATCTCATACAAGTATGTATTCATATGTAATTCATCAGTCATTCTAATTTATTCTATATCATATATCATATATTATATATCATATATTATATATCATTGATATTAATATATTATAATCACCAGTGGTATCGTGGTATCACCATGTCTCACCATGGTCCCACGTTAGTCGTCCCAGTTTTCTGTCGCAGGTCGCCGAGAGCTGAACAGAGATCTGGCCTTTAAGGCCACAACGATCCCCTCGAACCAGCTGGTGCCCCAGTTGCAATTTATGTCGGATTATGTATGTTACCCTCTGGTAAACTAACAGTTTGCTATTGAAAATGGTCATTTTTATTGGGAAAATCCACTATTTCTATGGTCATTTTCAATAGCTATGTTAAATTACCAGAGGCTACCCCCATGACAACCAGATACAACCAGTATATCTACAATAAACCCATATGATCCATATCCCATAGGATCCATGGTGCTGCTATATATGGTAACATGGATCCCATCAATATACCCCCAATGTTAGCATATATACCATACATGGATCCTATGGATATGGTTATATTGGATGCTTTTAGAGTTGTGCTTCCCAACTTAGCTAACGAGTTGGGGCATCAGTTCTTTCAGTCTTCTCAGATTATCCCTGCAAGGTGTGGCACGCATCTGCACAAAGCATTGCCAACGAGGCTGTTGAATTCGTGGCTTTTGTTGACAGTTGCGGCTGACCTTCTCCGGAAAACCAGAACATATGTCCAAACTGCAGAAACGACTGCAACGGAACATTCAAATGCGACCCGTGCAAAAGGAGACCACACAAAACACTGGCAAGGCCAGAAAATGTAGATGAAACATGATGAAACCTCAACAAACATGTCTGGTTTCGCGTCCAAAATAGGACATCATACGGGTGGCTCCTCTCGAGGAACCCTGGGAGCCAGCCAGCAACACCCAAGTGGTCACTTGGCGATCTTGGTGGCTCATTCATCCACAAATCAGGATGTACTATCCATAGGTAGACCCAAAAATTACTTAAATCCAAGTAGTCGACCTTATCTGAACATATTCGGCAACACGCACACACAACCGAGATTAGACTTGTGTGGTCATTCATGTGCCGCAGAATGTGCAACAAAAACCATCTTTGTACAGGAAAATATCCCTCACGAAATGCCACCTAGGCTCGAGCTGCGATCAACATAAGGGACTTCCTGCATGGATTTCATACCATTTCCAATACCCTCTGGTAATTTAACATAGCGAACTGGAAAATCAACATGTTCAATGGGAAAATCTACTATAAATGGCATTAAATGGCCATTTTCAATAGCTATGTTAGTTTACCAGAGGGTAGGTCAATCGCAATATATAACTGGGCCATTTTCCATAGCTAGCTTACCAGATGGAAACAACATGTCAGAAATCTATAAGAACTGCATGTTCCACTGCAGATTTCTGTTATAAAAGAGCGGTGGAAACTTGCTTGTCCACAGTGAAATTCTTGAATCAAGACTCTGCGTTTTTGGTGCAGGGAAGGAGCTTTGGAGTGTGCCCAGGAAGGAAAATGCTGGGCTGCTCCGTCTCCTAGACGCACTTAAGGGGTATCTATTGCCCTTTAAGAAAGACACCTGGCAACAGTAGATTTTTCCTTGGCAAAGGATAATTGATATCAAAGTGTGATTTTTCCACTGCCAGAAGCAGTATGGCTACTCTTCGTCAAGTTGGACCCTTATCAATCCATGATCCGCTTTCAGTGCTTGAAAAACAAAGATGCCCTTGGGGCCATCTGAAACCACAGATCTTGAAACTTCTGGCAACATCCGCATTTCCTCATTTTTCTGCTACCAAACTCTGATATGTTTCTTGGTTCAAGGGGTTAAACTATCAATAAACATCGACATCTATAGCCGTCCATGTCCTGGGAAAGTCCAGTGAACCCCAGCCCAAAACGGCGGCCTCAACGGCCAGGGTCAGCCACGTTCAGCCATCCGGGAGGCTGTGAAGAGATCCGTGAAGTATCTCCATCCCACCTGGAGCTATACCCATAGGATCCATGGTGCTGCTATATTTGGGATCCATATTGATGGGATCCATGTTACCATATATATACCATATATACCAGCACCATGGATCCGTTATGGGATCGGATAGGGTAAAGAAACCTATTGTCCCATCAATCCGGGGTTTTGGAACACTGCTCAACTGATTCTGCGCCGTGGTCATGCCAGATGGTGTATATGGTAGCAATGGTCATCCTGCCATCAGAAGGGATTCCTGTCATGTGCCGGGAATTTAAATCCTATGAATAATGGATTGATGAGCATCCCCCAATCTTGGGTATGTAATCCAGGATTCAACTATGGTAACTATACGGCACATATGGATTAAACAGCATTAAAAAAAAATGGTCTACTACATATGTAATATACGTGGATTGATGACATACCATCTAGGGGCTCACAACGCAGATTTTTTGGGGAATACGTTTATTTGTAATCAACATGTTTCAAGAATGGAGTTGTAACCTACAAACAGCATGGGTACGGGGAGATGTAGCTCCAGCTGCAGTGAACACACCAAACCAGGTGGATTACATCCTGAAACCTGAAAAAATGCAATGTTTTTGACATCTGCATCCACCATTGATTATGGTCACGGAATCAATTCAGAACCATGCAACTCTTGCCAGGATGGGGTGAGCATCCATGATCTTACCAGCAGCCAAAATACAATTCAACATACAATCGCGGCTAGCCTTTGATCCATGTGGCTTGGTCTAAACGTATCGTAATTCTTTCTGAATCCAGTCATTACATGTAATTTTCCTGAATCTTCCCATGTTCAAATTGCCGCTTTGATCAACAGGGACCTCGGTAGCCCTGGTTTTCAACCGAGTGGCTGTGAAGAGGGACCCCTGGATTCCTGGTCCGCCATCCGACAAACTCTGGACATGTTTGTTGCATCAAAGACAAACATCGTTGGACTCCAAAAACAGAGGCTGTTTGTTTGTTAACATATTTTTTGGACACAAAAATAATGGAAACACAATTCCCGAAATCAGTCTTGTTGGTACATCAATTGAATCACTCCAATTGAAACAGCTGGTTTCTCCAGCTAATGGGTCCCCTAAAGTCCGATGGTTGATCAGCATACCCGGCCCAAAGTTTCATATATATATATATACAGTATATATATATATATATGTATATATATACATATGTACATCCCATCACATATCCCTATGTTGGTTGGATATTGTATATATATATCTACATATAACAACCAATTTAAACAGTGATTTCCCCATATTCCCCCCATCCCCCACAGCTCCCACGGCGGATCTGCCAAGGCTCCATTGGCCAAGATACGAGTCTTGAGCCCGCGGGACCAGAGTCCCAGAAAGCCTTCGTTGGCGATGATACTTCTGGCCTCGGCACGTTTACCCTCTGGTAAACTGAAATAAAAAGCTATTGAAAATGGCCATAGAAATAGTGGATTTACCCAGCTATAAAATGGTGATTTTCCATAGTTATGGGACAGTTTACCAGAGGGTAACGGGTCACGTTGTTTGTTTAACGTGGATTTGCGAAGGATGAAAAGTTGGGGATTTCTGAAGGATATGAATGCTTGATTTAGGATATGTAAGTTGGTAAATCAGTAGACTAAGTATTAGATTTATTTGGAATTACTTGGATATGGTGAATATATATATACGGTTGGATGTAAACACAATCAATTTATAAAGGGAAGGGGTCCCATCGTGCAGGTCGAGGGTCAACCCTTAAGGCTAAACGTGGGAGAGCTGGATGAATCAGATCAAACTTCGCTGATGTATCACTGTTCTGGTAGGATTTGACTGTTCTATCATTTGTGGGGCTACTATAATACTATATTATGTAATTATATATGTATACTGTATCTATACACATATACATACATAATCATATATATATATATGTATATACATATATATATAATATTATTATTACATAGTTATACATGAAATATATTCATACATACGTACATACATAATCACAAAAATATAATATATAATTCTTTACATATATATATAAATACAATATATATATATATGTATATATATAATGTATAATATGTATATATAATTAATATATATATATAGTATATATCAGGCACTTCCATCCTGCTTGAAGGGCCACTTCCATGCATCTGTCACTACCCAGCTCCATGAAGAAAATCAATTGCTGCAAAGTGACAGCTTCCCAATAACCTCAGTAAAGTCATGCAGCTGGTGCAAGCTGTGACGGGATCTTTTGGTGAAGCAACTGGTGAAACACAGCCGCTATATTATGTATATTATTATTGCATAGTTTTATATATATATATATTATATCTAATTTATAATATAATCATATATACATAGTATATATACATAATGATGTATATATATGTATAATTATATATAAAAAGTACTGTATCACGCTGAGTGTGAAGCCTCCAAAACCAAGAAATTGTGGGACATGTGGGACAAACATTTTTCATGATTAAGTTTCCAAACCAATATCCATAAAAAGAAAAAACAAACAAGGTGAGAGTGAAGGTTCAGTCAGGTTAAACAGGAACTGAACCACAATCACACCGACATCAACAAACCGCAATTTCACATAGTACCACTGAATACCACTGCCATAGTCTAATATAATTACACACTTACATCATACTCATCATCATCATCATCATCATCGTCATCATCACCACCACCGCCACCACCACCACCACCAATCATCTCCAGCACCCCAACCTTCCCCTTCCCCCTTCCCCCTTCCCCCTTCCCCCTCACCATCCATACCATCCATCCTCATCTCCGGGCCACCGGTGCGCGTCAAGGACGCCTGGCGGTTCACCTTCAACACGCGGATGGGGTTGCACAAGGTATCCGCCACCACCGAGGAGGTGAATCCAATGAAGGCGTGCCGCAGGTGCTTGCCGTAACTGGGAGAACGTGGGAGAACGTGGGGGCCACGGTGCGGAAAGTGGGGGATGGCTATCCCGGTGCGGAAAGGGGGGGATGGCTTGGTGGAAGTTGAAGTTGGTTGAACATGTTGAAAAGGACATTTGGTTGAGTTTTTGATGTGGCGGGTTCAGCAATGAACATGTAATTACAGGACAATCAAAATATAATGACAATTAATGACAACAAGATAACAAGGGAAAACAAAAACAACAGGGGCAGCGACATGGAGGGGGAGCTGCATTGGAAGCAAGGTCTCGGCCTGATCTCGAATTCAGGAACGATCTCCCGCAGAAGATTGTTGGTGTAGAACCACCTGAAACCGACCAAAATGAACTGCCAGGATTGAAATGAATCTGTCTTGATTCGCCATCATGAACAACAGCAGCAGGTCTTACGACCTGCTGTCTTCTCTCCCGGCATTCCGAATGAAAAATTGTCATTTGTTTGGCAAAATCCTGAGAATTGGTGGTTCCTGAAAAGGAAGCAAGAAGGATCTTTATCACGCATCCCGAGAAATTCAATGTCAAAGGCAGATAAAGGGGCAATACCAACCACCAACAAGGAACCAGTGGTCTAAGTGGGAGTTTTGGGCTTCTGTCTTGACTCTAATCATATCCAATCAACCCTCGGCCGAGATGCTGGTAATGCCCAAAACCTTGAGTAAAGAGCACTCCAATGCCCCCATGCCAGAGGGCAAAGGGATTCTGTCTAGCCTGGCAGATGGCCATGATCCATTCTGAACTTCTGGGACCTTGGGTTTGGACCTGGATTGAAGACAGCTCATGCGCACTCAGCACTGTGGCACTGCAACGTTAAAAAGTACAGTAGTACATATGGTAAACCTACGGTAACCCAGAAAAAAAAACAACGACCATTTGAGGATGGCTCGGTCACACCTACTTATGGCAAGTCCCCGGGAATGCACTGGGCTAAACCCACGCTTAGCGCCACAAAAAACCAGCGGCCCCGTGAGCCTTGTAAATCAAATGTTCAAGTCCGGCCTCGATCTAGTACACGGAAGAGATCCACAAAGATATATGGGGAATACTACGATTGGGTAATTTCTTGTAGACAGCCCCAAAAGATAGGTCTTTGAAAAGTGTTTCCACGATGTTGTAAATGATGTTTCCTCCAGTTTTTTCCAGGATTGCAGCTGTTGTATCGTTTTGGGGCCATACATTATCTATGAACGACATGGATCAAGTTCAGACAGGGTGATCTTCCATAGCTATTGGGTAATCAGCACATACATCGAAGCATACCCCTTTAAACCAGCCACCATGGGGATACAATTGGGATAGAACCGACAATATATAAAATCTGGTTGGTGGTTGACCTACCCCTCTGAAAAATATGAATTCGTCAGTTGGGATTATGACATTCCCAATATATGGAAAAATAAAATTCATGTTCCAAACCACCAACCAGAAATGATATGAAATGATATGACATGGGTTTGTCGGTTTGTCCATAAATGGAGTATCTCCAAACAAAAATGCAATTTCAGTAGGGAAACTGATGAAAAAATCGCTGGATTTTGGAAATCTTGGGTGTACCTTAGGCCTTAGGACTTTGTGGCCTCGGACCCAACAACATATATCTGGGTAATTTATAATATTTCACTAACCTGAATAGTTCGGCCATTTGGGGATGATTTCCCTAAAATAAACCATGATTTCCAGGGTTCGGGAGAACAGTGAGGTCGTTATATCTTCCCAAAACCAGGTTTCCAAACACCTTTGGAACCGGCAGAGACGGCTCAGTGTCCAACCCAAGGGATGACATTCGGACCGGGTCCGCTATGTTTACCAACATTACAATGGCAACCCCATCATTCAATTGGTCCACAACACATGGAACAGCAACTTTTGGATCTATCTTTGGAAGGAACCATAGAATTTAAACATATTTAAACTGGTTCTATCTTCATTTCAGATGGAAATTTACATATATTTACCATATCTGAAGTGTTGCTTAGTTACATCCCCCATGTCTTAGTGAAACCCTGCCAATTGGAATCATCTCTACACCAGCCCCAAAGCCATCCCTCAATGACTTGCTTCTCCACCCAGCGGCTTTGCCATGCACTTGCTTCATGACCTGCCCAGCAGGAACTGTGTTGGGAATTGAACTACCAAAACAGACCACGATTCTTGTAACCAACAAAACAAACAGCAACGTTGGGTGGTATGACATGGTATAACCAACAAAAACTGAAGGGGCATGAGCAATGGAAAAAAGGGGGTCACATAATCGACGAGGAGAGAATGAAGATGGAATCCCGGATCGTCAGCTCGTGGGTTAATGTGAAACAACAACTTCGAGATCATCACGTTTTCAATGTTCACGGTATACGTTATCACCAACATGTATTTCTGGTTTTCTGGTTGTCCCAATATACAGTTGTCATCCAAGTAGTTTCAAAATACCATTGGGAGTGTCTAAAAATCGAGCATGCCCCCACTTGATTGTCCATGTCTAATGGAAAAATATGAGAAATCGCTGGATTTCAGGGGTACCATTTTTTTAAACACACCCAAAGTTTCATGCTTTGTTGAGCGTCTATTCATCCATCTATCTATCTATCTATCTATCCATCCATCCATCCGTCCATCCGTCCATCGATCCATCGATCCATCGATCCATCCATCCATCCATCGACCCATCTATCCATCTATCATCTATCTAATCTATCTAATCTATCTATCTATGTAATATAATATAATCTGACCCTAATCTATCTATCTATCTATCTACCCTATCTATCTATTTATTTATCTATCTATCTATCTATCTATCTATCTATCTACCTATCTATCTATCCAATCTAATCTAATCAAATCTAATCTACTCTAATCTAATCTAATCTATCAAATCTATCTAATCTATCTAATCTATCTAATCTATATAATCTATATCTATCTATCTATCTATCTATCGATCTATCCATCTATCCATTTTTCCATCTATCCATCTATCCATCTTTTCATCCATCCATCCATCCATCCATCTATCCATCCATCTATCCTATCTATCCTACCTATCTATCCATCTATCTATCCATCTATCTAATCTTATCTCATCTATCTGATCTATCTAATCTATCTAATCTATCTAATCTAATCTAATCTAATCTATCTAAAATCTAATCTTATCTAATCTATATATCTATCTATCCATCTATCTAATCTTATCTAATCTTATCTAATCTATCTAATCTATCTAATCTATCTAATCTATCTAATCAATCTAATCAATCAACCAATCCATCTACCCATCTATCCATTTATATATGTATCGATTCATCTATCTATCTATCTATCTATCTATCTACCTTTCTATCTATCTATCTATCTACCTTTCTACCTATCTACCTATTTTTCTACCTACCTACCTACCTACCTACCAACCTATCTATCTATGTCTATCTATCTATATTCGTCTATAAATATATATATATATATAATATGATATAAATATATATATATACATACTCATCATATCCCCATTTCATCCCATGATTCAACGATATTTATCTGCCCCTGGACCTTCCAGGCATCCAAGGGCAGAATCGCCACACGAAAGCCAGCAGCGGTCACTGAGGCACCTAGGGATTTTCATCAAATCGGATCCAGGCGCTGGATAATGATGATATCAGTATCATTAATGAAATTGGTTAATACATATTAATAATAATTATAGTGATGCTGATTCATAATGGAATATGAATGGTGAATCAACTATAAATGTGGGGATAAATCATTAATAGTGATTAATCATGCTGAATCGTGATATAATGCGGGAAATCCAATCATAGTCAACTACCAGTTGGGCATGATTTATACCACCCATTTATGGTGATTTTGAGGATGGTTTGTTATTGGGTTTACCACATGATTAATTATGGCTCAGCATCAAATTATTTCCACAGTAATAATCCAATAGTACAATGTTATTCACCATGGCGCTTTAAACATTGCTTGATTAGTGATATATACTCACTGATCAACTGTCGATTAATATCAGTATAATACCACTACTGATATAGTTTCAGGCAACTACTACCCAGTTATATATTATGTTTTTAATACTCAGTACTATCTATCATCATGTCTATCGATATAGTTAATTAGTAAGTATTAATCCATATCTGCAGTGCGTACAGTAACATGAATATTAGTAGTTATCATCCAGGAGTTTTATAGTTGAATAAGTATCGCATTGCACGGATCTGATTTGTAGTTGAGTAATTTTTGATGTGATCATGAATTCAGTACGGACATAGATTTTCTGGTATAACTATAACTATGTATACCCGACCTATCAATATGTCAGATATTTCATGAGACTATTATTCTCCAGAGTGTTACATCAAGTTACACCTCCGGAGTCCGAAATATGTCGGATTTTTTTATATGTCCAGACAATTCCATTCTTATGAAGATATAGATGAGTTGAATGGAAATCCCCCAACTGAATTGGAGGTTTAGTTCGCTGGGAAAATCATCGAACTGAATTGGAGGTTTATAGCTGGGAAATCCACTATAGCACGGAACAAAAACCCTATTTCTCTATGAATGGTTTTTTTTTCATGCTAGCTGCAGCTGAGGCTCAAAGCGTCTTTGCCGCCAAGGGCATGTCCAAATGAGCCAAGCCTTGGTGTTTTGTCCAGCTGGTCATTTAATTGTTGAGATTTAATACAATTTACTGCGATTTAATCGTGCCCTGGATTTTGTTGTTGTTGGATTTTGAAAGTTTTTGATGCATTTTGTTGTTTTTTCTGTTTTTTTTGGCTTAGTTCTCGGTTTTTTACATCCACTGACAAAGTTGCTTTGTTTCCCAAATTATATAAGCAGAACATCATGCCACCATCAACTCCAGCATTCTTCCTTTCCTAGGTACTTGGTTTTCAAATTTTACTCCGCAAACTAACATGACTATGAAATATCACAATTTTCAATAGCAATCTGTTTACAGCAGGGTAACCACCAACCAACACCCAGTGACCATATCCTTGATGTTCGGTGCCGAGGTACTGGAGAGAGCTAACTCATTAGCAGCCTGGAGGAGTTCTACTTTCAGTTGCTTGGTTTAGGGAAAAAGGTATGACCAACACATAACTAAAAACAACAGTATAATATATACCTAGGGTATGTTGAAAACATATACCAAACATATATATATATATAATTATATATATATACACACCAAACGGTATATCTGGGTATGGGTAACTATACTTAGGGCATTATGCCCCGGCATATCGTTCAATCTGAGGACTTGGCCCAAAAATGAATGTGGGTCTACAAGCCAGCCTTCGATATGACGTTATATATACATACACAAAAGAAATTGACAAATATGGAAGTTGTAACAAGCCTGAAGCCTGGTTCATCCAACTGATTATCACCGGATATCACCGGTAAGACACCATGATAGGGATTAGAATCGCTCGTGGAATCAAGAACTAGATTTACCGTCTGCTTGCTGAGGAAACAAACATCTACATTATTCCCAACCAGGGGTAACACGGCTTGTCAACTTCACAATTCATGTCTGCTTGGTGGTTGAGCCACCCCTCTGAAAAATATGAAACCCTGTTAGGGTGATTACTCCTAATATATGGAAAGTCATAAAATTCCATGGTTCCAAACCACCAACCAGATTTATACTGGATAAATTAGTATAATTTCAGAACCCTGGAAAAGGGCCATCGCGTCTATTTTCCAGTAGTTGCCCCAATCCTAACCGTCATAAAAAAGTGACGTCACCACGAGAGGTCGATCTAAATCATCCAGATTATCCTCAGTTTATCCCCATCATATCCCAATGTTACCAACATGTTTGTTGGTTAAGTCAGCATTTTTTCATGCTTGAATCACTATGAAATCACAATAAATCACCACTAAGGAGCCGTGTCGCCAAAGCGTGCTGTGGGCGCGAGAAGCATCGCAGGCCTTCATGAAATTTGGTTGAGTGAAGTGGATTTAAGTGGAAAGTGTGTGTGTATATATATATATATAATGCCCGTTTTTTTTGGTCGATCTTCAAATCAATCAGAGCTGGTTTAAAGTCCTTCCAATCATTCAATTTGCTAAGTCTGGCAGAAAATGTGCCCCACAAAGTTCACACAGCTTCCCCGCACAGCCAGTATCACCACCATCGACAACCATCACAGGGCATTTGCTCAGTTGAAGGGGCGACTTAATAAAAAGTTGACCGGAAATCAGGAAACCATTTTTTAATGTCCCTGCAATATGGATGTTTTTTGTAAATGTTCCTTTGAAATCCGTGTTTTTACCCATTGAAACGTGCGGTTTCATTTTCTCGCCAGGACTGTTCCCTCCAATTTCTGCCAGAACTTGGCGCCCAGGTGCAAGAAGCCGCGATAGAATCTTCGAACGCCACCCTCCTTCCAAAGAGTTTGAGCCACCTTAGCCATGCCCTCGCCATTCCTCGGAGTCTGGAGATTTCTAGGAGTCTGGAACCAGTGGCGCCTGGGTATTTGTACATGACATTACCCTCTGGTTATGACTAACATAGCCATGGAAAATGGCCCATTTATAAATGGTTTACCTATTAACAATGGTGGATCTTTCCATGGCAAACTGTTAAATAACCAGATGATATCACAAAGACAACGTAATCACATCACCATAATTCACCATACATTTTTAAAGGAATACCTGGCTTTGAAAATGGGGTAATTAGCCACCCACCAAGTAGCAGATATTTATATGTCATCCCTCCACTGCCGGGCGTCTTGTACTGATATTCCATAATGGTACGCAGCCACATCAGTGGCACAATGTACATCACCTGATCTCCGCAATGAATGGATCATGGGGTAAAAAAAAGGGAAGCAATGAACAAATCTCAACAGTTCTGTAGGGCACGGCTTTCAGGAAGAGTTTCTGTTTTTCTTGTTCTTTGGACCATTGGCATGGGGCCTGTCCTAACTTTTTCTGCTTTTGAAAAGCGCGCTTATCAACACTGGAATCAACACGTCATGCAGGCTGGATGGTTTCATCCACTCCCAGGGACAGCACAAGGATTCCAAAATCAGCAACACACACACCAAACCAGGCAGGACACGTCGACAAAATCATATACCCCTACTTGGGATATCTCTGGATGATTTATGATAGCCCCCGTTCACAATGCTGTTGTATGTTGTGTTATTGTGAATTTTACAATATATGTACATTGATCCCTTCCCCCGTTCATAGTAAACATCCTTCAGAGCACCATTGTGTAATAGGGTATTCACACATGTCTGAGACCATTAACCATGAGGGTGTTAAGGGTTAAGGGAATGGACATAATGCTAGTAAAGCGATAGTAAACCATCCTTAATTTTCAACATCTATGGGTGGTATAAACCATCAAAATATGGGCGGTGTATGAATTAAATTATTGCTGTTCTAAAAGAAATCAAAAACAAAATCCAATATGTACGTACCCCTATTTCAGAGGATTTATGATGATTTATAGTAGCATGGTGTACTATAGTGGATCCCAACATTCATGTTAGAATTAACCATAGTTCAACGGTATGAACATGAACCATACAAACCCATATGCTCCATGTATAGTATATTTACCTACACTTGGGCCATTTGTTGGGTAAATGTAGGTCAATATTCCATACATGGAGCATATGGGTTTGTCTGAAAATAGGGTATATTCCCAATTATAGCCATTTAATAGGGATAATGATCATTAACCATTGGGTTTAGGGGTACACTATTTTCAGACACACCCATATGGGAAACTATGGCTATTTGATCTTCAAAACCGCCATGCTCCGATGCCCTGCCATGCCCTGCCTGTGCACATCCCCCCGCCATCCCGCTGATCAGCGCCGCGCTCACCGTGCTGGGCGCCAGCAGGTTGCTCGGCGTCATGGGCTGCTCGTGCGCCGCGTGCGCCGCATTGGCCATGGCGAGGCAAACCGGGACGGGGTTGGGATTTATATGGGATCTAGTCATTGTTTAAAGATGGGGAAATTCATGTTGATGGATTTATTTGATTTTTGAATCTGGGGAGATTAATGTTGATGTGCTTTTTTTTTTTTCCTGAAGCTGTTGGGATGCTGTTTTAATGCTGATTTTGGACTGGGAGAACACCTTTCTGCTCCTTGATTTGCCACGGAAAACAACGAAGTGCCAATTATAGGCTCTTTCTTGAGAAAACACAAAAGTTGGATTTTCAAACTTTACTCGATGTTCCAACGACAAGGTTGTCTTTTGGTCGCTGAAAGACTATTGTTTTTGTTCACTGCTAAGCGCTCTCCTCATGTAGAAGGCGGCATAGCTTTCTTTGTTTCAGGGGCTGCTGAGCTGAGTCACGTCCCATGCGGCTGGCAATGGAAGAGGCTGCGGACAGAAAGACAAATCAATCCGCAAGCCCATTGATGTTTCATGCAAACCCCGGCAGTTGCCATCCATATCCATCCATGATCCTGCAGATAATCCCCAATACAATAGGTTTAACACGGTTTAACCGTTTAACGCCCAGTTTACCATCACCAATCAGGGCCCCCAAAGAACGCATGCTGAAACCATCCGGGTTCCCATGAGCCATGACAAAAAGGATAACGCCTTTGCCAGCTGGTGGTCGAGCTCGGGATCCTCGCAGTACTGTTGAACAAATTCAGAACATGGGATAACATGGGACCATTGGGACTATCCCAGGATATCCTTAAACGGCATGCAGCATGATGGTTGCCGCAAACGCTTTGGACTTCAAGAGCCGAAGTTCTTTCAGTGGGGACTCAACGTTGGGGAGTGTTTCAACAAGGGGTTGTGGTGTCTTTGTGGAGATTAAAGAACAAACAAATAAAAAACGGAAAGGCCTGCTGTGAGCAGTGGATTTCAATCGTCTGGGGTAGATGCCACCCACCAACCAAAACAGATTATTGTACCCACTAACTAGCATAGCTGCAAATTCCCATAGGTAGCTGTCAAATGGATTTGACCCCCGCTTCATCGACAAAAAAAATTGGTTTGTTTTGCAGTTCTAGTAATCAAACACGGTGTGCTGGAAAATCCAAGAATTATATTTGGTTTTCACAGCGAAATGCCATTTATACGGGATTTTCCCACCAGCTACGCTTTTTTTGGCACCGAAGAGTAAATGTTTCAACATGTTCAACTACCAACCAGCAGTCCTGGGTCGACTCTTAGCCGCCGTGCGCTTGGCCTGTCCGCTGAAGATGGTAATGGATGGATGATGGTACCCGGGGTACCCGGGGTACCCCCATTTCAGGAAACCTCCAAATGACCAACACCCAAGAATGAAGAGCCTCTCGAAATTGTACTTTGGAAATCCACATTCCACAGTGCTTTGGGGAGCGTATGGCAAACATGCGATATGAAAGGACAAATGTGTCCTCTCGGGAATATCTTACCGCAACGGGGCAAACAATACCCACAAATCTTCCAAGCTAAACTCTGTTCTAAATCTGTCGGTTCAAAAGCAAACCAACGTTCCACATGAACAGTCACATTATTGCCATTGAGGCAAAATATACAAGGCACGCTTCGGTGAAATCAGAAAGGCAGTGCCATCTAGGGATTGATAATGATTATTCAGAAATGCTCGAGATGGCCTTGGAAAATCCCAGAAACATCCTTGAATCTTCGACACCCTTGCCCCAAGCTGAACCTTGACTGGAGCCTTAGGTTCGGAGCCATGGAACCTCGAAATGCGTCCAGTGGAGCAACAGATTCTTGTCTCGTTCATGTCTAACCAGGACCATGCAGGAGATGCCCTGCAAATCAACGATCCAAGAAGCCGAGAAAAAGTGGGAACAGTTCATATAGTTCCGACTTTTTGTGTAGAATTCATCAACCATTAACATTCATCAACCATTCACATTCATTCACCACGCGCTTATTCATTCACTGCAACCTCTGAGTCCACCACTCCGGCTCCGCGGGCTCCGCGGGCTCCGGCTCTGCGGGCTCCACCGGACGTGAGCAAACCTGGTCCGAGGTCCATCCATGGGACGAGGTAGACTGATTCTATATCTGGGGATGTCCTGCCCCGAAGAATTCGTGGGACACTGGCACAAACCACCATAAATCACCATTAATCACCATAAATCATGTGGCAAGCACATCTCTGAATCATTGACACCCAAGTGTGGTAGTTTGGAACATTTTGGATCTATATGACATGCCCTCGAACAAATCAAACATCCTATCACTGGTCATTTTGTTTTCTCCATCCCGCAGAGTTTCATTCAGCAGGGGTAAATTCAAGAAGAAACTACCTATGGCCTATGACTGGAAGGAATCAGTTTCTTTTATTCACCATGACTTTCTAGCGATTTCTTCCATTTTGGTACCTCGTGGTGTACCTTGGGTCCAATTTCCCAAGCCTCCTCGATTGGCACTCTTAATGGCACATCTTCCTGCGTCATCTGGGCAAAGAACTGCGGGAGCTCAGCAGCTGTCCTGGGCGATCCATGGAGATCCATGGAGATCCATTGGTGCCATGGGAATGGCCATGAGACAACTTGGGGAAAAACAAAACATGTCCATTTTGAAAGGCTGATTTGGATAGAACCTGATAGAACCCCTTCAAGCTCTTGACAGTATTCCGACGATTTGCAACAGTAAGACCACCCCCAGGGCAGTTTTGGGTTGAATAGTTTCACATATAGTTTCACAACGGCTATCCCAAGTACGTTACATCCGAAGCAACAGGAAGCACCGAACACCAAGTCTCTGATTTGATCCTTCCTGGAAAGAAGCGACTGATGCATCAGCTGACAGGTTCTGGCCAGGGCTTTCTGCATGACTCACCTCTGGCTGGACCGATTCCACCTTAGCCAATCGTCATCCTATGATATCCCGTTTCCCGACTAGCCTTTGACACTCAATGATTGCAAACAGCGCGCCTTTGTGAGCAAAACCATTCAGGGTCAAGTGTTGCAAGAAATGAGTGTGGATCAGACCAGAACCCAAAATGAATGGTTCATACTCGGTTTCATTGATTAACTCGAAGATTCTCTCCCAGCATATGATATCATATGTATATACAAAATAAAACCCTTCAATATCCAACGTTGTTGATTAATGTTGATTATATATCTACATGATAACCTATCATACTTCATACAATCAACATCAATCAACCCTATAAAAAATCTGTCATTCATTACTCATCTCATCATCCAAGCGTCCTGCGAGGCCTGGGAGACCTTCATCCCCTGGTCGCGGCCCTGGCCGCCCTGGCTGTCCGTGTCCACGGGCGCCGCCAGTGGATCCACCGAGTCGCTCCGCTGGCTCTCGGGCAGCGCGGCATGCGGTGCGGCAGCCGCCTGGGGCATGGAGAAAAGGGGCTGGGATGGCCGGAAAAATCGGAAAAATATCACTTGGCCTGGATCAAGATGGATCAAATATCGAGATTTGATTTTTTGGGAGCTGACAACTTGTGACAAATTGTGACAACATGATGAAATCATGATGAAATCGCAATCTAAAAGGAAACAAGTGATTTCATAGCTTAAACAAGTATGGCAGCAATCACGTACCCCAATCACTTCATGTTTGGGAAGATGTAAAAATACATAGCAAGGCCAGCAATTCACAAGACTGATGTTTTCCCCAAGGCTACAGTGACCATGGCTTGAATTCATCTATGGGCTGTGGTCTGGCAAAAGGTCTCTCCAAAGTATCCAGGATTGTTGACGGCCAAACCCCTTATACCCTCGTACAGTAGTTCAGTAGTTCACATCCTACAAATAAGTTCGGGTTGTGCGCTAATACCCATGTTGGGAAAGATCGTAGGTTTGGACGCAGACCCATTTTTATAGTGTGATCAACCTAATTCATAAACCCCATTGATTGCCGGATTCCTATCAATCTCCGCAAAACATTTGGTTGCTTGGGCTGCTAAACCCCCACCCAGTACCATCATCTACCCTCCAGGTCTGCAGCAAACATGGGATTCCTGCTATATAGGTTCATCCACAGTGCTTATCCTCAGTTATCAGTTGACATTGTTCAAAAATGGGCTATACTTCGTAGGCAAACTCAATCAGTGGGCAAAATGAAGGTTTTGTCCATTGGAATGATGATCCGACTTGGTGATACGCCCCATCTTCTCCTCCAACCACTGCATGGTTGGTTGATGAAGACGTCTTAAAATGAAGTTTAGACACATTATCCCAGTATCAAATATATTCATGATTGTATCCGCTCCCCAATTGTTCAGCGAAATGTTGGTGTAACACTGTACAACCAACCCTATTATTATCAACCAATCAAAGCATACAATAACAGTTGGAAAACTTGATGGGGAGATTATGGCCTTCTACCGGTCCAATAGTCACTTTTTATATATATATATATATAAATATGAATATGTGCATACATATATGTGTGTATGTATATGTATATATGTATGTGTCTATAATAAAAAATACATATATATATATAAATACATTATAGGAAGTAGATACATAGCACATGAATATATAATATAACTATATAACT
Organism: Cladocopium goreaui; assembly: GCA_947184155.2. Lineage (NCBI taxonomy): Eukaryota > Dinophyceae > Suessiales > Symbiodiniaceae > Cladocopium > Cladocopium goreaui. The sequence continues at coordinate 922,387 of CAMXCT020003334.1, forward strand.
ATAGGTAGCACGTAGGTACTTTGAGGGAGTATGTGTGCTACGTAGGTCGTTTCAACGGCAGCATGTACCTACTAAATGCGAAGCTGGTAGTCAGAATCGCTGCAAACACCTAGCAAATACGAGGCTGGACCTCAGAAATGCTGCCAATAGCTTGCAAATAGAAGGGAACGGGGTGCTACACGGGGACCCACGCCATTGGGGGAGACACGTTACACAAGACCATATATACACATTCTCTATTATATAGATTTATATGTCCCCCTAGAATTATTAACCAACAGCCAACCAATAATAATAGTTGGGTAATAATTGAAGGGAATATTATTTTTCCCTTTATTCTATATAGTCCCTCTCTTCAATATTTAACCAATGAACTAATAATGCTTGGGCACTAAACACATATACCATCCATATACATATATACCGATAAAATCCCATAAATTTGTTCCAATGCCAATTATCTACATTTTCAATAATTGATTCAGACATGGAAATAATGGGTAGTACCCTCCAGTACTCAAACATGGTTTGCTGGGAAATCAACCATTTAGTTCGTTGATTCTCCCAGCTCCAAGCCTCCATTTCGGGGATTTTCACTTGCCATGTTTGATTACCGGAGGGTAAAATGAATAACAAACGAATCGGTGATTAAGCTACAAATCCCTAGAAGAAAATACACATTAAGCCCATTAAGCTATAATTCCCGAGAAAAAGATAATTACATCATTACGTTATCATATAAGTTATAATTCCCTACAAATCCCCATAGCAATGTCCCTCCACCGCCTCCGTCATTGCTGCCACCTCCGGTGGCGACGCTGGCTCCGTGGTCGCCACCGAGGCGCCCGGCGAGGCCAGCGAGGCCGGCGAGGCGGCACCTTCGGGGTCGGGGGGACGGGATGGGGATGGAAAATCCTGGGATTTTATCGAGATTTTATTGAGATTTGATTGGGATTTTATGGAGATTTATGGGATGGGGGGATGGGGATGGAGTTGGAGAATGATGGAGATGATTTGATGATGAATTGTCTTGTGAATTCTGACATTCTGGAGCTTGAAGGGGAAGAATGGGGTGACCTGACTGGGATGTGTGAAAATAACCCGAAACCGCAGGGCAAAAGACTTGCAAAGCAACAATCGTAGGCCCACAAGCATGGAACATTTATCCAGGAATGGGGGTCGAAAAACGTTGAAAACGCAACATGTCCCGAGCTGAAGTCTTGGACAAGGTGCCGTCGGCGTCACTTGCGATGCCATCGTTCCCACTGAGATTTCTTTGCATCATCCAAGCGTCCTGCGAGGCCTGGGAGACCTTCATCCCCTGGCCGCGGCCCTGGCCGCCCTGGCTGTCCGTGTCCACGGGCGCCGCCAGTGGATCCACCGAGTCGCTCCGCTGGCTCTCGGGCAGTGCGGCATGCGGTGCGGCAGCCGCCTGGGGCATGGAGAAAAGGGGCTGGGATGGCCGGAAAAATCGGAAAAATATCACTTGGCCTGGATCAAGATGGATCAAATATCGAGATTTGATTTTTTGGGAGCTGACAACTTGTGACAAATTGTGACAACATGATGAAATCATGATGAAATCGCAATCTAAAAGGAAACAAGTGATTTCATAGCTTAAACAAGTATGGCAGCAATCACGGACCCCAATCACTTCATGTTTGGGAAGATGTAAAAATACATAGCAAGGCCAGCAATTCACAAGACTGATGTTTTCCCCAAGGCTACACTGACCATGGCTTGATTTCATCTATGGGCTGTGGTCTGGCAAAAGGTCTCTCCAAAGTATCCAGGATTGTTGACGGCCAAACCCCTTATACCCTCGTACAGTAGTTCAGTAGTTCCCATCCTAAAAATAAGTTCGGGTTGTGCGCTAGTACCCATGTTGGGAAAGATCGTAGGTTTGGACGCAGACCCATTTTTATAGTGTGATCAACCTAATTCATAAACCCCATTGATTGTCGGATTCCTGTCAATCTCCGCAAAACATTTGGTTGCTTGGGCTGCTAAACCCCCACCCAGTACCATCATCTACCCTCCAGGTCTGCAGCAAACATGGGATTCCTGCTATATAGGTTCATCCACAGAGCTTATCCTCAGTTATCAGTTGACATTGTTCAAAAATGGGCTATACTCCGTAGGCAAACTCAATCAATGGGCAAAATGAAGGGTTTGTCCATTGGAATGATGATCCGAATTGGTGATACGCCCCATCTTCCCCTCCAAACACTGCATGCTTGGTTGATGAAGACGTCTTGAAATGAAGTTTAGACACATTATCCCAGTATCAAGAATTGAAGGGAGTATTGTTACTCCTTATATTCTATATAGTCCCTCTCTTCAATATTTTACCAATGAACTAATAATACTTGGGCACTAAACACATATACCATCCATATACATATATACCGATAAAATCCCATAAATTTGTTCCAATGCCAATTCTCTCCATTTTCAATAATTGGTTCAGAAATGGAGATAATGGGTAGTACCCTCCAGTACTCAAACATGGTTTGCTGGGAAATCAACCATTTAGTTCGTTGATTTTCCCAGCTCCAAGCCTCCATTTTGCGGATTTTCACTTGCCATGTTTGATTACCGGAGGGTAAAATGAATAACAAACAAATCGGTGATTAAGCTACAAATCCCTAGAAGAAAATACACATTAAGCCCATTAAGCTACAATTCCCGAGAAAAGGATAGGTCACTAAGTACGTTATCAATAAGTTATATATAATTCCCTGCTTTGGGATCGCCGGGGACTTTGGCACTTAGTAAACGTAGTTAGAAGTTATGTATGCCTTGCGTAAGTGATGGGTATGTTACTTAAGTGATGGCTAAGTGATCAAAACTTAGGTGGCCCTTACTATTGACTTAGGTCACTTACAAGTGTAGCGTGTGCTAAGTGTTGGTAACTTAGCGATCACTTAGCGATCACTTAGCGATCACTTAGTTTTTTTTGAAAACATACATTTTTTGATTGACTTGGGTAATCTCCCAGGAAAAGTCATGTTGCGCAGCAATTTTGGTTCCAGTCATGGCAGCTGAAAGACAGATAGATGCCGCGCAGAAATTCCTACGTGGAATTGTGTCCTCGACCTTGCACGCGGATGTCAGGGACAAGCAGGCTCAAGGGGTGCAAAGGTCTTTGGAGAAGGTAGTCTCCTTCACTGCTGCCCAAGCGGCATTTTGGCTGGGGCTTCTTCAGGCAGATCTTTGGACTGTTGCGTTTGATACCTTCCGTGAGGTTGTTGCCGCCAAAACACGTCCCGTGGAGGTCGAAAGCAACCGTGATGGTGTTACCCAAGATTTTTCGTTATTGCCTTGTTATCTAAGTGATGATTTGGCGCAGGATGTTGGAATGCCGCAATTGATTCGGATCGCTTGCTATGCCGACTGTGTCAGCATGCGGCAAAACTTACGTTGCGCAATGCATCAGAAGCCACAAAGGCAACAATCGTGGTGCCAAATGGAATACGTGCAAGCGGGGCTTGTCGCCGAAGCAACAGCACGAGATAGCACGAGATGTTTTGCCGCTTCAAGCCTGTTGTGACGAAGTATCTGACAGCGGCGGAGGATTCGAAGTATCTCTTGGAGTTGCCTGTGGCATGGGAAGAGTTGGATCAGGACATTGTGAGACGCGTCTTTCCTACGGAAAAACCGACGCAGATGACTGATCTTGCAGAAGAGAGTTGCAACTAAAATATGCCGCTGCGCAAGGATAACCGTTTATTGCAATCAAGCTCGAGTGGCCAAGTGCCAGCAAGATTTTTGGCTGATCATGTTCTCTTTGCAAAAGGCATTCAGATCTATTGCGTGGAGTACTCACGCGGTACCTTTGTGCAGATGTCTGCTACGTGCAGCATCGAAATTATCCATGGCCTTTCACAAGGAGATTCTCTTTCTGTAATGGTGCACACATTGCACGCCATGCCCAAGGCATCCATTGTCAAATGGAAGCGCCTCAGCAGACAAAAGAAACTTGATGTAAACACAAATACTGATGAAATATTTCAAAAATAATTCAAACTCGAAAACCTTTAAACAAACACATATATAAACATATATGAAACATTTTGGCTTCACTTAGAGGTCACTTAGCTCACACTTAGCCTCGCAACCTCAAAACCTAAGTACCAGCTAAGTGCCTGCTAAGTGCCTCCGGCGTTCCCAAAGTACAACATCCCCATAGCAAAGTCGGTATGAGTCAAAACCTTGGACCCTAGTGAACCCCAAATAACTGGTAAATAGATGTTCATCCTCCCAAATATAGCAAGATTGGTTTTGATACATCCCCAAGTCCCTCCGCCGCCTCCGTCATTGCTGCCACCAGTGGCGACGCTGGCTTCGTGGTCGCCGTGGTCGGAGCCTCCGACTCGGTGGGCGCCACCGAGGCGCCCGGCGAGGCCGGCGAGGCCGGCGAGGCCGGCGAGGCGGCACCTTCGGGGTCGGGGGGACGGGATGGGGATGGAAAATCCTGGGATTTTATGGAGATGTTATTGAGATTTGATTGGGATTTGATTAAGATTTATGGGATGGGGGGATGGGGATGGAGAATGATGGAGATGATTTGATGATGAATATCTTGTGAATTCTGACATTTTGGAGCTTGAAGCGGAAGAATGGGGTGACCTGACTGGGATGTGTGAAAATAACCCCAAACCGCAGGGCAAAAGACTTGCAAAGCAACAATTGTAGGCTCACAAGCATGGAACATTTATCCAGGAATGGAGGTCAAAAAATGTTGAAAACGCAACATGTCCCGAGCTGAAGTCTTGGACAAGGTGCCGTCGGCGTCACTTGCGATGCCATCGTTCCCACCGAGACTTCTTTTCGTTCGGCAGGGCGTTGGAATGTCCGGCATGCACGCCATCCCATTGCTTTGCTTGCCTCTGCAGGCAATACCAAAACAAAGCACTTCAACAACAAGAGAACATTGCCAAGAGATACTCCGATGACTTTTTGTGCAGCATGTAGAAGCAACGACCAATCTAATCAAAGGATTTATTCATTCCCAAATCAGACATTGAAGCCACAGAATAATAATGATGGTTATTTTACCCAAACAATGATTAATATGATTAATTTCTGATTAAATATATACATTATATAAAATCAATCTTTTTATTTGTTTGCCCCAATAAGACCCATGGCCCATAACCATAACCATCATCGTTTCGAGGGTATATGCGGTATGATCAGTTCAAGCCCAAACGCGCAAGCGCCACCTTCAGGCGATGCGGCCGCGGCCGTCGGCCAGCGGCCGGGCGAAAATGGGCGAAGGTCCTGCACGGGTATCCCAGGTCAAGAGGATGACTGATGCTGAAATGTTCATGAATTTTCTGGGAGTCAGCAAATAGCCAAAATAGATCAACTCATAGCCAAACAATATCAAAAAATACCAAACCAACTTAGGTTGCTGAAGTAATTGTAAGTAAATATAATCAAACTTATAACTTTGCTGAAGTTGTAGAATGATTAAAGTCTGCCAAACCAAGGGCTTGGAACGGCTGCACATCCCTCCATCCTATGACCAAAAGTTATAGACTATAGAAGTCAAATCTGAATATAGGACCCAAAACCTGCGAAAAAGGCATGGTGCTTGTCAAAGTTGCAGGGTGCTGCCGCTGCCTGGTGCGTTTCTTTATGCCAAACGAGACTTAGGCAAAAGCATTGAATAGCTACTACCCTCGAAACAATTCTACTATGTAGACAAATCCATGAAACAAGCTGGCATCCATAGCAAACAGCTTATAACAACTGAGAAGTGAATAGCAATATCATCCCCAATCATGGGGCGGAATCACTTTCCAAACAGCATATGGCTTTGTCACTAGGGGATACCCACAAATAACAAATTCATTGTTCAATATGATAATATGTTCATAGGGAAAAATGATGTTCTAATCATTTCGAATCGGCATTGGGCGCTTGTCCCCTACATAAAACAAAAAATAGTTTACTTCGTGTGATCCCCACCATATCTTCTGGCATTCTACCTGGCATATGTTCTGGCAAATCTTCTGGCATTCTATCTGGCATATCTTCTGGCATATGTTCTGGCATATCTTCTGGCATTCTATCTGGCATTCTATCTGGCACATCTTCTGGCATATTATCTGGCAAATCTTCTGGGATTCTATCTGGCATATCTTCTGGCATATTATCTGGCAAATCTTCTGGGATTCTATCTGGCATTCTATCTGGCATATCTTCTGGCATATTATCTGGCAAATCTTCTGGGATTCTATCTGGCATATCTTGTGGCATTCTATCTGACATTTTATCTGGCATTCTATCTGGCATACCTTCTGGCATTCTATCTGGCATATCTCATGGCATTTTATCTGGCATATCTTCTGGCATTCTATCTGACATTCCATCTGGCATATCTTCTGGCATTCTATCTGTCCGTTGAGGTCCAGCGGTGCACACTGAGCTGGGCAGCTCGCTCGCAGGTTGACGTCCAGCAGTGCGCACTGAGCTGGGCAGTTGGCGAAGAGCTTGGCGACGAGTTGGCAAGGTTGGCAAGGTGGAAGTGGAGGTGGAGCAAGGCGGAAGTGGAGGTGGAAGAGGCGGAGGCGAGGAGGACAGCGAGGAGGACAGCTAGTCGAGGAGGAGGAGGAGGCGGGCATGCGCTCTGATAAAATCTAACGACCCTCACCTGGCAGGTGGGGAACAACACATACAAAACTCGTATGAACCAATCGCAGACTCCGGCATCCTGCACTTGCTGTAGCCAGCTGGGAGTTTCAAAGTTCAACATGCGCGCCACTGGAGGGCTACAAGGTATAGCCGATGGAGCCGGGGAAGCCTGCATGGTGACATGGGGGATCCAGGTGATCCAAGGACTCCTGTCATTGAACGAAACACCACCTGATTCCATTGAAAGTTGGATTCCGATGGAAATGAAGTTGGATTGGGAATGGCAAAATAGTACATGGATATATATATATATTATATCATTGGGACCTTTTAACTCAAAAACCTGTTGTTGGCAATCGGGTGCTGGCACACTGGGATTCGCACAGGTGCCCAAAACGGGGTGAATGTGTCATCAAAGACCTGTTGGGACATGCCCGTTGACTGTCCATGATTTGGATTGATTGGATCATCAAACACCATTCCATATGATGTTTCAATTGTTGAACATGTCAAAAAATGGCAGGTTTGCTGGCCCGAAGAGTGGATGTTGGGAGCTGCAAGTCTAATAGCTGGTTGATGGTTTCAATGCACCTCACAAACAAACTTGTTTCTACTTGTTTTTGCCAGTCAGTGAGAAGCATGGAAAACCAATTGGAGAAACCAACAAGAAGACATCAAAAGGGAATACATACCATACCGCTTTCCTATTTTGTGTTATTTGCGACCATTATCCCTGTCCAAGTAGTTGCCTGCAAACAATTACCAATCAAAACTGGTCAATTTCATAAACGATCCAACCTTGGTGTATATCTGGCTTCTGTAAAAGCCAGAAATTCCAACCCACCACCAAGAAAACGTTCCTCAACTCCTTCCCCTATGCCTCCCTGTAGGCGCTTCGAATCTCCGACTTCCCCTGCCACGGTGTCACAGGCGACCGGGACCGCCGCAGCGACGACCGCCGTCGCGCACTCAGCGCACTGCGGGACCAGCGACGGATGGACTGACGACGCCGGGACCAGAGTTCCTCCTTCATGCGCTGCCCTGGTGAGTCCTCCAAATATGACCTGTCAGCACTTCATGTGCCACCGGTGAGCACCCCAAAAAAGAAGAAACAGTTGTGTGCGACATTTACATGGCTTAGCATAGAACATTTGGAGCAAATTTAAGGGAAACACAATTACAAATTGTTGATAGTTGTGAGCACCAACCCTGGTTGGCTTTTTAAATTTCAACCCCATCCAATGTACGCAGCTTGTGGTTTCAAACAAGAGATGTCTTTTCTGTCTGTGTGTGATTTTTGGGACACTAAGCAAAAAGACATGGTTGGTGGTTTCAACCCATCCCAAGACTATTTGTATCTATTTGTATCTATTTGTATCTATTTGTCATAATTACCCGTCCCCAAAGTCAAAACATAGACCCTGAAAATAGGACGTTTTTAGTGGAAAGCATTGCCAATCTTATATACCCTGCAAAAAATGACAAATTCTTTGCTGGTTAGTAGATATTCCCATTAATACCAAAAGACTAAAGGATTAAAGTACCCATGTAAGATTGACCTAGAAAGTAGTCCTCCAAACCCCGGCTCATGGCAGGGTCTATCTGAAAAATTGGGGCCGATGGTAAGATCATCTTTCCATGCAAAGATATGGCCTCTTCTAATCAGCTCCATGGCTGGAAAATCCCCACTTTAGTTCATTGTTTTGCCTATAAACAAATCCATTGATAGGGGATGTTCAAGTGCTATGTTTGATTACGCCAAGCGGCTTCTTGAAGGGCGACACATGGGCCACACCGCTCTTGAGCAGCCTTGGTGATGTGAGATCTGGTTGCTGGAAAATATAAATAGTAAATCTACAATAATTTAATATGATAGACCAATACATATATTATCGAAGGAAGTTTAGAAGTCAAACTTCCGACAATATGGACAGATGAAAATCAGAGCAGGGCAGAGGCAGAGAGAAGAGAAAGATTAGAAGAGAGAAGATCAGAAGAGAAAGAGTCAGAAGAAAGAAGATGCAGATGCGCGAAAAGGTAGGAAAGTCGCGAAACACTGTGTTTTTTTCCAATGATTTGTGGGTCCGGAGGGTCGAAAAGTAGGCTCGCTAAAGCGGCGGGTGCGGAGCCAGCTGGCCAGATGAGAGATGAAAATTTGCACGCCGTTGTGGCGCGAAGCACATTTTGAAGTCAAAATGTACAAAACACACCATGCGCGGACCACTTTTGGAAGTTGAGATGTCGAAAAAGTGCACGCCGTTGTGGCGCGAAGCACATTTTGAAGTCAAAATGTACAAAGCACACCATTCTCGGACCACTCTTGGAAGTTGAGATATTGAAAAAGTGCACGCCATTGTGGCGCGAAGCACATTTTGAAGTCAAAATGTACAAAACACACCATGCTCGGACTACTTTTGGAAGTTGAGATGTCGAAAAAGTGGACACACCTGTGGCGCGAAGGACATTTCGAAGTAAAAATGTTCAAAACGCTGGGGGTTCGGACCACTTTTGGAGGTTCAGATGTCGCTTCGCCGCTTCGCTTCACTACACCACACTACGTTACATTACACCACACTCCACTATACTACACTACATTACATTACACTACACTCCACAACACTACAACTACAACTACACAACTAGACTACACTCCACTACACTCCACTACATTAAATTTCACTACACTACATTACACTACACTACGCTCCACTACACTACACTACATTAAATTACACTACACTCCACTACACTAAATTACACTACGCTACACTACATTACCCTACACTACACTCCACTACACTACACTCCACTACACTACATTACAGTACACGACCTTCCACTACACTTCACTACATTACACTACACTACACTCCACTACACTACAACTACAACTGCACAACTATACTCCACTACACGAAATTACACTACACTACACTACATTACACTACACTACACTACATTCCACTACACTCCACTACACTGCACTACATTACACTACACTACAATACACTGAATGACACTGCACCACAGATAGACAGGTAGACAGGTAGACAGATAGACAGATAGACAGATAGACAGATAGATAGATAGAGATAGATAGACAGGTAGACAGGTAGACAGATAGACAGATAGACAGATAGACAGATAGACAGATAGACAGATAGATAGATAGAGATAGATAGACAGACAGACAGATAGATAGATAGATAGGTAGACAGCTAGACAGGTAGACAGATAGACAGATGAAAGAGAGATAGATAGATAGATAGATAGATAGATAGATTGGGTAATTAGATGAAAGAGAGAGAGAGAGATATAGATAGATAGATAGATCGATCGATAGATAGATAGATAGATACATAGAAAATAGATAGGTAGGTAGGTAGATAGTCAGAGAAAGAGATAGAAAGAGTGAGAGAGATCAAGCACCTTTCAGTCCATCAGTGGCTTCGCTCTGCCATCCCTGATTCACAACAACCAACCTCTCCTATAGGTTTCCTATTTTTGAAACTTCCGCCACCGCCTTGTGCGGTACTACTGGTATATAAATATAATTTAATATGTTATATAATCATATTATACATATCCATATCAAGAGATATGCATTGACATATACTAAATCCAAATCATAGAAATGACGATATCAATAGTCATGGTTTATGCTCCACAATATATGGACACTACACATGAAGCACAGATGTCAAGGAGCGGCTCGTCACTCTCTTCCTCTCGCGCTGCCAAGAGGTCCCGCAGCGATGGAAATCGCTTGGCTCGACCAGGGGTTCGACCGCCCCAGAGGGCTTCACTCGCTGCCTCATAGCCTTGCAGCAACCGAAGGTGACCAGGAGATATGTAATATATCATATTTGATAACCAATATGTTGACTATTTGAATCTCAATCTGTGTCATATCAATTGACTATATGTAGTATCATGTATAATCTCTACGTGGGATGATGTTAACAAAGCTTAGCTTGCAAATTTGCAAATGAATGAATGTTGGAAACAAACATGCATGCATGTACAGTATGCTGTCCATGTTGTGACACGACAGGGGGCGTTATTGATCATTATTGGGATAAGCAAACACTTTCTGTTAGCCAAGTCCTGCCCTGAACAGTTTACCAATTTCCAGCCATCCACACGTTCCGCTGGGTTCCTCCTAAAAATTGGATAATCCCCAAAAAATGCTGGTGTTTATCAATTGTTATAATTGTTTTATCATGTTATCACATTTTATCATCATGTTTCATCATCTTTCCATATGTTTCCCCTTGAAGTTGCCACGAATTCAGGTCTCACATCGGTGTCCAAGCAACTTCCCGGTGTCTCCACTCGTCGCCGTGCCCGCTTTGGAAGCAACAAACTCAAGCGTGGCGACTGCACACGTGGCGCCTGAAATGGCGCGACATACAAATCCATCGTAGATCTAAACCAGGAAACTACCCTCCAGTGTCATCAAATGCTGGGAAATCACCTGTTAGGAAGTAGATGGAAATCATCTACTTGGGAGATTGTCCGTTGCCATCTTTGATGAACCCGGTGGTACAACCGGTCTTGAAGATGATATATGATCTCGGAGTCCTTTTTGGGGGCTCAACGTATTTGATCTTTCCAGAGGCATTGTGCTCAAGACGAGCTGAAAAACTGAAGGTCTGCAGACGCTTCCAACCTGTCTCCTAGACATGTTTGGCAATGGGGATCGTATGTCTTTGGGATGGAAACACATGCAAACTATTTGAAAGCACCAACTGAATAAGTTTAAGAAACAACTGCATTATCAGTCAAGCTGCTGTACAGAAAGATCAGTAATTTGAACGCCTGGGCTGTTTAATTCGGGGGTACGATTTTGACAGCAACATATCACAACAATTGGGGTTGACCGTTGACTCTGTTGACCCTTCATCATCCTTCATCTTTGAAACATTCTTGAATTTCTTGAATCAATGACCAACCAGAACTGGTTGGTGGTTGACCTACCCCTCTGAAAAATACTAGTCAATTGGGATGATTATTCCCAATATATGGAAAGTCATAAAATTCATGTTCCAGACCACCAACCAGTATATACATATTATACATTATATAACCATATATATAACCAAACCACCAACCAGAGAATTACTTGAAACCACCGAGTTTTCAACCCAGTGACCATTGCTTCGTCCCTCGCTTGGGATGCACAGATTACATCTGCCGGCTGGGGGCTTCCTGTGGCTGGAGCTGCCTAGGCAGCCAGGAAAGCGATCAGTGCGATCAGTGGTGTCCAGGCAAGCGATTGGTGGCTTCAAATCATGAGTCAATGGGGTCCTCCCATTTTTCGGGGGGTTGAACATGGTTGAAAAGAAAACATCTTCGAAAGCACTAACCAAATAAAGACTGCGGGTGGACTAGACAATGACAAATCATGACAAATCATGACACATCATGATCAATCCATCTCCCAAATAGCACCAGTGTAACATTGATCTTGAAACACATGGATCACAATTCCAAAGTTGGGCATGGTTTCAGTTTTCTGCGTCTTGGATGCTGTTGGATCCTACAACCAGTCATCTCTTGAAGATGGTGAGGTGCCATAAAATCACCATCAGCTGAGGCATACACCCAGTAGTACAATACATCCTAAATATACCCCTTCTGACACTAGTTCTACATGAACAATCCTTTGCTAAAACAATATCCAATAGTACATTTGTTTCTTTTTTGATCCCTGACTCAAGTTGCAGGGACGACTTCTGCTACCAAACGTGGTGATTGATCACATTGTATACACATGGCACTGGGCATCACAGCAGAAAATCAGCACAGAAACCAGCAACCAAAGATCTGGTCAGTTGGCTCGCTGTTGAATCACCGCCAAACCTACTTTTTGTCATAATGAGGGGCCCACCACCAAACAGTGATTTCATGTATTTTCATCTGCAGTGACAACGGTATCCCTCAAATTGAGCATGGGATATCAGGGGGCAGTAAATTCTATCAACCCAGGGTTGACGGATATGTAGGTGTGCCTGAAAATTGAGTATATATAGGCATAATTCAGGAAGTTTCACAGGGGAAATATCATGATGAAGTTGATGAAGCAGCTAATTTGCAGTTGCCCCGTTCTCCAACAAACTCATATGTGTAACTATAGACAATAACATATTATATATATATTGGGGGGGTTCTTAGAATGGTGGATCCCGAAGTCACCATGTGTCGCAATACTGAGTCAGGGTCATCACTTGGATGATGGTACCGGGTACCCCATTTTCCGGAAAGCTCCACATGATCATATGGGGGGTTCCCGAACTACGGATATCCCCAGATCATCCAAATTTTCATGGTATGTTCCAAAAAAAAACATCCAGCGTTCTGGGGGTACCCTCATGACTATAGAAACCTCCATATATAATCATAAGTGTGGTATCATAACCATATCCATAACATAACCATAACCATATCCATAACCTCCATACATAACCATATCCATAACCCTGGTTGGCAAGTCCTTAAGTGTGGTATCCAATTTTGTAGCTGGGGAAGCCTCCCATCATCTCCCATCTCCCGCCTCGGAGGTGCATTCAGGAAAGGGCGCAAATCTCGCAGCCTGGGCAGAGGTCTACCTGTGACTTTGCCACCCAAACATGGGAGAGAATGTGTACATACTACCCTCTGGTAAACTAACATACCTATGGAAAATCACCATTTTCAATGGGTAAATCCACTATAAATTGCCATGTTCAATAGCTATGTTAAATAACCAGGGGGTATATCTATAATGCGTATATATATATATATAGTATACATGAGTACATGTAACACATTCATTTCTTGTAATCTCATATACAGTAATTACTATAGATTACTATAGCATATATACGCTTTTAATATTGGGACATTGGCCATCCAAAAAGTCAATGGCCATGTCAGGAACCGATAAAAATTGGAGCTACCTACCATTAATATAAGGCCTAGATTCAAGGAATATCCCCATAAAATATGGTCTTATATGGTACTAACGTACCTCCATTTTAGGATCCTGAAATTCCACTTGAAAAAGTTGGAACAAAAAACAATTGCAGTAGGTATCGTCAACCCAAATATCGGGTAGTTAGAAAAGAGAAACCAACATGGAAATATGCACATTTCAATACAAACATTGGGGATACTGACATTAAACAACAAACATCAAAGTCTTGACCATTCCAAGAGAAGTGGAATTGATTAACGATAATGACGTGTAGATCGTGTAGATTTCGGGATTGCCTTTTTTTGGCACATTTGGCTGGCCATTTCTTTTGATTTTTATGCCCTCCATTTTGCGGGACTCATCTTCAGCCCTACCCCTTTCCGAAGCCCCCCCATATCCATTACTTTTGGCGCTAAATTTGGCATAGACCCTGGGGTGGTGTTAGCATAGTCAAATAGTACTTTTTGTTTCTTTGAAGTTGTGATCTTGAACCCAAAAAAATCGGCCATAATCACATGATTTATAGAGATTATCCATATAATCCATTATCAATGTAATCCCAAAACCTAAAAGCCTATGACCCATGGCAATTTTTCAATTCGTGGGATATTACTTTTTACTATAATAATCTAATAATGGATCCTAATGAATGGTATCATATCTTGATAGGATGACAAGTCATTTGACCCAATGTGGGAGGAAACATCAACCGAGTATGATGTTATAAGGAAGACCTGGTCACCCAGCAGCAGGAATTATCAGTCACTGTTGTTACAAGAATCCGTTCCCATTTCTGGTGCCCATCAATCTGAATTGCAACCAGTTTAATTATGAATTGTTCAATCATAATTTGCTGAAACAATGTGTAAATATATGTTAATTCATATTATGTAATTTTGAATGAACAATTCATAATTAGTTCAAATGATTTGGTAAATCAGCTGTTCAATACAAGATGATTTGCTGAACATCATAATGTGACCAATATTTTTTGTAAGGCTGTACTTAAGCAAATCACCTCACAGCATATGGGGGTCCGTAGCCCCCCTCCCGTGTGAGGTCCTGAGCGCTCAGGACCTTGTACCACCTCGAGGTGACTATCTTAACTACAGATGAAAAAAAATCCAACTAGGGGGTTACAAGGTCAAACGGCCTGCCCCAATCTACGCTGGGGTGAGGAGGTACAAGGTCCTGAGCGCTCAGGACCTCACAGGGGATGGGGGTTGGTAGCCCCCCTCCTGTACAAGGTGATTTGCTTAAGTACAGGTGGAAAATTAAAAATATTCAGGATGGGAATTCACTGCGAATTCATTCGGTTTCCTTTTCAGTAGTAGGCTTGTACCACGTACCCATTTGAAACTTTGGGGTCATCTCCGCACAAACAGAATCAGCAGCCAGCATTCCTTTCCCCAAATCCCAAGTTTCGCTCAGTGGGCAATCACCACTGCTAAGGCTAATCAAATGTAGGTCAAAGCTAATCTCATTGCTGCTCCCCACCCTCTTCCTGGATCTTCTCTTCTGCCAAAACCATTTCCTCTTCAATCTGAATATCCCTCACAAAAAGATCATCGCAATCACAATCGTTTGAGATGCAGTTCAATGCTGATCTGTCTCGCCTCATGTAAAGGCAAGTCATGGCATATACTTAAAATGATTGGTGATTCAACATAATATAACCAGAACTAAATAATGACTAAGCTTATGAAAAACTTGCAGCCACAGACTGGGCCAGGTCAAAATAGATTTTTTTTCATTTTTTTTTATCATTTTGGTTATCATTACATTTTTATCATTTATTTTATCATCTTCATTTTTTATCATTTCAGGTATCATTTTTTATCATTTTTTAATCATATTTTTATCATTTTTTTCATTTTTCATTTTTTTTATCATTTTTTGATCATTTTTTAAATCATGTTTCATCATTTTTGCTTCCAGTGGTGCAAAAATTTTCCAAGAAATGGAAAATTACAATTTTCCTCGTGTTTTTTTATTTGTTTATCATTTTTTTCATTTTTTCATTTTTTTTATCATTTTTCATCATTTTTTATCATTTTGCATCAATTCCACCACTGGAAGCAAACATGATAAAACACAATGATAAAACACAATGATAAAAACATGATAAAAAAATGAAAAAAATGAAAAAAGTGAAAAAAACGAGGAAAATTGCAATTTTTCATTTTTTTGAAAATTGCAATTTTCCTCGAGTTTTTTTTCTCATTTTGTTATCATTTTGTTATCATTTTTTCTCATGTTTTTATCATTTTTGTTTAACATTTCTCATCATTTTTTATCATTTTTCATCAATTCCACCACTGGAAGCAAAAATGATAAATACATGATAAAAAATGAAAAAAATGATAAAAAAAAGAAAAGCACGAGGAAAATTGTAATTTTCCATTTTTTGGAAAATTTTTGCACCACTGGAAAAAATGATGAAAAATGATAAAAAAATGAAAAAATGAAAAAAATATGATTAAAAAAATGATACCTGAAATGATAAAAAATGAAGATGATAAAATATATGGTAAAAAAATGATGGATGTAATGATAACCAAAATGATAAAAACATGAAAAAAACTATTTTGACCTGGCCCAATTTGTAGCTGGCTCGGTTCTTCATAAGACTAAGCCAATTCAAAGTTACCGATTCAGAAACTTCTTCCAGTAGCACAGGTAATGGAACCGAACTTCCTCGCTGTTGATGCTAGCATGGAAGGCTCAAAAATTGCAAAATACTATTTGACTATCTTAACTGCAGGCCAGGACCCGTGCCACATGTAACGAAACAATCTGCCCTATCTATATTATGGCAAAGTGAAACGTTTTCAGGAATATCAATGCCATCCAATACCCAAAACGTACATTGGTTTCCCAAATTTATCTTGGTATGTTGAAAAACAGGCAGATTTGTAGAGTGGAAACCATGAATCACATGAATCACATGACATATCTTGCTATCCCCAACAAATTCACAAAAAAAATAGGACCACTCAACATCAATCATCACAACCCCAACCCTTGGAACAACCCCCACCTGGTAGCGCAGAGGTTGACCTGGCAATGCCCAGCCACGAATGGCGCTTAGATTCTCATTTTCCATGTTCCACTGCTTAAACGATTTTAAACGTATACCACACCTTTGGGGGACAACCAAATGGTTGGAAGACGCAAACTTACTGTCAAGAGTTAACATTTAAATCATTCAATGATCATTCAATGATATGAAATGAGATGGATTTGGATGGACAAAATCTGAAACAATTAGACGGAAAATAATTAATGTCAACCCAAGATCAATAAATTCTGGTTGAATAACATTTCGGGTCATGCCCCCAAAAAGAAAATTATTACATAATAATATAATATATATATATTATATATATATATATAATAAAAACATAAAATAATATAAAATACAGGAATATATGATATGATATGATATAATATAACATGATAATTATGATATAATAAAACACAATATGATATAAATTGATATAATATAATCACACAATATAAAGAATTTGAATGAAAACAAAAAAAACATGCATATATAGCACCCACACAGCTATGTCAGCTACGAGTATTGAAAGGGGATAATTATATATGGATAAAGATAAGTCAGTGGATTGAATGGGCTCCCCGTTTTCAAACAAGTCCAAATGGGCTCGAGTTATGTTTGGAATCCCATCCACTAGTCCGATACATGATACATCCACCAATCCCAGATAGTTTTTTTAACCAACTTAGCTATCATCCCTATCATCAAAAAATATGACTCCCCATTTTTTATCATGTGTGTGGTTTATATAAATCCCATGGTCAATACTCACTATATGGTTGATGGTCATCCCATCCATGATAAGGATCCTTATAGTTATTATAAATCCCTATGAACCATTGGATGACTAGCCCCGTTTTTAATGGTTATTAACCATGAGTATTGACCATAGCTCATATAAATCCCATTGGCTGGTTGGTTGGTGTTGGTTGAATCGCTGTTTTCCAAGGCGAATCCCACCTCGCCGCAGGTCGATGACATGGACCATGCTGACAGCCAGGTCAGCCACGTCTGGAAGAGGTTCTTCGATGTAGGCGAAGTCTCCTGCGAAACGTTTCTTTCTCGAACGCTGTAGGGTTCAATTTTTATGGGGAATTTACGGGACTTTATCCGTACCTAAATAACCATGGATTTTTGGGGATATTCATGATTTAAATCTATTTAAATCATTGGTTTTGGAGAGATTTCCTACAATTCGGATGAACCCGACTCCTAGCCAGGGAACCAACAGCTCAGCTGACATTGATTTAGGGTTTAATGTTGTTTTTAAGGGGGAGTACCTTAACATCTTAGTGGCTAGTCTCTCTACAACTTGTGTAGAACTGGATCAATCCATAGTTGACTGGATTCGGGCTGCATTGGAAACTACTTCCTGATGTTCAGCCCTTTTTTTTGCCTATCAAAATATCCCCGGGAGAAAGTTCCAAAATGGCAAACAAAAATATGAACATGTGTCAAAGCACAAACCAGTCTCCATCTGCAAACGGCTCACCTGACTCAGTTGACTGGCCGGAGAACATATCGAGAACCACCCGAGGCAATTCTACATCCTGACTCTCTGCAACGCATTCAGCCGATGGGTCACCGCACTGAAATCTACCTGAGGACTCTGGCACTGCTGAACCCAGATCTTCCTGTTGCGATTCCTCCTCTGCATCCTTCTCATCAGGAAACTCGTTGTAGACTTGGGTCTTCTGAACATCATCGGAAGTATCATGCTCATCACCAGCTGGTCTACTCTGCTCAACAGACTCAAAGTCACTCATGCGCTCAGGTTCGTCCAACTCAACCTGAGTATCTTGACTTGCGTCATCTGGAGCAGACCCGTCTAAGAAAGATTCTTCGGGGATGTTCATTCCATTGTTCTGGCCAAGAGCAATCTGAGCATCATGAGGCCTCATTGCCTCAGAACTACCATCTGCATGTGCAGCAGCAACGCATTCAGTCGATGGTTGACCGCACTGAAATCCACTTGAGGACTCTGGCACTGCTGTACACAGATCTTCTTGTTGCGAACCCTCCCCTGCATCCTTCTCACCAGGAAACTCGTTGTAGACTTGGGTCTTCTGAACATCATCGGAAGTATCATGCTCATCACCAGCTGGTCTACTCTGCTCAACAGACTCAAAGTCACTCATGCGCTCAGGTTCGTCCAACTCAACCTGAGTATCTTGACTTGCGGCATCTGGAGCAGACCCGTCTAAGAAAGATTCTTCGGGGATGTTCATTCCATTGTTCTGGCCAAGAGCAATCTGAGCATCATGAGGCCTCATTGCCTCAGAACTACCATCTGCATGTGCAGCAGCAACGCATTCAGTCGATGGTTGACCGCACTGAAATCCACTTGAGGACTCTGGCACTGCTGTACCCAGATCTTCTTGTTGCGAACCCTCCCCTGCATCCTTCTCACCAGGAAACTCGTTGTAGACTTGGGTCTTCTGAACATCATCGGAAGTATCATGCTCATCACCAGCTGGTCTACTCTGCTCAACAGACTCAAAGTCACTCATGCGCTCAGGTTCGTCCAACTCAACCTGAGTATCTTGACTTGCGTCATCTGGAGCAGACCCGTCTAAGAAAGATTCTTCGGGGATGTTCATTCCATTGTTCTGGCCAAGAGCAATCTGAGCATCATGAGGCCTCATTGCCTCAGAACTACCATCTGCATGTGCAGCAGCAACGCATTCAGTCGATGGTTGACCGCACTGAAATCCACTTGAGGACTCTGGTACTGCTGTACCCAGATCTTCTTGTTGCGATTCCTCCTCTGCATCCTTCTCATCTGGAAACTCACGGTAGACTTGCGTTGCTTCACAATCATCATCCAGCAATGCGTCCAGTACATTGCCCACCCTTTGCTGACACAGCGGTTCACCATTCATGGGCTCATCGCAATAAGCCTGGGTGTCTTCACCTATTTCTGCAATTTTCGGTGCTCCACTCAAAGGGATCAGAATCTCAGTTTGACTTGCAGCGCTACCTTGATTTTGCTCAAACGAACTCCCAAAAAATCTTACTCTTAGTAGCTTTCCCCAAAAAGGGGATTAACCGAATACACCAACCAAATGGATATTGTTGGTTATATCCGGTTATATTATATCTCCATGAAAATACCATCTTCTCTATGAACTCCCCCATCTCTTGATATGGCGGTCAAACCTGGGTACCCCAATACTTAGATTGTTGATACCGTCGATACTAAAATTACTTTACTTCGAGTTATCCCCACCATGACATTTGTACATTTTGTTACTGGCAAACCTTCTGGCATTCTATCTGACATACCTTCTGGCATATCTTCTGGCATTCTATCTGGCATATCTTCTGGCATTCTAGCTGGCATATCTTCTGCAATCTGTTCTGGCATATCTTCTGGCACTCTATCTGGCATATCTTCTGGCATATCTTCTGACATTCTATCTGGCATTCTATCTGGCAAATCTTCTGGCATTCTATCTGGCAAACATTCTGGCACTTTATCTGGCATACCTACTGGCATTCTATCTGACATTCTATGTGGCATACCTTCTGGCATTCTATCTGGCTTATCTTCTGGCATATCTTCTGGCATTTTATCTGGCATATCTTCTGACATTCTATCTGACATATCTACTGACATTCTTTCTGGCATATCTTCTGACATTCTGTCTGGCATATCTTCTGACATTCTTTCTGACATTCTTTCTGGCATTCTATCTGGCATATCTTCTGACATTCTATCTGACATCTTTTCTGACATTCTTCCCGTTGAGGTCCGGCAGTGCCCACTGCGATCTGGAAGTCGCGGTTGAGGTCCGGCAGTGCCCACTGCGATCTGGAAGTCGCGGTTGAGGTCCGGCAGTGCCCACTGCGATCTGGAAGTCGCGGTTGAGGTCCGGCAGTGCCCACTGCGACCTGGAAGTCGCGGTTGAGGTCCGGCAGTGCCCACTGCGATCTGCAACTCGCGGTTGAGGTCCGGCAGTGCCCACTGGGATCTGGAGCTCGCGGTGGAGGTCCGGCTGTGCCCACTGGGATCTGGACTGCGAGGAGGAGGCGGCGGGTGAGGAGGCGGAGGAGGAGGAGAAGAGCTCTGTTAAAATCTAGCAACCCTCACCTGGCAGGTGGGAAAATATACGAAAATCTGTGGTCCCCATGTCTTAAATTGTGACCCATTCCCACATAGGGGTTTCGATAAATGCGGGTACCCCAATAGCTGGATGGTTTATTTCAAAATTCATCTATAAATGTTTTTTTCCAACTAGGGGTACCCCTATTTCAGGAAGCCTCCATATAGAATAAAAGCACAAACGATGGGAACGGCACATCCAGGCGGCTGAAGGATCCTTTCCAGCCACGAATCGGAGCAGCGGTGCCGGCGCTGGGATGATGTTCAGGCATCTCCTGAGCCCCAACAAAAGCCATGGCGATTTCAATGAGTTTTAATCGGGATACCAATATAACTAATAACACCACTGATTGGTGGTTTCGAAACCCCTTTGAAAAATGATGGACTTCGTCAATTGGGGTGATTATTCCCAATACCCTCTGGTAAACTAACATAGCTATTGAAAATGGTCATTTATAATGGATTGTCCCATCAAAAATGGTGATTTTCCATAGTTTTTTGTATGTTTACCAGGCCGGGTATATGGAAAGTCATAAAACATGTTCCAGTCACCACCAACATTATCCCGTCAAAAAGGGGGATTGAACCAACCTAGATAATCAAATAGCTTAGGATAGTAACTTGGTTGACTGATGTTGACTGGGATTTATGGGGAAAAACAACTGCACTTCATGGGGTTTATACATCAATTTGAACAATTTGACGAGGAAACAGGAAGTGAATGGATCGATTAAGTTCAAAACAAGTTTGAACAGGTTTAGCAACACTTGATGGTATATGTCTAGAAACAGTTTGATGATGAAGTCAATGAAAATCAGACCTAAAACACACTCTCTCAGTCTATAACTTCAATCTGGTTATGTAAATCCTTTAGCATCCTGATCCACAGTCCCAGAAAGCTGTTTCATTTTTTTACACACACAATTGCCAGAGCATGACAAACATGTCCGACATTTTCAAAAATCGTGTATATATAGCTTTTGTTGTTTCCGCACAACTATGCATTGAAAAAAAGAAAACTTGCATATGACAAAACCATACAAAACCCAGCATCGGTCGCATCAGTCATCCCAATCTCTTGACTCATCTGGCTCTCACAGACGATGACAGGCTCAGCATCAGGGTACAGCTGAGTTGCGTCGATTTCCATGACCCAGTGACCCAGTCACAGCGTAAGAAAGTTCAAATCTCAGGTGGTCTGCTTGGATTTCAGATGTCTGGATCTCTGGATGCTGTTACATATACCGTCTGGTTATTTAACGTAGCTATTGAACATGGCCATTTATAGCTGATTTACCCAATAATAATAATGGTGATTTAATATACCGTCTGGTTATGACTAACATAGCTATGGAAAGATCCACCATTTTTAAGTTCGGTAAACCATCCGTAAATGGGCCATCTATACCATGGCTATGTTAAATAAGCAGAGGGTAATTACTATAGATGAATCTTTGCTGGAAGTCGCTCGTGAGATTTTTGATGCTTTCCAGATGTTTCTGGAGCCTGTGGAAAGGGTTGTCCACCTGATATCCACTCAAGTTCTTGGGGAGAAGTCTTCTGAACCGTCCACCAATTTTCCCCATCCAAATAACAGTGTGGCAAAAACATGCTGCAAACAATCCGATTGTAATCCTGTCACATAATTTCAGAACGGTACTTTTACTATGCAGATCCCGCCTTCTTTCTCTTGCCCCCAAACAGAACACTTTTCTGATGCTACGCTTTTGCGCCAGTTTCATGTCCTCCGTTCTGCATTGCCATGGGTTGCTTCCTTGGGCCTAAAGGCTATTCCCAAGGTCAAGTTGTTTGGTCAGTCAGAGTTCAACACATGTGCTCCGCCTCAGCTTGTCTGCCAGTTTCTCCGATTCCTCGCTTCAAAACCAGCCACTGGATGATGACGTTGGCAAGACTCAGATATGTCTACAATCTTCTACAACACGTGCTCTTTAATCTGGATATCATACAATATTCAAATGTATATATATATATTATACACATAGGATTTTATAGGATAGTTATCATCCATTTCCATCCCATATGTCTAAAGATGAAACCATTCACCAACACCAAGGCACCTGGGTCACGCCACCTGTTCCAGCGCTTTTCCCCAAACGAGCCTCTCACCCAGCAGTGAATTAATTTTATGGCCAGCAGATGCGGCCGTCAATTTTTCATCATTTGTACAGAGCGTCCCACGAAGGGGCGCCCCTTCGGAGCGCCGCGAGCCGCGCATCGCCAGCACCCAGTCACCATAACTTGAACCAGATCAACGACGTGAATTCTTCAGCTGCTCTTCGCTCAAATTAAACAGCGAAAAAAAGCCGCAGAAGCTCACTCACTTGACAATGGAAGGTCCCAAGTGTGTGAAATTGATTGAAAATTGAAATTGTATATCACCATCAATCTACTCTCTGGTTATTTAACATAGCCATGGTATAGATGGCCCATAGAAATAGATGGTTTACCCAGCTATTAGCTATGGTGGATCTTTCCATGGCAAACTGTTAGTCATAATCAGATGGTAGGAGAAGCTAAATCCCATCTGGTTATTTAACATGGCTATTGAAAATTGCCATTTACAGTTGATTTTCCCATAAAAAATTGTGATTTTCCATAGTTATGTAAACGTTTACCAGAGGGTATCACCATCAATCTAGGAGAAACTCAATCCCATTGATTCAGTTTGGTTTACCATCAGGTTTCCCTAACATAACCATTTATAGATGGTTTACCCAGCTTTTAAAATGGTGAATCTTTCCATGGCGAACTGTTAGTCATAACCAGATGGTAAATCCCATTGATTCATTGAGAAAATGAGGATTGGGATCTCGCACTATCAAGCGCCACGGCCATACCACAGCGGCCTTTGGCTGTGGTCCTCCCATCGTAATCGCTTGGTACTGGACTCCTGGCTAGTCCCATGTGGGGACGGTATAAATATCATTAAATATCTATCCATTTATGGAAGTTGATGGGTAAGATAGGTATGAAAGGGATGGTTTATAAGCCAATATCCATTAAATATCATTTAAATAAGTATGAAACGGATGGTTTATTCATGTTTATTGGCTTTGCCACAGTAATGGGTAAGATTTTTTTCACAAGAAATCACAACATATATGTCCATTGACTTATAATCTAGATAGCTACAAGCCAGAGATGATTCGAGCAAAACTGCCAAAATCGCTGGTTCCTGGGGTCATAGTGTTTTTGCCAAATTGACGGCTGTTTTCCTGTTGAGTTTCACATAATCGGACGACATGCAATGGAAGACTACATTTGACATGCTGAGAAACCACAATACAAGTGCAAAACCTTCAGAGCTATTGCGGCTGCAAGTAGGGCGTCAATACTTTGATAAAACGGCAAACTGCCATGATACAAACACCACTGCAGGGTTCAAAAACATGATGACAACATGATGACAAGCAAGGTGGCAAGGTTCATCTGTTCATCTGTGGATTTTCTGATGGTGAAACTTACCTGCCACTCCAATTGAGATCATCATCCCAGGATGCAACATCCAGTTAGTTTTCCCACTTTCTTCCTGGTATCACTGTGCCATGGTCGGATGGGTATGTGCAGTTCGAAGGTGTTCGAAGCTATCAGTTCCATGTGAATGCTCTGTTCATTTCTAATCTTCGACCGGCTCAAGAGTTAACTTTGGGTACTCTATTCCGGTGTAATGTGGTAAAGTCAATAATTACAAACCTACCATTTGGGATGGTTGATGCATCCCATTTATGATGATTTTTGGGATACATAACTTATTGGGTTTGCCACATAATATGGACATGAGAAGTGATTAACATGATTAACCTTCCTGGCCAAGGTCTATCCAGTTTGATTTTACGACAACCAATTGTCTTTGGGCCACCGTTCAACATGAAGCTGCTGCACCTCTTCCACCTTACCCGGAAACCTTCGCTTTCGGCCTCAGCAGTCAGGAGCTTCCTCTAAAGCACATCTTGAAAAATTGAAACCATCTTCCACAAATGGTGCTGGACATAAGATACAAAACTAATCAAAACTAGTGTTTTGGACATTTTGGAACCCACCCACTCTTAGAGGTGGATGCAAGGGTTGCAACACACCTACTCACCGTTTTTAAACTTCAGGGACACTTCAACCGAATATTTGGTGCAATGTTCACGAAAATCCGATATTTGATGGAAATAACCATGAGTTTCCTGCAGATCTTCTCTTAAAGTCTTAAACACATTACTTATCTTACTGTAACATACTGTAACGTTAGATACACACACAAAAAAAAAATACGGGTACGATATTATCCCATATAGCATCATATGGTGATTTCCTAAAATAGGGATACCCCCTAGTTATCATCCAAATTAAATCATTTTAATAGGATTTTCCCTTAAAAACCAAACATTTTGGGGTATCCCCATTTTAATGGAAACCACCAGCACCATCGCTGCGTAAGCCATTCACTGTTTGGCTGCGCTTTGCTGAGTACCCAAGCGCCGTTGCAGTGTTGCAAAGCGCAGGAGCTTTGCGCGCTCATAACAGCGCCTGGGGGGCAATACGTAGTATGGTATTTACAAGGGAAATAGTATTATAATAGGGGGGTATTGGTAAAACATGATAAAGCTAGATACTTCATGGGATATATGATAGGATATTCAATCGGATAACACTAGATACTTAATGGGATATATGATATGTGATAAGATAGTCAATGGGATATACGGATATACCGTACTATACCCTCTGGTAATTTGTTGCGCAGCTGCGGAAGCCACAGCCCATTTATAGATCATTATACATGATATCCCTATCAAAATGGATTATTTTCCAAAGCAATGTTAAATTACCGGTGGATAAATTATGTTTGGTTACTCTCGGGTGATGTTTTGGTGGACTTTCATAAACCCTTCCCCTATTCCAAAGTCAACACCCCCTCGGAAACCATGGTGGATGTGGGGGATTTACACATATTTGGGACCATACAATGGGAATGTTTTAATATTAGGGGGATGCAATTATAATATATACATATAATATATTATAATATATATATATAATCCCTGTTGGAATTCGAACCAAACCTGGGGGTTCCATTCTATAGGGACTAAAACGCAAACCCAGGACTAAGGGGGGGTGATTTTTCCCTATAGAATAGAAACCCAAGAAAACCAACAGCCCCCTGCCACTCCTATAAAATGAAAACCCAGCATCATACTGGCCACTGCTTCTAACAGATAATCCACTATAAAATGAAAACCTGAGTCCAAGTGATTAGGAAAAAGACCCCCTATAGAATAGAAAACTGGGTTTGCAATGTCTTAAGTTTGGTTTCACTTTTTGGATCTGGGCTGGCACCATTCCACAAAAGAATCTACTTGGTGACTATTTTATAGACGGGGGGTTGGATTTCCATTTTATAATCACTTGGACTCAGGTTTTCATTCTATAGTGGATTATTTGTTAGAAGCGGTGGGTATGAGGCTGGGTTTTCATTTTATAGGAGTGGAAGGGGAGGTGTCAGTGGGCAATACTATTGTAAATACTGTGTGATACTGTAAAATATTGAAACATACTGCAAACGAATAAGTAATCAACACTGTTAACGAATCAGTTTTCTGCAGGGCTGCTCCTTAAAAATGGAGATCCAACCACTCTTCTAAAAATGGTTCCCAAGGTTTTTTTGCTTGAAAGGTGCCAGCCCAAACGTGAACCACATTTTGGGCCTTGGAAATAGCGGTTTCTATTCTATAGGGGGCACCTAATCACTTAGACTCAGGTTTTCATTCTATAGTGGATTATTTGTTTGAAGCGGTGGGTCTGAGGCTGGGTTTTCATTTTATAGGAGTGGAAGGGGGGGTGTCAGTGGGCAATAATATTGTAAATACTGTGTGATACTGTAAAATATCGAAACTTACTGTAAACGAATAAGTAATCAAAACTGTTAACGAATCAGTTTTCTGCAGGGCTGCTCCTACAAAATGGAAATCCAACACCACTTCCAAAAAATGGTCCCCAAGATTTCTTTTCTTGAAAGGTGTCAGCCCAAACGTGAACCACATTTTGGGCCTTGGAAATAGCGGTTTCTATCCTATAGGGGGCACCTAATCACTTGGACTCAGGTTTTCATTCTATAGTGGATTATTTGTTTGAAGCGGTGGGTATGAGGCTGGGTTTTCATTTTATAGGAGTGGAAGGGGGGTGTCAGTGGGCAATAATACTGTAAAATATTGAAACATACTGTAAACGAATAAGTGGTCAACACTGTTAACGAATCAGTTTTCTGCAGGGCTGCTCCTTTAAAATGGAGATCCAACCACTCTTCTAAAAATGGTTCCCAAGGTTTTTTTGCTTGAAAGGTGCCAGCCCAAACGTGAACCACATTTTGGGCCTTGGAAATATCGGTTTCTATTCTATAGGGGGGACCTAATCACTTGGACTCAGGTTTTCATTCAATAGTGGATTATTTGTTAGAAGCGGTGTCCAGTATGAGGCTAATCATACTGGCCACTGCTTGTAACAAAATCTAACAAACAATCCACTATAAAATGAAAACCTGAGTCCAAGTGATTAGGAAAGAGACCCCCTATAGAATAGAAAACTGGGCTTGCAATGCCTCAAGTTTGGTGTCACTTTTGGGTATGTAAACTGGATGGGCGCAATACAGGTACCATTCTATAGTAAACACTGGCCTACCAGCCTCATCTCTATAGAATCGTACCCCCAGGTGATCTATTTTATAGAGATTTTTCCAAGGAGGATTATATATACATATTATAGTTAAGATATGTTATAAAAGATATGTTGACATGATAATACGGTAATGAATGTGTACCAAAATAATTTGGACGTGATTCTTCCAGTCACTATAACAGGGTCATCTCATTCTTGGCATCGCGGCTGGATGTGGGTGGAGAAGACCCAGTGGATGCGAATCTACTCGTGTGTCCCAAACATTGGCTCCACACTATGATCAATCCCATAGGATCCATGTGTGCCATATATGGTAACATTTACCATCAATATACCCCCAATGTTAGCATATATACCATACATGGATCCTATGGGAATGGAAGTGTCAAAACCCAATGTTTGTTGGGTTTAACACATGTTTCTGTGCAGCAAAAATGCTGACCGCGACTGACCATGCAATCCGATACAGTGGGTTGAAACCCTTCAGTCATCCATGGCAACGGACAATTCCATCAAAATCACCATGCCGCGAAAGATGTTGCCATTAAAACCTCTATTCCTAGCCGATTTCCAGTTCCAAGCCGGCGGTTTTCACAGTTTAACCAGCACTGGGTGTTCCACTTCAGATCATCTGCCAACAACACCTCGGCCGCGAAAGTCGGATCAGTCCCAGGCATGGGGCAGGCATGCCATGGCCATGGGGATGTTTTCGAGATATCAATTCACCCATTTTGTTTTTTCCAGATGTGAACTATTGTGAATTGCATATCTTGTAGGATTTTAATATATTTCAATGATCTTGTAACCTTGTAGGACTATTGGCATACCACATGGTTTTTTTCAATTTGAACCTATAATCATGTCAGCCAAAAGCCAATCATCTAGGGGAGAATGTCAACTATCGAGGTCGATACTATCGATACGTCGTCTTGGGGCCCAACTGCATCTAGGCATCGCCGACAAAGCCAAAGAACCAGCAAGGCTGCGCAGACCTTCACGTTGCAAGCTGGATCTCCTACGGTCTAATGTGGGATGAACAATGGGGTGCATAATTGATCAGAACAGTCCATCTCATGGTACTACAACAATCATCTTCTCCATTGAGTACCAGAATTCTGGTCAACTTCCGATTCTTGGACAAACAACCCATGTCAATCAAAGTCTTGACAACCCCTCCCAAACGAAACATCTACCAAAATCCACTGGCAGTCGGGAAAAAAAGGTTCTGTTCCTGACAAAGGGTCTGTTCCTGATCAATCAAGTTTTCCATAAATTCACCGTCCCCATCAGATGCTGAAGGCATAGAACTTTCAGAAGCTGAAACGGACCTCCGCTAGGTAACAACCCAACATCTTCTGCAAAATGTACCTGGAGAAAACAGAGTCAGAGAGGTTTTGGGAAACTTCTGAGGCTAGTGATGGACCATCCGAAACGAAAGTCAAGAGAAGTTCTGTGAAAGCAAACATACCTGGGACCCTGAACAAAATCCAGGAAAGTCAGCTCCCTCAAAATCACTGATCAGGATCACACCAAGTCGACCTCCCAATTCCGTATCAACAGCTTGTTGAAGGCGGGAACCGTAGATCAGGTATTAAATCTACGAGCACAATCCATCTCACTGCTTCCCACGTTAAATCTAGATCCCTACCTGCATCATGGCATCGTCTGAAAATAGGGTACTTGGTGCTCTATTCAAGACCTCACGTTCCCAATGAGTGAATGCCATCAATTGGCACATTGGAGTTTGTTCCCTCCACTTTTGGTCAAACTCTGTCAAACCCATCAGTGGAATCAAGCACCAAAATAAACCAAAATCCAATTCCCGCTGGGGCACTGTAATTGCAAGGCGAGGCAGCATACCTCATTGGACATGTTTGTCATCCGGGATACTGCAATCACTGTATCTTTCCTAGTGGGGAGTGGAGGGGAAGGATCGAAAAAACAAGAATATCACCTGGATTCATCTGGTGTACTACGGTCAACAAAAATTATTATACCATCCCAGT
Organism: Cladocopium goreaui; assembly: GCA_947184155.2. Taxonomy (NCBI): domain Eukaryota; class Dinophyceae; order Suessiales; family Symbiodiniaceae; genus Cladocopium; species Cladocopium goreaui. The sequence continues at coordinate 951,846 of CAMXCT020003334.1, forward strand.
AACCTACCATTAGCAGGTCCTTTTGAAGGATGATTGATTTATTACTGGGTTTACTTCATCATATTTCATCATACATATACCTGGCAGCTATTTGAGTGACTGGGTACACCATTTCAAAATATGCCAGTACACCCTAATGCATGACCATTTCAAAGGGCTATTCCTAAGGTTTTCTTGGATCCAACGGTTCCAGTTGTCCGCCAGTGTCCAATTTTTTACAGGATAACGTCATATTATGGGTCAAAACCCTTGTACCATCGGTACCCTATGTACACTAAAATAGTTAGTTCATGGATCTTTATTCCCATATAACTTCCCCAGTTTTCACCAGAAATTCTGACTGGGCCCAGGCCAGCAGGCATGACAAACTCAAGGCCAGCCAGCCAATGAAGAGACCACCTGCCAAAAATGTCAGGAGGAATAGGAAAAATGAAATGATTTAGGATGATTTATAATTATTGATTTATAATGATTTAATGATGATTTCATGATGATATAATGATGATTTCTATTGATTGATATATGATGATTTAATGATGATTTATGACAATTTTATGATGGTTTAATGATGTGGGGATTAGCCAAAACCCTATGAATTTACCCTATCTGGAGGAATATCCATTAGCCAGCAAATAACCTTGAAAAGGAGAAATAGAAATAGACACAAACGTCCTTTTGGACTTGAAGTATCATGGATGTCATGAACTATCTACTTGTTTGCCCAAAATCTGTGGCTTGATATATTTATATATATATAATATATAATATATGTTGAACTATGTTGAATTATGTTGAATCATGCTGATATCTTTTTCAAGCCACTGTTGTGAATGGAGAACTTGGACAGTTTTAAGTGGATGGCTTCTATTCTATCGTCCAGTTTTCTTCATACCATCCCAAATTCCAGGGAATGGTGTTGATTCTCCGCCCCGCACCTTGGGGTGCCGCCTGGCCGCGGTTGACCCAGCACTGGGTGTTTTTTTCTGAAATGACACGATCCATATGGGGGTTTCATGGAATGAGGGTACCCCAAAAGCTGGTTTTTTTCCGCCTTTGACTTTAATGCCGTGTGACAGCGGTAGAGACAACCAGCTACGCGTGAAGTCCCCACCAATGATTGTGATCATTAATTTAACAAAAAAACGAACAAATCCAACAAAAAACAACAAATTCAGGGGTGACGACGAGACACACCATGGGACAGTCGAATGCACGGATGCAAAATGACAGATGCCGGATCGAATGCAAATGAATGCATCGTCCCAGGGTGGATACACAGGTGCCGATCTGTGTGTCCACTAAGGACGGAATGGCATACACATTTTCCTCTTTTTCCCCATTGGGGTGACAAAAATAGAATGTAGTTTTTGATACGGCAGGGCACCGGTGGTTAAAGATGCAGTCAGTTTAACAGCAGGGACCCAAAAACTATTTCCAAGATCCTTCAGGGCGCCTGATTGCGAGACCCATTCACCAGGGAAGATAGGACACTGGTGGTGACGGGTCCAGTTAACAATACGGTTCCAAGTAAAACTTTGCTGTGAAAGTTTAAACTCAGTTTCAGCATATTCCAAGTTCTGATCAACAAGATAATATTGGCATTTGCCTGATTTTTTCCCTTAGGTTTGACTGGAAGGGGTACTATGGTTTTTGTATATAATGCAAAGTCTATATAAAGTTCCAACATGGCTGTTGGCCTGGATTCCACATTGGACCATTGCAACAACTGTGCCCAGCTGCTCAACCTATTCCAAAAAAATTCACCAAAAGGCCAATTTTCAGGGCAGGCCTGGGGCACATTGTGGACAAAGAACGGACCAACGGGGATACGTGTTGTAAAATCGATGATGGCATCAGGTTGAATCTTAATCGGGGAATCCGTGACCTTGGATGCCATGTGCTTAACAAAATTACAATATTCAATCAGGAATTCTTGTTTTTCTGCCGATATGGCATAATGGCTAGAAGCTTTTGCAAACGTGGGATTCCAATCAAGGAGGGCTTGCTTCGCATAAGCGTCTACAGTATTATTTGCCATTGCTTGCCATTTCAAAAAAGGGTCGTCAATACTCTCAACATCAGTATGGGCTTTAGTCTTAGTGGCATCAATTATACATGGGGGACGGCTACGAATTTGAACCCAAACCCTTTCCCACAAATCATGATGATCCTGAATCTTGGGTGTGATATTACAGGAATGACAATCACAAAGATAATTTAACATCGCTAGGGCAGCTTCACAATCAATGTAAAGGTGAACCCGATAGCAACTCAACAAAGCGCCCCATATTGCAAAGACTTCACCGCGATATGCACTATGATCAACACCTGGAACCGGGGAAGCAAAGATCTTTGCGTGATCAGTTTGAAAAGGCTGGCACTTCACTGCAGCACCGGCTGAGATGCAACAAATTTTCAAATCTTGATGGAACGCCGAGCCATCAACAAACACATGCGCAATCTCCAAATCGACCAGGGGAATCACATTCTCCGGCCATTCTAACTGATTTTCCCACAACACTTTTGAAAAAGTCAAATCCAAGGGAACCAAGCCAAGAAGTTTCGTTGCAGCTGATTGTTTTGCTAACCATTTGAAAAGAGGTTTGGCATTGAATCTTTGGATTTCATACTTTTTACGATTAAAAATGCGATGTTCACGATCATCAATTACACCACAAAGAGAACATTCGGGGTGAACATTGGGATTGAACTTTGCATACATGTTGCCGGTGCAAGCAGCCCCTGTAAAGTGCGTCACCAACAGTTGTTTTTGGTCGGATGGAAACTTATTCAAGACTTTCATCAAGTATTCATCAACAGAACTTATATCAAAATCTTTCCGTGATTGGGCTTTGTGGGCAGCATGTGTAGTCCATAAGACGCGCAGCCAATACTTCAAGAATGTCACTGAACACGCAACCCAATTAAACTGGAATCCAAGAGTATGTTGGAGGAATCCATCTGGCAAAGGTGCCCAACCAATAGCTTTGAAGGTCTTACCCAGACTAACTGCTGGGCCTGGTCCTGCTAGTGAATTAACAATTCGATCAAGAAACCCTGCTTTTAAGGAAGGGAAATTTCGGAAGAACCTTCTCCAAAACAAGCAGGCACGAATTACCCCCTTTAACTGTGGGTCAACTGGGCATGGGTTGAACATGGTTCCAATCCACGGGCTCGCACTTGCCTGTTTCCTATGCATTGCGGCCAATGTTGCTGTACGGATTGTTTTCCATTCTGCACATGGGATATGCTGTAATTCAGACCCATAGGCCATAGTTCCAAATCCGCAAGAATGGATCATTTTTCGTTTAAATTGCACAGGTATTTTACTTTTCTGGATCCTTTTAAGAACACGTGTGGCTTTTTCAATACGCTTTTTCCCAGCAGTAATTAATTTTCTTCTGTTATAATTAATGTCGCAGCCAAGGTCTACTGCATGGGTCTTATATGGGAAGGTGTGGCCATCTACTTGAATGTTGTTAAGAGAATTTTTCCACGAAAGCTTGGTTGCCCAAACCCAAGACTTTGGGAAAGAAATGGCCATTCGAAGACTGTTAACAATTTTTGAAAGCGTGAATATGGCTGGTTTGATCTGCGATGGGGCATTGGCAATCAGGCCCCAATTGTCGGCATAGCACAAAGGTTGAATGCCCGGGTGCATCGCAAGGAATACTTTGTAAGTTAGCAAAGAATACACGGCCATCAAGGAAACGGACAATGCACACCCCTCTGCTATCCCAGTGGTAGCATTGAAGAACTGTGAACAATTTCCTTGGATATCGAAGGATCGGCGAATATTTTTTAACAGGGACATCAGTCCTGAAATGTACTGATGGGGGATTTTGAGTTTTTCCAACAACATCGCGCTTGGTGTCCATGGGATCATGTTATAACATTTGATGATGTCAATTACCACCCCACACTTATCTTCCCGATTCCAAAAAGCATCTTCAACTACAGTAGCAGTATAAGCCGCCAAAGAATCGGCAGAGATGCCACCTGCAGTGGCAGCAACTTGCGGGGGTAAAATTGAACCAATATGGCGTAGCACTTCAAGGCTTCTGAGTCTTGACCACGTCCTATATATTTTAGGCAAAATGGCAATTGGTCGAATATCTAATGGCGATTTAGGCTCAAACCCCTTAGATAGTACCACTACTCTGGCTTGGGTCCAAAGGTCTGGCCACTTTGCCCCCTTCTCAATCGTAGACAGGATGTCTAACAGAAAATGAAGCAAAGGGCCGTGGACAAGCTGCAACTCGAAAGTGGAGAAGCCATCCGCTCCTCTTGCAGAATTTTTTTTGACGCCTTTGAGATTTGCAAGCCAGCGATCTGGGGTAAGTGGCTGAAATTCACAAGTTGGACAATCATTAATACATCGTAAGAAGGGATTGAAATTGGAAATGGCCAGGTCCCCAACCTTCAGTCCTCCGCACCTCGTCCACGTAGCAAGCGGCCGCCTTCTCTGTTTTCACCGGCAGCAGCTCGGGTGTTTGAGCTTCAAAAGGGCAGCTACGTCGACTGCAGTTGGTAAAAGGGTTCAGTGACATGTCAATTGGTGCAACATGTCTGAATTAAATGTACAAATCTACCAAAGTATGAAAAACAGGGTATGCCGTTCTGCACTCCCCCTTGGATGCGTCGTTAGATTGCATCCATTTCTTTCTTTACAGCTCAACCTGCCCTACCCATTGTACTCTGTACAGTACATGCATCCTCTCAGCTCCGTAGCATCTCGTGCTCTCGGGCATCTTCGATCAGTATGGACGGTCTGATCGCCCATTCGCAAAAGCAGCGGACTTCCAGGGATTGGTCTTCCACGGGTGCGCATCGCAACCTCTCGGCACAAGGCACACCATGTGAACGGTCTCGCATAGCCAGTTCGTGGTCCTTGAAGCTGGGTGCATCCACGTGTATCGTGATACACTGTTCCACATGGCGTCCTCAACACCTGAAATCCAAGTTCTGCTCTGCTATGATCTTCTGGCACTCCTGGAAAGTCGCCCTGCCTCCCAAAATGGTCCCACAGGGTTGCCTCTTCATACGCAATGTCTTGAATCGCCGTCTCAATTCGGCCTGTCATACTGCTTGATGTGCTTCCACTTGAGGAGCTGGAAGCTGATGGGCCACTTTGTGGTGCGGCCTTTGGTTTTGGGCCCGCTTTTGGTGGGGCCTTTGGTGTTTGGCCCGCTTTTGACGGGGCCTTTGGTCCCTCCTTTGGCGGGGGAGCTTTTGCAGGCGCAGCCGGGAGCTGGACTGGAGGATCAGCATGACCCTCCAACCCGCCCTCACCAGCCGAAGCTGGGAGCTGGACTGAGGCCCTCTGCCCCAACCCGCCCTCACCGGCGCGTCGCTGCTCAGCCACCGCGAGCTGGACTGGGGATCCCTCCTCCATCCCCAACCCGTCCTCAGCGGGGCTTGGCTGGTTTGACGACCCAGCAGCCGAGGGCAGATGCCGTGGTCTTTCCACGGGTCCGCACACCTCAGCACATGCTCGACCCTCTGCCACTGACGTTTCCTCACCCATGGGGAGACTTCGGCCACGGGTAAAAAACCTTCTTTTCCAGTTTTTGCCCAATGCGCCTACTCCTACCTTCCACAGGATTTGGACCATCAGCGTGGTCAGAATGATCAGCACCGTGTAGATGACCATAAAGTTGTGGAAGTCACCTGCTGGTTCATCGTCTTCTTCATCTCCTTGAGCCTTTGACACTGACAACAAGGCCGCCATCGTGATGAGCTTGACGGCCATGGTGGCGACCGATTTTGAGTCGGTCTTGATCTCCTTTTCTTTTTTCTCATCCTTCTCCATTTCAACACCTTTTTCTTCGGGCTGAGCAACTCCCATGCCCATCATCTGCTTCAAAGTTTCCATCCTCGATGAGGTCAGAACTTTTGTGCCCAGGCCCGCCAACATCTTCTCACCAGGGACATGACCCACCTGCCAGTCACCACGCAGCACAGATTGGCGAGCAAACGCCCACCTCAGCCTGAGGTGTCTTGTCCTCCAGCTTCCGCCCTCAGCAACCAAAATGGCCAGTGCAGCTTGCGAATCGCACAATGCCACCTTTGAGATTTCACTAAACAGCTCTGCCAGCACGACGTAAACTGACTCGCCGGCAATCATCGCCTCAACGAGCTCCATCAACTCTGACTCGGCCGTGCTCAAGGTGATTGTGCCCTGCCTGCCGCTTCTCCAAAACATCAACCCATCGTTCACCATAACCACAAACGATCCATGGGACTCATCTGCTTCGGGTGCAAAGCTGGAGTCTGAGTAGACATACAGCGTGATCGGGTCATCGATCTTCTGCTTGTACTGTAGGCCCTCACCTGCAGTTCTCCTGAGATAGGACCTCATTTGTGCTGCTGTGTCCTTGATGCAGTTGGCGGCCTTCAAAACGTTGGCCCCCATCCTGGAAACTCCAAACATCAAATCTGGTCTGCTTCGGGTCACCAGCCAAAGCAACTCGCCGATGACCTTCTGGGAAAACTTGACTCCTTCTGGCGAAGGGGGAATCACATCTGGAGGCATCGAAGCTTGGTCACGAGTGATAGGGAGCTTTCGTGGTTTTCCCTCCTCCTCATAGCGCCCAAGCAAGTCTTTGATGTATGCCTCTTGTGAAAGGCACCATTGGACCTTCTCCTCCCCCTCGATTTGGTGGCAAGTCACCTCCAGGCCCAAAAACCTCACTGGTGTCTCGCCAACCCACTCCGGTTGTGTGGTCGCCCAGGTCTCTTGAAACTTCTGAGCAACTGACTTCGCCACCTGCTTCTCGGCGACGATAAAAATGTCGTCGACATACGTCATCACAAGGCCAATGACTCGGCCGTTTGAGATCCATTCTCCTTCTGCCTCTTGGAAGCCTCCTCTGACCACAACCACCTTCCATAGGTTCTGCTCTGACTCCATCGGCTTCAGCTCCAGGCTTTCGCAGCGGCCATCAATGACCACCTTGATGTCAAAGGTCTTGATCGTTTTGTCTCGATGAAGAACCCAAAGCTTTGGTGAGCGCCTGAAGCCGTACACTGCCTTCAATGGCAGGTACAGTGTGTCCGGGTCCAGAAACTTCATCTCCTTCAAGATGTGGGGTGGCTGGACCAAAAGAAGGTCCTCATCCGGCTCCTGTTCCATCTGCGCGTTGGGGAAAGCAGTTCTGACATCCAGGATGCATCCGGCCCACTTCATGCGGGATGCAATCCATGCCAACAACCTCAAAGATGTGGCATCTGCACCACCTGAGTAGTTTTCCTCCCCCTCTTTCTTCTCCTCATAGTTTCCGCAAACAACCCACCGGGTTTTCTTTTTCCCTTCTTTGTGGTCTGGGGAAGGTTTCACAGTGAACACCAGTTTGGAAGGTATGATCTCCAACTTCTTACCCTCCTTTTCTGCCTTCTTCTTCAACGCTTTGACTTCATCCTTTGACAGCTCCTTCAAGGCTGCCTTCTCAATGGTCAGGGACTCCACCTCGCTTCTCACTGATGGGATCCACTCCGACCAGTTTCTGACCACCTCCTTTGGTGAGATGACCTTTGTTTGAAGGATCTCATCTCCATCCTCCTTCACTTCAGCCATTTTTCTCAGCCTTCCCAAAATTCTGACTTCCTCGGCGGCCAGATCTGGGTCGTCGTTGATGATGGACTGCATCTCATCCTCCACCACCTTCATCAATCTTTGAACTTCAGCCTTTTCCTTTTCTTCCAGCACCTCCTCAGGATCTGCAACTGAGGCATCCATTCTCCTCACTGCTGATCTGCCTCTGATTCGGCGTCGCTGTTCTTGTGCATCTCGCCCTTCTCTTTCCACCGCAATCCAAACCGTCTCATCCTCCGGCTCAGTGGTGGGCGCCAAAATGTAGCGCGTAAGGCGTGGGGCTTCGCCTTCTTTGATCACCCAATGACCATGGTTTTCCACTGAAGGGCATAGATACTGAACCTTCTCCACTCTGGGGTCCAGGTCATCCCGCCTCCATGTCCGCTTTCGGACTCTTACTTCTTCCAAAAACCTTGGCCAACTTGGTCTTGTCTCCATCCGGACACATCGGTACACCTCATTGACGTACCTCAAAGCCCATGGCCACCATTTCGCATCTTCACTGGCCTGCCTCAACGTTCTGCGGATCTGGTTCTTGAAGTCCTTCACCGCCATTTCAGCTCTGCCGTTTGCGGCTGGATCATCACCTGGTGTTTTGGTGAGGTAGATCCCACGCTGTCGGGCCCATGTTTTGAACTCGCCAGCAAACTCATGACCTTGGTCTGAATGGATGCGGCCCACATGGAACCCTTCCGTCCGCAGCCGCAACACGAACTCCATCACCGTGTTCACCACATCTCTCGCCTTTTTGGAACCCATTGGCAAGGCCATTCTGAACCTTCTCAACTCTGTGACCTCATCCAAAGTTGGGGGTCCAAACGCCTCGCCTGGGAGCTGGACTGGAAGATCTGCATGACCTTCCAACCCGTCCTCACCAGGGGCGTCGCCAGGCTCTCCTTCAGCCGGCGCTTCACCAGGGAGCTGGGCTGGAAGCAACTCCTCAGCTTCCAATCCGTCCTCACCCGGTGGAACTGGATCCTCAGCTCCTTCTTCAATCTCCGGAGCTCCTTCAGAAGCTGCTTCTTCAGGGGGGTTCTGCATCTTGTCACTCCCCTTTGGCACCCTCCAGGTCAAAACTCCAACCAAAAAATACCTTGCCATGTGCCCACCCAAATCATAAGCAGGCTTCAGTGGACCAGCTGTGTCGATTGAAAGCACTCCAGCAATTGGGTCCTTGACCAGTCGATGAGGCGGGCATTGTTGTGAGCTCTCCTGGCATACTCGACAATCTCTCCTGTATGGAACATGCCTGAAAGCCAAATGCTCGCTCCAGGACATAGCTTTCCCTTTAAAAATGGGGCCCTCAACCTGTCTGATCAAAGCTGAGGCGACCATTGACATCACTCCTGGGGCCCATCTCGAAAGCTGGGACGAGCAAGATACCCTTTCTCCTGCTCTGCATCTCCTTTGATGACCAGCTGCGTAGAGCTCCAAGTTCCCACCAAACGTCGTTGGCTTCGGGGTCAGACCACCAAGCTCACCCTGCTTGAAAGTTGATTCCTCAAAGCTGAACTCTCGTGCCAGCTCTGCCCATTCTTTTGTATCCCACCAACTCACCACCTCCGGCATGAACTCCTTGGGGGTTGCTGGCTGCTCCACAGAGACGGTCACTTCGGTCTCAACCTTTCTGGCCCTTCTCATGTACACTGCAACCATGTACAAAAACCAAAAACGCCACATCAAAACATCGTCTTCATGAAGCTTCTGTTTCTCCTCTTCTGTTGCATCATGAATACCAAACTCCTCACCTCCCCAGCGGCGAATCGGCCTCGGGGCACTAGGCTGCCCTGGAATGGGGAGTTTGGCCCACCAACGATCGCATTGATCTTTCCCTCCAAAGCCACCCTCAACAGACCACGATAAACTGCGTGGTCCGACAGCATGTCATGTTGTTCTCCTCGTTGAACATCAACTTCCAACAAGGCATCGACAGAACCACCCAGCTGTTTGATGGCATGCCGCAAAGTGAACCCTGTTTCTGGCCCAGCATACAAATGAACTGCTAAGCCACTCCTCTTCCAGCGCTTTCTTGAGTGTCTGTTGCCTGGAAGATCAGACCAAGTTCCAGGCTCCACCACCAGCCGCTCCTTGATGTGCTCTGGGAGTGAAGACAGCACTGGATGTTGCGACACCAGCTTTCTCAGCCATGCCACTTCCGCATCAAAACTTCCAATCTCATTGGGAATGCCCATCTTGATGTCCTCCAGCTCCGCAATCAACGTCAAAGCCTCAGATCTGGCAACATGGGGGCAACTTCCCTTCATCATCACCTTGATTTCTCCTCTCAGAGGATGGTGGATCTGCATAGATCCTTGCTTCCAGGAAATGTCACAGTTCAGCTTCTGCGACAACAAGCCCATGGGGATGATAGGCTCGATGGCAGGTGAAGGTGATATCATAGCACCTCCAGGGGACATCTTCAACCTCACCGTCCTTCCATCTGCCAATGCCACCTCCACCACCGGGTACAAATCCACATTCTCGCCTTCATGTCTAGGACGAAGTGGATGTGTTGCACCTGAATCCACAAGTCCAACGTCGTTCCCAACATTGAGTCTCTTCATCTTGAACGTCTTCATCGACTTCAGCTGCTGATGAAGGCGCTCCATCACATCTTTTCGCTCTTCTTCAGACGTCGAAGAGGTTGTAGAAGCAATAGTGTTGGAAGAGCTCGACAGAGACTTCAACATCCGGTTGGCCTCCTCCAGCAAGTCCTTCACTGCCTCCCCTTGACTAGATTGGCTTCCAGTCTCTGACTCCTTCATTGGTGAAGTCACATTGCGCTCCTCCCCCTCGGCCTTGGCAACCCTCGGCTTGTTGGGGCTTGTTTCGGTAGAAGCGCCTTTTGACCTGGTGCAGCTTGGGGAAAGGTGGTCCACACTGCCGCAGTTGTAACACCTGCGACGATCATCTTTGACATCATGGCTAAACGTGCACTCCTTTCCCCTTTTGCAACCAGCATCCGTGAGAAAAAACCTGCATTTTGGCTTCGGCTTGTCCTCCTCTGTAGACCTCTCTTTAGTCTTTGGCTTGTTCTTGTCTGCGTCCAAGTATTTGATCTTCACCTCGCCCTTTGGCATCGCAGCAGTGGCCCTCTTTTCGGAAAGAGCAACTTGTTCGATCTCAGCCAAAAGGTGCGTGGCAAACTGGCTGACTGTGGTGTCGGTCGGCCTCGTATCCACACCAAGGGAATTTCGGGCCAGGCTGACCCTGAATTGTAGTTCTTTGTTGGACTCCAGGACTCGGCGTGTTAACTTGTTCAGACCTTTCAACAACAGTGCCGGGTCTGGGGTCACTGCACCGATCTCCTGGGACCGCAGCTTCCAACGTAGCCACCGACGTATTGCAGCAGGAGCCTCGCCCACCGTGGTGACCTCTGTTGGCTCCTCCAAACTTCTCAGCAATGTCTGCTTCTCCAAGACACCACCTGGGCAATACGTCAACAGCAGTTGCGTCAAAATCCCAAAAACGCTCAGCCGTCGAGCTGAAACCAACTCCTCCTTGACCACCTCCGGCACAGATTGAAGCAGCATCGATGCCGTTCTTCTTTCCAACCTGGACCATTTTTCCAAGGTGACCTCTGGGGGCGGTTGAACTTCATGTTGAACTCGATCTAGTGGGGGCATCATCATGTGCTTCTGGTACCACTGCTCTGCAGACTTCACCATCAGCGACCACCACACTTCTGAAGTTGCTGACAAATCAGCTATGATCGGCTCCACAGTCAGAAGCCAATCTCCCAACTGGAGGGGACCCTGGCTTGGTGACCAGGGGGTCAACACCGGCAGGTCAGGAGTGCCGGACCTCACAATCTCAACTCCTCGAACCATGCCAGTCTCATCCTTTGTCTCGTTGACCTTCTTGTGTAGGTCCTTCATAGTTTCCATCATAATCACCATGAACTCCAAAGATTTCTCAGTGAACTGCGCATTCCCTCCACCAGGTGCACCTCGGCTTCCTTCTTCTTGGGGACGCTGTGATGCTTCCACCTTTGGGGGTCTGGCAGCCTCCTTGGGGGTTTTGAACTCTGCAGCCTCAGGTAGGAATGGGGGTCTGGCAGCTTCCTTTGATGGGGGTCTGTCGGCCTCCTTTGATGGAGGTCTGTCAGCCTCCTTTGATGGGGGTCTGTCAGCCTCCTTTCGCCGCTTCAACCAATCCACATCCATGTCGAAACCTGGGCTGGTCTGATCCGGCTGTTCCTCAGGAGTCGCAAACCTAGGTTCATCCTCAGTCTGCATCTTGCTAGCACTTTCAAACCTGGCTCTCAACTGACAGTTCTCTTCTACCAACAGTTGAATCTGCCTTCTACATTCGTCTTTCTCCTCTCGGTCTCTCACTGCTTGCATTCTCAGAAACTCCATGTCTCTTTCATGTTGACTCACTGAAGCTCTGGCTGCATCTCCATCCAAAAATGAAGGACGTGAAAAACCAATTGGATTGAAAAACGACTGTTGGGGCCCATACATCCATGCGGCTTGTCCCTGCAGTGCAGCAAAGTTTCTCAGCTGCTCCTCGGTGAACAACGGAGGTGCCATGGATTGCCCTTGCACTTGGGTTGCATCATCTCCTGCTTGTTGTTCAGGGGGAGTTGCAATCTCCCTCATTAAAGGTCCACCATTGAAGTTGCCTTCACCCTTGTCGGCGGGCGTATTCTTCTCAAGGGAGTTCACCACCTCTTGACGTAGAGAAAGGGCAGGAGGATCAGGAGGAGGTTGTGTAGGCGGCAACAACGCTTTGGCACCTGAACCCTGATTGGAATTCCTTGCAGGGGTACCTCTTTGAGGTTCATCTCTCTTACCCTCTTTCGGTGGAGGCGTTTCCCCTTCTACAACATCCTCAGGTTTTTCTTCAGGTCCGTTTTGTATAGGCATCTCACCCCTACTCTCAGCCTCTGTTTTCATTCTTTCATCAGCTAGTCTTATCTCCTTTTGACCCTGCTCCATCTCTTCTTTGGTGGCCCTTCTCCTATGGAACTCACTCATCTGCCCAGTGAACCGCTTGGGCTCATAACCTGGAAATGGCCAGGTCCCCAACCTTCAGTCCTCCGCACCTCGTCCACGTAGCAAGCGGCCGCCTTCTCTGTTTTCACCGGCAGCAGCTCGGGTGTTTGAGCTTCAAAAGGGCAGCTACGTCGACTGCAGTTGGTAAAAGGGTTCAGTGACATGTCAATTGGTGCAACATGTCTGAATTAAATGTACAAATCTACCAAAGTATGAAAAACTGGGTATGCCGTTCTGCAGAAATCATCCCAATAATTGGCAGGTTCGTGACACGGGTCACGTTTCCACAATTTGCTCCACTCAGCGATCAAGCACTGGTGCATTAGTTCAGGATGGGCTGATGTCACAGGCTGTGTAATTTCAAGATCTTTACAATCTTTCAGAGTAACGGGGGACTCTAAAAGAATACCTTGGGGTTGGATTCTGCTGATGGATCTTTTTTGACCTTGAAAGGTTATCGGGTATTCATGGGAAATACCTTGGGTGCTAACCATGGGTAGCCAATTACGGCCTTCCTTGGTCCATTTCACTCGGCGCATCTGATATCTGGCAATTTTGGTGACTGATGTCAAAGGAGGAGCAGGAGCATCACGAACACTTGCAAAAGCTCTGTGGCCACCACCTTGAATATCGTCTGCAATTGATTTCTTATTGGCTGCATTTTTAGAAGCATAATATTTTTGAATCTCAGCGCTGTGAAAAGCATCAAATTCACGTTCAAGTTCCCATATGTACTCCAGGGATGGGAGGCTCAGCGGGACAAATAAGCCCAGATGTTTCCCAATCCATGTGTGGAAACCATTGCAAAATCCATTGGCCTGGAGGATGCAGTTCCATAACTTACGGCATGCTCTAAGCGTTGTCTCTTGTTTGTTTTTAAGAAACGATGAATATTGTTGACTTAGTGCTTTAATTCTTCGCAATTGTTTTGTCCTGGACCTTAAGATGAAGGTTAGTTGAGACACGATAGGAGTAAATTCCCCGTTTCGAGCAGGTCTTATGACAGGGACATTTTCAAGCCTGAGTTTGAGTGGTGTTTTAACCCAACGTCCAAAATGACCAGGTTGAATATACTGATAGGTTCCTTCAGAACTAATTGCTGAATGTTTTAACGTTGATTCCACTCCATGGGTAAAACATGTTGCTGCTGTTTCCATATCCATGTTGTGGATTGCATCCTGGAATTTCGCAGCATTCAATCGACAAAAATTGTCACCATACGCATCAATTTCAGCTTCATTAAATATAAACTTATCCAATGCTTTTGGAAGAACCCATTTCCAACTTGGCGTGCACAAAGTGGAAATTGAGAAACCTGTAACAAGCAGCGGATGAGCATCAAATTCATATTCACAAGCCGTTCTACAAGTGAGAAACGAACTGGCCGTCTCTCCACAACAAAGTATAAACGAATGTCGAACAGTCCCCTTAGAAGTGGGTTGGGGCTCTCTATCATGAATTCTCTGATCCAACAAAGCTGAGTCGGCCCAGCCAAACTGCTGGAGCTTGGCCCAAGCTGGAAACTTATCGAGGGGCGCATTTAAATCGCCGCAAATTATTGCCGGACCACGGAAAGAGAGAGCTCTTTCAGCGGTTGAATATATTTTCAGTAACTGCCAAATCATGTTGATTATGATTTGTTGTTCCATAAACAGAGCATACATAGATAGATCGGCTCCCATGCAAATTAACAACCGAGTCCATGAATCTAGTTGATGAATGAAGGAAATCTGGTGCAGGGAAATTGTACTTTCTGCATGGTAATTGGGAAACAATTGCAACTCCCCCTGCCCGACCACGCATGATGGAAGAATCTTGGTGTGGACGAACAGGTTCCCCAAAAAGGGCATTACGTTTTTTTTTCTTAAATTTTGAGCGAAGGCACTTGATTGCAGGGGTTGTTGCAGAAGTTTCACTAAAAGTCCAGATTCCGCCTCCCCACTCTAGCACAATATCTTCTTTGCCGAAAAGTTGCCCAGGGTTACAGTTGCCAACCCAAAGCACATCATTAGTATCTGACAACAATTTGGGGTCATAAGGTGGAGTTGGAGGAGGCCCGGGATGCCCCAAAAGCTGGATGGTTTATAATAGAATATACCATGGATGATTTGGGGGTACCCCTATTTTAGGAAACCCCCAGATCCACCTGGGCACCTGGTTCCATGATGTAAATCGGAGATTTTGAGATGGTGTTCAACGTCAATTTGGGGAAAAACATCTTACCCTCTGATAAACTAACATAACTATGGAAAATCACCATTTTTAATGGAAAACTCACTATAAATGGCCATTTTCCATAGCACTTCCATAGTCCTCCCCGTTCAGAGTCAACGGCCAGTGGGATCGGCGTTCGTGGCCTTTGACACATCCATGGCCGTGAGGCACGGCGACAGCTGCCCTATGTCGTACTATCTTCGTGGATTATGCCCGAATCCGAGCGACCATGCAGTTCTAATGGAGAAATGGGGAGATGATTGCTTAGAAAATGGATTTTTAATGGATTTTTAATGGATCTTTAATGGATCTTTAGTGGATTTTTAATGGATTTTTAATGGATCTTTAATGGGATATAACGGGGATATAGTGGATCTTCATTTCCTTTTAGATTAAGAATTAAGACGATGACGACGATCAATGAAAACCATTGGTGGAAGCATTCACAAATGTCAGAAGGTTTGTTGGCTATTGACTTGCATTTCCTTGCATTTCCTTGATGCTTCATATGTGGAGAGACCCCAGCAATGAACCTTTGGCTCTGTCCCTTGCTGGTTATGGCACTTTGACTTGTTGATGTTGAAGTGAATAAAGCAATACTTCAACTGGGTTGAAATCTGGCGTTTCAAAGGACACAATCATCATATACTCAAATACGATGGTCAAAGCTCCTTCCTTTTATCGCCAAACCTCCAAATGTCTCCAACGTTGACTCATTTTGACATTTTGGATCATTTTGGCATGTTGTTTGCTGATTGTTTGCTGATGGTTTTCCAAGGATCTTCACTATCTCGACATGTCACGTGACATATCGAGAGACTCTCTGTTTATCTGCGGCGCTTAAGCCTTATGCAGGCAGAGCGTTTCTGTCAGAGCTTCATTTTTTTTTTTCAAAGATTGGTGGCAAAACATCCCAGTTTTTTTCACTCCCAATTTTTAGTGGCACACACATTGTATCATCATATATTTATAGATAGAGGGAATAAAAAGTCTCAGGCATTATAGTCACATTTGGTGGCAAAATGTAGCATCATGTGGCATAATGATGCATGATATGGTAGATGTATCGACTACATTCGACTACTATAGTGTCTATTCTATAATCATGACTGAATCTTAGAACTTCGTTCATCCCATGTCATTCTTCCCAAGCCCTGGACTTTTTGGGGCATCCGACGAGAGACGCGGTGTGAACGAGTAGCTAGAGTCGTCGCGATGGAAAACAAAAGACGTTTTGCTGGGAGCAGGTGTCTTGTGGGAAGACCAAGATTCCTTCAGCGCCAATGAAACAAACTGCTTTATGATCTTTATGGAACATAAGAACATGTCTGGAAAATGAGTAGCCAGGCGAACCAAACGAAGATACATATATATATATGAGTGGAAGGCACTTCACGTCGAAGAGACAAGTTTCTGGGTGAATGCAACTGAAGTTTTTGCTTTCTCCTGTCGTTGATTTTGGTTGCACTGAGAAATCAACGCACACCTGCAAGTATTGACATCAATCCGCGCCCCCGCTTTCAACGAGAAGGACCAATTGGTCGAGTGGGTATGTCGCTTGCGCCTGGAAACCAACAATTGAAACCACCAGTTCATCCACATGTTAGGCAAAAACGTTCCCTGTTGTTGTTGGTGAAATCCAGTCTTGGTTGCTTCATGTTGCTTCATTTCCCATGTTGAATCTGTTGAAACCACTTAAAGCTGCGGTGTTTCTCAGGCCATGCCCATTCTTCCTGCGGGAAGCGTAAGCGAACGCAAAGTCTCAGTCTCGGCATTGCCAGCTGTCGCACCTGTCGCATCCTGTCGCATCCTGTTGCCATCTTTTGTGGCAAGCCAAGGCTGCCCTTGGTTGCCAAGTACGCTATAGATTTTCTTCAAACAAATCGGGGCTTCAAACAAGTCATGGGCCGATGGCGGATCCCCAATTGCACCAATACATCCATGGCTTTCAATGTAGTGCCCGTATGAGTTTTAAAACCTCCAAATCTGTCACTGAAAATAAGAGTAACGACAAAAGACAACACACATGATATTATATACTGTATGTATTTGTATAGGGATCAACACAGTATCTCAGATTATCTCCTCTTAAATCAAGATCAGAGTTCATCATTGTTTCTATAGCGGAGATGTTTAGTATGGTCATCACAGGGGCTTGATATCGGTTTATATGGAGTAAGATGAATAGTTCCATAAAAGTCCATAATTCCGCCAACAAGCAGCATATTCTGATCAATATTGATGAAGTTTTCCGGATGCCTCTGCAGACTCATCTACAAATCCACTTGACCAAGGGACAACCTTCGGCCAGCTATGAACAAATCCTTGAACGTCTCTGAGTCAAAGTTTGAAATCGACTGCTTGTGGTCTTTCTACATCCCTTTCCTGTCCAAATTTTGACCCAGCACGTTTTTTTTTCCCTGGCCGCGGTCACCACAGAAAGCAGCGGCGAATGTCCCAGCGGTCCATGCGACCGTCGTAGCTGCCATAGGGGCCCACCGTGACCTTCGCTGTCATGGTCAAATAATGTCAAAGCACGGCAATATGATGGATAATGATAGTAATAGATGAGCATCTCCTTAGTAATAATAATAATAGTGATATTATCTATCTAGTATCCATCTATTATTGTTAATCATCCATGGTTATGATCATCCAATCTCGGAATCCAAAGGCTAGCCTTTGATGATGAATTTTACCAACAAAAATGCTGCCTTTTGCTATGATTGAAACCCAACAAACAGTCATTTCAACGATAGAAAGGGGATGAAATAGCTACCACAAAGCAACATGTGGTGCTAAAAGTCAATGGAAGCATGAATGTGCTCATTCGGAGCATAGTGTCCAATGCTTTGTCATATTTTTTGAGCCAACCCCATTGAGATCGCGTTTCAAAGTCATCATCATCATCATCATCATCATCATCATCATCATCATCATCATCATCATCATCCTCAAGACATCTACCCTATCTCCTTCCCATCCACAATGGATCGCCATGGAGTTGAGGCACACCCTCTGGGCCATCTGGACGTAAACCTTCCTGCTGAGCCCACTCTTGCAACCAACGCCAGGCATCGGCACGTGGCCAACGCCTTGGATGGGGCCCCTCAGCTTGATGGATCACATTCAAGCCGTTGTAGACCTGCCGGAAGAAAGGCCGGGCACAGAGATCATGATAGATCATGATGCAATATATATATATATATTATATATATATATTATATTATATATATTATATATATAATTATATATATTATATATAATTATATATATTATATATTATATATATTATATATAATTATATATATGGAACATGGCGCAACCTTCTGTTTTTTTCTGTATGTTTTTGTGGATTTTTATTTTCTTTCGATGTGATAAAAACGGCGGTGCCCATGAAACGACTTCGATGCCACGTTGATGCGAACGGGAAGCACATAAACCGTGAACCATGTTCGGGTTCCTATTCGTCATATGACAATAAAAAAAAAAAAACATAAAATCATCATAATTCATCACGATCATATGTGCCAAAAGCAAAGAAACAAACTCACACATCATCACACACGCAAAGAATCTCCGGTTCCGTTGGGGTTCATGAAAATTGGTATACCATGCCTTTCAGGATGATAAAAATTCGCCCCAAAATTTAGTTGGTCAAAGGGATGGTTCTACGGTTAAGATTTAGCTAAGTATCTGCCTCATGTACCATGCCTACCTAGAGTTGATCTCATGTTTCACATCCCCAGGCGGCCTCCATCAGAAGCATGTGCTGCACAGGTGCAACCTCCTGTGCCGCTGGCAACGAACATCCCCAGGCAACACCCCCTTCATCTTAAGGTTATACCATGTCATACCATGTTATACCATGGCCAATCTTAGATACCCTGAAAAAAAACTTAGCTGATTAGTAGATAATCCCATTGAAAAGACTAGTTAGGATTAGCTTGTACCCATCCAAGATTAACCCTGTTCTACTCCCAATTTTGCTTCACCTTGATGTTCATTAATGTCCATTGATCTTGGCAAATTATAATAATTCACAAACCTGAAATAAGATGATTTTTTATGGCTATCTAGGGGATAATTTCCTTTACAATCATTTCCAGGCTTCGGTCGCAAATTTCGGTCGTCTCCTCATCGTCTTTCTCCTCCTCAGCAGTGATGGTCATCACCCAGAAGCTGCTTTCCTCGGTAGCGCTCAGAAGTTGTGGAGCGACCTGCCTTGGCAGATTCCTATTTATAATTATAATCAAATATAACCTCCTTGGCATAAATAGTTTGATTACCTCCTATTTATAGTTATACAAAAAAAATGGTGTGGAGTCGAGGTTATCATCAAAATTATCGTTTTATGATAATGAAATAATCAAATAATAATAATGGAATAATCAATATAATAATATATCTGTTGTAGGAATATCTTTAATTCCCATTTCACCTGTTATAAGAACTATCAGGAATAATCAAATTTGGTCATGGGCAGTCACACATCAATGGGCGTTTGAATGGGAGCAGTGTCTATAAATCGTATAAATCGCGAATCCTCCAGCAAATCATGTTTGATTCTCGGGGAAATTATATATTTACCATCCCTGGCCCTCAGTGGCTCTTCTCCGGCTGCCAGGGTATATTCCACAAACCATAGACGATGATGGGAATCCACCAACAAAAAAAACCTACCAGAATAGGAACCCACTAATTATTAGATAATTAGTACAATAAAATACTAAATATATAATTGTCTGGAGGAAATTCATTCGGAAAATATAAGGGTTTCCATAAATGAGGGTGCCCCAATAGCTGGATGGTTTAATGGAAAAATCCTATTGAAATGGATGATTTAGGGGTATCCCTATTGCAGGAAACCTCCGTATGATGCCATCCCAGTTTCTCTTGCTTTGACTCGGCTCAAGTACTTCATGAGACTCATGCCTCCTCTCCTGCCGGGCTGTAAGGCTTCCGAAAACTCCAAAATGTTGCATTCTCATTGTCGCTCCAAATGCTCCAGGTATTACATTTGGATGTGATGGTTTTGAACGGGAAAACATATTTAACATCAAATGTAATGATTGTTTGACTTTGATGTGTCATTAATACATTCCGTTTGGATGTGATTTGTGCTCAGTATGTGCTCGTCTTTTATTTTTTTGTCGTGTAAAAACAAATTGAATGGCGTACCATCCCGTACGCCTCGCACTGGGCAAGGGTGTGATAGGGTTTTTTACAACCTTTAGAGGCCCAACTCTTTCTGGCAAGAAATGCAACACATCCAGAACATAGAAGACCGTAACTGACCTTTTAATATCCATGAATATATCCATGAATATAGCCATTAAGATCCATTAATATATCCATTAAGATATCCATTAAGATCCATAAAGATCCATTAAGATCCATTAAGATCCGTTAAGATCCATTAAGATCCATTAAGATCCATTAAGATCCATTAAGATCCATTAAGATCCATTAAGATCCATTAAGATCCATTAAGATCCATTAAGATCCATAAAGATCCATTAAGATCCATTAAGATCCATTAAGATCCATTAAGATCCATTAAGATCCATAAAGATCCATTAAGATCCATTAAGATCCATTAAGATCCATTAAGATCCATTAAGATCCATTAAGATCCATTAAGATCCATAAAGATCCATTAAGATCCATTAAGATCCATTAAGATCCATTAAGATCCATTAAGATCCATTAAGATCCATTAAGATCCATTAAGATCCATAAAGATCCATTAAGATCCATTAAGATCCATTAAGATCCATTAAGATCCATTAAGATCCATTAAGATCCATTAAGATCCATAAGATCCATTAAGATCCATTAAGATCCATTAAGATCCATTAAGATCCATAAAGATCCATAAGATCCATTAAGATCCATTAAGATCCATTAAGATCCATTAAGATCCATTAAGATCCATTAAGATCCATAAGATCCATTAAGATCCATTAAGATCCATTAAGATCCATTAAGATCCATTAAGATCCATTAAGATCCATAAAGATCCATAAAGATCCATAAAGATCCATTAAGATCCATTAAGATCCATTAAGATCCATTAAGATCCATTAAGATCCATTAAGATCCATTAAGATCCATTAAGATCCGTTAAGATCCGTTAAGATCCATAAAGATCCATCAAGATCCAGCAAGATCCATCAAGATCCATCAAGATCCATTAAGATCCATTAAGATCCATTAAGATCCATTAAGATCCATTAAGATCCATTAAGATCCATTAAGATCCAGCAAGATCCATTAAGATCCATTAAGATCCATAAAGATCCATTAAGATCCATTAAGATCCATTAAGATCCATTAAGATCCATTAAGATCCATTAAGATCCATTAAGATCCATTAAGATCCATTAAGATCCATAAAGATCCATATTAAGATCCATTAAGATCCATTAAGATCCATTAAGATCCATTAAGATCCATTAAGATCCATTAAGATCCATTAAGATCCATTAAGATCCATTAAGATCCATAAAGATCCATAAAGATCCATTAAGATCCATTAAGATCCATTAAGATCCATAAAGATCCATTAAGATCCATTAAGATCCATTAAGATCCATTAAGATCCATTAAGATCCATAAAGATCCATAAAGATCCATAAAGATCCAGTAAGATCCATTAAGATCCATTAAGATACATTAAGATCCATTAAGATCCATCCAGCAAGATCCAGCAAGATCCATTAAGATCCATTAAGATCCATTAAGATCCATTAAGATCCATTAAGATCCATTAAGATCCATTAAGATCCATTAAGATCCATTAAGATCCATTAAGATCCATAAAGATCCATTAAGATCCATTAAGATCCATTAAGATCCATTAAGATCCATTAAGATCCATTAAGATCCATTAAGATCCATTAAGATCCATTAAGATCCATTAAGATCCATAAAGATCCATTAAGATCCATTAAGATCCATTAAGATCCATTAAGATCCATTAAGATCCATTAAGATCCATTAAGATCCATTAAGATCCATTAAGATCCATTAAGATCCATAAAGATCCATAAAGATCCATTAAGATCCATTAAGATCCATAAAGATCCATAAAGATCCATAAAGATCCATTAAGATCCATTAATATATCCATTTATATACAGTACTTTGAGTTCCAACATGCCCTGAAGCCAGCCTCTCCACGCGGAGGCAATTCCTCATGGTTTGCCCCACATGTTGCCTGGTGCTTTTGGGATCCCAGTCGTGACCCGGAACTGCCCAAAAACATCAGATCACTGGTTGGTGGTATATAATATACTGTTAATAATGGTTAATGATGATGGTTATTATATGGTTAATGATGGTTCATAATAATCTGGTTGGTGGTTTCAACCTACCCCTCTGAAAAATGATGGAGTTCGTCAGTTGGGATGATGACATTCCCAACTGAATGGAAAAATGAAAAATGTTCCAAACCACCATCCAGCTCTGGTAAAAAAACATAGACCCTGAAAATCACCCATTTTTAATGGAAACTAATCTTCCAAGTCCTATATGCCAGGGTCTATGTTAATTTACCAGAGGGTACAACATGAAATTCATGAAATCTGATCTATATAGATGTGTTTTGAATAACCCATTTCACAGTTTAGCTATGAGTTTTTTATCCCGTAAGGGTTACATACCAATGTCATTCATGTTCAATCCACAATTTGTACTGGTAAAACCACCATGTTGCCGGAATTAAATCCATGTTCTTACCTTTGTTTGCCGATTGAACGTGCCAGAATCTTAGTTTTGCACAATATATTTCATACTACACCTTATCAAAAATGTGTGCGTTCAGTATTGATAAACATAATCATATATCATATAAAACATATCTAAGTATTATGAAACCTTATCAAACCATATTAAACCATATTAAACATTATTAAACCATATTACTCATATTATAGCAACCCGCAAACAAGATACCGAACGTGTTTTCAGGATGGTAGTTCGATGATGTTTTCATATATTTTCCCCGACAACTTTCCAGGTTTCAATTTGTTCTATCATTTTTTGGTGGTTATTTATTTTTTTTATATCATAGAATAAAACCACATTACATTGCCAATCTTAGATACCCTGCAAAAAATTAAATTCTTTGCTGGTTTGTAGATATTCCCATTAATACCACAAAGACTAGTTAGGATTAAAGTATCCCATGTAAGATTGACCTAGATTAAACCCAGCATTTTCAGTATAAAACCGCATTGAACCATGTTAGGTCAATCCCAGTAAAAAACATGGAAATATTCCCATTAATACCAGCTGATTTTCAGCATTTTCAGTATAAAACAGCATTTTCATGGTGTTCTTCGATCCATCCCAGGTACAAATACTCGAAGCTCAGGATCTCATCGATCCGCACGGTGGCTTTTCGCAGCTGCTGCGGATCCTTGAGGAAGCGCTCCTGGCGAAATGGAGATGGAGGGCCCATCATGGTGGAGATTGATAGAATGCATACAGGTATGTATATGAATATATATATATATATGTATATGTATATGTAATCTACACATATTAACATGGATATATTGATATATATATATACATAAAAACATATATACATAATATGTATCTATGTATACGTATATATACATATGGGGGATAATAACAGAATCACGTAATATGATACTTGATGGACATTGGAGATTGGACATTGCCTTCTCAGGTCAGGTTGGTTGATGAACAATGGTGCTTTCAAACTCACAAAAAGATGGTACAAAACCAACGATTCCATGGGGATATCGAATAATGTGGCTTTTGTCTGAACATCTGCGGGAAAGCACCAAAATCATCCAAAATCCATTGGCGAATCGTCCCGCTTAAAATGGCCATTTGGAGGGCACAAACAATTTTCAAACACGTTCGAATCATCATCATCATCATCATCATCAGCATCATCACCATCATCATCATCATCAACATCATCATCATCATCATCATCATCATCAGAACCATCACCATCACCATCATCATCATCATCAGAATCATCACCATCATCATCAGCATCAGCATCATCATCATCATCAGCATCAGCATCATCATCAGCATCATCATCAGAACATGTCTAATCATCAGCACACACACATAAGCAGAATCATAAACATAAACACCACCATGTTCGGCACAATCATAAAAAATGATTGTTGTAATCGTATTCAACTATATTTCATATATACTATTTCCATGTTTTTCATCTGCAGCATGATCATACATAATCATCATAATGCAATCATCACTGATGTTAGCAAGGCAATAGTATTTCACCATAAATGGACGATATAAAGCATCAAAATGTTGGTAGTGCTTTATCGCTTTACTAACATTCATAGTTTCACTTAGCATCACAAAGATTTTTTTTCACCCAAGCCGTTCCCTTGCGCTCCTCAGCTGCGCAAGGCTCGTAGTCATCGCCCTGCCAGCTGTTGGGAGGACTGGGCTCACGCAGCAGGCTGGCCTCGAGGTGGGGAAGTCGGATCTGTAGTAGCTATACTGGTTGGTGGTATATAATATACTGTTAATAATGGTTAATGATGATGGTTATTATATGGTTAATGATGGTTCATAATAATCTGGTTGGTGGTTTCAACCTACCCCTCTGAAAAATGATGGACTTCGTCAGTTGGGATGGTTATTCCCAATATATGGAAAAATATAAAAAAATGTTCCAAACCACCAACTAGTATATAGGTATTTTAGGGTTGTCTTTAGGTCAAATCTGAGACTTTCTTTTAAGATCCTCAGATCTTTTAGCTCCATTGGCGCCTCACCCACCAGCGCGCGCAAGCGTTCTGGAACCCAACTGGCACCGCTTTCGTTCTCGTAGGGCGAGCCAAAGGGTGCCATGACGCCACGCTTCACAAAGCCCTGGGGTGACTCAGTCTGAAGGGTCATTCATGATGCTTAGAACACTCTTTTTATATATATATGTATATATATATATATGATGGTTAATATATGGTTAATATATTATGGTTAATATATGATTAATATATGGTTAATATATGGTTAATAATAATCTGGTTGGTCGTTTTAACCATCTTGAAAAATATGAAAGTCAGTTGGGACTATTCTTCCCAATATATGGAAAAATAAAAAATGTTTGAAACCACCAACCAGATAATGTATCTTATACCAATTGCACTATATGTGGGATATCACGGTTTCAAGAAGCTGTATCTAGCATTATCATACATTATCTACCTGTCACAAAAAGGCGGATGATGAAGATTATAATGATGACGATGATTATTATTGTATGATTATGATTCTGACCATGATTATGATGATTTGAACCCATGTGTCGCAGGCGCAGTGCTTATATACTCTTTTATATGGTTATGCAGCATATATGGATGGGATATGGATGAGATATCCCTTTTTTAATGGGATGCAGTATGATGCAATGACTAAGTGGAATGTTCATCCCGATCGCTGCAGTTTTTGTTTCCGCTTGCAAACTGGATCTAACGAGCCGAGCTGTTTCCAGCCACCGAGAGAATTCAGCGACGAGGTAGACGAGCTCAGAAATAAAGTATAATTCCTAAATTTTCTATAATTTTCTTAAATCCATGTAAATTCCCAGTTTTTGGTGTTTTCCCAGGCCCCAACCGCGCACCTGCCAGGTGAGGGTCTCTAGATTTCAAAGGTGCAAGTCCTCCTCTCCTCTCTCCTAACATGTGTGTGTCGAGTGCCAGCAGCTCATCACGAGCTCCAGTTGTCTGGGCACGCACGGAACCGAGCCATATCGCAAGCTCAGGATGTAGCTGGACCCGAACACATGCCAGAAAAAATGTCAGAATAGAATAGATGCCAGATAGACTGCCAGAATAGATGCCAAATAGAAGCCAGGAAAACATGTCGGATAGAATCATAGTATATGCCAGAAAGAATGTAAGAATATATGAGCCGTATATACTTCCAAACGATATGTCAGAAACTTTGTCAGAATAACTTCCCAGGGTGGATATCACTAGAAGTAAGGCAATTTAAAGCTGGCTAGTCTGTATCTCCATTTGTAGCAAAAGGCAAAGGTACTGTACTAAAGTACACTTCGAATGTTTACCCAGCAATCTAATGTGTACAAATCTAGTAAAACAAACACTTCATGAGGTGTTAAATACCCATCCAATGAACATTTTTTTGAACATGTTAACAAAAAAAAAAAACAGATTCCTTCGGTTTCACCGACTTTGAAGCCCTTGGGGTCCACCCTTGGGGTCCACCATGGTTCTCCGGTTCCGCCTTGATCCCAGCGGGATTGGGCAGGAAGCGCTGACCACTCTGCTGCAAGCGTTCCAGTTCCAAGGTCGCAGCGTCCCGTTTCGCGGCGGCCAAGACCTGGCCCGTTCTGGAACATCATCTGTTGCTATTGAAAATGGTGATTCTACTATAAAACCGTTTAGGAAAATGGTGATTTAACCACTATAAATGGTTATTTAATGGTGATTTTCATGGTTTAACAATGGGTTAACAATGGTGAATAATGGGATGATCATGGGATTTACCCTCTGGTAATGACTAACAGTTTGCGACATAGAACATGACCATAGAAATAGTGAGTGTTCCCATGAAAAATGGTGGATCTGTCCATATATAGTTATGTGACAGTTTATATCTCTTAGTACTTGGAAATCAATGGAAATCAATGTGGATATGTGGATTTCACTGGGTACAATTTTAAGGGGTTGCCTGAGTGCTGACTCGCTGACACCTTAAGTGCGAGTCAACAGGGAAGTGCGACAAAAAAATGTCGCTGAAACTAATGCAGCTTCATCCAGCACGGCTTCAGACTGCGGCAAAGAATCGCTTGCACCTGGCTAACCCTGACAGAAATGAACAGAAATGCACCTTTCTGAATGAAAGATCCACCCAGACTCAACTGCATACTATATACTACTCAGACTCAACTTGATAGACACACTTTCGTGTTTGTGATCTCTAACTCTCTAACAGTCAATTGGAGGTGTCCTAAAATAGGGGTACCCCTAGTTATTTTTCCATTATACCATCTGGTTATTTAACAGTTTGCCATGGAAAATGACCCATAGAAATAGATGGTTTACCAAACTTAAAAAATTGTGATTTTCCATGGCGAACTGTTAGTCATTACCCTCTGGTAATTTAACATAACTATGGAACATCACCATTTATAGTGAATTTTCCCATGAACAATGGTGATTTTCCATAGTTATGTTAGTTTACCAGAGGGTACCAGAGGGTAATCCATCCATCCAGCTATTGGGGTACCCATGTTTTATCAGTGGAATCACTAGCGTCCAATTCTTGCACCACACGCACCACACCTTCTTGGGAGCCCGGGGATTGCCGCTGACCACCAAGGAGAACTTGGGATCCAAAGCACCTGACATGGCAAAGGCTATTAAAAAAGGAAGGTCAACTGCTTGTTTCACAAGTTTATAATGGCGATGATGGCCTTCCTGGTATGGATCGTGGTATGGATCGTGGTATGGATGGTTTTGATATGTGTTGATGGTTACTTCCACAATGGCTATGCTGGTTTTGGAACCTATCAGATCAAACAATCAGCAGCGGTGGTAGTCCCGCAAGAAGCCGTTTTTCGGGAAAACGATTGGGCGGCCCGTGAATGTTGCAAAGCTGCCCATGTTTCGTGACAGTGTCGGAGGTCTGAGCTTCATTTCCACAAGCTCTATCTGATGTGGTGAAATGAAGCTATTTTGGAAGAGTTACCATCTGGTTATTTAACATAGCCATGGGGAATCACCATTTTTAATAGGTAAACCATCTATAAATGGGTGATTTTAAGGGTCTATGTTAATTTACCAGAGGCTACTTTGACCCCACTAACCACAGTGAGCTGCTGATCATTTACCCAGATCCAATCTCTATGCAGTGGCACGTTGTGACAGCAGCCACTCAACGCAGAGTCCAGCGTTGCTGTCTTCAAACTCCTGCATGGGATGAGAACTGCTTCGCAGCTGTGGTTCCCATCTCAGGGATATATTTTTTTGACCCGAAACGCCATATACCCCACAATTATTACCCATAGGATCCATGGTGCTGCTATATATGGTAACATGGATCCCATCAATATACCCCCAATGTTAGCATATATACCAGCACCATGGATCCTATGGGTTATAATTCTTCAAATTGTAATAGGATAATGATCCACCATCAAGTTTGGTGTACCCTCTGGTAATTTAAAATAGCTATTGAACATCACCATTTTTAATGGGAAAATCCACTATAAATGGCCATTTTCAATAGCTACGTTAAATTACCAGAGGGTAATAGGATACTGATCCACCATCAAGTTTGGTGTATCGTTTCAGACAAACCTATCTCAGCGCCAGAAATTGAGGTCCTGGGGGATGATTTCCCTGTTGGAATGCTGCTTATTTTGATCCATTGCAAGGGTGGTTTTTCCATCGTCACCTCCAAAACTGTCGCAGGATATAAGAATAGCTTGGGGATATCACACCCCCAATGGTTCAAAGTGTTCAAAGTGTTCGGCCCATAAGTCATGGAATTATCCCAATTTTACTTATCATCCAAGTCATAGGCCATAGACATCCATAGACTATTAGTATTATCATCATTTATCATCCAAGTCATAGGCCATAGACTATTAGATACTATTCGTATTGAAATGTCTTGTTTCACAACCATGGTATCATGGTGGACGACTCGGGGATCCCTCAACAACCCTAAACCCCCCCAGTTTTCGCCCAGCGCCTCCCCGAAGCGCGAGAGCCAGGCCATGAGATCCAAAGCAAATTCTTCCAGCTCCTCATCCCCGAGGTCCTACGCGTCGTTCGTGCGTTTTACCCGCTGGACCCTGGGCTGGAAAAACACCTGGAAAAAGCGCTGTTTTTTTGGCACCAAAAAAAAACATGTGCCAAAAAACGAGGTATCCACAAGCCTGTGGACCTTGTTGGTGGGTTAGCATTTTTGCTTGGACTCTTGAATCCCGGCAGGTGTGCTTCCAAGATTTTCCAAGATAATGAGTCTTGGAAACATGTTCTACTGAATTTTGCTGGGTTCCAGTGTTCAACTTCAGGAACGGATGAAACATTTGGCACCAAAACAATCTCCTAAACTAATATTCTTGAATAAGACAATACTCATAAGAATCTGAAAATTAAATTTTACTACATTTTGTGTATATATTTCATCCAACTGGTAATAGTAACAGTAATATAAAGCATAGATAGGTGATATTTCAAGATGTATTCACATCATGACATGTGGTACTCCCACCAATCTTCTGACAATTTCTGAAAATCACCAGACCTCTCTGAGAGTCTCTCTAGCTTTGCGGTGTCCATAAATCCCACAGGTATACGGTACCCGGTATACCCATCCTGGAGTACCATCTGATTAGCAAGGATAAATAGGGGGTTAGTATAAACATCAACTCAATGAAGTGACACTACATGGCTATGAATAAACATCCACAATCAACAACTAAATGTTGCAGTGCAAACCAGACATGTACAAGGTGTCCATCCCCAACAAACAAACTATCTATAAGATTTATAAATGTATCTATAAGAACCGCCATTTGGTTGAAACACCGTCAAAATTCTTGTGCCACCACCACTAAATCACCCCACATCAACTTGTTTTGTTGATTTAAATGATTGTTAAACCACCTGTCCATCATATCATTTGTAGATGGTTGTCCAATCTTCCCCATGATCTCCCCATGATCTCACCATGTAGATGATTTTCCCATACCCTCCGGCCATCAAATTTGGCAATGGAACATCATCCATTTTATAGACGGCTTTCCCAGCTATAAACCTCCAGCTATCGTTTGGCTATGTTCCCTTGCCAGTTTGATATATCCCACAATCATACCATGAAATCCGGGATAAACCAGTGAGATATGACTGATATTACTCTCTTGGAAACAATGGTCAATTAGTGACTATCAATGGGAAAACTAATGGTTTGGGGAACAAAAAATGGAACATCATCCATTTAACAATGGAAGCCCCAAAAAACTTTTTTTTTTTTGCAGGAACAAACCAGGCCCAGAATTTTCCCGGGAGCATCCCGGGAGGGAACCTATGGCACTGAAATCAGCTTGTTTGCGAAGATGTCTTCCCCAAAAAAATCCTCCATATTTTTTCCAATTTACAAATCATTCAAATGGAACTAGACTTCCATCCCATCAAAAAAATCCCATGATATTTCCCATTATAGATGATGTTTTCCCATGGAAATCAGCATTAGGAACGACCCACCCACCTCTCCTTCGCCAGCCGCGTCGTGGCCAGCGCCTCCGTCAGCTCCGCCGGTGCCGAGCCCAGGCTCTGAAGCTGGGCGCGACGCAGGGCCATCAAGGGACCCTGGAGCGTCACCTGGCTATTGAGGTGTTCCCCTCTGGTGGTGACTCACCAATGGTAAATTAGTGACTATCAATGGGAAAACTAATGGTTTGGGGTAGCCATATTTTAGGAACCCTAGATATTGGAAAGATTATAGATTACCCTCTGGTAATTGAACAGTTTGCTAGTGAAAATCGCCAGTTAGTTCGTTGATTTACCTATCAACAATGGGGATTTTCCATAGCTACGTAAACATTTACCAGAGGCTAATGGAGGTTTCACCATCCGAAAACCATCGATTTTGGTGGTGATGAATAGAGGTTTCACCATAACCAATGGTGACCAATTGGTGGTTAAACAATGTTATAACCATGAACCAAACGGTGATACGCTTCATGGAGGTTTCACCAGATAAAAATGGAGGGTTTAAGCATCAACTGCCATCAATAATGGTGATCAGTAGCGCTTCCATCATCCAAAATGGTGACTCGATGTATCTATTTATGTGATATATATATGTATTATTACTATTATTATTAGTATTATTATCATTATTATTATTATCATTATTATTATTGTTTTTATTATTATTGTTATTATTATTGTTATTATTCTTATTTTTCTTCTTCTTCTTCTTCTTATTATTATCATCATTATGGTTATTATTATTATTATTATTATTATTATTATTATTATTATTATTATATATATACATGTTATATATATATGTATGGAGCACCCCCATGAAACACGGTGGACACTTGGGGGAGGGTACCATATATATATATACAGTATATATATATATGTTATATATATATTATAATGGATTTGCTGATCATGGTTGTACTGAATGTCAACCAGAATGCCAACATACTTTGGATGATTTCATGAATGTGATTCCAAGTGGGGTTGGTAAACTGGAATAACATGTCATCTTCTATCAGCTCCAGAATGGTTTTGATCAAACAAAACAGGTTAACCAATGGTTTGATCAAAGAGAACACAAATGACAACACAGGACCACACAATTGCGGCAAAAATTGCCAAGTGCCTTCGCAGATTGCAAATAATTAGGTCTTTTATTTTTTTTCTACAGTAGATGAGCCATCAATAATGGTCAATAATGGTGATTCATGGAGGTTTTACCAATGATGAATCTCTAAGGATTGGGTCTCCAAGGGGTCCCAGCCATCCCGTGAGACCTCTATTGGCTGCACATGCCGTGCTGAATCTGGAACTTCCTGGACGTTTTTTTTTCAACCCCCAAGATGTGTTGGTCAATTGGGATGGCCATTTCAAGAGCTCAACATATATGTTAGCATCACATATTCATTGCCAATCTTAGATACTGCAAAAAAAAAAATTCTTTGCTGGTTAGTAGATATTCCCATTAATACCAAAAGACTAAAGGATTAAAGTATCCATGTAATATTGACCTAGTATTTGACGCCAGAAACCCAAGGAATTTGCGGACATTCAATTGCATGTTCAAAGAATTGGGTATCCCACAAAGAATCTTGATGGAAAGCTGAGGGGTGTGGTGCATTTCCGATTCTTGGGGCATAATCAAACCCCCAAAGAAATTCAAACTAAACTTGGAAAAACGTCTATCTCTTCCTGAGCAATGAGGAACGTCAGAAAAAGTCCAAACAAGCCACGGTGTGTAACCCCCAATAATTCTCAGAAAATGCTACAGTTTCATATCAATTCCGGAGTAAAAATTAAAACAAAAACCTTATAGTATTAACTGGCAGGGGTTATCCCACAAAATAGTGATAGATTACGATTAAAATAAAACCAATACCCTATTAAATCCTATTATTTTCTATTAACAAATTTGTGTGACAAATTAATTAACCAAGAAATCCTATGGTTAATCCTATTGATATCTATTAACCATAGGTGTATATATATATATATATATATATGGGACAACCCAGAAAATCGCTTGTCCAAACGATCACCGGGGCTACGTCCACCAGTTACGACCATGCGATGATCCTCAAGTTACCATCAAATAAAACAATATTAACAGTTATTAACAATCATTTAGCATAAAATAAACCATTATTAATCTCTCTCTCTCTATGTATATATATATATCCCATGATCCCATTCATGATACATATAAGTAAATTATATATATATATATAATTATATATACATACCGTTACATACCATTTGCCATATAATATATCCCGTTAAAAACGATTATATCCCATTAATTCACCCGCATGAATTGCCCGCAAGTTGCCACAGGTGCGGGGAAGGGCAGCCGTTGGTTGCTCTCAGCAGCCAGCAGTGCCGACACCATCTTCTTGGTCAACGTGGGACTAAGCAGGTCCTGAGGGCTTCCGACCCAGGATCTAATATGGGTGAATGGCTGAAGATAGGATATTATATACCCTACCCTATGGCTCCAAACACCTTCTGAGGCCAAGGTAAACATACACAAAGATGGGGCAAACCCATGGGGAAACCCTTGGAAAGTCATCTACTTTCATGGTGGTTTCTCGACAATTATGTTACTTTACCCTGGAATATATATATATATATATACAGATCTAGATAAAAACATATGCTGTATATTAGCAACGTCCAAAAATATAGAAGAGGATTTGTATCTTGATTTCTCACAACATGTTGTTGGGATTTGACTTGTCCATCTTTCTTGGGGCTTATACTGGAATTGGATACATGAATTATAGGTAATCATTATCCACTGATGAAAAAGGGAAGTATAGTGCTTCAATAATAATGATTCCGACTATTGGTGGGTTTTGGATATAAATTATGAATCCACTACCATTGGAAGTATATTCCCAAATAATTAGTCCAACAGAAACAAAGCTAAACTTCTCCCACAGTGCTGTGGATCGCTAAGCTCTTGCAGATTTTCTTCTTGACCCAGGTGAATTTCCGCAACGGAAATGTTTGATTTCCAACAGGAACCTTTCATAAATTATGTCATGTCATCCTGGAAGTCTGACTCCGACTGTTTAAAACTTCAGGGCGAGAGCAAGTCTACATTTCTACATCATGTAATTGTCGTCTTTTTTGAAGCATGTCATCAATATATATATATATAATATATATATATAATATATATATAATATATATATATAATATATATATAATATATAATATATATATACAGTATATATATATATCAAAATCATCTGAAGACACACTAGATCACACTAGGATCTCCTGCGCGGCTGCCACCGGCTTGCGCGTTCCCTGGCACACCTGTGCAGTTTTTCACATGTCCGAATCGGAACGCGAAGTGCGGAGTCATTGGTTTCGTTGCTCCTCATTTTTGTTCATCGTCAAATCGGAGTTTTGGTATGTTTTAGTGTCATTCCGGGTTTCCATCGTTGAAATCAAAATCAAATAATTATTGTTTGACAACTATCATTGTATGTTTTGTTTCCATCATGGTCTCTGTCCATGTCTGATTCTCCACTCAGTTCTGTTGTACGCATCGCACATCTTTGGATGCTACATCCCAATGGTAGCAACAACATCCTCATCTATACAGCCAACTCCACTATATTCTGATTGTGGGAGGTATACCCCACCGGCAGACACACCCAAAATCATATCAATTAGATTATATATGCCATGATATCCCCAGTTCTATTACCATATTAATCCCTATTATATATATATATATATATGGTTGGTTTGCCTTCATGCTATAAACCCACCGGTAGTACCCGGTATCCATAGTCGCATTGCTTGCTATATCCCGCTCATATATAAATATACTCCATTATTAATGATATATATATATATATAATTATATATATAACATCATATAACAACAAATGATGGGTTAAACATGGTTAAACTAACTAGAAATATGTTATAATTAACTTAATATCCCACGATATGTCCCAACGATTTTTCGTTGCTTATCAACAACGGCGCCTCCCGAAAGAGTTGCATGAAGCGAACACAGAGGTCCATCCCCGCAGCGCTGCACAGCACCACCTCTTTTGGAGCCCAAGATGGCTACAATTTTGAGGCCCCCGTTGGATAGCTAAGTTGGTGCACATAAGTCCAATAACTATGGTTTATGGATGTTTATGGCATTTATAACTATAGTATACTATAGTTACTGGGGCGAATCTAAACCAACTTAAAACTGGGGGGCCTCACATTGTACACTACAAAATAGTGGGAACTGACTTTTCTAAACAAAATGTTTCTATTGGTAACATTTGGTAACTATATCTCTAAGATTTTGAGATATCCATTTCCCTATGGCTCCAAACACCTTCTGAGACTGTACTTGGTGCTGATTTTTGGGATTCAAACACCTTCTGAGACGGTATTTGGAGCACTAGGGTTTTAGTTGAAAGTGTACAACATTATCTTACAGATCTTTACTTCATCAAACGTGTATCATGATTGTACCACATGACAATAGTTGAACCATCTAAGATGCAACTATTATGAAATTCATTTGGTATATTGCATCCTACGCATGATTTACGTCATACAGCTACTGTGGTCATTATCACATGCAACCATATCATAAGGATGATTATTTACATGGATATTATGGGTTGTCACGCAATATTCTCCATGGCCATGTGATATAACTACGTCCAGCCAATCCCATCCCACTGATTAGCCTAAAAATCACCACAAAGAAATGGAACCCAGTGCACTCTCCGCTTATATCTGGGGTAAGGACTTTGGACACTGTACATCCAAGGATACAAGGGGTTCAGTTATCACTTATCACCGTTCCAACTAACTGATCCAACTTGCAACCATCCTGGTGACCAAAACACCAGGGCAAAACTATGCAAAATGGTGGAGACCCATCCCAATGAAAATCAGTGGGCGCC
Source organism: Cladocopium goreaui (assembly GCA_947184155.2). Taxonomy (NCBI): domain Eukaryota; class Dinophyceae; order Suessiales; family Symbiodiniaceae; genus Cladocopium; species Cladocopium goreaui. Next base: position 986,869 of record CAMXCT020003334.1, read on the forward strand.
CCAATCACCCTATGATTTAGGGATGAAACATAGAATTACCGATTATTGAATATTGGGTACCTAGGGCTTCATAGGCTACTGTAAATCCCTTGTCAGCTAAAGCCAGATCTCTGGTGGCTTTAACTATTGATAATTATCATCTAGTGATTTTTGCAGTTTGCTACGGAAAATTAGCATCTTTCATAGCAAAATCACATTTCTCAATATCATATAAATGGGCCTAAATTGGCCTTCCACATAGAAATTACCGTTCGTGAAAAAAAAATCTGAGTCACTTAGGGAACATAGTCGCAAACTTCGCAAGTATACGATGGCAGGTCTTAAAAAAAACAACAACCCCAAACAAAAATCTGGCTATGAATCAATACCTATTAATACCATTTTTAGAGGGATGAACATCCAGTAATCCCAGCTATTTTGATGTGAACAGAAGGGGTACTATTGGTTTTGACCCACTGCCATCTGGCAGATTTTCGGCCGACCTCTCGTCCATCATGCTCTCTAAGAGTACCACCAGCTCCATCGTTCCAGATGAAGCCGCTGGCCAGCAACATGGGGGCATCGTCGTACCTGCTGAACGATGGAGGAAACGTATAATGGGAAAACTGTAGGGGAAATTGATGTATTATATGTAATATATATACGTATATATATATATATATTATATATATATGATGTAAAATATTGTAAAATGTCAGCAACACGAAAACATATTTGATATGATTTGATCAACAAATACCGGCTTTGCTGGGTTGAACGAGAGATGATCAGATTCAATGGCTTGGAACGAGGCACTTCGCAAGCAAATGGCGAATGAGCTTCTCCAACTTTGGAAGCGATTCCTTGGCCGCCCGGATTCGTCATAGGGGATCATCCCACGCGTTGAGTCAACACTCAAGCAGTACCTATCCCTGAAACTTGGATAAACTACCGTAGCGAGTCATGACAGTTTAAATTAGGAAACATTCCGTCGTCATCGTTCATTCATCAGTTTTCGTTGTGACCGATAGAATCCTGTGTGCCAGGGTTGCAAGCTGTAGCCCTATCGATGACTGGACACCTGTTGTTTTCAGTAATCACCAGCTACAAACCACTTCCATTGGGTTAGTTTGCTCAAAAACCGGTCAAAAACACCAAATCTCGCAAATCATGAAGTTGCCTTGGTTGCCACTACCAACCATTTGCCAAACATTTTGCCAAACATGTTCCAAAAGTTTTCCATCGCCGGGTGGCTACGCCTATCAATGGTCCCTCGGGTCCATCCATCTTCACCGGGACCGTTTTGTCCTCACACCACAAGTCCTGGCCAAACAAACACATTCGACTTGATGAATCATACACATTGATATAATATATATACATATAATATAAGATAATATAAGTAATATAATATATGAGTAATATATAAGTAAGATATGTATATAATAGAATAACAAATATCTGAAAAAACAAAGACCTGAAAATCAGTTCGGCCATTTGGGAGAGTTTTCGTTTTTTGTGATGTCCTTTGTCACCCAGACCCGCGTAGATGGCGCTAGTTGGATATGATTGGACCTATAGTTGATTTGTGATTTACCCTCTGGTAAACTAACATAACTATGGAAAATCACCATTTTCAATGGGAAAATCCACTATAAATCACCATTTTCAATAGCTATGTTAAATTACCAGAGGGTAGAATGTGTCAGGCGGTCTCATATTTCGTCTTATGTGGGCGGAGTTTGTTAAGTAGTTAGTAGATATAGGTTATAAATGGTTACAATCCATCGCACATACACAGTTCTGCTTGGGGTTACTAGATAACCAGTCAACTCTTTGTGCATGGCAGTGCATGGCCCATCCATGTGGGTTTGTTACCTGAAAACGGTGGAGAAAGCATGGGAAAACCCAGGAAATTCCTCTGGTTTAGAAAACGTTTTCTCAGGGTACTCTCTGGTACTTTGACAGTTTGCTATCAAACATCACCCTTAAAAATACAAAAACAAATCAGGACATTCATAATACACATATCCCACAATATCCCGCACTAAGATTTCCATAGGCATGTAACAAAGTACCGTGCACCGCGCAATCTGAACCCATTCCCAGTGCGGTAGCCAGTGCTCCTGTGGGTCTCGGAGCCAGTGCTCCTTTGGCACCGCCACAGCCAAGCGTAGCCTCGGAGAAATACTTCACCAGGCGTTGCTGATGTACCCTCTGGTAAACGTTTACATAACTATGGAAAATCACCATTTTGACCAGGCAAATCCTCTAGAATCTATTAAAAAAATATAAAAATGGCCATGTTCAATAGCTTTGTTAAAAATTACTGCTAGTCAATGTGCCGGACATACGGAGTCATCTTGGATTCCTCTAAATCCCAAAGCGCCAGTTTGATCGTTGCATGGAATCCATGGTTTTTGGTTGCACCACCCAGGTGGCAACATCTCCAGTGCTCGAATCAGCTCGACTCTGGGCAGCCAAGGGACAAGGGTCCAATGCCACAACTCCAGGTCGCGAGCAGTTCCGGGGCTTGAGCTTGGCAACAGGCCAGCAGCTCTGACCATGCCTTAGAAGGCTGCGCGGATCAAAGAAGACACACATGAAAGGACGGTAAGATATGGTAAGATAAGATTAAATGAACATCATGATGATGATGATGATGATGACGATGACGATGTCGATGACGATGATGACGATCGTGACAACGCAAGGCAGGACAAACAATATTGAATATTCCACAATATGACAATCAGGTGGTATTCAGTATTCAGTTTTCATAAGTATTCATAATAATCAGTTTTTTCGAATATGATGACACATATTGACACATGTAATTTACAAGTCAGATCACCAAAAAGCATCCCGGCCCAACACCCCATTTCAGGCTGAGTCGCAGCAATCGCCTCAGATGGGTCCCTACCAGGTACAGCTTCCAGCAGCATCGGCAACTGCCGTTGCGCCGCCACGACATGCAGCTGAGACAAGGGAAGCTCTACAGCCTGACCCGTATTCGATCGCCGACGGCCCTCGTACATGCCAAACTGGCGCTCGCGGGGAGTTGCCTCAGTGAGGAAAGCAGCTGCGGGACAGATCTCAGATGGGTATTTCAACATGTTTCAACATGTTTCAACATTTTTCAACATATTTAGAGTTGAGATAACCCCAGAAAACAAAATAACAGTAACTATTGTGCTAGTGGCAAGTTTTGCATATGTTGTTCTCCTGCCCCAGTGATTGGACCAATTCAAGACTTGGTTTCAGGCAAACATGAGAAAACACAGAATATGATGACGCAGCCAGTTCCAGCCAATATCCATCTGTCGATACAAGTATTATTAATTCTTTTCTCTTTTACTTTTCCCACAACTACTTCTCAACTCCATACATCAACATCCAACTTCCATTTCAGCATGAATCAACATTTGGGGCACTTTGTAAATTGCAGTCCTCCATTTTAGTCCATCTATTTTTTCGTGTTTACAAGAATCAGACATACTTTCACCCAATCCATCCCACCCAGTCCTCCAGATGATCCAAGCAACACTGCGATAGCCCACATCCTCATCTTCCTCCGTTGCCACCGCCTTGGCCCTCTCCGCGCGTCGCGCGGTGCACCGTTTCCCCCGCGCCGTGAGCGCTGCCAGCGTCGCACTGCCGGCGCCCTTCAGGGCGCCGGCGGAGCCGCCGGAGGCGCCGGAGGCGCCAGAGGCGGAGGCCGCACCGGGGCGCACCGCGCCATGGGACACGCCATGGACACCGGGTGCCACGATGGGACTGGGGACGAACGCCATGATGGGACTGGCAGCCGAGATCAAAACGGATGGGATTTAATCGTGGGATCCAGCCAACTAACCATCCCTAAAAATATTGTTATACAAATATAATAAAAGAATTATAAAAGTAATATGTCTAAGTAATAAGTGGTAAAGGTTCCCAAATGGTGGGTTTCTTGTGATTCTTTGAGTCTTGAGAGAACATATTGGGTGATTGAATGGATCCTGGAGATATCGTGGGTCCGGCCATGCACTTGAATCATCACAGGGATTTACCAAAAGTTACATGGAGAGTGAAACGTGTTGGAAAACATCAACATTTATCAACCAATGGAAGAACAATTCAACCAGTTTAAGAACTGTTCATGAATGAAAAGGCTTCCATCATCTTCCATATCTGGTGCTAAGAGCTTTTCTTCTTTGCACTCAGCAATGCCAGCACTGCCCGAAAAAATCACGCGCTTCTTCCGGCGCTGAATTTGGTTCCAAACCACCAGCCTCCAGCCCAATGGAATCGACTCCGACGTATTTGTACTGCCATATCTAGAGGTAAAGATCTGTAGGTACTTATGCGTGCCCTCTGGATTGAATGGTTCCAACATCCTGTGAAATTTGATCCATGCCCACACATCATGCAAAAATAGCCGTAGTTCACCCATGGTATTCCAGACTTACTGCTGAAATCACGTGAAAAGAACACCACATCACGTGAGTTTGGCACAACCGACCTTTCTCCCCCCAAAAACAACTGCGTTCCTGGGCTGAGATCAAAACCCCGGGACACTTGTGAACGTCAACGGGCAGCTGGCAAATGGATGTTGATCCATACAACTCTGGCATTACCATGGCCAATCTTTAGATACGCCAGGAACATACACTATTTCTTTAGCTGGTTCGAAGGCATGGGAGTCCCCATGGCCAATCCACATCTGTGGCATATGTCCATATGTCCATAGAGTCTTATAGTCGTCCCCAAAAAGATAAAAAAATCAAAGTCCCAGCTAAAATATTGACAAATTACGATTCTTACGATTCAACTTTGGGTCATGGTAATCAACTACCCATCCAGTTGGCTTCTACTCAGTAGATGGTCTCACCTCGATGGTCCTTACTCCACTGGTAACTGCCAGGCCTCACGATGGTCATCTAAGATGCGGACTGCTGGCGGGATCCAAGTGAGATCAAGTGATGAGATATACCTGAAATATATGCAGAAGTAACTTTCGATACATACCCATTATTATAACAAATTATCATAAATTATCAGTATAAAAACATTGATACATACCTATGACAATATGTATCGTATCCCATTGCGAGACTTGCTTTTCCAATGCTGTTGGGAACCAACAATATCTTCAACAGGAAAATTTGGTTATAACTTGAACATATTATACAAGTGTGTGTGTGTGTACCTATATACTTCAGGACCAGTGTATATAATTGTATGTATATATATATATATATGTATAATTGGGCCCTGTGATGCAAAAATCGCTATCTGATACGTGGGAAAGTAAAGAACAACTGTGCTGTGAAGCCATTACGAGGTATAGATCCCAATCCAATACCATTACTTGGATCACACAATCATCGACCATAATCAACCAATTTTGGGTGACATCAAAATCATGGTAAAATTGGGAATGGTTTATCATTGTGGTTTAATTAAGGTCCCTTTTAAACAGCAACCATTCATCAATGAACAACTCCACACCATTCCATATAGTTGGCTCTCGCCGCTCGCCATTTTTTGGAGACCAAAAAGCACAACTGCAGCTGGAGCTGACTGGAGATCCTCCATAGTGGGATGAACGCCGATGAACTAAGCCTCTGGTCAACGAACTAACATGGCGAAGTGGCAAATCACCATCAAGTTGGGTTTTTATCAACGAACTAAATGGGCCATGTTCAACAGCAAACTGTGAAACTTTACCAGTTGATTATTGAAATCAATTGGTTTACCAGTTTAACTGTTGGTTTACTGTTGGTTTACTAAAAACCAGTTGATAAAAAAAAACTCTGCGTTCCATTTTTTGGCATTGCGGAACACCTCATTCCCCTTCCATCCTGGCTTCACCCTCCTCTTGGTCGTTCCATTCAGTGGTCAACAAAATCCAAAGCCAAAGGCGATCATTTTACACAGAAAACACACATCATCCAAAGTAATCACACAAACATCCAGAATATGAAGATATATTATAAATATAATTATATATATATATATATACCCATATGTGAATATGGGTCAAATTTGGGTACTCAAATATGGGATGGCTTACTATTCGACATGGACCAAAATCTCCTCTCTCTGTCGTCAAAATCCATCAATGGGGGGTGACATGAGTCTGAACAAATCGACTCGACCAATCCCCTTGCTATTCACAGAGAGGTTCACTGGCCCATATCCTCCATGGTGCTGGAATATTTATCAACACCTTCAGAGTCTGCCAGTCTTCCAGTCATACTAGTACCATACAATAATCCGTACATGGGGTACCTGAATCTGGGTAGGCTACCAGGGTTTACCTGCGCAAAAAACAAACCTTGCTGCAGTCTTGCTTGATGCCCTCATCATGCACTTCACCACCCCAAAGGGGTGGAGGTGACACGCACGCTCTCGCACTCCGGCTCGCTCTCGCTCCATCAATTGGTGGAGCCATGGGCGGTTCAGTTGGAATTCATGGGATTTTCTTGGGATTGAAATGGGATTTTCTTGGGATTGAAATGGGATTTTCTTGGGATGTTAATTCATGGGATTTTCTTGGGATTTTATTGGAATTCCAATGGGACTTTTTCAAGGGATTTTTCATGGCTATTTTCATGGCATTTTTCTGATTTACGCTCCGCAAGTCCGGCTCCACTAGCCCATCCCATACTGGGGGAGAACTCATCTCCCTATTACCATCTGGTTATGACTAACATAGCCATGGGATTTCGATGGCCCATAGAAATAGATGGTTTACCGAACTTAAAAATGGTGATTTTCCATGGCTATGTTAAATAGCCAGATGGTACAATTTAATGGTTTACACTATCCCGCAACAGACAATTCACGTAGATCCACTGAGCAATAAACTCTTTAAATCAACCCATCATTCGAGATGTCAATTTTGGAAGTCGCGTTGTAGACCCTGGAAACACCGATTCCCGTGACGGAAGCGTGTGAAACATGTGAAGTTTGCCAGACCTAAAGGGAACTGCTGTGGAAATGATGTTGGAAAATGACCCTTGGACAATAGAGCTGAGTTGGTTGAAACATCTTGCACTTTTGTCTGGATTGCTTTTGATGACATGTCTTCAAAATCTGCAACATGACTTAAGTGACTTCGGCTGATATTAAGATGCAAGTCCTCATTAGATTTGCCACACAGATTCACACCCTTGCTGTGTGCCTTTCAAAAACAAACCATCTGTAGCATTGCATTGCATATATATATATATATATATATATCTAGAACATATTATATACATATATACAATTATTAATAATCAATCATACTAACAATAACAATGATAAATTGATAAATAATAATATTAACTATTATCATTATCACTATATATATATATACACATTACATTATGTAAATATATGGCCCATAGAGAGCTGTGGATGATTCTTCCGTGCTCAGGCCAGGGGCGCGGAAGCTTCCTGTCAACGGGGACCGGGTCTTGAAATGGTCTACTGTAGGGGACGATTTCTGGTAGAATCCTACCACAAAATCATGGATACGATATTTGGGGATATTATATGATATGATATTATATTATATTATATTATATTGTACTATATTATATTATATCATATTATATTACATACTTGGATGTGGATATATATATATAATATATATATACGTATACATTTGGGATGATATAACTTTGAATATGATATTTGGGGATTGCAACCTCCAAGTTGCTAAGCCGTCATTGAATCAAGGCTCGGAGAACCGAACCGGCAAAGTTAGCTCTGTGGTAGAAACATGACACCGGAGCATATGACAAGTGCCAAGTTTTGTACTGGGATTTTTTGGTGGAATACAATGCCGGATCCACCCATACTAAATAATCAATAAATTATGCACAATTGTTCACAATTGGAGTTTATAAAAATGACATATACGCCTAAAACTGCCTATAGCTGGGATGTTTATTACTGCCTATAGCTGACCAGGCCGACCATCAAATGTTGATACGACTGGGATGGTTTGTTACTGGCTTTACCACAACTGCTGATTTCGGAGGAAGCACCATGATGTGGAGGAAGCACCTGTGTAGATGATGTCTGCAGAAGGTATTTGATGGTTCCTCCTCCAAAATAGATCAACACGTCTCAATAAGGTAACATCGTCCGCATATACATATATAATTGTATTGTATACATATATCTATTATTTACCAATTAATTATTTACCATAATATAATCTATTATACATAAATTTACCCATTGTATCCACATTATGACGCTGCTGAACATTGCCAACATCCCAAGTCGTCCTTGGTGGAAGACCACGCCTCAGGCCGTGGCAGCCACGCCGGATCTCTCAGAAGATGGGTGCCGCCTCAGAGATGAACGTCGGGGTGTGACATTTTTCTGACCTGAAAAACCGTCCCACTAGAAGAGGGGTTGGGGGTGGGGTGGGGCAGTAACCTTCATGTATATATATATATACTGTATATATATGATTAATATATGTATATATATATATGTTCATACATGACTCACTTCACATAAAGGCTACGTTTCTTGCACTGCCTTACAGGGCCTTACACGCTTGCAAGCTATGTCACAGGCAAGGGATGGGAGGTGGGAGTGGAGAGGGTCAAAGATACTTAGCATAATTAAAACAAGGATGGGTTGTGATCATCCGTGCTTTTCGTGTTGATGCAAGGGTTGAAACACCAAGACGCTCTTCTTTCTTGCCTTTTTGCAAAATTGTATGTGCCAGCTCGCTGCGTTTTGGGAACCAAAATGCTGTAAGGGTTCACAAACCCAATAAAAACAATAATCTATATCATACATTTTGTAACATAAACATCACCATTTCGCTTTGACAAAACTCCCATTTTCTTGTAATTGTGGGACTGTGAAAGATCTGCCGGGAGGTTGTTGTTGTTTTGTGTGCCATGGGTGAAGAACAACCCCTGCAGGGGTTACAGCCACTACGTTGGACTTCGAGGTTGGGATCTAGCAACCAACGACCGCTGGGTTCTACCCCCCAACCCCACAACCACTGGTTGGTAAATGGAGATTCGCAGAGATTATGAGACTCCACAGTACATTGGGTAGTATGACATACCCTCTGGTAAACTAACATAACTATGGGAAATATTGGGACATCACCATTTTATAGCTGGGTAAATCCACTATTTCTATGGGCCATTTTCAATAGCTTTTTATGTTAACCAGAGGGTAGTATAATCCGCTGTAATTTTCAACCAACCAGAGGTTTTTTGCGTAGAGACTGTGCTCCAAACCCGACGCGAGACATGTTGATGCTCCGCCGTGCGCGAGAAGAGGTCCTTCTGACCTTCCAAATGAGGACTGGACCATCATCCGCGATGGAACCGGCTGAGTCAGGTGATGCTTAAATGTGCACCTAAACCTGATCAAATTTATCATCAACTTTTACTTGAAGGTGCTTAGCTCTAGAAGAAACTTAAAATGACATGGCATGGGTATGGATCAAATTCCAACCTACTTAACCCATGAGAGCCCATTAAACTAGCTGTTGTTTATGGATGTTCATCAACCCCACATTGGACAATCCGCAGCTCCACCTTCCTGTCGTGCAGGGCGCGCAGCTCGCTGACATCCAGCACTTTGCCTGACCCGGACACGCCGCACCCGGCTGGTTCGTTTCAACATGTTTCAACCCTTGAAAAAATATTCGCCAAAGATTGGGACTAGGATGACAATCTAATTTTTGATATGATTCATGAATATTTATGATTTGTATGTATATATACCCTCTGGTAAACATACAAAAAGCTATTGAAAATGGCCATAGAAATAGTGGATTTACCCATCAAAAATGGTGATTTTCCATAGTTATGTTGGTTTACCAGAGGGTGTATATGTATATATATATATATATGTATTACGGGTAATCAAACTTGGCAATGGGAAACCCCCAGTAATACATGAACGATGTTGACCGCTTCGCCTGCAGCTGATCCCGCGATCCTTGCTCCGGTCCGCCCAAACGGACCTCGGTGAGCAGCGATCGTAACCGGCCGGGGGTCATCCATAATCATTGTAAATCCCAACACTAGGATTTCTGTTAAACATAAGTGGATTATATAAATTATATATAATAACAAATATAATGTGGGTAAAACAATGCCATAAACGCACCATCCCCCAGTCATCACCTATTTTTTTATAGATGAGATTCCAACCATTCCTAAAAATTGTTAGTTGACATTGTTCTACCCACCAAATTTGTAAAGCCCCTGGTGTTTGTGGGCCACGGATCAGCCCTTCTGGCTCCACCAGCAACATACTGTATCAGGACCAGCATCCCAGTAGCCGCTGATTGGCTGATTGTCCCCATTGGAATTGTCCCCGCACATCAACAGAAAGTGACTATAAACTGACTAAAAAAATCACATCCAATTGGTTTCCATATCTTTTCATATCTGTTCCATCTTTTCCATGGAATAAAACTCCCAGGATGGATGGTCCCAACTGTCCAAATCCATCTCATTTGGTTCCGAGTCGTTCCGGTCCGAGCAGGTTTCTCAGGTGACCACCCGGGCCGGGTCCAGAAGTCCTCGTAGACCACGAAGTTGTTGTTTTGGGGCTGGGCAACGTGCCATCCACGCGGATGGGGGTGAACTCAGAAGCAGCCCGGCCGTGTCAACAATTGGAAAAACAAACTCTATAGAAATCCCATTCTGGTTGGTGGTTTCAACGTGTTTCAACCCCTCTGAAAAATATGAGTCAGTTGGGATTACTATTCCCAATACAAGTATATGGAAAGTCATAAAATCCCATGGTTCCAAACCACCAACCAGTTATCGTCTTCGTATCTCCCAAGAATTTACGCATCCATCTGCCAGCTCAAGACTATGATCTATGGCTATGGCTCAACATGATTTTGGATGTAAATCTCCCCATCCCAAGCAGCCTTGTACTTGGAAAGGCTGTAGTGCTTCTTGAGGAAGCACAACAACTTGGGCGATGGTCGGTCATAGCCCAGCTCCTGGCCGGTTGGAAATCAACTTTGGGTCCGGAACTGACCCGCTGCGGAACATAGAACAAAGCTATGGAAACTGGCTCATGTATAGGTGACAAACATGATGATTTACCTCTTGAACATGGTGATTTTTACCAGTTTGCTTCATTAAATTAGCAAATAATATGTTTATTGTCACGATTGAGATGGAACAAACCAAAAATTGTGAATCCGAAAACGGTTATATACTACCCTCTGGTAAGCTAACATAACTATGGAAAGATCCACCATTTTATAGCTGGGTAAATCAACTATTTCTATGGCAATTTTCAATAGCTATTTTGACATAACCAGAGGGTATCTCCCAAACTAAGACAGACTCTGCCAAATGGGGATGTTTCCGTACCACAAGTGGCCGGTCATTTGGTCCATTGCTCATCTTTGGGACTTACAAGTTCACGACTTGTTTGACCGATGAAACAAAAAAAATGTTGGTATCTGTTTGAAGATAATATCATATGATAATATATCATATGATATCATATATCTATATACATATATCTTTGAATATATGTTTGTTTATTTATTGTTTTTTTTGGTTTAATTATATAATCATATTATGGTGGATTATATGATATATATTTATATATAACTAATTTATAATCATTACATAATTATCATACCCCATAGGATCCATGGTGCTGCTATATATGGTAACATGGATCCCATCAATATACCCCCTTTATGTTAGCATATATACCAGCACCATGGATCCGTCATGGGATATATCATTACATAATTATTATACCTAATATATCTAATATATCCTAATATAATCATTACATATCCTAATTATATTACACAATCATATATCATATATAATTATCATATAATCATTACATAATTATCTTAATTATCTTAATGATATTTATAATCCTAATTTATATGATAATCATTATTAGGATCATTAAGATATGATATTAGTATATTTATGATGTAATTATCATTAAGATATTAGTTGATAATCATTAGGATCATCTTTTTAAATGATATTAGGATCATCTCCCCACTTTTTCTTTGATATCTCCTGCGCGCTGAGCCGCTCGCGCCGCATCATGGCGTCAAAGAGCTGTCGACCGAAGCCCGCGCGCTGGTACCTGGGGCCCCAAGGGCCACCCCAAGGGCACGAGGAGGTGAGGATTGAATGAGTTAACCAACAAAAAAAGGGCATTTATCCAACCAAAAACCAAGAAAAGTGTGGTTTAATCATCAAAATTTAGTGAATTAATCCAAGAAATTTGATGATTCAAGCAGCAAAGTGGGGATTGAACCATCGAAATAGGGATTTGACTCAACGATAAATATGGGAATATAATGGAAATTAATGGAATATGTCTGGAAAAAATGCGGGATTCAACGATACGAATTGAGCCGATTGAGCCATTGAAAATACCCGTATTCCATTTCACTATACTAGTTGGTTCATATGTGTCCCTATGGGTTGTAATATATTTTGAAATATAACTCCCAATAACCAGGTAGTAAAACTGTATAATTTAAACTCCTTATTTCATATAACAAATCAACAATGGGTTTTAATGGCTCAATTCATGTTGCCTAGAAGCCGCCAAGGCAGGATTTGAATGGGACTACAGCTTAGAAATTTTAGCATCAATGCATCAAATGTTTGGCACAGATAATTATCATAATTTGGAACCTATGATTATCATTAATCATCATGAATTTGAACCTATGATCATCACCTCTGAAAAATATGAAAGTCACTTGGGGTTACTATTCCCAATATATGGAAAGTCATAAAATCCCATGGTTCCAAACCACCAACCAGTGATAAAATCACCTCACAACTGGTCGTCAAATCTGGACGCTCCAAACAAAAAAAAAATTGGGCACCTCTCGTGGACGTAGAAATCCAATGCACACCTCGCATTTTTTGGAGACATGGAGACAAAAAATCACCGAGCCCCGGATCCAACCGGAATAGACTCGCCATTGATATAAGCGTTTTGCCTGGAAAATCACAATTTTTAATAGGTAAACCATCTATAAATGGACCATCTATACATGGCTATGTTAGTCATAACCAGAGGGTAAATGAAAATAAGATATCTCAAAATCAAAAAAAAAACAATCCCGTGGAAACTGTCATCTTCCCGAGTGAAACATGCGAAACTGTCATTCTGGGGTAACCAAAAACTGAACATCTCCGGTTGGCAACTCCTGCAGGCTGAGTGTGGCTGACAGCGGCTCAATTTCCTGAAAGGCATTTTTGACCTCAGAGCACTAAAAACAACTTGCAGTCTCCTTGCAGTCCCTTACATGGCTAATCTAGGATGCAAATAAGTTCAATGTTTAGCTGGGTATTTTCAGAAACATGTCCCCATTTATGTATACAGCATAGATGAAAACCAATGAATCTAGCCAACCACGGTGTACCCAACTTGTAAGAAGTGGATGATTCTGCACACAAGGGAGAATTCAATATAAGGCCAAGATCTGTGAGTCAGCGATGGTTTGATGGGATTATCAGAAATAAACATCATAAAACATCATAAAACATCATGAAACATCATGAAACATCGTGAAACATCATGAAACATCATGAAACATCATGAAACATCATGAAACATCAAAAACACATATGATTATCAACAATAAACAATAAAAACAATATCATAAAACATCATAAAACATCTTCAAAAAAACATTAGATGAAATACAAGTCGGACTTTTCAGGGACTTCAAACGAGTCACTATCTGACAGTAGCCATATCTTTCAGGTCACCATCATCGCTCGCAGTGAGGTCTTAGGATGCTGAAGGACACCCTTTTGGTTTTTTGGAACATGTCTGCCATGATTTTAAGGAACAAATAAGACAAACATCGGAAAAATATGATTTGGCAGTTATCAATGTTCTTCCATATTCCATGGTGTTCCAATAAATAATGTTTTTTTTTGAGAATCATGATAATTAGTGATCATTTGTGTTTTTTTAAAATCCCAAAAAGTCGTGTTCCCAAATGTCCTGAAAAAAAAACATGTTTGACATGACATCATGTCAGATTTCCATCAATTTCCCAAGCTTTTCCATAGACATCCTCCAATCCCATGGAACCATCGAGTCGCCCCCTGGGTGTCCAACATCCGCGAAGTCGCTGGGCTTCACTGCCTCCACAAAGAGCCGCTTGCGGCCCACCTGGACATATGCTGCCACCGGACAACCATCCAGAGGTTAATGATGGTTAATATATGGTTAATATATGGTTAATATATGGTTAATATATGGTTAATATATGGTTAATATATGATTAATATATGATTAACATATGGTTAATATATGGTTAATATATGGTTAATATATGGTTGATATATGATTAATATATGGTTAATATATGGTTGATATATGATTAATATATGGTTAATATATGGACAATATATAGTTAATATATGGTTGATATATGATTAATGTATGGTTAATATATGGTTGATATATGATTAATATATGGTTAATATATGGATAATATATGGTTAATATGTGGTTGATATATGATTAATATATGGTTAATATATGGATAATATATGGTTAATATATGGTTGATATATGATTAATATATGGTTAATATATGGTTAATATATGGTTAATATATGGTTGATATATGATTAATATATGGTTAATATATGGTTAATATATGGTTAATATATGGTTAATATATGGTTGATATATGGTTAACATATGGTTAATATATGGTTAATATATGGTTGACAGATGATTAACATATGGTTAATATATGGATAATATATGGTTAATATATGGTTGATATATGATTAATATATGGTTAATATATGGATAATATATGGTTAATATATGGTTGATATATGGATAATATATGGTTGATATATGGTTGATATATGGTTTATATATTGTTAATATATGGTTAATATATGGTTAATATATGGTTAATATATGGTTAATATATGGTTAATATATGGTTAATATATGGTTAATATATGGTTGATATATGGTTAATATATGGCTAATATATGGTTAATATATGGTTAATATATGGTTAATATATGGTTAATATATGGTTAATATATGGTTAATATATGGTTAATATATGGTTAATATATGGTTAATATATGGTTAATATATGGTTAATATATGGTTAATATATGGTTAATATATGGTTGATATATGATTAATATATGGTTAATATATGGATAATATATGGTTAATATATGGTTGACAGATGATTAACATATGGTTAATATATGGATAATATATGGTTAATATATGGTTAATATATGGTTAATATATGGTTAATATATGGTTAATATATGGTTGATATATGATTAATATATGGTTAATATATGGTTAATATATGGTTAATATATGGTTAATATATGGTTAATATATGGTTAATATATGGTTAATATATGGTTAATATATGGTTAATATATGGTTAATATATGGTTAATATATGGTTAATATATGGTTGATATATGGTTAATATATGGTTGATATATGGTTAATATATGGTTAATATATGGTTAATATATGGTTAATATATGGTTAATATATGGCTAATATCTGATTAATATATGGTTGATATATGGATAATATATGGTTAATATATGGTTGATATATGATTAATATATGGATAATATATGGTTAATATATGGTTAATATATGGTTGATATATGGTTAATATATGGTTGATATATGATTAATATATGGTTAATATATGGTTAATATATGGTTAATATATGGTTAATATATGGTTAATAATAATCTGGTTGGTGGTGCAATAACCATCTTGAAAAATATGAGTCAATGGGAAGGATGACATCCCATATATGATGGAAAAATAAACATGTTTGAAACCACCAACCAGAACATATCGTGTTTTGTTGAATTCATAATTTAACATCTGTTTGATGAAACATGATGACATTTGTGTTTTTTTAATTCAGAACATCTCGTGGATTTTAACTAAACATATCAAACTAACTATGACAAATGATGGACAACATGAACATTTCACCAGCAACATTTCATAGCAGACGTTGGAGGTTCACCAGCAAAAAGATACGGTATTTTCACCACCACACTAAATGGGAGCTCTGCACTAAATGGGACATGTTTGGAATTACGAGCAACTCATATGTTTTACATTAGTTGTGGGTATTTGGGCCACTTAAACATATGTTAGCATGGGAAACTTCATGGATCAATGATCAATGCAAGGGAAATTCAGAGGAACCCAGGGTCTTTTTACGGATCAATATGGGGATGGGTCAAAACCTTGTACCCCTGTAGTTCACATCAAAATAGCTGGTAAATGGATGTTCATCCCCCTAAAAATGGTATGTATAGGTATTGATCCACAGCCATATGAGAACGGTTTATCTGCATTTCCCCTGCGACTAATTCTCTGATAATTTCATGAGTTACAGGACGTTGAAACTATGGGGGAGACCGGAACAGATCCAAACCATGGGCATCGGGGATCAAATTAAAAAGTGTTAAGATTCATGAAACGGTAAAACCTGATGGGGATTAAAAAAACTGTAAAACATACTGTAGATATTATATGATTAAACCGCCAATAGATTTGATTTGTTTTTTTCCCATGATTCAAAGCTGAACAAATGAGCGGTGATTTCAACATGTTTTTCCCTGGAAAACTGCGGGTTAGCACCGACAAAAAGGTGGAGAAATGGAACAACACTTCTGGATGGTCAGCAAAGTTCAATGATCATCCAACTTCATGGAACTTTCAAACAACACTTTCCAGTTCATCCAGTTCAATGATCATCCGTCAAAAAGTGGAGAAATGGAACAACACTTCCAGTTCATGATGACTTTCCAATTCATTTTTCTGTGGTTTGACCTGGGAAGTCATCATGAAGTCCTTTGGACTCGTTCCATCCATGGAGTTGTCAATCACGGTGGATCCATATAAGTGCATAGCTCAACTCATCGCCAGAAATCTGGGTCAATCCGAATATGTTATGACTGAATCAAATTTAATTTTAACAATATAAATAATAACAATTCATAATTTTAAAATATTTTATAGGTATATATATATAAACTATAAACTGGATTCAAACATGTTCGCCCCAACCCGGACGTTGCTCCACACTTACAATCGTCATGATTATCATGATCATCATCATGATCATGATCATCATCATGATCATGATCATCATCATCATCACCACCATCACTTCATCACATCATCACATCATGATCATCATCACATTAAAATTCACCACCCCCTCTGAACAATATGGTGACTGGGGTAATAACATCAACTTTATCTTAATGAGGGGTCAAAATTTGCCACCCCCTCTGAACAATATGTTGATTGGGGTAGTAACATCAACTATATATTCATAAGGGATCAACATTTGCCACCCTCTATGAACAATATGTTGACTGTGCTAATAACATCAACTTTATCTTCATGAGGGGTCAACATTCACCACCCTCTATGTACAATATGTTGGTTGGGGGTGAACACAGCAACTTTATCTTCATAGCCACCTGAAGTCAGACGCGGCGCAACGTCAGGGTTGCAGCGAACATGTGTCATGCTGAAAGGTGATGTGCATAGCCCGTGCATGGGTCACAGGGTAGATGGTAGTTGTACTCGCCTGTGTGGGTGGGCATAGCAAGGTGTTTGAAACTGTTTGGTGATTAAATCAACATGTTGGGCTATTAACTTCCAATTTCTGCTTCCCAATTCTGTTGGAGAAATAGATCATGTTGGTGGTGGAATCATAATTTGTGTGACTAATTCTACATTCCTGTTGGTGAAATCCAATTGTTTAGTGGTTACTTCAAAAAAAAAGATAGTGTATTTGTTGGTGGCTGAATACAAATTCTATCAATTTCTCTTAGTTACACCACCATTTCTGGCGCTTAAATCCCAAGCTTTGGTGGTGAAGCGCATCATTTTTGCTGGTGAAAATCCTCATATTTGGCGAACTCCCAGACTCCGCCGCCTTCAGAAAGCCTAGGGCTTTGGGGCCATCCATGAGGAGGTACACTCGCTGGTCTCCCAGGCAACTACCTGACCTGGCGGCAACATGGCTGCTCCAACTCATCACTTTATGTGGTTGGTGGTATACCATGGTATACCATGGTATACCTACCCCTCTGAAAAATGATGGAATTCGTCAACGGGAAGGATGACATCCCATATATGGACAATAAAACATCTTCCACACCACCTACCAGTATTAGTCACTAACATCAGCTGCAACTGTTGCCACCGAGGCATTTGAGTTCGATCCAAATATGACCAAAATCGATGGCTGGAGGTGCCCTGCGGGGACCTCACAGTTTTGAGTAACTCAAAACAAGTTACTCAACACAAATCCCTGATATTGTGATGGTGATTATGAACATGTTTTTGCCTACGGCAGGAAAACCGTACGTGCGTTTTGCTTCTTTTTTTGCGTATTGCTCTTTGTCTTGGGGTTGGGGTGGGGTGGGGTGGGGGGCATGTTAACGTTCCTTGTACTTCGTGCATTATATATTGCCATGTTGCTAAGATCTCTGGGATCGTGTGCTACGTTACATGTTGCTACGCTGCTGAGATCTCTAGTGTGGGTTGGGGTTGGGGTGGGGTGGGGTGGGGGGGCATGTTAACGTTCCTTGTACTTCGTGCATTATATATTGCCATGTTGCTAAGATCTCTGGGATCGTGTGCTACGTTACATGTTGCTACGCTGCTGAGATCCTTGGGACTTTCGTACTACGTGACATGTTGGTACGCTGCTGAGATCTCTGTGGAATTTGGCTAAACAATTTGTGCCTAGCAATTTGCAGACAAAGGCAGGGCAGAACAAAGATGTCATGCTATACCTGCGTTGCTGGCAGTGGCGTTATGAGTGCCATAATGGCAACTTGCTGTCGAAGACAGCTTCCACACTGATGGATCGCTGAGCCGAGGAAGAGTGTTAAAAAAAATCTGAGCATCCAAGTCTGATGCACATTATGTTTAACTGGATTTGTCAAAAATCAATAGATTTTGCATCCACTTTTTTTGACCAAAATTCAGTTATCCAAAGAGTTCGGAAGAGCATTTTATACTGTAAATTACAGGTGATTGTGACTCTCCTGGAAGCAAACAATAAAAACGCTCGCGCGGTTTCCCTTCCGCCGGGATGTTTTTGCTTGCATGTTTTCTGGGAACCCCAATCATAGTATTTGAACTCAGTATGGACCAACAAGAACAACCAGGACACGTGGTCTATTATACCACCCTGCCAACCGTATATATGAATATGTGTATATATATATAATATATATGTGGTATGGTCATCCATCCAATTATGGTAATCCTTTAGATGTGTTTACAAATCGACGAAAATCTATGAACATGTATTGATGACCAACCAATGTTTTGACCACTGCATAGATTAAATCTGTTGATTATAAGTCCATTAATTGTATCCCTATAAAATCCCATGCAATTCCAACTATAATCCCCATTAAATCTCATTATAAGCCCAAACATCCCATTAAATTTCCTTAAATGCCATTAAAATCCCACATACCTTCAAAATCCAACTAAATCCCACTAAAATTCCTTAAAATCCTATGTCAATCACCTTAAAAAAACACCAGTCCCTCTCCGGTTGCGGGTCCCGCACGTCACGGGTCGACGAAGGCCTTGCGCACTCGCTGAACTTTTGCCAAGCTCCTGCAGTGAAACGCAAGGGATGGAATCATTGGTTATTACCAACTATTAATCAGTTATATCCATTTCATCCAATTGATCATACAGCTATAGTTGATAAATACTCAAACCAACCATGACTGGGAATGGTAAACATACCACCTATAAAAATGGTGACTTGGGGGGTGGTTTATGGCATTGTTTTACCCACATTATCCCACATCATTAGACATATTGGATCATATTGGAAATATTGGACATATTGGATCATCTTGGATCATATGAATCCTAGTGGGAATATTGGTTTGGTAAGATATTGGTAAGATATCGGAAAGCTATTGCTAATATCTAGAGGTCAGATATCAACACGTTTCAACTACGTTGAAGCAACCCGGGATCATCATCATACTGTGGATGGGCCAGCGAAATTCTGCACCAGTTGAGAATTTATCCATGTTTATCCCATTAAGGTTTCAACCATCCAAGGTAGTGCAGGATTTCGCAACCATCCACAGTAGTTCGCCTTTGTGGAAGTCTTTGCTCTTCAGGTCCTGAATCTTTTCAATTCTTTTCAGACAATCCCTATGTCTTGACAGTTTCCAATCAATGAAGATTAACCATCATCTGCGCTGGGGCAGTCTGAGGTCGCTATAGATTGTCCGGATCATGATGCATCATGCCTCCAACAATGTGGATAGTGCGCCACTCAAATCTGCTTGTAGGGCAGCATCATCTACCACACTGACATACCTCAGCTTAAAAAAAAATGAAAAGGACTTCGTTCCATGGAAACTCAACTCAATCTGGGTGGTGGTTTCCATCCATCGCAGCCATGTTCACTTAATCAAGATTCCTAGTAGAATCTAGTAGAAATGGAACATATGAGTAATTATATATATATATGTCATTATTGAAGCTACCAACAGTCTTACGTTCCAGCTGGCACTATCCCAAATGTGGGTGAATTATCCCATCTTGTTGCTCAAAACACTCGCCTCCGGATCAACTCCCCCATGGGTTGCTGAAGCATGTTGAATCTGACTATGTGTCCAAATCTTCAAGCTGTTGTGAACTGGATCCCTATTGTTTAAGGGAATTTTAACTGGTATTATTCTCAAGATGATTGGGAAGTCAGAAAAAATCCCATGGTTCCAGTCACCACCAACCAGTATACGTATTTTAATCCCCATGTGTTTCTTGATTGCTGTAGCACTCCCCATACCTTCCCCATTTCACTGAGCCTCCCCCACGGGCCCGACTCTTCGCCCGCTTCGTTTGCAGCTTCCATGCACGACCGGACCTCTTTAGAGTGTGGGGCCCTGGGGTGAGAAAAGCCACCAAAAAAATAATATTATCCCAATTACCATGATATACCAGGCTTATTAACGTGATCATGATGTGCCATAATATGTACACGGGAGAACCCCTACCAGGATATACCAGGCTTAACCAATTACTCAGTGGGATGATTCTCCATCCAGTGGGTCCAGTCGTCAAACATAGCAGGGAAATTCCCGAAATAGCCAGGATAGTTACCCCCTGGTTATTTAACATAGCCATGGAAAATGACCCATTTAGAGATGATTTTCTCAGCTATAAACCTCCATTTATGGTTGGGATTTTCCATGGCTTTGCTAAATAACCAGAGGGTACAGTTTATAGCTGGGAAATTTCACCATTTTTATAGTTCGATTGATGACACAGCGGCATTTCCCAGCGGCCAAGTTCGATGACACCGCAGGGTTTACGATGGACGAAACAGACCCATGTTTCCACGAGGAAAGGAATTCCAAAGGCACAATTTGTGATCTATATGCACCCATAGGATCCATGTATGCTATATATGGTAACATTTACCATCAATATGTCCCCAATGCCATACATGGATCCTATGGGGTATACAGGGAACGTAATCCCAAATAGGCTATTGCTCCATGACTCCATGATGTTCCGGTTGGCCAATAACATGACTCTTGCTATGCCTGGATCCTCCCACCCTGCACCACCAGCCTTAAGTCTTCGCTGCAAATCCAGCACGCAGCAGCTTTTGATTATCTTGAGAAGTGCCTGAAGATCCTTGAAGATGATAAGTGACTACAGTGGGACTTAAAAGAGTTTGGATACTTTTCTGCGCATCTGATGTTTGACTCAAGAGTTGTGGGACATCTGCACCTCTTTACATTGTCTCACTGGTCTGCGACCCTAGAGCCATCTGCTCGTCAACTTGTTGTCAAAAAAATATGAGGACTCACTGGTTCAACATGAAGTTCAATGTGACAACAACTTGAGGCAAATCATAGTAGCTGAAGATCATATGGGACTGGTTCAATTTGTCCTGCTGTGACGGCTGCAAGGGCTCGGCATATGGGGAGACACAGCTAGAGGTACCCAATGTGGGATTCACCCAATGTCACCATTCCCAAAAGCACTGTTTTGATGGGTGGCAGAAACTATCCCCAAATGTTTTTTGTTGTTGGCTTGCCCAGTTACTATAACCAAACACTCCATTTTCATATTTTTTTCTGGCGACTTCGGGATCAGTCCATGAAAAACCATGAAATATATTATATATATAGAATATAGAACATTTAGATGATCCTTTTGCACCCTGACCAGTTGCACAACTTGGGCCATGTGACCTTTTCCAGCGACTTCACCTGTACTGTAGCTGATGCTCACTTTCGGAGCAACTCCTCCTCTGATTCGGAGGTCATTGAGTCTTCCTCCAAGATTCCCTGACAGTAGCGGAAATAGAGTTTGGGAGTGAGATATGATGACACTCCTCCCAGGGCCATTAAAATAAAGCCAGCTTGAACATGACATTCCATCGCCAAGCACTCAGCATTCAAGTTCTCATGGACCCAGTTGCAAGCACTTGCAACGTTGTCGTGATAGATCAAGAATTGCGTCAGCAGCCAAAACTCAAAATTCGCCACCACCACGGCCAGAACGAAGACATCAAACGCAGCCCAAGCATCCAAGACATGGCACACCTTAAGCAGTCTCAGGTGATCGCGCCTTTTCAGTGGAGCCAGGAGCAAGGTGAGCAAACAAACCACCAGAGCCAGCGGGATAGCCAAGGTAAAGACGAAGAAGATCGCTTGCACGGTATGGAGGCCGCTAGAAGCCTCAAAACCTTCCGTCAGAAATAGACCTGGCTGTCGACCGCAAGACAGCTTATAACCCTTCACAGAAAAAAACAAAACACTGTTGGACTCCATTATACCGCGTTATTGCTTCATTTCCCAAATCCGAAGTGTTTACCCGCATGTTTCCATTCAAATATGTCTTCACCACTTTCTCCGGATTTCTCCACTATTTCCCCTGTTGAATATGTAGCAACCCCCAAAAATAGATGAAAGGTCCATCCAAATACAATTTTTGCAGCGAGAAAAGACCGTTTACCCTCTGGTAATGACTAAGATAGCTATTGAAAATGGCTCTAGAAATACTTGATTTACCCATTTAAAATGGTGATTGTCCATAGTTTTTTGTATGTTTACCAGGGCGGGTATCTATATTTATCTCCTATTAAATCTCCTGTGGGATGTTTTTCCCTGGCTGCCACACACCATCACATCACCATTTTGGCTTCCAACCATCCCAGTCATGGGACGTTGTTTATGCTAACGCCGCCCGTAGAGACGCGGGTTTTTTTAACGTTTTTTACTGCGTTCATACTTTTTGATACTTTTTGTGGGTTGTCTGGGTGGGGGGGGGTGGGGTGATGTTAACGTTCCTTGGAAGCGTTACGTGACATACGCTGGGGTTGGGGTGGGGGGGTGGGGTGATGTTAACGTTCCTTGGAAGCGTTACGTGACATACGCTGGGGTTGGGGTGGGGGGGTGGGGTGATGTTAACGTTCCTTGGAAGCGTTACGTGACATACGCTGGGGTTGGGGTGGGGGGGGGTGGGGTGATGTTAACGTTCCTTGGAAGCGTTACGTGACATACGCTGGGGTTGGGGTGGGGGGGTGGGGTGATGTTAACGTTCCTTGGAAGCGTTACGTGACATACGCTGGGGTTGGGGTGAGGGGTGGTGGGCGTCTAGGGCGGCGGTAATTAATGTCATTTTTTTAGACATGCATAGGGCTGCACAAAGACATGAAATAGTTCTAACTCACAAACACACACACACATAATATATATATATCTGTCTGTGTGTCATGATGCACACCCAAGCACATAAAAGGATGAAGTAAGAACATTCATGAAATGGCATCCAGAAGTGCCACATGTCCTGAAGCACATCAGAAATGCCTGATTGCAAAACAGTCCGCGTCTTTACGGGCGGCGTTACCTTGTTTATGGCAGGGCTTTACAACACCGGCAGTGAATTCACCATTGGGGTTTTCCATTCCAAAATAATTATCACTATGAATTATACTCCTTACTAACTGCTATTAATCAATATCATTGATATCATGATTATCCCACCATATATAGTGATAATCACCCATAAATAGCAGTGATTTAATCATTATCTCACCCAATCTTATAGTGATTAATCGCATTATATCAGTTGTATCCTTTGATCATATGGCTATAGTTGATTAATACCCATGATTACCCATTATATCCCAGTGTAGTGGTAATACCCATATGATCAACTATTATATCAGCTATATCCATTTCATCCAATTGATCATACAGCTATAGTTGATAAATATTCAGAATTATAGTGATCAATACCCATTATAAAGAGTGATTAATATCCATTATTATAGTTGATCATTACAGTTGACCAATTATAATGATTACCGTTATAATACCCGACGGAATCAACTATTGGTCGTTACTATAGTAATACCCATTGATTCATATCCATATGCATTACCAATCATGGAACATATCCGTTAATGGTTACATTAAATTATGTTATATTACCATATATATATATATTACCAATCATGGTTTCACTACATTCTATTACCACAAAAATAACTAATTCAACATGATGGTAATACAGTACATTATATTATATTACGGAATACATTATATTACATTATATTACATTATACTACCATTGTATTACTAATTCATAAATACCCTCTGGTAAATTAACATAGACCCTGATAGAGGTTGGAAGACTAGTTTCCATTGAAAATTGGCTATTTTCAGGGTCAACAAGTTTATTTACCAGAGGGTAGGTTCTATCAGTTTTTACACCCAAGGCGCCTAAGCTCACCAAGCCGTACGCCAGATGCGTTTCTTCCTCCGTCAGCAAGAGATCCGCCACGAGGCCCGAGACCTCGTAACGGATCGAGGTGAGGAACGCGGCGATCAACACCTCAGCGCTGCCATGGCGCCGAAGATGGAGTCCGAGGATGGTGACTTTTTCAAGGGATTTTGAAGGATGGGAAAGATGAATATATGGTCTGGTTTGATCTAGAATGTTTTGATCTAGAATGTTTTGTTTTAATGGACTTGAATGGGATTTGATGCGGATTTATGCGAGTTTGGATGGGATTTGATATGGGATTATATAACCCATGGGATTTTGAGGATTCTTTATGGTATATCCATCTATATATATATATATATCACGCATCCTATTTTCACACAAATCCATGTGCTGATAGGTTTTGAAAACGGATCACGCTACATGGTGCGGTTGGCAATTTAAAAGCCTCCACGAAAACCATGAAGCGTTTTGGATCATTGGGGAAATTACCACCAACCATCTCAAACAGCGCTTAAGAATTTTGAAGGACCACGCCTAACCCAAGTGAGCCATGAAATCTTTACCATTTTTTCCATTTCAATTAATACTAGTCGGTTAGCTTATAACTAACCCAGGTAGTACAACTCCCGGATAATGCTAATAACTCATGATGGGTATAGTATTTTAACTATCCCATCATGATCCTATCAAACACCCTATAAATGCATGGTCCCAACAAAATGAGGAATTTCTCAACCAAAAAACCCAGATTTCTAGGGGATGTTTAATATGGGGGAAGGGATTAGTCCCCCTGGCTATTTGTTCGATCAATTCCCAGCGACGGATGCTCCATTGAACACGGCGAAGGCCAGAAGCTGCCAGGCTTGCTGGCGCTGCAACTTGTTGAACAAGCTTCCGGGTTTCTCCTTGGCCTTTGACATGGCTAAAAATGGACGATCCCTCAATGCAATTCTTATAGTATAAATTCTTGTAGTATACATTGTATATATATATATATTTATATGTGGTATGTATATATAATATATATATGTACATGTATATATATATATATATGTATATATATAATAAGATCATATGATGGTAAAATGGCAAAACATGGGATGATTATGATCCCTCAAAGTAATCTATGGGAAGTCTGAAGGAGGGGGGAGACCTCAATTCTATTGGAAAAACTGTGGGAAGATGATGATAAAGCAGTGGAATTGGCGGTACAATATTTTCAGACAAAAACATATTTATGGAGTAGCTTAGGAACCAAAAAGTAAAGGACAAACATCTAGGTGAATTTTTGTTGGTTGATTCTACGTGAGTCTGTTGATTCAATCAACACACCTCCATTTCTATTGGCTAATGTGGGTACACAAAATATGCCAGTCGAACTTCTTCGGGATGATTAAACACACCTCATGATGCGTGTGCCACATTAAAGAAATTCCAATTAAGGTTGCACACGTCCCATATGTGGGTATATCCCTATCTACTCCAGATCAAATCAAACTCAATACCCATTATACATCCAATATCATGGAATGTCATCCATTTGCCCCCCGATACACCCATTAAGTACGTGATTTTTGTGGCTAAACTTGGCTGTTTGGTCCCTCCACACTGGATGATGCCCCCCTCACTGTGTACCTATCAAAATCCTCATTGACATGTCTTCTAAAATGGATGATACTTCAATTTATCGCCAGAGTTCAAGATGACACATATCTGAAACCAGATTCATATAAACATATGTCCACATGTTTCCATACATCCTTTCAGATTTTCATGGACTTTCAATGATTTTCCCTGACTTCAATGGTTTCCCTACATCCCATCCCATCCCATTCCGCGCCTCCCTGATCTCCTGGCTCACCGTTCGCTGCACCGCGGCTTCGCGCTCGCAGCGCTGCGTCCGGCGGTGGAAGACCGTGGCCACGTGGCCCAGGACTAAGGACACGACGCTGGCCACCACGAAGGTGAAGAAAGGGAGCATGGGAACGGGAGCCACGTTCACTCCTGGGATCTGGTGGATTTCTGGGCTTCTTTCAACCAACTTAGAACTAATCTTGGGGGGCATTCACCCCTGGTGGAGTTCTGGGGGGTTTATAAATCAACTTAGAACTGACTGAGGGGGGTCAAGTTCCGCCTAAGATCCCTATAAGTTGACGTTAAAATATCTTAGAATTATAGTTAATGGATTTAATCCCTTCCTAAAATAAAAGACCCCAAAGAAACCATGGTTTGGGAATTTACAGATATTTGGAACCATCTAGTGGGTGTTTAATACTAGGGAAATTAGACTTATGGGAACCCACATCAGGTTAAATGGAACATGGAAATTTCTGGGTGATCGATGTTGATTTCGGGTTGGGAACAAAAAAAAATGTGGTCAAAATTCTGGGTGAAATCAGCTGATTGGTTGGGTGCGAATGCGATCACTGCATTTTTTTGGTTGGCTTGGTGAATTCATCGTTTTCCATGAACAAGGTGGATGTACGTAAATGTTCTGAAATCTTCACTCCTCATGGTTGCTTTTATGCTCCGGTAATCCAGCATTTTTCCATGGAACATGGCCATAGGTCAGAAGTAAGCCATGTAAATCAATGTAATTTATCCTAAATCAATAGGCCCCAACTTCATCTTCATTCATTTTCCGCGTCAAATTCCCGGAGGATACTGAACAAACAAATGACATCCATTCAGCAAGGGCTGCCAACCATGGAAACCTCACCTTACTGAATGGATTGGGGCGAAGCTGACCTTGCTTTTCTTTGGTGCTTAAGTAATGACCATACGTCCCAATGTGATGATTGGGTGGCTGAAAGTATTTGCAATACTTGGATTGCTATACTCCTTTCCAAGCAGTTATAACTATAGATTATTTCCATGTAGTTGGTAGAAAAGTCTGATATGATATATATGTTTTTTGGTGATGCAATCATCTGGAATGAGCCTCGTTCTGGTGAATAATCCCAGTTCTCTTCGGATGGAGGTGTGAACTCCACCATTTTTGGATGGCCATTTGTGGCACAGAACCCAACTTCTTTCAAGCTGAATCCAAATTGGGGAATCTGAAGGGTGCTGGAGAATCAGTAGTTGAGTTCTAAACAATTCTTTACAAGAACGGGATGGTAAAGATGGGATATCCTGCGAAGTTCCCTCCAATTCATTGGGAGTTTATTGGTTGTGTCACCCAAGATGCCCAAAGATGTACCATGATACATTGGTGGTGTCACGATGATGCACGCACAAGACTTGTAGACTATTGTAGACATGCGTAAACGACAATCATCCCAGCTGCACGGGGGGAGGATATTCTTCAAACAAGTGTAGTTTGGATGTCTCTGAAAATGAGGATAAATAGGGTCATCCCCAACTTATGGCTATTTTATGCCATCTTCAAAACGTTAAAATTTCATGAAACATGATCAACTCCCACAATCTGATCAATCATGAAAGTGACTCATTGTTCTGCAACGATCAAATTTATGATGATGGACATCAACCCACTTTTTTGTCGTGCCCCAAAGTTTCATATGAGCAGTGTTCAAAGTCCCTCTATCATTCCAGTATACTGGTTGGTTTATAGGGATTCCCTTTTGGTATTGTAATCCCCAATATATTGGCTAGTATAATCCCCAAACTAATCATCAACCAACCAGGGAGTAGCAGCCACTGCTCATTCCTGCACCACCTTGGATGGTTGAAACCCAACAAAAATCATGGGATAAACTTACCACCTACCAACTGGTGATTCGGATTTCGCAACCATCCACAGTAGGTTTACCCTCTGGTAATTTAACATAGCTATGGAAAATCACCATTTTTAATGGGGAAATCCACTATAAATGGTCATTTTCAATAGCTATGTTAAATTACCAGAGGGTATATAAATTCAACCAAACACTGCACCGAGTCGCCAATCTCATTGTCGCTCCAGTTAAGGTTGAAGGCACACAACGCCAGTATGGCCAGCCAAGAGTCCACCAAACCTGGATAGTTATGCTAACTCGGTACCAGAAAAACATGGGAATATAACATATATAGTCAAATTTCGGTTAATAGTGGTTAATAATTGTAAAACATATATATATATATATAACTACATATATATATATGTATATATAATATGCACCATTATTATTGTTATATAATGGTTATATATATAGTTACCCCCAAAAGATACCGAAAAGGAACTTCCCACTAAAATTCATGCGGTACAAAAATAACAGTGTTCTATCGATTTAGGTGTAATTGTTGAGAAAATCTCGAGAAAACCCATTGCCCCAGAAAGGCATAAAAACACAATTGGAAGTGCTGGGAAGCAGGTGTCTTGGAAAGGAGTAGTAATCACCACTGGTCACCTTTCAAACCCATTCCTTTCCAACATGCTCAAGTCGAGAAACTGTACTTCCCATACTCATCCAGAAACAGCAAGATTCGGCCTCTTTTGCTCTTCTTCAGCGATGCAGGAGGCGTGAGCCAGACATAAAGCAGCATTCCAAGCTTGACAAATGGCCAAAGTCCACTGAGACCTATAACCAATACGGCGATGAGCCATGCACCTCGAAAGCTCAAGCAACACATGCTGATGTTACGTCATGGCTTGTGAAGTGCATATCATTTCTCCTTGAACTTGGGAATTCGTGCGAGAGTCATGATGGTGATCTCTAGTAATCAAGGCATGTGGATCCTCTATTGCGACCAAAAGAACACTCTCACGATACCAAGTAATAAACTGTTCGAGGGCTTTATAATTAACAATAATTAAATGAGGTCCTGGCACACTCTCTTCTGAAATCAGTTGCAGGGTACCACCAAAATAGCCTCCCCGCAAATGTGGTATTTGAAAAGTTTCAAATTGTGATTCATCTCCAAATTATTCAGTCTTACCAGCGTCAAGAAGGCAAAAACTAGCCATGATGCTCCCGTTTACTATCTTCTATTTTTTCCGTAGTATCTACCTTGCCTCATCATAAATTATCTACCAAAAATCTTAACTCAAACCAGCAGAAGGAAGAAGCGAGTCCCTGAACTAAAGCAATATACCTTTTCTATTTGATTCATCCCTACCCCTCTAGAGGGGGAGGGCGGGGTGGGGGGACAAAACCAACCTGTCGAATTCCACTTTTTTTTGCTTGGAAACCCTGGGATAGTGATCCACCCCCCCAAATGGAATTGTAAAGCAACATTTCTTAACAAGCCTTGGGCACTGGTTAGAAAATACTTGCGCTTAGGAGCTAAGCGCAAGTATGATGACGGCAGCGCAATTTTTGGAGGGATGCCATCCCTACACATGTGCTGCTTCAGTCTGATATGTGCTTGGCTCCTCCGGAGCTAAGCGCTAGTATTTAATTTTCATCTGCTTGCCAATGACATGGAATGATGAGGAATATTGATCATTGAGAAAGCATGATTGCAAAAATGGAATTTTGAAATGAAATTTCAGTACGACTCCCCCCCCCTCAAATTCCATTTTTAAGAGGGTAGGGATTTTGATTTGTGTTCAGGATACGCTTTGCGGCGAACCAACATTGCAATATGACCTATTTCAACAAAAACAACACCAACAAAAACACACAGTATTATTATGCATTATTCCATGTTCATTCTTAAAATGTACCTCAGGATTTCTTTTTGGGTTGCTTCCAGTGTCACAAAATCACCCCTCCAGGGCACCTCCTTTGATGCTATCCCTCGACAGAGTCATCACTGAAAAGGAAAAAGCTGGACCAATGGTGACGACCTCATCTCCTACAGGGACCCTGCAACCCTGGACGGATCATATTCAACGTCGCTTTTCCCGAAAAAGAAACAGGTCTACAATGTGGGGTCCCCGAAAAAAAATAGCTAAGTTGGTTTATAACTCCATGATGTATGATACTTATATATCCCATATGCTCCATGTATGGAATATGTACCAACATTTACCCTAAAAATGGCCCAAATGTTGGTAAATGTTCCAGCACCATGGAGCAGACGGGTATACTTAAAATTACGTTTTGTCAGTGGGGTTTGGAAACCAACTTTTAACTGGAGAGCCCCACATTGCACCTTCCCTTCTCGATATTATGATACCACTTTCCATGGATGCAGCGGACTATCCAACCAACTGGTTGAACAAATTAAAACCATGGTAGACAATCAATGGATGAAAACAATTTTAATGCCAGTTCTAAACCTCAAAAAACAGCCTTCTAAATTCTGGCTGAATTACATTTGCGAACCTGAAAATAACTGAAAAACCGGGCCATTCCTGGTCACGTCACGACGTATACGACGTGAGGTCATTCTAAGTCATCGAAATGAAAAACCACTTGAGTCATAGGCATCAGCATCAGGATTACTCTGATGAATGGTGATTTAATGGGATTTAATGGTGCTTTCATGGGATTTAACTATACCCCCCATTATTGGCTTATAATATCTTATTAGTTAATCCCCAATAATCCCAGTTGGGAAATGACCAAAAACATCAAAAAACAAGAAATCACTCAGCAAATCCGGATCTCCAGCCCGGAAGACGATGTTCACCACGGTTCCCAGGCCCAGGTCTGAAAAAAAGAAGAGGACCATTGTGGCGACCACAAAAAATGGGTACCTGGAGGCAGGGTGTTCTTAGGGATTCAATAGATTTCAATATCCCAATACTGATCAAATGCCCACAATATCCAAAACTCATCCGAAAATCAGATTGGAACCTGAAAAATGAACCAAACACATCCAAAAATCAAAAATCATATTAAAACATATCAAAACCTGAAACATTAGCATAAAAACATCCCAAAAAAAAATCATCGAGACCTGAAACATTAACACCCAAGCTGCGATCTGGCCAGTCCCACAGGCACCGCGGGGTGTGTCGCCAAGGGCAGTTCCGCCAAAGCCAAGGAGTCGCCGTCTTCACTGCCGTCTTCATGGGAAATCTGAGGGGAAAACAAGGCGCAAAATCCTGAGCGAACTTGACCCCTGATGGGTCATTTCTGGGAATCATCATCCACAGAAATATGATGAAATATGTTTATATGTTTGTTTGGAACCTTCACATGTTCAGGAAAGAACCAGAAAATAACATACCTCCAACATGACGACCCTGGCCATGAGTTGTTTTTTTTGCGACTTTCCCTTTTTCATCAGTCCTGAGAGGGCCAATAAGGAGGACAACAGCAAGAGTGAAAGGTTCACTCGACCTCACCGAGCGGCCCGCTGGATCTACCTGGTTGATAAGTTAAGTAAGTTCCCCTATGAGTTACCCTCTGGTAATAGCTGACATAGCTATTGAAAATGGCCATTGAAATAGTGGATTTTCCCATTGATCATGGTGGTTTTCCGTAGTTTTTTGTATGTTTACCAGAGGGTAAAACTAGTTATAATCATCCCCAATAAGCCAATAGTACAATTCCCTATGCTAACCCATCAACTCCATGAACCGAGGTATTTCTAATAGTTCAATTGTGTATGTTGTGTATGAAGTACCCATCTCTGGATTCATGTTGAATAGCTCTCAGGTCTGAATCACAAAAAACTGATTTCCTCCCCTGCATTAAAAGCCTGATCATTTCTCCCGCATGGAATACTTTTCCCAGAAACCATGCCCATTTTTCGTTCCATTCCAAACATGATAAATAGAAAAAACACATATATTATATATATGATGATGATGATGACTTGAATTCCCAAACCTTTCTAATCCAGCCCTCCACTGGCGTGGTGCCTTCAGGCCCGAAATAGACTTCGGTCTTTCCACAGGGCGGAGTCGTCTGCAGGACCTGCGTGACCACGTCGTTCATGGCGTGGTGCATCCTGCTGACGGAGGACTGGAGGATCTTCTCGAAAGAAGGGACATAGCCTGGGACGACGGATGAGCTGGTGGAATTTCATAGGGGTTTACCATGTAATTACCATCCCAACATGACGACTCTTCCATGGGGACTTGGACTACTTAGTGACTACTTTCTGCAACCAGGGACGATTTTCAGGGTCTATGCTAGTCTATCCAATCTGCAAGGGGGGTTGCCACCTCACTTTCCTTTTCAAGTTTTAGAATAAACTGCTCCTGCCACTGCACTCCTGCCTAGCACCAAATGGCCTGGCTGCAGTACCAAGGTGAAACCTGTGCTTCTTGTCTTTCCCAAACCCGGTTTTGCATTGGACAACAAAATAATCCTTCTGCCTTCCTTGCACAACTCTGGAACATCTGGAACCACTTGATGGCGTATTTTCTCACCGCCTAAAGAAACAATTTCAGAACCCATCTCAAAATCTGCACACCTAACCCCCCTATATAGATTCCTCAGATTCTGCCAACATCATCCAAGCAACCACTCAAAATCACCTTCAGCAATGTTGTAGCCACCTGAGAAGGGTTAAATTTGCACACCTGCTGAATTTTTGGTCGATCGTAGTCAAAATTTTGCGATAATTAAACCATCGCATGATTTGTCAACAAGACCTGACCAACTGATTATCAACGCAAAATCCAATCCAAAATATTTTATGTTTAATGGTTTCGATCGCGTTCATCCATCATAATGCTGGATTCTATCAATCACCAAACCTTTCCCTAGTTCTGTTGGTTACATGATGTTCGGAGGTCATCGTATCTGACTATAGTCTTCGCGGTGACCATGCTGAAACATCATGTTCTCCATTCAAAAATGGACACCGGTCATTTGCAACACCAAAGAAGGGTCATTTTGCAACACCCAAATTCGGTCACGCGATTTTAAATGGCCCCCCTTGCATCAAAAACAACCACTTTGGGGTATCCCCTATGTCTGGGCAGCCTGGGCACGTCCATGTATATATATATTATATTAATATTGATATTGCTTGCCACAAAAGATCCTCTTCTATACCCGCAGGATATCTCCACGATGTCCCTCAAAATCAATCCCATTGGTTCATACTTATAATATATCTCATTAAAATGCCTGTCAAATCCCATCATTGTTGGTCATAAATCCCCTGATATATCGAATTAGTTTTATATGTTATATATTCCCAATCAAGCAAGCAACCCCTATCCCTATGGACCCCAGCGCATGAAGCTCTGTTTGCAGTACAATTTAGGACGCATTGGACTCACATGGAAAAACAGAGCCTCCAAAATCCCATTGTTTCATAGTTATACCCCATTGAATTCCAAGTAATATCCCGTATATCACCCTGATATATACCAATGATACCCACAACCTCCTATTTTCAAAAGAGACTCAAACATTCCTCTGATTCTTGACATTTAATGATCATAAATGATATATCTATCTATTTATCTATCTATCTATCTATCTCTCTATCTATCTCTCTATCCATCCACCTATCTATGTATCTATCTATCTATCCATCTATCTGTCTATCTATCTATCTATCTGTCTATTTATCTATCTAATCTACTCTAATCGAATCTAATCTAATGTATCCATTTCTGTCTCTCTCTCTCTCTATCTATCTATCTATCTATCAATCTATCTATCTATCTATCTATCTATTGATTTATCTATTTATCTATCTATCCATCTTTTTATGAATATATCATATATCTATTAATATATCTAATTTATCTTATCTATCTATCTATCCATCTATCTATCTATCTTATCTTACCTCTTCTCTTATCATACTATCTATCTATCTATCTTATCTAATCTAACCTAACCTAATCTATCTATACCTCTAGATTCTATATCTCCATATCTCTATATCTCTATATTTCCAGATACCTATATATCTATATATCTATATATCTAAATATATATATATATCTTTATCTGTCTATCGATCTATCTATCTATCTACCAATCAATCAATCAATCCATCCATCCATCTATCTATCTATATCAAACCACTGTACCCGATATGATATACCATAGTTGTATCCCATTAAAATGCATTCAATATGGGAAACCCAATATTCAACCTACCCTCAGGGGTTAGCGATGGCTTATCATTGGCTTTACCACATCAAAATATTGAGATCACATTGAAAAACATCAACACATCCCCTTAGTTCATAGTTATATCCCACACAAATCCCATGAACATACCTAAACAAATAAATATAAATATATATATATATACATATATATATATATACGGGACAATTCCACTCACAATTCCATGAACATCTCATTGAAATATATTTAAAACCTATCCAAAATATGGCAATTTCATTAAAAGACGGCAAAAAAATATTTGAAATCCCATGAAATCCCTCCAAACATCCCCTGGGTTTCCTCCCAAACCTATCCTCCGGCACGTCGCCTCTGCCAGCGACGGATCCAGTGATCCGCACGGCGCAACTTCCGCCACGGGCTGCGAGACGTTCAGCTGCAGCTGCCGCAGGGCCAACGGTGCCTCGGGGCCCACGAAGGTGCCATTGGCGGAGGCCACCAAACCTCAGCTGGAGCATTGGGATTTAAGGGAAGTCTGGAAAAACAATCATGATCCCTAGTGCTCCAAATACCGTCTCAGAAGGTGTTTGAATCCCAAAAATCAGCACCAAGTACAGTCTCAGAAGGTGTTTGGAGCCATAGGGGATTGGATCATTGATCATTGGGATGATTTTCTCAAGGGAATTTCGGGAAGAAACCTGGCTTTTTGGAGCCTCTGGTGGGGTTGATTCAATGAAAATTTGGGATTTAATCATACTGAACCATTTCAGGAGCCGATTTATTGAAGGTGCCCACCATGTATAAAGTCTATGTAAGAGCCATGTAAGAGGACATACCCCCAAAATGTGGCTTTTAGAGACAACAAGCTGGCTATTCAATGGATGGGTTCAAAGGAATTACCATGGTTTGCTGTAAATTTGCCCTTTGCGGCCATTGTTTTGTGGATTTTTTCTGGTGGCCTATGATTTTTAGGGAACCATTTAAGTACGTGATTTTTCTTGGGACTATTTGATTTGGTTTTGATATGGATCGATCTTGATGGATTTTGTTTCAGGATGTCTCTATGGACCAGCAAGCCGTGAACAAATGATCGATATGTTGGTTTGGGTGGCCTTAATGTAGAAAAACATGGAACTTTTGGCAATACCGAACCTCATTTATTTTTTTTAATGGGATGTTCGTTTGGACTACTATATATATATAATTTTATATCTGTATATTTATATATATGTACAACTTTTTGTACGGAATGATTATATGGTCATGATCGAAACATGGGATGTGTTTAAGATTGTTTTTGGGCCTCCTAGGTGGGATTGATCAAATGAATGATCGGTGTTTTTTTAACTTTAACCCATGTGATTTCAGATATCTATGGGATACTTTTTAAACTTCACCCATCAAACTGGAACAATGCACAATTATATCAGGGTTCAGATAAGGGAGGAGGAGTTGTGCAGAGGATTTTGATAGGTACAAGACACAAAGCATAGGGTGCGCAACTACAAAATTCGATGCTTGGTACCTTTTTCGCAGCTACAAAATACAGAACACAACTTAATTTGACTCGGAAAATAATTCAAAATATGCATTACAAAAAACCAATGCATCTGAAGTTGAAAAATAGTTTAGAATCGGAAATGCTAACATGAATTTTCCCAATAATATTTTGTAGTTGGGTCTATGCCATCCAAAGTTCCGACCAACATAATTTCAGTAAACATTTTGGGGGTGACGTCGTGACGTCGAACTAAGTCGTACAGATTTTATGGATGTTTCAACTTCCTCAACATGTGTAATTACAACTGACTACAAAATGCAAATGTTTTTTTTGTTGGATGCTTCAACTATTCAACTTGTACAACTACAAAATGAAAATGATATTTTGTGTTGGATGCTTCAACTAACTCAACATATACAACTACAAAATACAAATGAGGATTTGAAAGGAAACAACTACAAAATGAATGCAAATACAAAAAGGTTGGCTCAACTCCACTTTTTTGTACAAAACGACCCCTGGCTGGCAATCTGTACTGTAGCCCAAGTCCTCCCCTTTATGTAGCTGTTATTTGATCCCGGATACAACTATCAATTCATTAACATAAACTAACATACTGACACCCCCATGTCACCGTTTTAAACATGTGAAACCG
The DNA here is from genome assembly GCA_947184155.2 of Cladocopium goreaui. Taxonomy (NCBI): domain Eukaryota; class Dinophyceae; order Suessiales; family Symbiodiniaceae; genus Cladocopium; species Cladocopium goreaui. The sequence continues at coordinate 1,023,741 of CAMXCT020003334.1, forward strand.
TTCGAAGATCTATCGCATTCTATCCCGCCGTTATCGCCAACGTGGAAAAAACAGCCAAGAAACAGCCGAAGTCCTGGAATTGATCCACCTCCATGGTGTTTAAAGTATGCTGCGACACCATCGCCAGGGTTTCAGCCCGTGCCATCACATGTCCTTGCTGGAAAATCCCACCATTGGATGAATTTCCCTGCAATAAAGATACACCTCCAATAACTTCCACGTAGAGGCGATTCTGCATTGCCAGCCAAGTAGGGTATGTACGGTTACAATATCTTGCAATGTATAGTAATGTCATATGATTTCGGGAATGAAGTCATACATGGTGGAACTGGTCCCTGGCTCCAAGTTTGTACTCATTTCTGTCGATGTCTCAAAAAGCAATCGCTGAGGGTATGCAAACAAAATATTAGTATTGGTTCTGGTTTACAAACATTGTACATTAATCAAAACTGATGAACCACTTGCTTCTTTTGTATATAGTCAATACATGTCAATACTCATTATACTCAGAGGTAATGGCCATCCCTCCACGAGAATCCCACAGTTGTTTCAATCCCTATCGGGTGATGTAGCTGGCCAGCCCTGATTCTACCCCAAAAATTCCCTGCTTCAGCTCAGAGGCCTTGAAGGGAATCATTCCCCTTACCAACCAGCCTTTCAACTGGTTTTTCACATTCAAATAACATTAGGCTCTCGATCTGCCTATTTGGACGCGCTCCTAAGCTTCTCAACCAGGACTCCCAGTTGCAGTTGCACTTGAAATTCTTCCAGCAAAGGTCTCTCCTCGCAGTGACTCAAAAATTGGACACCCTCTCTATCCCATGTTGACCTCACGTTCCCTCCGGCTCAACCACTGTTTAGCCACCACCAACATGATGTTTCACCATGTTTCACCATCATTTGGCTGTTTCACCACTATGAAACTATTAATTAAACGACCATGTTTGTTTTTGCTCCAAAATGGGCCAAAAAATTGGCCAAATCCTATCCCATGGGATGGGCGTCTCCTGCGTCAGCGTCTTGGGGTCGACGGACCGCACCTGCGCCTGCAGCTTGGCACCGAGTCTCAACTCCTTGAAGGAAGCAGTGGACCAAACCTGGGATGTTGAGGGCGGGGGTGCTTCGTTGTATGGCTAGGGGTAATAAACTGGTAGTACTTCTGGTCATGTTTAAGATGGTCCAAGATGGTTTGAGTTGAAAAATGACTAGTTGAAGTCCTTCTGTATGTTTGCTCATAGCCGTTGATGGTGGTTGGCCGCAAACTTGGATCATCATTGAGTCGAAACGTAAATGTAGAGTAAAAACATGTTTGGATTCCAGGTTGGCCAAAACACACTTTTTATTCTTTGTCTCCTCTTCCTGACCTTCCTCCTTGTGAAATACACTGGAAACCACCTACTGGAGCAGATCCGAAGCAGAAGCATGAAGCTCCGTGCCCATCCGCAAAGAACAGGTTTGACACATGAATAAAACATAGGACCCATGTACCAAAAAGGGTAAGGTGAGTCCTATGCCATGGGTCCTGTGAATACATCACATAGCTCTGTTGTACACAGGTATAGTAGATGGCATCTATGCCTATGAATCTGACCCGCGCAAGACAGCCAATCATGGAAGGCACATACAATTGTTGCAAAACCTACACCTCACCAATGAGGAACCTGTGGCTATGAGAGAAATGGCGATGGATGAACATTGAAAGAATGCTTCAAATCGATAAAAAGGGATCTGGGGATGGAAAGTAGCAGACCTGCTTGGTTGCCATCATGAAGCCACCCACAACCGTTCACCATACCCTGGCATGGCCAGCCACATGAGAACCACTACCTTGGATGGCCAAACTCCCCGGAACAAAGCTGTTGAAGCCTTCCACAGTCAATTCCTGCAGCCAAGAATAGGAATCTAGAAATCATTAACAGACAAATGGGGATCATCGTAGATATTAATATTGAGCAACAAAAAAGAGGAGTTAAACCTACACAAACATGTGTTTAATCGACCACAGGATACAGTGCGGTTTATTTTCTGCATAAAATTTCCCTTGACCTAAGTATGGGAGTCCTTTGATGCTGACCGCAACGTATGGCTTAGCAAAACAAACAACAATTATGGCCAAGTGCCCTTCGATCCACTTACAGAAGACGTGGATCATAACCCAATTCTGCTGCTGACTATTGTTTACTGGCTAGAGTAGACTTTAAGTGTCATTTCTGCTGCTTGTGTCCCCATTTCCATGTGTGGTAGCCCCAGTTAGTTCTGCCTTATTTAATGCAATAAAACCATGACATACCATGACCATGTTTGCTAGTGAAATGAAATTCTCAGTTTCTGTAATCCCACCTTTTTCCAGCTCGAAAGCCCATTTATCATTGTAAATCCCGTATTAAACAGGCTGAACATGACGTATAAGTACTGAACACCCTGCCTCCGTATAGCTTCGCAGCGTGGTTCCCGCAGAATCGATGGTCACGGAGCGATTGATGCCTGGAGTAAGACGAAATTCAGCAAAGTTGGGGATGTAACCAATGGGTTTCAATCCCTCAGAAAAATGTTGAAAGTTTGTTAGGATCATGAACCCATTTTGCCAAACAGAGTCTTGATTTCACTTCGATATTTATTAAAAACAGAGCTAATGACAATCGTTGAGAAGACAAAACTAAATACTAATACTAAGATAATTCAAGAACTATTCTTCCACCAGAACGACTTTTTGAGGGCAGAATGGGGGTCGAGGGATGCCCAATCAGCAGGCGCGAGTCAGAAGCCACTCAGGGGGAATGAATGGAAATTTCACGCACGAGGTTTGATACTTTTAACTTTTAATGAAACCACCAAGCACAAATTATCTGACAATGTAGTCTATAATCGTCTTTTGGAGGGCAGCAAACTGACTTCAAGGGTGACATTCAAGGGTGACATGTCCACTCTCTCTCTCTCTCTCTCTGTCTCTCGCATGACAGGCGTTCCGAGTTGTGACCACTTGAGGTTGTAGTCACAAGGAAACACCACCAAATCTGTACAGTACAACAATACTTCCCTCCAAAGGGAAGACTAAAAGTGACTATGACATATACACGACATGCCAGAATCAAAAACGAAAACAACAACCACCAGTGTCTGTCTAGATACCCAGCATATCCAAAGGAATCTTCTGAGGACGAATCCTCTGTATAATGCCAGCAACCCTTTCTGGTCGACGTTGCACCAATGATCTTAACAACTGCGCTGGAGGGAAGGTGCCCCAATTCACCAAGGTGACTCCCGGACGCGCGGCGGGTTCCGGGGGCAGAGGAGGATTGCTCGCCAGGAAGGGTGCCAGTTGAACCAACACAGAGGATAAAGCGGCTGAAGCTTGCTTCTCCATTAAGGGCTCTAGTTGGGAGCAAGCAACCTCTGGCAATTCCTGGCAGCATGAAACCACTCAATCATCTTTGGTTTGAACCATGCACCACAGGTGTATCAAGGCCCTCTATATGAAACAGTGGTACAGCAGCATGATGTAGCATGCTTTGCCTGACTACCTGATTCATCCTGATTCCAAAGCAACACAACAGTTCCTAAGTCCTCTCAAGTCCTCGTTGATGAAATCCTTCAAGGCAGGCTCAAACTGGCTCAAGGCACTGTTGAAGACCGAATCCGTGCCATGTAAGTGCAACATACTCATCACAAAGGAGATGTAACACCTGGCCGACACTTCCAGCAATCTATCAGCTCGTATTTTGGAAGCTACTAGTCCTGATAATCATCAACCATCATTGGTCAATCATAAATCCCCATATGCTCCACTGTTCTCCCCATCCTTCACCATGTGTTTTCTGATCCCAATCACCCCCCCAACCCCCACCTGGTCACTTCCACCTTCCCCAAGGGCACCACCACCTGGGACCTTGGTTCCAGCACCGGCTGCACCGCAAAAGCCAGGTCCGCCGTGACGTTGTCCAGGGCGAAGCCGATTCGCACCGCGCCGTTGCTGACCAGCACCGTGCAGAGCAAGGAGGCGCGGAGGTGCAGGGCGAAGGCCGGGGAGAGCTCAGTGCTGGTGAGGTCTGTAGCATTCAAGCCTGGGAAAACGTTGAGATGGGATTATATAGTGTGGAATTTTTGGGTGTGGTCTTTTTGAGTTTGAACATGTTTGAAGTGAACATGTGTGAAATCCTTTTTTTGGGCGAGATTTTGCAGTGAAACCAGGAGAGAAAAACCTGGTTTGGGGACGATTTTCATGGAACACTTTGAACAAAACTCATGCTTGATGGGGATCTGTTTGTTGTTTAACCAGCGGAAATAGTGGTGATGAGGACAAGGATGAGGATGAGGATGATTCGGATGAGGATGATGAGGATGATGATGATGATGATGATGATTGAATCATGATTGATGATTGGTGATTGATGATTGATGATTGAGATTGATTTTTGGTGATGATTGATGATGATGGTGGTGGTGGTGGTGATGATGGTGATGATGATGATGATGATGATGCGCATGAATGAGGAGTTCAGATTTCCTCCAGCATCCTGCGCAAAGCAGTCTGATTTCATGCTGTGGAATTACCATCTCAAAGCCAAATCAAGACTGCCGGGGATTTGGTTCAATTGATTTCAATTGTCTAAACAGATTCTGGCTCATAGTTCCAACATGTTCCAATCCATCCCAGAACTTTTGTCAGTGTTGATCCAGGTAGGGAATAGGAAAGGATCACCGGAGCAGAACCAGCCTCATTTTATGAGTAAACCTCCCATTTTTGTTGGGTCAAAAAAGACTGTGATCAAAATTCCCTGCAGTTTGACAAACTATTCTCATTAATATCTCACTATATAGTTGATCTATGATATTGCTGATGACTATACAATATATACACCACTGCCATCCCATGTGGATGCGATTAATACCAGCCGCACTGCAACTCTGAGGAAAAGACTCTTCACGTGTATCTCGCTGCAATTCCCTCCACTGAGCTGCAAGGGATTTTCGAACGGCCCTGCCGATGGGCGAACAAAAACACATCATGTCTTTGACCAATCTTGGAATTCATCTGCGATTCCAAGGCGTTATTTTCTAAACCGTGGATCATGAATTTTGGATCTTACCGGATCTTTGTGAAAAGCACAGCTTTGTCGATTTTGTTTTGGTGCAACCAGCCAGTCGGTCCTCCAGCTGGTTCTGGTATTTGAATAACAATATGATGTAGCCACTGGCTGAAAGGTACTCCGGTGTTAAAGCCATCAGTGTTCTCCGAATAGATCTTGATGTCAGGTTCTCCGGACTGAGCACAGATCAAAAGCCACAGAAAGCCAACTTTGGGCAAAACATGGCGCCATGCTGGCATCACGGAAACAGCGTGAACTGCCAGCAGTTTTATGACGTTGATGTTAGGGGTTTGTGAAATTTTCGGAAACGTTACACAATTTGCTTCACTTCATGCATCTTGATGCATTGCTGGATCTGAGATCAATGGCTAAAGCACAAAATTTGATGAAGACACATGCAACAAAGATGAGGAAGTAGCATGCATTTCACCTTTCAAAATATATCTGTAGTTTTTGGCATGACCCCTGGGGGTTTCCTGCAGGTTTGCCACCCGTCAGCTCCCACTTTTGGCTACTCCTTGCGCCATGCTTGGCGCCGTGGTTGGCTCCTGATCAGGGGGTCCCCGAGGGGCAAAGTAAACCAAAGTAAACACCTTAAAAATGGATGACAGTAAGGTATATAGTAACCAACTATACCATATAATCGACTGTAGCGGGATATTCATACATCAGAAAGGTACAACTATATCAACCAACTATTGATACCAACTATATGCATATTTCTCTGTACTTATTTTGAAAGCGACCATTTCTCTGTGGACCAAAGGGGAGTCAAGGGGCTTAGCGGCGCATTTGCTGATGCGCTCGATAAGCCACTAATCAAGCCACTAATTCTTGGCCACTGGATACGGTTCCCCTATGCTTTACATGACTTAATGTCCTCGAGGCTGGACACCCATGACTTAGTACTCATGAATGGCAGCGACATTTCCCTATATCTGGGTTTGTCTGCAAAACGTGGGTACCTTCCCCCCCGAAAAAATAATTGTTAATCAGTAAATCACGGTTATGTTGTCACCACCATATCCAGTCAAGTAGCAATCTTACACACTCAAGCAATGTTGAGGCAACCCCCATTTGAAGTCACACCGGTTGTGGAGAACGCTCTCCACCCCTATCCATGCTGGGGATTCCAGCCATGTCCAGCCATGCACTTCCAGCCACCACCGAGTCAACTTCTGGTTCAACCAACCGTCTTACATCAACAAAAAAAAGTATGGACAAGTTGCTTTCCATCACCAAAGGCACGGGGAATAAATACAGTACTACAAGACTATATGGGGTGTGTCTGAAAATGGGGTGTGCCAAGGTCATTGTAACTGGGAAATTGTGGGAAAATGAAGATCGGTCCTGGGATCTGAGGGTATTCTATTTTGAGACAAATCCATGTGATTAGCGGAGGCTGATGGGATATCATCATATATCATGTGGATACATCTACCCCAAACCTAGCATCTAAATCTTGAGTTTCTATTCATTTCGAATTCCCCCGAAGACTTGAGATCTCCGAAACATGCACGCACTCATGGGGACATTTATGCCAACCATCAGTTCAAAACATCTGTGCTATGTTCTGTTAGACTGCAAATGATCGATGTAATTGGAACTATCACAATCTTGAAGATCATCTATTTGCTTTTCAACCTGGCCATAAGGACTATCCCGCATCCATAGATGATTGTCTTCCACGCTAACGGATTTTTCCAGCAACCCCGGATTTGTTCATCTTCATTACCCTCTGGCAATTTAACATAATCGATATTTATATATATATATATTATTAATTATTATTATGTACATATATATGTGGAAAATCCCTGTTGCTAGTAGGAAAATCATCTGTAAATGGGCAACTTTCCATAGCAAACTGCTACTTTATAGGAGGATAAATCCAGAACAACATCATCGGCCCCGGCCGGCACCACGCCTTTCAGCTCTGAGGGTTGCGAATTGCAAGGTGGTCAAGATGACGATCAACGCCACCATCGTCTGGAGCAGAATGTCGGCTCACCGATCTGGTTGAGATTGGAATCCCTGGTGGAACAAGTAGATCAAAAGTCCAAGCGCTTCATCTGAGCCTTGAATATATCGGGAGTTTGTCAGAGAACCAATGGATTGGATACCCAATCCAGTGAAACCAGCTTCGACAAGCTCTCATATACCCACGCATCTGGAATCTGTATAAATCTAACTAACTGTAATTTGTAATGATATACCATGCATGTATCATGTATACATACCGGCGGTTCAGCAGCGCAACGTATACAACTTTCCGGGGCAATTTGGTCATACTGATCACAAGAGCCACTGACAAGAAAATGCTGAGTAAAGGACATGACCCCGTAGGAGTTCCATGTTATTCATTTAGGTCAAATTTGAAAACCATGTTGTAACCCAAAATTTCAGCCGACAAACCACAAGTCAACAATAAATTTGATTTAGTGCCACTCATTTCTTCGGTGGTTTGGTCAATTGAGCGATGAACAATACCTCTATCTCATCCAATTACAATGGTGTTTCTTGGTCTCATTATTTGAATACCTTCCAGTAATCAAACGTGGTTTGCTGGAACATCCCAAATAAGTTCGATGATGTTCACAGCTATAAACCTACACATAGTCACTTAGTTGAGGATTTCCCAGGCCACGTTTGATTACCAAAGGGTATACCATAACAATCCCTAATAAACCAGCATGTTTACCACATTAATCCGAACCAAAAATCCCACAATAATATAGCAGAACATTCCCCAATCTACCATACAGAAGCTTCCGATGCATTCCATGGTTTCCCAAAACCATGAAGGTTTAATACGATGTGGATGATTTGTATTCCTATTGTTTTAAGACACCCCCATACCCAGCGCACCTCCGCGATGGTCGGTCTGTGCCGGCCAGCGAGATGACCCCGCTGAAGGGCGATTGCAAACAACACCTGTGAAGAAATGGCGCTGAATGTGAGTGTTTGACGACATGTTTTTCTGAATTTATGATAACTTAAGGGATGTGATATATAAGTATACAACTTATATAAATAAATATATATATATATACAACTAATACCATTAACCAATGGGTTTTCTGATTGAACATGATTAAAACATTAATTAATTTCGTGCATGGAGTTGGAGTTATTCAATTTTTGTTTCTACTTCGGAGTACCACCTGATTTAGTATTCACAAATAAATTATTGAAACAAATTCCAAATCTATATTAAATAGTTTCCAATGAACTAAAAGAGTCCTACTCAGTTTTCTGCCAAATACGGAATGCCCAAAACACTTAGTTTTGCAAAATACGGAATCCAGCACCCCAATCTTCCCAATATACATATATATAAAAAATAAATACACATATATATACATATATATATATATATTATTTACATGTAAATACAGAAAAAACTTAATAAATATATGTATATATATATACAAAGATAAATAAACACACACATATCTATATATATACACATAAATATTTACGCACAAACAGATTTTGACATATATATATACATAAATATACATACACATTTATATTTATACAAATATATATATATATATATTTAGATATACACACACATATATATATATAAGCAAATATTCAAACATATATAGCAGGTTATATGTAAAAACAATGAAAATATGTGTAAAATATATACATAATAGATTTACACATATTTATATATATATAAATACATCTACATATAAACATATATTTACATATACCCGTTTTTCATCCATACAGTATATATATATATACACAGAAAAATATATGTATGTGTGTATATAAATATATCCAGCGTTCCAACCCCCCTCCCCCCCGGCCATTTTCATGGGTCAGCCATAGTACTGTCCACCTCCCCCCCCTGTGGTGTGGTGGACTGCCCCCCTCCCCCCCGTGCTGCGGTTGGGGTGTGGTACTGTATGGGTGGTAGGTAAGGTATGTAAGTCTGCTGGGTATGGTATGTTTGATATGACAGTATGTATGGTCTGTATGGTATGTATGGTTACTATTATGGGTATGGAATCTTTGCTATGTAAGGTAGGTGTGGTATGTATGGCATGTATGCTTGGTATGGTATGTATGGTAGGTGTGGTAATATGTGGTCATTATGTTTCATATGTATGGCATGTGTGGTATGTATGATAGGTATGGTAGGTAAGGTATGTATGGTATAAAAGTTCGTATGGTATGTATGGTATAATTGCCCAGAGCCTCCAAAAGTCCTTAATTAAGGTAGCTAGCTTAATTAAGTGATCTGGAGGTTTGCCAAAAATCATGGTTTTGGAGACCTTAATTAAGTGATCTGGAATTTTGGCCAGATCACTTAATTAAGGTCTCTGGATCTTTTGCTTTTTCATTGATTTTTTTTTGATGAGACATTGATGAAATCATGTTTGCTGTATCTTGATCTCCTTTGAGGAGATCATTGGCTCAAACCAAGTTTTCTGTGCCATGCAACACAGGTGCTTCTGGCTTGTTTTGTTTTGTAGTTCTGCAGGCTTGCTTAATTAAGCAATCTTCATTTAGCACATTCAGGAATCTGAAGTTTCTCTAGGTTGCTTAATTAAGCAATCTATAGAGTGCTTAATTAAGCAATCTAGATTTTGCTTAATTTTACAAATTTTGAAGGCAGTGGCTCGAACCAATTATATGCCATGGGTGGCAACCAGGTGCTTCTGGCTTGTTTCTTTTCGTTCATGCAGCCAGCAGCAGTTCTGCAAATTAAGAATGTGATTTTGTGGCATTATACTTTTTAATAAAAAGGTTTGCCTAGGCAGGGTTTGTATAATTAATAATGCCAAAGGGGAAACAATGAGGAATGTAGTAAAGTAAACCTAGAAGATTGCACTTAATTGAAGAGTAGTGGGGGGCAAAATGTTGTTTGGTAGAGATGGCCTGGCGACCCTTAATATAAGGTGGGTACCATTTTTTTTGGGGCAAAAGGAACCATTGTAGAGACCACTTCTCTGATGAGTATGTCTGGTCACAAGCAACCATTATAGACATCACTCCTTCGAGGAGTGCTCATGAGTAGATAGTAGAAGTGAGTAGTGAGTAGCCAGTAGATAGCAGTTAGTGGCCAGTTAGAAGTCAAAAGTGGGTAAGTGAGCAACGAGTAGTGAGTAGCCAGTAGTGAGTAATGGTAAGTTAGTAGGGTAGTGGGTAGTGACTAGTGGGTAGTGAGTAGTGGGTAGAGTCAGTAGTTTATTGTCAGTAGTTAGTGGCGAATAGTGATCGTTTTATGGTTTCTAGTTGCTAGCCTGTATAGTGGTGAGGTAATACTCAGTATGTAGCAACTAGCAGTAAGTAATTATAATGGCCAAAGTGCGGAAGCAATCCTATGCTACCTGCACTCCTCTGAGGAGTGCTGTTATTAAATAAAAACAATACATTGGAAAACGCAATTATTTTGTCCAAGTATGTATTAAAATTTGAGCCCCACCAAGTCTTTTAAGAGCAGGGCCCAAAGCTGAAACTAAAAACTAAAATCTGTTCTTTTCAAACCTTGTTTAAAAAAAATAGTCAAGGCTGAACCCACTAACAATTACAATTTTTACTGCTGCCCAAGGTTGAAAATTGAATCTGTTTTTCAAACCTTGCCAAAACATATAGCCAAGGCTGAGCCCCACTAACACTAACAAATATATTTTTCACTGCGGCCCAAGGTTGAAGATAGAACATGTTCTTTTCAAATCTTGTTTCAAAGTATTCAAGTTTGAGCCCTATTTAAAATTATAATGTTTAGTGGAGCCCAAAGATAAAGATAACATATGTTCTTTTCAAACCAGGTGAAAGTATTCAAATTTGAGCCCAATCATTTTTTTCAGGGTTGGGCTCAAAGTTGAAGATAATATGATCTTTATAAAATTTGTCGAAGTATTCGAAACTTTGAGCGCCACTAACAACTGTATTTTTTAGTTGGGCCCAGAATCGAAGATAAAACATGTTCTCTTCAAAACTTGTTGAAAAGGATATATTCAAGTTTGGGCCCCACTAACAATTATAATTCTTAGTGGCGCCCAAGGTTGAATATAAAATATGTTCCTTTAAAATTTTGTCAAACATATTCTAGGTTGAACCCCACTAGAAATTAATATTTTTGGTGGGGCCCAAAGCTGAAGATAAAATATGTTCCTTTCAAATCTTGTCACAAAGTATTCAAGTTTGAACCCCAGAAAAAATCATAGTTTTCAGTGAGGCCCAAAGTTGAAGGTAAACTGTGACAGTATTCAAACTTGAACCCCACCAAGTTTTTTTCAGGGTGGGGCCAAAGTTGAGGAGAATACATATGCGCTTTTCACATCCTGTCGAAATATTCAAATTCGAGCATCACTAAGAATTGTAATTTTCAGTTGGGCACGTAGCTGAAGGTTTTTGCAGGTGCCCCGTTTTCCCTTTGCTTAGGTGATCAAAGGGGGGTCATTGCAAGGCATTGCACTAAGAGGATTGCCATAGCTGCAAATTGTACTTGAACAAAGGGAAACTACATTAGCTTGAAATTACCACCCAGCAAGATTGGGCCTTGGAACATCTCGAGCCAAGGTCATAAACCATGAGATTATTATGTGGTAGAATTACTAGGTGTTAAAAAATGTTAAAATTTTAACATGTTTTAACATTTTTTTAACAATGGTTTATATATATAAATCAATTTAAAACCATTGTTTAAAAAATGTTAAAACATGTTAAAATTTTAACATTTTTTAACACCTAGTAATTCTACCACATAATAATCTCATGGTTTATGACCTTGGCTCGAGATGTTCCAAGGCCCAATCTTGCTGGGTGGTAATTTCAAGCTAATGTAGTTTCCCTTTGTTCAAGTACAATTTGCAGCTATGGCAATCCTCTTAGTGCAATGCCTTGCAATGCTTCTTCATGTATTTGGATATTTTTTTCAAGGTGCCCTTTTCTGACCCCCTTTGATCACCTAAGCAAAGGAAAAAGGGGCGCCTGCAAAAACCTGCAACAAAACAAAGAAACAAAAACAAAGGCTACAATGCAAACAACACCTCAACACATTTACCACCTTTAGAGCTCATGCCTCACAATGCCTTCTTGATGTATTTGGAACATTTTTTCAAGGCTCCCTTTTCTGACCCCCTTTGATCACCAAAGCAAAGAAAAACGGGCACCTGCAAAAACCTGCAACAAAATAAAGAAACCAAAAAAAAAGGCTACAATGCAAACATCACTTCAACATTTACCACCTTTAGAGCTCATGCCTTGCAATGCCTTCTTCATGTATTTGGAGCATTTGCTCAAGGTGCCCTTTTCTGACCCCCTTTGATCACCAAAGCAGAGGAAAAAGGGGCACCTGCAAAAACCTGTGACAAAACAAAGAAACAAAAACAAAGGCTACAATGCAAACAACACCTCAACACATTTACCACCTTTAGAGCTCATGCCTCGCAATGCCTTCTTGATGTATTTGGAACATTTTTTCAAGGTGCCCTCTTCTGACCCCTTTCATCACCTCAGGAAAGGAAACAAGAGCACCTCTCAAAAATGAACCAAAACGAAGAAATGTTCCTGGAAAGTAATGTAGTTTCAATTTTCGCCCTAAGCCTAAAAAAACTCGGTGGGGCTCAATTTTGATTCCTTTTCAGCAAAATTTGGAAACATGTTTATTCTTCAACTTTGGGTCACCAAAATATTACATTTTTTTAGTGGAACTGAAAGTTGAATCTTGTCGACAAGATTTAAAGAGAACATGTTTGATCTTCATTTTTTGGCCCAACTAAAAATTAGTGGGGCTGAAACTTGACTACTTCGACAAAATTTGAAAGAAACATATATTATCTTCAACTTTGGGCCCCACCCTGGAAAATCAAATATGGGGGTGAAGTTTGGATACTTTCACCAAATTTGAACAGGACATAGTTTATCTTCAACTTTGGGCCCCACTGAAAATTAAGATTTTTGCAGGGGTTCAAGCTGGAATACTTTGTGTCAAGGTTTGAAAGGAAACTAATTTATCTTCAGCTTTGTGTCCCACTAAAAATTGTAGTTCTTGGTGGGGCCCAAATTGATAATTTTTGGTGGGGCTCAAAGTTGAATATTCCGACACAATTTGAAAAGAACAGGTTTTAGTTTCAGCTTTGGCACCCATGTGTTTTTCATGGTGATGATCGAATTTGAATACTTGGATAAGATACTTTCAGTCTCCAATTTACTTTGTTATCAACAACACTCCTCTGTGGAGTGCAGGTACAATACGTTTTGTTTCTGCACTTGGGCCATTGTAATTATTAATTACCAACTACTGCCTACTGAATATCACCTACTAACCAGCAATCACAACTATACTAGCAAGTAACTAGAAACTAGTATATAAGTATTCACTATTCACTAGTAAGGAATATGTCATCTGAAGGGGGCCTAGGCCTAAATGTTTGTTTAAGGTACTTGAGATTTTTTTTATATCATATTTTGGGGGTGGGCATGGCTTACAACATGAATGCTTCTACAAAAAAAAAATGACAAAAAAAAGGTAACAGTCTCAGGAGCATTGACAATGTTTGGAACAGGGTATGTTGCACACAATCGTTTTTGTACATTCCATTTTCCTTTTTCTTTCCAAATACCTTTGGTTGCAAGTTGATTTTTCTTCAAATTGAAAAGGAGGCAAAATTGGAACAGTTTCCAACTAGAAATTCTTGAAAAGAGGTAGCTAATCAAAATTCAAAAAGTCATATTTTAACATTGAATTTTAAACTAGAAAAATAACACTAAAACCTAGATTGCTTAATTAAGCAATCCAAAATTGTTCCTCCTAGATAGCTTAAATAGGATTGCTTAATTAAGCCATCTTCTTAATTAAGCAATCTAGGAAGTTCTTATATTGCCTACTTTTTTGCAAAAAGAAACAAATCCAAAGGACAGCAAAGAAAAAAACATATGACAATTTTGACACAAACTTAGCCATTATACCACTATAACAGCACCAAAGCCAGATCACTTAATTAAGGTCTCCAGAAGTTCCTCCAAAAGTCCTTAATTAAGAAAATCCTGGAGACCTTAATTAAGGTATCTCCTTAATTAAGGACTTTTGGAGGCTCTGGGTGGTATCATTGGAATGTATGGTAGGTACGATATATGTCAAACACATGTAGTGTTGTGAGAGTACACAGGTAGTGAATGGGAAGTAGGCACATAGCACCTGTATATATGACTATAGGTAGCACGTAGGTACTTTGAGGGAATATGTGTGCTACGTAGGTCGTCTAAAAGGTAGCATGTACCTAGTAAATGCGAGGCTGGTAGTCAGAAAGGCTGCAAAGACCTAGCAAATACGAGGCTGGACCTCAGAAATGCTGCCAACAGCTTGCAAATAGAAGGGAAGGGTGTGCTACCTGGGGACCCATACCATTGGAGGGGGGTAGGAACACGGAACACGAGACCACATATATGTCTGTATATATATAATATATAAATATGTTGTTTTGGGCCTAGATGTTGCTAATGGCTTCCAGTGTGTTATTGGCTTTGAATGACACCTATCAACGAAAAAAACTGCTGGTACTGTAGTGTATCATGCAACTTAGTGGCTGGTAAGTAACAATGCTATCGTTTCAAACCATCAATAACCATGACACATAACCCCAGTTGGGGACTTCGTCACCTTGCATGCATTCGCTTGTTGCAAGCTGGCGATTGTCCGAATACCCATACAATGCAGATAGGGAATTTACATGATGTTTTGGTGATCATTCATTCGTGGCTCAATCTACCATCCCCGTGGATGATCTGGGCACTGCCGAATGGGTATCGTTGCCTCATTTCTTACTCGTTTGGAAGTACAAATCACGCTCCCCGGGTTTGTCTCAAAATTAGGTACCCCATACATCTATATAGCAATTTAATGTAATCCAAATATCTATTAGTTTCCCCTATTATTACTTGATAGCAATCTTTTAGGGTATCCCCCATATTGTTAAAGCCAAATCGACCATCCTTCTGAATGCTCTGGGATTTGCCTCGGCTGTGAAGCTTGGCTTCCCTACGACCATCGTCAAACACTTGGAAACGTACTTGGACACCGAAGACAACTCCTTTACCTCACAGCCAGCATTGCTGCAACATGCTGTAGGTAGTTTTCGGGCTTGCGAAGTTTCACCAATATGGACCAAAGTGCCTAAGTACACCGGGTTACGAGGGAAATACGTACACGTGAATGGCATGTTTTATAAATTGAAGCTCGATCAGTTTACTTTGAGAAGCAACTCTTTGGCGCAATGCGAGCTAGACTGTCTTGGTGGTTGCCCCCACAAACAATTAAGTCTACTTGAGACCAGCCCCGGGATGAGGGTGCATTGAGGGCAATTTAATGCAGTTATATACTGGCATCATTCTCCCATTTCCCAGCACTATCGCTGCAGGAAAAGAGCACCTGCCAAAATACTGTGCAGGAACCAAAGATTGCACAAACACTTAATATATCTTCAGATTACGTAGATTGAAGTGTTCAGCAATCAAAACTGCTTACCGCTTCAAATACAGAGCACAGCCATAGCTCTAGCCCCATAACGCCGTAACTTGTCACATCCGCTATCGTCATCAGCTCAAGATCTTTGAGCCCGTCCGCGGTTCAGTTCTATCCTAAAGGTATTGTGGATTAGTCGACCTGCTTGGCTTAAAGCAGAACCGTGGAAGTCCAGTCCAACCTCACTCATCATCATCACCGTTGTCAACATCATCATCATCATCATCATCATCATCATCATCATCATCACCAACATCATCATCACCAAGATCATGAAGATCAAGGATGTGTGTTTTCCTGTTCCTGGACAAGCACTCCATAGCTTTTGTTTTTTGTAAAACCTCCCCAGATGTTAAGCTTGTGCTAATTCACCACATATCAACCGCCATTCTGGCCCCAGCCCAGGTGCCATAAAGGCAGTCATCCAAAGGTCCAAGATATGAGTGCCAAAGACCCACATCGTGGAACTATCCTGGCATAGCACACCACTTCTGTGGAAGGACCAGGCATGTGTCTGAAAACAAGGCATCTAAAATCCAGTGGTGTATCATCATGTTCCCCCAAAAAATAGCCAATTGGATCCAACTAGGCGTTTACACCATTTTCAGACACACCCATGTGGTTTCCATGATTGGCTTTGGATGAGTTGGGTTGGTGGTTGATTCACGGTGCCCAGCAAATGGCGGAAAACAAGTCTAAATTGGAAACCGCACCCAAGTACAACGACGGGTAACAATTTTCATTAAACCCAACTTGGCTCACCAAGATTTGGAGAGCTGACGAATACCTTGTTTCATGACCCAAATCTGCAAGTCTCAGGATCATCAATCCGTTCAATTTTTTTAAGCATTGAATATAGAATTACATACCATACCATGACCATGATAATCTAGAGGGTTTATCAATCAACACCATGAGTCATCATATCAGTCAATGGTCAGCCACGTAATGGAGACATGAAACCCATCCCAGTTGCGATCACTACGCTGTAGATTCAGCAACCTGTGAATCCATGAACAAATCTTCAAACAAACAGTGGGTCAGAATGGAGGTACCAAAACAACACGGATGGTTACTGGTTACTCAATTACTAGACATGACAAAACCTTGTGATTTCCTGTATCTGAATCTTTGCGGATCTTCGCATACCTTCCATGGCCCGTACCCCCAGTATCATATCGCACACTACTTGCAGTCCCTTTGATGCCCCTCTTGCGACCTACCCATACTTTGTTTGGTTGAATACTCAACTGACTCGTGGTCTAAACCTCCTATAGTCACCTAGGTACGTCCTTTCACCGTCTCAAGGTCCAGTGTGTGTTGTACCCCACTTGTACCAACCTATACCAGTACCAAACAAGTAGGAAGAAAACCTTCACTCCCTGCGAAACTCATCTTTCCACAAAACATTCACTAAATTTATCTACCCGAACAGCTGCACTGCGGCCAATGGCAGGCCAGCAAGACCCAGTTGATGAAGAAATTCTCGAAACCATGGCTGCCATGCTCACAGAAGAGAAACCCTAAGGCAAAGAGGATTTCTCCAATCCTGGAGGACTCAATTACGACAAGTGATTTTCGGCCTTTTGTCTACCAGACACTAGAATGGCGACGATTGAATATGACGGCTCTTCATTCAACCTTTGGAGTTCTCCGCACATTCCGCCAGAGCGCCAAATCATCCATGCAACGTCTATTTACCAACCTTAATTCTCAAAACAAACCACCTCCTCCAAATGTGGATAGACAATACCATGACCATTGATGGTGGATATCAAAGGTCACCCTACCGGTCTCCTCATGTTGGTCATGATGACCACAAAGGGCAATCTGTCAGGGCTCTTCTTGAAGGCCCTTTCTGCGAAAAGCGCCGCGAAGACGTTGCACATCACCTGGACGCCATCTGCTGGATGACTCAATGCTTCCTGCTGATGAAAAAGAAGCGCCCAAGTCACAATCCCAAGCAGACGATTGATAACATAGGATAGATACTACGAAAAATGTATCTTTCATCATTTTTGAATTTTTGAATATACGAATACTTGGATCTAATCCACAGCTGAAATGGAACATCATAGAACTGACTGCAACCACCAACCACCAACCACAACTCGGAAAACACAAAAACTTTCAGCTGATTAGTTAGCTTTCCCATGGCAAACAAGGAATCTGTAAACTTCCCAAGCCTATCGGCGGGACCCATCGGTTGAGCCCCTGACCAGGACACAAACTGGCCCGAAACCATGGGCCTTAGCTCCAAAGCTGCCAAGACCAGCGACCCAGAAATCAGCGTTTGGTCGATTGGGAATGTCATGCTGAAATGAGCAGCTTTACCCAAAACTTGGAGTATACCCCAAAGTAATCTATTAATGCTAGACATGTTGATGAACATTCATAAATATATATATATATATACATATGTATAAATCTCCAAATCATCAAATCTGGGGGTAAATCTTCCCTATAGGTCAGGCAAGGTTATTTGAAGCAAAATAGGTAAAAGTGATTTTGGAGGCAATTTTCTAACTAATAGTTTATTTTTAAGGAAACAAAAATAGTTAATTTTTTTTAACTACATAGTTAATTTTTAAGGGTCCATTTCAAGGTAATTTTTGGGGTTTAAAAAAATACCTTCAAAATTTACCTTGAAATTTTGCATTTTTTGCATGGAAAAAAAGATAATGAATTTCGACATTTTCTTAACATTGTACCATAGTAAAGTGAACATTATCAATTGCTTGAAAGGTATTTTAACAATATGTTTCTTGATTTTGTGTGAAGTCAGTCCTACATGATTACTGGAAGTGCAAAAAACTGTATTGTTTGAACTTATACTTGTTTGAGCAAATCAAAGTTTTTATTTGTGAAGATCAAATCTGATTGGATGTTTTGAAGATATGTTATACAACATCAAAGCTACAATGAAGTAACCCCAAGCATACATTCTGTCTTTGAAAGCTCGGTGAGGACATCCATCAAAGTATAATTGAGTTTTTGGTCTTTCTTGTCAAAAAAAAGATTTTGACAGCCGGTCTTTGACAATCTCTGCCCAGTCGCTCCTGGGAGCACTTGCCCTGCTCAGTTTCACAGGAGCATCACAAATCGCTTTTGGCAATGCTGAGGATGAAGTAACCACAGCTGGTGTAGAGGAAGCACTGCTACCACTACCACAACACTACCACTACCACCACAACTAGCTCCAGTGCCAAGCTGGCTCCAGGGCCTGCTCGACATGAATTGACTCATCTGCGAATAACTCATCCTTGGTGATGTTGGCTTGGCCACCATGCAAGACCATGGAACTGCCCTGCTTCTTCTCAATGGCTGTGGCTATTGTCCTGACATGATAGTAACCATCTTTCTGATAGACATCACCTCGTCTTTCTGCTCATTCAAAGCTTGCTGGTTTCACTGGATTTTTTCCACGACATGATGGAGTGAGGCAACCCAGTAACCTGAGATTTGTTGGTGCAAATCTCAAAGTTCTTCTTGAAAACCTCGCACTGGGTATTTCCAGGAGCAAAAGCAAACTCGCCACTGGTGTTCTGCTGAAAGACTTTGTTGATGAATTGACTCTTAAATAACCTTGGGGGAGGAGAATTCTTGGAGCCCTCTTCATAGAGCTGCTGAAGATCTTCTGGCACCTGACCACTTTTGATCATTCTGGCACATTTCCTTACCTTGGGGTAGCTTCGATGCTCATCATCAGCAACTGTTGCATCCTCCTCTTTAGGCTCCTCATCTTCTCCTTCTGCATGGTCATCAGGAACTGGCTCATCCCTGGTCTTCTTCCATCCTGCTGCCATCTCCTTGGCAGTCTTCGCTTTGGCCTTGGCTTTCGCCTTCAGCTGCATCAGGTCTTTTCAGGATTTTCTTCATTGTGCTCTTGGCTTTTGCCTTTTGAGCTTTCATTGGCGAAGAAGTAACCCCAGGAGCTTTGCTGGCAGCAGCCTTGGCTTTACCTGCTGCCTTTGCCTTGACTTTAGATTTTGCTTTCACCTTGGCTTTGGCCTTTGCCTTGGGTGCTGCAGTATCTAAGAATCTAAGTCAGCTCATGGGGCAGCTTCTTCTGGAGAAGCCTGTTCTACAGATTCTGGTGCTGGTTCAGGTGGAGGCAAAAAGCAAGCATAGCATCAGGTTACCAACAGGGGCGACAAGTGACAAGTAACTTCAATCTTGAGCACCAGTGTGCTACATGGATGGTAAATGCACTTGTGCACTTGACATATTTTCCAACCTTTCACCAAAAAGTAGCCCACATACCAAAGACCTCGTGCATGTATCAACCAACCATTGTGCTATTTATCATTCACAAAAGGTGCTGCATGAGATTTTCTTATTTTTGGATGGTAATATGTTTTGGTGAAATGAATATTTGTCCTATGCATGCAATAATGGAAAACAATACTTAAAGATATGCTGCGACTTTAAGAAGTGGTTCGTGTTCAAAAACATTAACAAGATAAACAAATATATAATTAGAAAAATAAAACATATATATATAAAGAATGAATAACAAAAAACAATAAATGAACAAATAAATAGTATATATATATACAGTATGTATATATATATATATGTATTCAATCAATAATCAGTGGTGGTATATGTGGCAAAAAACATATTACAGTTTCAGTATTGTACATGTGGCTTTTTGTTTTATTTATGTATGTTCACCTAATGTAATTGCTCTTGTCCTAGGTTTTTTTGAAACTTTAAGGCATAACGTACCCAAATACTAATGTAGAGATATATGTGTATTCATTTGGTGTGGTGTTATTGGTTGGCTTGGGGTTACAGTTTTGCAAACCAAACCCATTGCATGCCAACCAACCCTATTAGGTACTTTGTAAAATGAAAGGTGCTTTAAACCCCCTTAAGGTACCTTTTTTATTTTTAGCAAAATAAAACAAAAAAAATAAAAATGGGAATGCCCCAAAAATGTGTAATGAAAATATTTGATTATAGTTTTTGTATTGTACATGTGTTTTTTCTTTTCTTATTTATGTATGTTCACCTAATGTAATTGCTCTTGCCCTATGTTTTTTTGATGACACTTTAAGGCATACTGTGACATAATGTACCCACATACTAATGTGGAGGTATATGTGTATTTATTTGGTGTGGGGTTATTATTTGGCTTGGGGCTACTGTTTTCAAACAAAACCCATTGCATGCCAACCAACCCTATTAGGTACTTTGTAAAATAAAAAGGTGCTTTAAGCCCCCTTAAGGTACCTTTTCATTTTTTTGGGAAATCACAAAACAAATAGACATATAGATGTCTCAAAATGCCTAAGGCAAATGTTTGATTACAGTTTCAGTATTGTACATGTGTTTGTTGATGTATTATTTATGTATGTTCACCTAATGTAGTTGCTCTTGTCCTAGGATTTTTTGATGCAACTTCAATACATAATGTACCCAAATACTACTGTGGATATATATATATATATGTGTATTCATTTGGTGTGGGGTTATAATTTGGTTTGGGGTTACTGCATTGCAAACCAAAACCAATGCATGACAACCAAACCATGTTTTGGGTTACTTTTTAAAACACATTTAGACATGGTGGGTGTAACATGTCAAAACAATTTGCACAATAAACAACCACTGTTTGTTTTTTTAATGAGAAAAACACTTACAAAGAATAGTAATCCATATTTGGGGTTACTTCTTTTAAAATGATCCCAGCAATAGATCCCTATGTTGTTTTTTTTTTTCAACCAGTAACATACATGAAACCTATTTAAAAAAAAACAAAATTGAAATGAAAAACTCATTTTTTTGAAACAAACAAACATGGTTTTCAAGAAAATAAACACTATTTTTTTAAGAAAAAACAAGTTTTCTCTATATTTTTTGTTTACTGCCCTGAAAGTTTGTTGAAAGTTTGTTGCAAACTTTCAGTCAAACTTTCAGGGGGGGTTGCAAGTTTGACTGAAACTTTCAATGCAAACTTGCAGGGCTGGATTGAAAGTTTCAATGCAAACTTTCAAGGCTGGATTGAAAGTTTAAAGAAACTTGCAGGGCTACACTGAAAGTTTGCATGAAAGTTTCAATGTAGCCCTGCAAGTTTCTTTAAACTTTCAATCCAGCCTTGAAAGTTTGCATTGAAACTTTCAATCCAGCCCTGCAAGTTTGCATTGAAAGTTTCAGTCAAACTTGCAACCCCCCCTGAAAGTTTGACTGAAAGTTTGCAACAAACTTTCAACAAACTTTCAGGGCAGTAAACAAAAAATATAGAGAAAATTTGTTTTTTCTTAAAAAAATAGTGTTTATTTTCTTGAAAACCATGTTTGTTTGTTTCAAAAAAATGAGTTTTTCATTTCAATTTTGTTTTTTTTAATAGGTTTCATGTATGCTACTGGTTGAAAAAAAACAACATAGGGATCTATTGTTGGGATCATTTAAAAGAAGTAACCCCAAATATGGATTACTATTCTTTGTAAGTGTTTTTCTCATTTAAAAAAATCAAATAAAAAACGAAGGTTATTGTTGCCTGGTGTTTAGATAAACATGTAGTACCAACCATGGTTTGTGTTTGATTGAATGCTGTGTGTTTCCAAAATAGAAACCCCAAACATAGGTTGGTTGTCATGCAATGGTTTTGGTTTGCAATGCAGTAACCCCAAACCAAATTATAACCCCACACCAAATGAATACACACATATATACATATATACATATATACCTCCACATCAGTATTTGGGTACATGATGTCTTGAAGTTGCATCAAAAAAATCCTAGGACAAGAGCAACTAAATTAGGTGAACATACATTAAAAAAACACCAACAAACACATGTACAATACTGAAATTGTAATCAAACATTTGCCTTAGACATTTTGCGACATCTATATGTTTATTTGTTTTATTTTTCCCAAAAATGAAAAGGTACCTTAGGGGGGCTTAAAGCACCGTTTTATTTTACAAAGTACCTAATAGGGTTGGTTGGCATGCAATGGGTTTTGTTTGAAAACAGTAGCCCCAAGCCAAATAATAACCCCACACCACATGAATACACATATACCTCCACATTAGTATGTGGGTACATTATGTCACATTATGCCTTAAAGTGTCATCAAAAAAACATAGGGCAAGAGCAATTACATTAGGTGAACATACATAAATAAAAAAAGAAAAAACACATGTACAATACAAAAACTATAATCAGATATTTGCACTAGACATTTTTGAGACATTCCCATTTTTATTTTTTGTTTTATTTTGCAAAAAAAAAGGACCTGAAGGGGGGCTTAAAGCACCTTTCATTTTACAAGGTACCTTATAGGGTTGGTTGGCATGCAATGGGTGTGGTTTGCAAAACTGTAACCCCAAGCCAACTAATGACTAATAACACCACACCACCTGAATACATGCGTATTAATGCATACATATATATATATATATATTTAAATATATATATATAGACAGTGATATTTAGGCACATTACGTCTTAGAGTTTCATCAAAATAATCATAGGACAAGAGCAGCACATAAATAACAGAACAAACAAGATATGTACAATACTGAAATTGCAATAAAATAATTGCTCTAGACATTTTGAGACATCTCCATTTCTATTTTTTTAATGTTATATTTTTCCAAAAAATGAAAGGTACCTTAAGATGGCTTAAAGCACCTTTCATTTTCCTAGGTACCATTGTGGAACCAGTTTTTGAACATGTTAGGCTTCGGTTTCGGGAACCAATTTTCAGACGTTTTGAGACATCTCCGGTTCTACTTTTTTAAGTTTTGTTCAATGAAAATGAAAAAGCCATGCAACATCCATTGTGAAGTATAGATATCACATTTGTTGACTGATACATTCACAAGGTCTTTGGTATTTCTGTTGTAAGCTTTTCTGACATCATCATGGGCAAAACATGTTCTTCATGGAGTTACTTTTGGTGAAAGGCTGGAATTTACGTCAAGTGTACACTTAGGGATGTCTCAAAATAGGAGTGCCCCAAAGCTCTGTTTTGCACACTAAAAAACAAGGGCTTGGGGCCCCCTATTTTGAGACATCCCCAATTGCATATACCATCTGTGTAGCACACTGGTGCTCAAGATTGAAGTTACTTGTCACTTGTCGCCCCTGTTGGTAACCTCATGAAGAGGCCTGCTTGTCCACCTGATGCTATGCTTGCATGTTGCCTCCACCTGAACCAGCACCAGAATCTGTAGAACAGGCTTCTCCAGAAGAAACTGCCCCATGAGCTGACTTAGATTCTTAGATACTGCAGCACCAAAGGCAAAGGCCAAAGCCTAGGTGAAAGCAAAATCTAAAGTCAAGGCAAAGGCAGCAGGTAAAGCCAAGGCTGCTGCCAGCAAAGCTCCTGGGGTTACTTCTTCGCCAATGAAAGCTCAAAAGGCAAAAGCCAAGAGCACAATGAAGAAAATCCTGAAAAGACCTGATGCAGCTGAAGGCGAAAGCCAAGGCCAAAGCGAAGACTGCCAAGGAGATGGCAGCAGGATGGAAGAAGACCAGGGATGAGCCAGTTCCTGATGACCATGCAGAAGGAGAAGATGAGGAGCCTAAAGAGGAGGATGCAACAGTTGCTGATGATGAGCATCGAAGCTACCCCAAGGTAAGGAAATGTGCCAGAATGATCAAAAGTGGCCAGGTGCCAGAAGATCTTCAGCAGCTCTATGAAGAAGAGGGCTCCAAGAATTCTCTTGAACACCAGAGGCGAGTCTGTGTTTGCTCCTGGAAATACCCAGTGTTCGAAGTTTTCAAGAAGAACTCTGAGATTTGCAACAAATCTCAGATTACTGGGTTGGCTTAGGTTGTGGACAAAATCCAGGGAAACCAGCAAGCTTTGAATGATGCAGAAAGACGAGGTGATGTCTATCAGAAAGATGGTTACTATCATGTCAAGACAATAGCCACAGCCATTGTGCCCTGCCATGGTCTTGCATGGTGGCCAAGCCAACCTCACCAAGGATGAGAGTTCGCAGGTGAGTCAATTCATGTCGAGCAGGCCCTGGAGCCAGTTTGGCACTGGAGCTAGTTGTGGTGGTAGTGGTGGTTGTGGTAGTGGTAGCAGTGCTTCCTCTACACCAGCTGTGGTTACTTCATCCTCAGCATTGCCAAAAGCGATTTCTGATGCTCGTGTTAAACTGAGCTGGGCAAGTGTGCAGCATGACATCAAAGAAACCAAAGTGGTTCAGGAGCGACTGGGTAGAGACAAGAAAGACCAAAAATCAATGATACTTTGAAGGATGCCCTCACTGAGCTTTCAAAGACAGAATGCATGCTTGGACAATGCTTCATTGCCAAGTATGACTGGTTCATTATTGCCATAATCTTGTTCCATGCCTTTTCTGACTTTTCCTCATTTTTGCCATGCTGTTGTTTCATAAATTTTGTCAGTGACACAAACACTACCCATGATCAAATCATTTGATCCAATCCAAGTGCCAAGGGAAAAACATGAGACCCTGTCAAAATACATGAAATAAACCCATGCACATATGTCAGCAGCACGTATATAGTAACCCCAAGAGAACATCAGACACATACCATATAACAAAAGAAAATAAATAAATATATATGTAAAAACGAAGTGAAAAAAACATAACCCTTAAAAATTACCTTGAAAAAGGTTCTCAATAATTACCTTCAAAGGTAATTTTTTAACTAATAGTTAAAAAAAATCGACCAAAATTATCTTCAAAAAGGTATTTTTTTTAGAGTTACCTATTTTGCTCCAAATAACCTTGCCTGACCTATAGGGTTCCAACGACCGCAATGTTGGGCAAATCTCTATGTCTCCATGTTTTCTTGCAATATCCTGGGCTGTCCCTCAACCCATTATTTCCGTCACAACCAAGATCATTTTCGTTGAATATGTTGGCCCCCAATGCGAACACATCAGAACCAAAATTGTAACCATCAACGAACATGGTGATGGTCAAACCCCTGTACCCCGGGTGAACATTGAAATATCCTTATAGAATACCTGGTATCAATGCACGTTCGCCGCTCAATATTGCGGTAACTTAGTACCAGTAGTACCCGCACGAGGCGGGGCGGAAGTTGCCTTAAAGATATATATGAGACCTTTCTCATCTATAGAACTTGCATGCGCCGTGCGCCAGCCAAGCCCGTGCGTGCGTGCACACTGCGAAAGTTGTGTCCTGCTTCACATGTCACACTTGAAGCCCCACGTCACACTTCACACTTGACAGTCTTCACACTTCACACTGCACCCTTCGCAGTCAACACTTCACACTTCTCACTTCACACTGCACTCTCCCCAATCCACACTTCACACTCTTCACACTTCACACTTCACACTCACTTCACACTTCACACTCCACACTTCACACTGCACTCTTCACGCCCCACACTTCACACTGCACTCTTCACACTCCACACTTCATCTCATCTGAGCTCTTCTCACCTTATCCCAGCTCATCTCTTCTCATCTCATCTCTTCTCATATGTCACCTAAAAGGCTTGTTCCTCTTAATGGGGGCTACTCAAGGTAATGGGGGGTACTGTTTTTGCAGTAGTCCGCATCACATGACGCAATCACTGAGGGTTCCAGGTTTACGCCCAACATGACTAAATCTATTTTGATTTTGTGAAGCGTTACGTTGCTACAATCCGCTCTGGCGCAGGTCACAGCGATGTTGCGGCAACACTGCGTCCAACAAGCTGCCCAGGTCCAGGCATGCAAGAGGGCGCATGTAGCGTGTTGGAATGGAGCTGGCCCCCTTACGCTTAATTCCATGGCATCATGAGTTTCTATCTCGCAAGTCGAAAACACAAACAAAAACATCATATAGCCAATTTACGCGATCCACGTGAGATGGTTTTCCATGCTCAACGAGTTGCCATGCACTTTCAATTCCTTTTGAAGGCAAGGACGCATCGCAAAATTTCCATGTCCATGCCCGAACGCTTTCCATTGTCAACAAGGAATATCAAGGAATTGTTTATGGAAATCTGGGTTGTTTCATTGGTTTTTAAAACCAATCACGGAATTTTCGGAGATCCATCGCAAAACCTCCGCCGCCCTCACCGAATAATGTTGTTCATTCCTTTCTCAAAAAAACAGCAAAGAAATTTTACATCCATGACAGGCTGTCCACAATCCATAGCAAAGAAAATTTCTAGCACAACAATCTATCGCAAAATTTTCCGAGATCGATCGCAGAATGCCCGCCGTTCTCACCAAAAAACTCTGTGATGGATTTTCTTATTTTTATTTCCAAGGATAAATCCGTCGCGCAAATTTTTGGTACTCACAAAAAATGCGCGCTATCCTCAGTCAACATTTTGGTGATGGATTCCTGAATACATGTCCAGGGAAAAATCCATCACAATTTTTCCGAGGTCCATTAGCGAAATGCCTGCAGTTCTCAGCCAAGAGTTTGTGATCGATTTTTCAAGACATTCCCAAAGGAAAAATCAATCGCAATTTGTTTCGGACGTTCATCACAAAAATGTCCGCGAAGAATTTTGTGATGGATCCCAATGGGATCCATCACAAAAATGTGGTTGTGCATTTCCTTTCAGCACAGAATTTTGTGATGGATTTTCCAATACATGTCCAAAGAGAAATCCATCGCAAAAAAAATTCAAGGTCCATTCGCAAAAAGCCTGCCATCCTCAGCCAAGAATTTTGTGATGGATGTGCCAATGCTTTTCCAAGGAAAAATCCATCGCGCAATCCCTCAGGTCCATCACAAAATGTCCACAAAAATGTGGCTTTGTTTTTCTTTCAGAAAAGAATTTTGTGATGGATTTTCCAATACATGTCCAAGGAAAATCCATCACATTTTTTTGAATCCATTCACAAAATGTTTGCCATCCTCCAAGAATTTTTTGTTGCGGATTTTCCGATGCATTACCAAGGTAAAACCCATCGTATTTTGTTTGGAAGTCAATCACAAAAACGTCCGCCAGGAATTTGGTGTTGGGATCCATCGCAAGAATGTGTCTTTGTTGTTTCTGTCGGCAAAGATTTTTGGGATGGATTTTCCTGTTCATTTCCTAGGAAAATCAATCAAAAAAAGGAATCCATTCGTAGAATGCCCGCCATCCTCAGCCAAGATCCATCACAAAATGTTGCTTTTTGCTCCGTTTTTTGATGGAACTGTAGCAAGGGTTTGAAATCCATAAAATCAAGCGACAAAGCAAGATTTTTGTGATGGATCCCATTGGGATCCATCACAAAATTCTTGGCTGAGGGTGGCAGACATTTTGCGAATGGATTTTTCAAAAAGTGCGGTGGATTTTTCCTTGGACATGCATTTGGGCAATCCATCACAAAATTCTTTGCTAGATGAAATGACAAGGCCACATTTTTGTGATGGATCCCATTGGGATCCATCACAAAATTCTTCGGGGACATTCTTGTGATCGACCTCTGGAAATTTTGCGATGCTTTTTTTCTTCGGACATGTATTGGAAAATTCATCACATTTTTTTTGCTGAGAGAAAACAACAAGCCACATTTTTGTGGGCATTTTTGCGATGGACCTTGCAAAGGTATCGGCACATCCATCGCAAAATTCTTGGCTGAGGATGGCAGGCTTTTTGCGAATGGACCTTGAATTTTTTTTGCGATGGATTTCTCTTTGGACATGTATTGGAAAATCCATCACAAAATTCTGTGCTGAAAGGAAATGCACAACCACATTTTTGTGATGGATCCCATTGGGATCCATCACAAAATTCTTCGCGGACATTTTTGTGATGAACGTCCGAAACAAAATGCGATTGATTTTGTCCTTGGAATTGTCTTGAAAAATCCATCACAAGCTGAGACCTGCAGGCATTTCGTTCACGTGTCTCAAAAAACTGCGCGATGGGCTTTTCCTTATAGTACTCGGGAACCCATCGCAAAATTCTTGGCTGAGATTGGCGGGCATTTTGTGCACGGACCTCACAAAATTTGCGATGGATTTATCCTTGGACATGTATTCAGGAATCCATCACCAAAATGTTGACTGAGCATGGCGCGCATTTTTTGTGAGTACCAAAAATTTGCGCGACGGATTTATCCTTGGAAATAAAAATAAGAAAATCCATCACAGAGTTTTTTGGTGAGGACGGCGGGCATTTTGCGATCGATCTCGGAAAATTTTGCGATAGATTGTTGTGCTAGAAATTTTCTTTGCTATGGATTGTGGACAGCCTGTCATGGATGTAAAATTCTTCGGTGAGAGCGGCGGAGGTTTTGCGATGGGTCTCCGAAAATTCCATGATTCGTTTTTAAAACCAATGAAACAATCTAGATTTCAAAACCAATTCCTTGATATTCCTTGTTGACAATGGAAAGCGTTCGGGCATGGACATGGATTTTTTTGTGATTCATCCTTGCCTTCAAAAGGAAGCAAAAGTGCATGGCAATTCGTTGAGCATGGAAAACCATCTAACGTGGATCGCGTAAATTGGCTAATGATGTTTTTGTTTGTGTTTTCGAGTTGCGAGATAGAAACTCATGATGCCATGGAATTAAGCGTAAGGGGGCCAGCTCCATTCCAACACGCTACATGCGCCCTCTTGCATGCCTGGACCTGGGCAGCTTGTTGGACGCAGTGTTGCCGCAACATCGCTGTGACCTGCGCCAGAGCGGATTGTAGCAACGTAACGCTTCACAAAATCAAAATAGATTTAGTCATGGTGGGCGTAAACCTGGAACCCTCAGTGATTGCGTCATGTGATGCGGACTACTGCAAAAACAGTACCCCCCATTACCTTGAGTAGCCCCCATTAAGAGGAACAAGCCTTCTAAGCTTTCATGAATCACTTCCCAGTACTACTACTATAGAGGAACTTGCATGCGCCGTGCGCCAGCCAGGCCCGTGCGTGCGTGCTTTGTGCGAAGCTGTTGCAGTGTTGCTGTCAGAACATGACCTGCGCGCGACCCCGGTAGAATGCAAACACTTTCCTCACACTTCACATTGCACCAAAATTGAGAAAATCTGCTGACAAATCACTTTTGCAGCCTTGATGCAGCCATTCCAATACGATTTACGATCTTCAGAATCTTCAGCTGCAAAAGACAATAGTATTACGCATGCAGCCGCTGCACCAAGCAACCTTGACGCAGCCACTACAATGCGATCTGCAGAGACTGAGTTGCAAAACACAATAGAACTACGTGCAATGGCGTCGGAAATTGCAGCTCCAAAACCGGATCTCGACGCCAAAGCGACAAAAAGACGATTTTGAAGCACTTTTAAAAGGAATTTTAAAAGGAAAATTATTAGCGCCAAAATTCGTGCAATGGCGTCGGAAATTGCAGCTCCAAAACCGGATGGATCTCGACGCCAAAGCGACAAAAAGACGATTTTGAAGCACTTTTTAAAAGGAATCTGAAAAGGAAAATTATTAGCGCCAAAATTGAGAAAATCTGCTGACAATTCACTTTCGCAGCCTTGATGCAGCCATTCCAATACGATTTACGATCTTCAGCTGCAAAAGACAATAGTATTACGCATGCAGCCGCAGCACCGAGCAACCTTGACGCAGCCACTACAATGCGTTTCGCAGCATCCCGTAGCAAACCTGCACCTATCTACGCACGTGGCAACATCAAATGACGACAATGAAGCAGCCATTCCAATGCAATCTGCAACTAGAGATTCAAGACCCGCATGGAACTACGCACACAGACACAACCACTCGTTGCAAAACACATCCCAATAGATCAGGTTAGGTTATTTTCTGCCTAAAAGGTAATTCCTTACCTAAAGCAAAAATATAACCTTAAAGGTAAAATCTAAATAACTTAAAAAAGGTTATTTTTTTACCTAACAAAAAATTACCCTTTTTTTAGGTAATTTTTTTAACCTTATTTTTACCTTAAAAATGTAAGTTTTTCATTGTTTTTTTTGCATTTTTTAGCTGAGATGAATGTTGGAAAAAGCAATGGACCAATGGCATTCCAAACAACTTCGGCTCCAAGTACATGAAAAACCAAGCAGTCCTATGAGCAAAAGTAATCCTATTCCTACAAGTAATCCTAATCCCAACAGTAATCCTATGACCAGAGTTCAAACAGCAAGCTGGCCTTTTTTCACTTCACTTGCTATTCCTACAAGTAATCCTAATCCCAACAGTAATCCTATGACCAGAGTTTCCACAGCAAGCTGGTCTTTTTTCACTTCACTTCTTCTGCATTTCACAATGCATACCATAAGACCAGTGATGCAGCATCTTTGTGCATGCATCCTGTGGCGCAACCCCCTTCACACAGTTGGCACCTAAAAGCTTCAAAATTCCCATGTAGGACTCACCACAAAAATTCCACACCACTCTAGGATTGATTTGGTGGCTGTGGAGAGCCAAATGGATCAAGTCATGGGTCTTCAAAGTGGTGTTGAAAAGCTGGACAGGCTCATCAGAAAAGTGATCGAACAAAAGGCTCTGCACATGGCACATAGTACAGCATGCATCCAAAAGTTCTTTGGCAGCTGCAGCTGGCAGTGCCACAGACTCCTTGTGCTCACCAAGCAGATCTTCAATTCTGGAATTCAATTTGAGCACTGTCAAAATCTGGCGATGCACAGTAATGTGATGGTTGTGGTGCTTTGACCACAGGTGGAGAACCACTTTGTGCAAGTGATGGATCTCTGCCCCCTTGCCCCTGAGCTTGGGTGGTCCAGACTTTCTTTGAAACATGGTCAAGCGGTTGAAATACCTGTACTGATGAACAATTCCCAAGGTCTTGTACAAGGTTTTCATTTCTTCCCACATTGACAAAAGGTTGTTCACTGGCGTTGATGGCAGTACCACAAAGCAAAGTAGATGGAATACTGATGCATAAAGATATTGATCATTGCCAAGGTATTTGACATGTAGCCAATCCAGCTGCACTGAACAAGCAGTGACCCCAATGGCTTGAAAAAGTGGGCATTTGCTTCTCCCAGGCCAATCCAACCATTCTTGGGGTTTCCACTCCATTCCAGCAATGTGCTGCCAAGGTGAATTTTTTTTCCATGTCATAGGTCCACTGCTTTTGCACTTACAAACTGGGCAGCCACCTTCCTTCAAACTCCACCTGGGCAACTGCAATGATGCTGCAAAGAAATCCAAATCTCCTTGCTCTGACACCAATGCAGCTTTCCAGCCACCACACAGGGGCTTTCCAGCCCTCAAGAAATCTTCACTGCCAGAGCTGTACCTTTTGCAAGGGCAAAGCAAAAAACAGCCACAAACAGATGCAAACATTTAAGCACCATTGCTTTTGCTGCCATGCACAAACACAGAACAGCACAACCCATGAAACTGCAAGCCAAGTGCTCCACTCCAGTCCAGTCTGCTGTTGGAAAATCTCCTTTGAGGAGGCAATCAAAACTCCATCTCAAGACTTGGAAGAAGGTGTCCAAAGTAGATTCATCGCCATGCACCAGCAACTGCTCAAATACCTGTGCAGCACAGCAGCAAAAGCACAACATGATTTCCAGTGAGGCAAGCAAAGACACAGGAACATTACACAGCAAACCTGCACAGTAATCCTACACAGTAACCCTAAACAGTAATCCTACACAGTAATCCTACACAGCAATCCTATCTTGCACAGCAACCCTACACCTCAGAAACTTGCTTGTGACTCAGGCCACCCAAAAGATTTAAGATTGAGCTGCTCCAAAAATGAAAAATGATCTCTGCTTGGTAGAGCCAACTGAAAGTAGAGAAGCCCAGCTGTAGCACTGCATCAGTTTTGCCCAAACTTTCCCACATCCAACTGTGGGAACAGCATCCCCATGCAGGTTGAGTGGATTGTAGTTGACATCCAATTGGGCTGGTGCAAGAGCCAATGGTTTTCAAAAGAGTGGTGGTCCTTGAACTTTTCCCAAAATGCAAGCAAGCCATCCTTACCATTGGGAAGGAAAACGCTTTTCCAGAAATCTGGGTAATTCACCCAGACATGGTGAAAGACCAAGTGTGGTAGCATAATTGATTGCAAAGCTTTGCCTTTTGGCACCTTCATAGGCATGAACACTTGCAGTGGTTGAGGCAACTGGTACTCAGAAGCTACTAAATTCCACAGATCTCTGTGGCAATTGTTGGCATGTGCCCCTTCAGTGCCCAGCATTGAAAGCTTGTGCAAAGAGTTTGGGATTTCTGTTGCTCCTGAAGCAAGCATATCCTTTTTTGCTAAGGAAGCTATATGTTGTACAGCTTGAGGTGACAATTGCCCCCATGCCCATTGTTCTTTCAACCAATCAGCCAGCAAGGAGGGCTGGCCACCAAAGGAAACATCACCTGCAAGACTTTCTCTCTTTTGTGATTGCACCCTTTGGTGCAAACCACCTCTTCTTCTTTTTCTGCCCACTGGGTCATGCAAATCTTCATCCATGGCTTCCCACTAAGCAAGCTGGTGCTCTTAGCAAAAGTTCTGGGCTGCTGTTAAATGAAATGAGACATCTGTGAGCATGAGGGCTCTCAATGAAAATTTTATAGCTGTAAAAACTTTGCATGCTTCCAGCATTTCACACTTGTTCCGAAATTTCAAACTCTGAGGTTTCAAAGCTGTACAAATCTGATCATCTGCTTGTTTGGTCACTGGGTGGACAATTGTTTCTATCTTTGGTATGCCCACAAGCTTGAAGACCAACAGTGCACACAGCTGCAAATTCTTTGGGCTTTGTGCAAACAATTTGAACACAATAATCCTATTTGGCAAGCAACACAAACTTCAAAGTGTGTCCCACCAAGAATAATCCTAAAGCCATTCCTTCAAGCAATAATCCTAACAACTTTCTTGTGCTTCACAAAGTAATCCTAGCAGCAGCTCCTTTTTTATACCCTCAAAGCCTAGCACAGCTGTCTTATCCACAGCTCCACAGCCAGTCTGCCACATGCAGGCTTAGCTGCACTTGCATTGCCAAAACTGGATGGTTTGATGCCATTGTGAACCATGATGGAACAATGCTGAAACTTGCATGTCTTTCCTTGTTTTAAGAATTATTCCAAACTTGTGACAAACATTTGGCACCAAGACCATTGCCTTTGTCCTAAAGTCCTCTAGCTTTGCAAACTGCTTTCACTTCTTCCATGCCTTCATGGACTTCTTCTGTTTTGCTTGCAAGCTCCTTTAGGAACTTTTCTACTTTGCTTTTCTCATTTCCATCACTATTTGGGACCTGCTCCCACATCAAGCACTGGTTCAAAAGGCCAATGTTTTCTGTCAGCAAAGCGACCATTGTCTTCATTTTTTCTGTAAGTTTCTCATCTTGAGCTCCCCGGACTTTGATTACAAGCCTGTTGAAATCCCTTTGCAACCTCTCATTTGCATCCTTTGCATCTCCAATTGGTGATTGCAACACCTTCCAAGCTAACTTGACAACCTTGGGCTCTGGAGCTGGAGCTGGCAAAGCTAATTGCTTGCTGTGCATGCCACTTGATGAAGATCCTTGAAAGGTTGCACTTTCCAAGGCCAAAGTACTTTTGCCCCTTTTCAAGGCTGGAGATGGCTCATGTTCATCTCCACAGCTTTGCCCAAACTTTGCCCACAGCCTTGAGCTCATGAAATTGGAAATGCCAGCATATTCATCCACAGACAACGCTGCAGGACCACTCTTCAGCTGCATTTCATCAGTGGTTTGCTTGGTTCGTCCTGCAGACACTTTGGCATGGTGCCAAAATCCTTTGGCCTCATAGATGTCTCCTCTTGAATGTGCTGTTTGCATAGCCAACTCATTGCCTTGGAAAACCTGCCACAGCATAATGCTGTAGGGCACACCCAAAGTTTTTTCAGTAGCAAAGGATGTATCCAAGTTCTTCTTCCAGCTCAAGAATTCTGGGTCCTTGTGGCACATGATGTACTCACCTTTGCTGTCCTTGCGAAATAATTTGTTGATGAGAGTTGTTCTATACATTCGAGGCTGCTTGGATTGCATAGCATCATCATTGTACATTTTCAAAATGTCATCTGGGACTTGGCCATTTTTCAAGAGTCTTCCAAACTTTCTGGCTTTGGCATAGTCCCTCTTGTCATTGGCATCCACTTCTTCATCAACTTCTTTTTCCTCCTCTTCTTCACCTTCACCTTCCTTCTGATCATCTTCTGCATCAAAATCTAAAGCTTTCCAAGCAGATGTCCTCTCTGTTAACTTCTTTGCTTTTGGCTTTGCCTTTGCTTCTGGTCCTGGTGTTTGCACAAATAGTGGCAAGCTAAGTGTTCCTTGTCAAAGTAATCCTAGCAAAGTAATCCTATCAGAAAAGTAATCCTATCAGCAAAGTAATCCTATCAGAAAAGTAATCCTATCAGCAAAGTAATCCTAAAAGCAGTTTCACAAAGAAGCAAAACACAACCATGTTTAAAGGTCCTTCTTTTTCTTCATT
Source organism: Cladocopium goreaui (assembly GCA_947184155.2). Taxonomy (NCBI): domain Eukaryota; class Dinophyceae; order Suessiales; family Symbiodiniaceae; genus Cladocopium; species Cladocopium goreaui. The sequence goes on from CAMXCT020003334.1 coordinate 1,058,637, forward strand.
GGGTTTTGTTCCTGGTTTCTTTTTGGCACCAGCTTTCTTCTTCCCAGCCAATGCCTTGGTTTTGGGTTTAGCTTTAGGCTTTGCTTTGCTCTTGACCAAGCTTTTGGCTTTGGCCTTTGCCTTCTGTTTTGGTTTCAATTTTGGTGCTGCCTCTGTAGGCTCTGTTTCTGCAGTGGCTTCTTCTGTGTTCTCTTCTGTGTTCAAGTTCCCTGCTGCCTCATCTGTAGTGTTCAAAGCCTCTGTTGTTTCTTGTTCTTCTTTTGTATTGGCCTCCTCTGTTCTGGTTGCTGGCCTTTTCTTTGCCATGGCTGTGGTGCAGCTTGTGTGCTAGGCTTTATACTGAAAGGTTTTTGAAAAGCAGCAAAATGCCACAAAGTTATTGTTGCACAAATGTGGTGGCCAAAGGATATGGTTCATCCAATGTGCAGTGGTGACATCAGTATTCATGTGACACTTCCTCGAAATTGAAGTCATTTAGATTAATGCTAGTTTCCTTCGATATCATGTATGAAAAACATGATCCTAGGATTTTGCGTTCTCATGTTTTTTGTATTAAAATGATACCTGCAACGCAAAAATAAAAAAAATCCTGTCTTGTGTTTCCAGGACTTTGCAGTAAGTCCTCCTTGGCCTTGACTGAGCCAAAACAATGTATAGTATATACACACATTTTCAATTTGCACACATGCACCTCCAGTAATCCTAACATGTTGCACATGCTGCAAAGTAATCCTAAGATGTTTCCACAAAAAGTAATCCTAACATGTTTCCACAAAATGGTTCCAACATGTAGCCCTGAACACAACCCCTCTTATCCTGACATGTTGGCTCCAACACATAGGATTATTGCTGATAGAAAAACACCTGTTGAATCATTTTTTTGTGGTAGGTTTACTTTTAGGATTATTAATTATTGACTCACAGGATCTGGTAGGATTACTGGTGAACATGAAATAGATTTCAATTAGAAAGAACTATAACTAATTCTGAAGGTTGTTTTGCTGTTATATTCATTGGCCAAAATGATTAGTTTATGGTTCAACCATTCAAAATTCATGAACTTCTTGCCATAAATCTTCAGGTTCATGCATGATACCTTGGAACTTTGGTTGAAAGTTTGCAGTCAAACTTTCAATCTGATTGAAAGTTTGCCTGAAACTTTGCATGTAAACTTTCAAGGGTAGATTGAAACTTTGCATGTAAACTTTCAAGGGTAGATTGAAACTTTGCATGTAAACTTTCAAGGGTGGATTGCAAGTTTGCATGCAAACTTGCAGGGGTTCCTTGAAAGTTTGCAGTCAAACTTTCAATCCTTATATTTATTACAATTAAAAAAATAAATAAGGTATGAAAGTTTGATCTGAAACTTTCAATGCATCATTGAAAGTTTGCTTGCAAACTTTCAACCCTCCATTGAAAGTTTGCATGCAAACTTGCAATCTACCCTTGAAAGTTTGCATGCAAAGTTGCAGGCAAACTTTCAACCAGATTGAAAGTTTGACTGCAAACTTTCAACCAAAGTTTCAACATCATGCTCATGTTTCTTTGATTTTTGAGTCAAAAACACAAATTTTCCAAGAAAACAAATTAATGGAATAACCATACCATGGTGAAAAAAAAAACTTGAATATGGCCAATGAATGAATTCAAACATGTGTCACATTGCAACTTGTCCCACTCCAGCAGGCATTTTTTTCCTGGAAGAATGAAGCATCTTGCAGGCTTCAAGAGGATTGTCACCTTGAACCAGTTGACAATGAAAGTGGTAGTCATCCTAATGCCAAAGCAGCCCTAATATGAACAGCAATCATAATCCCAAAAGTAATCCTAAATTCACAGGTAATCCTAATGCCAAAAGTAATCCTAAACTAAAAAGTAATCCTAATATCAAAGTAACCCTAATGCCAGAAGTAATCCTAGTGTCAAGTATGATGGTAATGCCAAAAGTAATCCTAGATGAAAAACTGAAACCACAACACCAGGAGCCTAGAGCTCAGGGTCATCTGGTCCAAAAGTGTTCCTCAAAAGAGGTCTGAACACCAAAACTTCTTTGCTGCTTCAAAACTCAAAGGGGTTAATCCTAAATGACTGCAATCTAGCTTCTTAGCATCCAGGTCTTTGGTTTCATCTGCGGCCTTCTCTGTAAAAGGCCATGCCCTCGACCTCAACAAAAAAATCAAGTGAAGTAAACTATGAACAAAGAGTTTAAAAGTAATCCTAGCATAAGAGCCCAGTGGCTTTGGCACCCTTCCTGGAAACTCTGGCCCACCAGAACCAGAGGATTGCCCACCAGACCTGAGAACATGTGAATCTTAACAAGTTCAAACAAAACAGTACACCAAACCTAGCTAGTCAAAACTTGAATCAGCAGCACATCTACAAGACTGCAACCTAGTCACTTCGGGTTCACACTGGCAGATCCAATTGCAGTGCTCTTGCCAGCAGGTTCCCTTAGAAATTGTGTTCATGATTTTAACATTAACCCAAGAGACAGGATCACAAGTTATATGCTAGATTTGATTCCCAAGTAATCTTGAACTAACCTGCAATGTAATGCAAAAAAATGGATGAGGCAGTCCATTGAAGTTGCGGACCAGTAACTTAGGCAATGGTGATGTAGCAATTGGACCCAACCAAGCAGCGCCAGCATTCCTCAGAAAAGAAGCAAAAGGCATGCAGCCAACAAAAAAAAAAGTTGATGAACATAAATCTGGAAGAACATTCACAAGTAATCCTAGACAGTGCATGCAAAATAAAACCCAATGCTGGCAAGAAACTTTGGCACAGTCTCTGAAACATTGGTGGAAGCAGCCTTTTCCATGGTCAGCTGCGCTATCAGCACCCTGAGAAGGGCAACAGCAATCCTAGACAATGACTCAACAAAAAACATTTTCTGCCACTAAGTCACTTTGGCAAGCATTTTGATGGTGGAACAGTAGTTCCATGGCAGGGTTCCTCCAAATTCCTCAAGTTTTGAAATCAAAAATGCATCAAATGTCATGAGCCAATGCTGAAGAAAAATAATCCTAAGTAGAGTGCAGTCTAGTCTCATTTCAGCTGCACCAGGGGGAGGTTTTTGACAATCAACCTGAGACACAACAGAAGTGCAAAAAAAAAACAACCAGCAACACTTTTAGCAGCAACAGTAATCCTAACAGTCCATGTTTTGGCCCAAGCACTGCTTAGGAGCTGCCATTTGCTTGGGAGGATGCCTCAGCTGCCAACAAATGAATAAGTTCCTGATCCCAACACTTATTGGTTTTGCTTCCCAAAAAAATCAAGAGTAATCCTAGGTCAACTGAAATAAGACATGGCACTTTGCCACATAGGTAAGACCAGTGTACACAGGTGGAGCTTTCACAGGGCAATTGGAAGAGCCACCATACCTTGGAAGATATTAACAGCACAATAAGTAATCCCAAGAAAACCGACATGTATTTCAAACAATGATTCTTGCAATCCAGCCACTTAGGTCCCATTGAAGATGGCTGGATGTCAGCTGGAGGGGCCTTGTACTTTGGCGTCAAGTTCATCACCTGAAATGCCTTTGGCATACCACTCCTTAGTTTTTATGCTCAAAGCTGCTGAAACATGGAATGCAATGCACAGAAAAGCAATCCTATTTTTTGTGCAATCTAAAGTCGCAGGTCCACCCATAGCATTGCTGGGAGGAGGTGTGTATGGAGCAGAAGAGGAGCTGCTGGTTGGTGCCACCCTCAGTGCACAGGTGTACACAGAAGAAACCAACCACACAGTAATCCTAAACAGTAGAGCCAAAAAATGCTTAAGTAATCCTAGCAAGACAAGAACAAAGCAATCCTAAACACTCTGGTTGAAGAAACATTGCATAAGTAATCCTAAAAAGGTTGCAGACAACAATGGTGCAAGCTAGATGCTTTGGCACCACTGGATCTGGGACACCAGGTTCCCTGACAATGCAGAACAGAACCATAGCTTGGCAAGGGCTAAGTAGCACCCTGCCAACATCCATTTTCAATGCTGCAAGCAAGGCACAAGGCATTGAAGTAAGCTTCTGCAAAAACTTCAAAGGTGGTGAAGCCCATGCGATCCTTCCTGAGAAGCAACCAAACATGTCACAACTTGAAAAGAAATTGCATGCACAGAGGCACCATGCAGGGAAACATCAACAGCTTGCAATGTCACATGAAACAAATTAATTGTTGACCAGTGTCTGCTCCTGGGACATTGCATCCCATTCCTGCTGAATGCGAGGACCAGCACTGCCATACCTGATTTGATTTGTTCAAAGATTTGCCATGTCCAAAGCACACTTGGTCACATGAAAAAAGCAACAAAAGTAATCCTAGCAGCAATTGCAGGCAAGACACCTTTGGTCCCTCACTTCAGCCTAAATTGAACAAAGATTGAATTCCACCCCAGTAATCCTACAAGATTCTGTACACCATATATTGAGATTCAAAAGTAACCCTAGAAAAGCACACTTAAAGTAATCCTATTTCCCCAAGATCAAGAAACAAAGCATGTGAAGCATTGAGGCCAAGGTTGGGTGCAGCAAGGGCATTCACCCCTTATCAGCTTCCCCTCTGCATTTTTATGCAGCCCGTGGTAGTCTAAAAAAATAGTTCTACCCCTGCCCTTGCAGGAACCTTCATGGTGTTGTTCCACCATGCTTTTGAGCCGAGAAACTCTGCTTCTTTTTGCTGGGGGCAACACAGAGCTTTGGCAAGTGGTAGCTCGGTGAGTTAACCAATGCCCATTCAACTGGTTACAGTAGTAAGCCAGCTGGTTCCAAGTGCAATGGTAGTGGATGTACACACTGGTCATGTCACACCCTCCACCATGCACATGGATCCATGCAGGCTGTGGCAAACCCTGCTGCTGCACCCATTGAGAAACATCCCACCAAGTCCAACCCAGTGGGACATTCCTCAAATACAGCCTACCATGGCACATTTCATCACCCCCTGAAGACATCCTAACTACAAATGCGAAAGTGTTTGTGTTTGGTATATGGATGTGCTTCTTACTGCTTGCTGCTGTTTCAAGAAGGTTCTTGTGCTGGTTTCTTCTTGTTTGTACTTGCTATTTGAATCTTGGCGAAAAGGCAAGGATTCCCTATCCATTCTTTCTGCTTGCTGCTGTTTCCAGAAGATTTTTGTGCTGGTTTGTGCTTGTGCTTGAGCTGGTTTGTTCTTGTTTGTACTTGCTATTTCAATCCTAGTGAAAAAGGGCTTGGATTCTGGGTCCTGTGATCACATGTTGTCCTATGACAAAAAGTAATCCTAAGTGACAAAAGTAATCCTAAGACACACAGACAGTATAACCCTAAAAACAACAAAAGTAATCCTAAAAGTAATCCTAAAAAGTAATCCTAAAAACAACAAAAGCTATCCTAAAACAACAAAAGTAATCCTAAAAACTCAGTGAAAAAGTAATCCTAAAAGTGACTAAAAAAATAATCCTAGACAGCAAAACCACATTGCACTGCAAGTTACAAAAGAAGTGACCCAAAAAATAATCCTAGACAGCCAAACCACATTGCACTGCAAGTTCCAAAAGTAATCCTAAAGCACTGGAAAGCAGCTGACACTTTTTTTATATCCAACCCACAGGAAGACTCTGCCAAAGTGTCTTATTCTTCCTTCATCAAACCATTGTTGATGGCATCTCTCACCTTGGCAGAAGCCATCCTAGCAGCATCCAAAGCAGCTTCTTCAGACTTGCCCTTTTTCAATGCCTTCAGTTTCTCTCGATGGTAGGCACTAGAAGTGGCTCTCTGCATGAAACTTGTCTTGTAAGTTGCTTGCTTCTTTCTGGAAACCTGGCTTTTCACAGATTTTGCTGTAGCTGTTTTCTTTGGAGCCACAGAAGAAGCAGGCTTCTTCATGCCTGATTTGTTTCCTTTTTTTCTTTTCTGTTTCTTCTCCATTTTGCTATTCTGATGCATCCAAACTGCAAGCTCCTTTTTTTCATCAGCACTCAAATCCAGCTCATCCAGGAAGTCAATTTTCGAAGAACCCTTCCTTCCCATGGAAGAGCCACTGCTTTTCCTTCCCAAGGAATCTGTATTGCTTCTGCATTCCAAGGAAGAGCCACTGTTTTTCTTGTCCAGGGAATCTGTATTGCCTTTGCCTTCCAAGGAAGAGCCACTGCCTTTCCTGTCCAAAAAAGAAGCACTGCCAGACACCTGCTTGGTGCTCTTGGCTGCAAAGCTTGGCGAAGCTGGGTCTGATGCCTCTCTGGACAGAACCCTTTTGAAAACTTTGGAGGGTGAAGGCAAGGTGCTATCCTCATCCTTTCTAGGTTCTTCCTGCTTTTGGTCTGTTTCAATTTCTCCAAGTTCTTCCTGCCCTTGGTCTTTTCCAATTTGCACTGTATCATCCTCATGTAATTGCAAAAAGGACAGCACATTGTCTATATTGTTCTTCTCTTTCACAGAAGCTTTCTTAATGCATCTGAGGTATTTTTTGGGGTCTCTCTTCAACTCTCGATACTGCTGGCAAGCAATTCGAATTTTCTCATCCATCCCATCTGCAAAATCTGTATCATGGAGTTTGGTGAAGTTGATGCGACCAGATTCTGCTTGCAAGGCAAGTAAAGCTTTTCTCATTTTGGTGCTTTGCAGTACACCATTTGTATGCAAAGAGAAAAGAGTGGAGCATATATCCACCAACTCATCAGTGCCAAGCCATTCTGGATCTGGACTTGTTTTCCAACTCACAGCATGCCTGCTGTGCAAGAGCTTGTTCAAGTCACGACAGCCCTGCCTTTGCATCACTTCATTGATTTTCCTTTGAAGGTCATTGATTGAAATCGAAGGGTCAGGTCCAAGTCTGCTTTTGCCAGTCATGGCAGCAAAAAGGAAGGTAAGTTGTAAAAGTTTGTGTATGTTTGCCATTTCCTGTGTGTCAAACATGATTTGCCTGACCAATGTCCATGTGTGACTACATTGAAATAGGCAGCCATGACATGTGCAAACTCTGCCATGTGGTGTCATGTCTTCCAACTTCCAAGCAAGTCTTGAAGCCAGCTTGGGCCAGTGTGACAACTTTCCACAAAAAACTAACAGTAATCCTATCTGCACAAAGTCTTGACACAAAGTAATCCTACTTCCTACATGCAAAAATATAACAAAAATCTTGGGAAACACACATTTTTAAGACATTTTTTCAAACAAAAAGGAGAAAATACCTTTAACAAAACCCTTCAAATAATTAAATAACCTTAAGAAAAAAAGTAAATAACCTTAAGAAAAAAAGTAAATAACCTTAAGAAAAAAAGTAAATAACCTTAAGAAAGGTTATTCTGCAACCTTAAAAAGTATCAAATTAGGTAGGAAATAAGGAATTACCTTTTAGGCAGAAAATAACCTAACCTGATCTATTGGGATAGGAGGAACAATTCGCGCACAAAACGACCGCAGCCGCACCCGTCGCACACACGAGGTACCTTTCATCGTCGCCTGCAGCCACTTTACACGGAAAAACGCAAGGTTTGGCGCTCCGGCTTCCTCCCCAAAACAGAGCCCATGCAACATGCATGCAGCCATTACAATGCGTTTCGCAACATCCCGTGGCAAACCCGCACCTATCTACGCACGTGGCAACATCAAATGACGACAATGAAGCAGCCATTCCAATGCAATCTGCAACCAGAGATTCAAGAACCGCATAGAACTACGCACACAGACACAACCACTCGTTGCAAAACACATAGGAGGAACAATTCGCGCACAAAACGACCGCAGCCGCACCCGTCGCACAGACGAGGTACCTTTCATCGTCGGCTGCAGCCACTTTACACGGAAAAACACAAGGTTTCGTGCTCCGGCTTCCTCCCCACAACATAGCCCATGCAACATTCATGCAGCCATTCCAATGCGATCTGCCACCACAGCGTCAAGAAACGCATAGAACTACGCACACAGGAACAACCACTCGTTGCAAACACATAGGAGGAACCGATTGAACTCGAAACGATCCAAACCGCAACCGCCGCACACACGAGGTACCTTTCATCGCCGGCTGAAGCCACTTTACACGGAAAAACACAAGGTTTCGTGCTCCGGCTTCCTCCCCAAAACATAGACCACGCAACATTCATGCACCCATTACAATGCGATCTGCAACCACCCTTCATCAAGGTCAAGTCTCAATCGCACACCACCCTTCAAGGTCAAGTCTCAATCCGATCTGCAAGCACCCTTCATCAAGGTCATGTGAAGTCTCACACCACCCTTCAAGGTCAACTCTCAATCGCGCACCACCCTTCAAGGTCAAGTCTCAATCGCACACCACCCTTCAAGATCAAGTCTCAATCGCGCAGCACCCTTCAAGGTCAAGTCTCAATCCGATCTGCAACGACCCTTCATCAGGGTCATGTGAAATCTCACACCACCCTTCAAGGTCAACTCTCAATCGCGCACCACCCTTCAAGGTCAAGTCTCAATCGCACACCACCCTTCAAGATCAAGTCTCAATCGCGCACCACCCTTCAAGGTCAAGTCTCAATCGCACACCACCCTTCACACCACCCTTCAAGGTCAAGTGTCAATCGCGCACCACCCTTTCTCAATCGCGCACCACCCTTCAAGGTCAAGTCTCAATCGCACACCACCCTTCAAGGTCAAGTGTCAATCGCGCAGCACCCTTCATCATTTCAAGACTCAGAATTCTATTTGTCCGTACCTCGGAAGTATTGCTTCCCAACTTCCTTTGATAAACTTTGACTCGTACTTAGTAAAACCTCAAGTGCGAGCCAGGGACCTTTTGTGGTGGGTCTGAAATGATAAACCTTATGTGTAAACAGCAGAACCCGGAAAGATGTTAGACCCACAAAGTCCACAGCGATACCAGTGGCTAAAAAATCCATGTTAGAACTGCTGGAAATATTGGGGACCGGGAACTTCATTTTGGACATCTGGGGTTTCCAAGCCTTCTTTTCTCTGCACCAGCCACAAGGTATGAAGTGTGTCAGCCACTTCCTGCCTGGGACAGCCACCTGTATGGTCACCCCCATAGTCAACAGAAGCCACAAACTGTGACAAGAACGCATTCTGTGCTGTAGCGCTCTGCTTTACAAAATTTCAACAGGTTGTCACAGGATTTTTGTAAACGGTTGATCGTGCCGTGTTCTCTTTGTAGCTTGTTTGACTCAACGGCCGTCAACGGCTTTATTTCCCAGCCGTTCGTTAAAAGCTTTGCCATGGATTCAAGAGAGGTACCCCTTCTCATTTTGTGCCTGTTGCCAGGGCTCTTAGGTGCGCTCTGCACTGTTGGGGCTGCAATTCATGCTGCTTGTTTGGGTGTGCGCAGCGGTGGTCAGGTCCGAAGCCACTGACGACGAAGGCTGGGTTCGAAAGGCACAGAGGGTGAGAAGGTCACATGTCTAGGGAATGATGGCGCAAGATCATCGCCCGCTGAATATCTATACCTTTCCAGCAGTGGCCTTTGCACCCATGCAGATCCAGCTTGCTGTGGCATGAAAAACATGTTCCAGATGTTTCAAGTATCAGGACGCACATGCTGACAATGGCATTCGCTGACAAAGATGCTGCTGCCGGTGAGCTGGTGGGTTGACGATGGTTGACGGTTTTGCTGTCTTGCGCGGGCCTATAGCAAAATTACTATACCCTTGTCTCTCTCACATGGTGGCTGGGGATGTGGGACGACCATTTTAGACCCCCTGGACAGGGCCATGCCACACAATAAGCTCACAATATATCGTTCAATAGTTTTTGCCTCGTTCAGTTTGATGACACTGAGGTGGAAAGTTTGGTGTATGAAGGCCTGGGAATTTGCTGGTGGATGCCTGCCACTTGTACTAATGTTAGCTGGTCGAAGAGTCCAAGGCGGTATGTTAGGGCATGTGCGAGGGTCTGCACAGATGTTCCCTGCGAAATGTTGGTTGGAACAAGAATGGTAGGATCAGAGAACTCCATTCTAGACCTTTTCAACTTGGATCTTTTGTTCAGACACTGTCTGCACATATTCGTAGACGTTCATACATGTTTCCCTTTGCAACGCTTCTGGTTGCGGCATTCATTCCCGCAGGCCAACGGCCAACCCAAGAAAGCGGCAAAGACGGAGAATGGCCTGGAACCACAGTCAATCATTGCAGATTTGGAACGAGAACCATCAACTTGGTCGCTTGTTATTCTCTATTTTCTTCATTTCCTGATGTTTGTTGGTCGAAGAGTCCAAGAGTGTCTGCAATGATGTTCTCTAGCAAGTGCCGGTGGGAACCCGCAAGGTCGGATCAAAGAAATCCACTCTAGACTTTAGACCTTTGTAACGTGGGTCTGCCGTTCAGCCACAATCTAAAAATTTTCACGCATGGCAGCCATGGCATTTTTTGAAGCCAGACACAGTCCCAAAGCTTCTGTGTCTTGGGGGTTGTACGGCCCCGTGTCAAGTGGGGTTGGCTATGCGACGTTTCCAATCATTTCCAGCATGCCTCATTTTGATCGCCCATCTGTTGCAGCCGAGGAGGCTTGGGAAACATGTCAAAAGATGTCAAAAGGTTTGCCATTGTAAGATTCATGTATATGGGACTTCGTATGAAAGCAGTTCAAAAACTTACTCCAGATATTTTTTCCTTCAAACCTGACGGGTCGGAAAGGGTACAATAAGAGCCAGGGAAATCAATTTCAGATCCACGGAGTTCCATCAGATGAACATTTTGTGTTGAATCTTTTCTGGGGTCCAAACGATTCATTGAGTTCAATGTGGTTTCTGAAAACAGTTGAGGATATGAATATCTATGGATATCTTGCTTGGGAATCAGACCAAACATGAGAGGCCAAATGAAAGTGAAGTTCAAGTATGATATGAAAAGGCGAGGGAGGTTCTAACAGCATTTTAGCAGGCCCTTTTTCAAAGGTCTAGGGTGGTGTCACCAGTCCTTAGTCATATACCCCCTGGAGGGGGTCTAAAATGATGAGGTTGCCAAGGTCTAGAATGAAAAAGTGACCATTTCAGACCTCTATTTTTTGGAACCCTGAGTAGACCATCTAGACCCTCTTGTACCTGAGGGTTTCTTTGGCTTGTACTTCGATGTGCATCCCAATTAGTATGTGGCTTCTAACCAGCACATATAAGTATAGTCAATTTGATAAAACTAACGCAGGGTAAAATATGCTGTTTATCCACTTGTGATGCCTTGGATTCACCTACAAGTAGCCACATGGGTCACTGCTGAGGTCGTTGCGTCGCCCCCTCCTATCGTCATTGCCTAACACGTCATCGAGTCATTGATGGTGAGCGAGCTGTGGGGGCTTGCGCTACTCCGCAAATGGTTTTGACAAAAAGGCAGTTGAACCACTTACTATCAGGCGGTTTCTGAAATGGTGGTAACCCCAAATCATTCAAAATTAGACAATTTTACTATTGACACCCATAGTTGTGGTGATCACACCATTTTAGGAAACGTCATAAAATTAAAAAAACGTAAAGGTAACCAAAACCAAAAAAATGTGTATAACCCACACATACGATATGATTCTTTAAAATATTGCCCATTTTCAATCATGTTCATGCAATGGTTCAGAATAGCGCCCCAATGGTGATGACGCTTGGTAGATTACCGCTGGGTTTATCACATTGCCTTAGTGATACAACTGGCTGCAAACGCTGCAACCCCCATGAAACATGTGGATTTAGTCAACAGTTTGCACGGTACAAGGGGAGCAGAGTCATAAGGACCACAGAAACAAAACCACCGGACCAAATAAACTAGTTTCAACAACAATGTGCTTACTACCCTCAGTGTTTTGGGTGTGTCATATATTTGGGGGGCGCCCAAACTTATGTGCTCCCAATTGCTGCGACGTGTTCATTGGCATGGAACCCGCCTTGAAAGCGCCACAGGCAAGGAAAAGGATCAGCAGTGAGAACCACTCGGACAAGCTATACCTCCAAGTGACAAATCTTTCCAAAACTGTTTGCTAAAGTTGAGGATGTTGAGGCCAAGTGGGTATGGCTGCGGAAATTACAAGCCATCAAACGTGCATGGATATATATATATATATATGCAGCAAACTAATTTAAAAGAACCAAAATTGTAAGTCCCTTGGTGCCCCAAACGTGGCCAATCCCCAAATATGCGCATATCAAGCTCCCCTGATTGAAACTTATATGGCTCTTTGGCTGGCTTATTCTACACGTAATTTTCATTGAAATGTCAATACCCCAAACCGATGGATAAAGGCTAATTACAAAATCCATGGCTTTCTGGAATCCAGATTTTGACTCGCACCCATGTTCAAATTTGTTTGCCGCTCAGGGTTGTCTCAGCACGTGGAACCCCATTCTCGGTGTCTGCAGCAAATATTGTGTCAAACCCACGTGCAGATTCTATGCGTGTTATATCCCAATCTTACGGTCGTTTACTCGGCATATTTTGACTGGTTGAATCTCCGTATCATCATGTTATCATCTATATAAATGGGTCTGTTTGACAATAGGTTAGGTAAACCCAAAGGGCTTCGTCTATAGGAACCAGATCTGAGGCTAAGACCCTTACATAAACCAAAGACGTAAAGAACCAACATAAAACAACGTAAACGCAACAAAAAAGCAAACACAAGTGAATCATAAACACATCGGAAACTCATCATAAACAGAACGCAAGTGAATCCACAATAAAACATAAAACGACTCATCAGCAAAACACAAATGAATCCACAAACCATTCTGGCAGTCATGTGTCCCAACTGTCGCGCACGTGTTTCCATCTTCTCTGGAGGTGAGCGGAGTTATGTGACACAATGTTTGCTCTGTGTTTCACTTGTGTTTGACATACGCTTTGTTTGCGCAGCACTTGCGTCAGGCAAAAGGCTAAGATCTTATTCTGGGAAAATAAGATCTTAGGATTTTGACATACATTAAAAAAACACAAGCGAAACACAAACAAAACATAAACAAAACACAAATGTAGCATAAACTTGTTTATGTTTTTTTGTGTTCTGTTTATGTTTTGGTTTATGTTTTGTTTGTGTTTTTTGTGTCAATTATTTGCGTAAGGCCTTATTCTTATGTTTTTTTGTGCAAACAAGGATAAAAAAGCACAAAAAAAATAAAAATAAGGCCATACGCAAATCATCGACAAAAAAGCAAATCAAACATAAACAAAAAATAAACCAAAACATAAACAGAACACAAAAAAACATAAACAAGTTTATGCTACATTTGTGTTTTGTTTATGTTTTGTTTGTGTTTTGTTTGTGTTTCGCTTGTGTTTTTTATGTATGTCAAAATCCTAAGATCTTATTTTCCCAGAATAAGATCTTAGACTTTTGCCTGACGCAAGTGCTGCGCAAACAAAACGTATGTCAGACATATGTGAAACATGTGGGAGACATCAGTTTCACATTGGCTGCAGGTTTGTACCAGGTTTGGATTTCAAATTGGCAACTGCTTGACACAGGGGGGACGGCCAACTCATGTTTCACATATGTTGCAAATTTCACACACATGTTTTGCTTTATGTGTCACTTATGCTTCAATTATATTCCATTTATGTTTCGTTGCGTTCCACATATGTTTTGTCTTATGTTTGACATATGTTTCATATACGTTTCACATATGTTTCGTTTATGTTTCACATATGTTTTTACTTACGCCTAGACATAGTTTCTGTTTACGTCATGCCCCGTCCACCCTCTATAGAAACCATCCCTGGAGCCCCTTTGGATCAAGCTAAACAATAGGGTACCCTAAAGCAACTGGTTAAGAAAAAGTTTCACCAATAAAATGCAGTTGTGTGGCTATACCAACCCAAAGTCCTTAAATTCCCGTCGGTTCATGGTTTTCTCTCCTATTCTTCGCTGGTTGCATCCCTATTTTTGACGTTCACATATTGCCCGTGCCTCAGAAAGGTCTGAAAGGAGTTGCATTGAATCCCCTTTGGTTGACGGTCCCATAGAAAACCCCAAATAGATTAGAAAAGTTGGACGCCTGGGTCCTGGTAACACATTCCTATCTTCACTTCCGCCGTTCATATTGAACACCCCACATATCAACCATGATGGATGTAGGAATTTGCGCATTCATAGGGGGCCATGGGATGTGGATGGGATCACGCCCCGACAGTCGTGGAAAGCGGTCAGCACCCAACCTTGTTCTCAACAGGAAGGTGGAGACCAAGGCTGCCAGTGGCAGCTTGACCTGCGGTGCTCTGCACGGCCACCCATCTCTTTGGGATAATATGGACACCCATAGCTCCGAAATGCTCTAAGAACAGGATAGCCATGACAAATGTTGGAATTTTTATGTTTTTAAAATGCTGTCAAATTAAAAACTCGAGAGAAAGTGATGGGGAATTACGGGCGCTCTTGTTTATAGCAAAAACAACCAAAAGGAACCAAAAGGATAGGTTGTACGGTTTTAGATTTGTTAACATCTTTTTGGTGACTGCTGCATATCTGTTTTTCATGGCAGATTTTTTGGACATGTACGAAATTTCATGTCATTGTTTTTGCTAATGGGGCTTCCACGGATGTAAACTTTTTTCAAACTGAACAAATAGGATTTGAAGGGCTTTCGTTGATTGGTTTTGAGTTTGCGACAAAAAGGGGTCTGCTGAAAACCCTCCTGCAAAAGAACAACAACTTGCCACATGCATCGAAGCAACAAGGGTGTTTCTTCAATGCCATCCAGTGGAAAATGTCTTAAGCAACAGTTTGGGGACAATTCCCATCATTGTTTTGATGGGTTAGGTATGCCTCTTGAGCAAACTATTGAACCCAAACCCCAACTTCCCTGTCATAAGTTGGCTAGCCTGGCTGCCAACATGCTATGTACTGCTTTGTTACCCCTCTGCATAATGGGAGCAAGCTAGGTTTTGCAGCTTCTTGGCTTCTTGGGGCCAAATGCAAACCAGCGGAGAAACCCCAAGCAGCATCTAAGACTCCTGTACCCAGGTGCCTGTCCCACCAGCTTGATGAAAGCAGCATCCAAATGGACAAAGGCCTTAGAATGTCTTAGCCTAAATTGGAAGCGTCCAATAAATGGCACAAACAGTTTGACCTGACTTGATAAAATACGATAAACTGGACAATGATTCGGACAATTCACGCTTCAGAAAACATTCTATGCAGCCAAAAGAAAGTTGGGCGAATCAAAATCAAAGAAACTGGTGCTGGGACCCCCATATGTTGAGCATGCTGAGGAATGTCAACCCCTGATTGATGAACTCTTATTTAAAAACGAGGCCCACCCCAACGCTGCTAAAACGGTACTACCCCAATTAAACAGCCTCTGGTTTGTTGATCATGTTTTTGAAAAAACATGCCAACTTCGACACATCACCAAGGCCTGAAATGAATTGCAAGTGCCAAAGTGGCTTTCAACAGCGCAATGCTTGAAAGCGAGAAACACCTCAGGAAACAAAAGAAACACAAACGACGGAAAGAAGGCTTTGGGAACAACCATTAGATAGGCTAGAAATCCCCCCAAAAAATTACCTGATCAAATACGCACGCTGTCCTCACATGGTGCTCAAAATTCATGTCGAATTTTACTTGATTTTGCAACACGATTTGGAGAAACGGTACCAGAACCTTTGACAGGAGTGTGCACCTGTCATGGTTAAACTGGAAACATTTGGACACAGCTCTGGTAAGCAGGCAAACTCACGCATCATTCCAAATTTTCTCTGAACAAATACAAACGCGCTAGATGATATCATAATAGCCTTCCCAAAACAGAGGGGCCATTAGTAACCCCCTTGTAGCCTCATTCTGTATGCCGGCATTCAAGGATCCCCGACAATGAAGCGCCAACTACCCAGAAATTGAAAACCTCAGAATTGTGTAGGCCGGTAGGCTTAGTGACCCATGTAGGACCATGTCAAGAAAGGGACCAGGCCGGTCAATCATGGATTGTCGCCCCTTTTCGGTCAACCAAATATCACACCAAGCTTTGGCGCAAAAAATGCAGAAAAAATCTTTTCTTCCCGGGTGGAGAACAGAAAACCACAAGGCCCGCAACGTCGCAACTTCATCTGTCTTCAAAGAATGCCTGGACCGAAATTTCATCAGCTTCATCTAAAACGCCCGGGTTGCAGGCATTTTTTGGAGCGAAGCATTCGCGCAACCCCCTGAGTAAATACAGCTGAAACTGGAAATCTGTAGCACACAACTGAAAAGACGTTGCCATGTTTGTGGTTGCCAGCGGTGATTAAAATATTTTCTTCTGCATCATGCGGGCAATGTGTTTCTTTACAAACTGGCAAAAGCGCTCTCGACACTTAAATAACTACAAATCTCATATCGGGGAGGTAGCGAAAATGAACAATCTAAATAAAATGTATCTGCCACTGCGTGGCCCGAATTGGCCATGCACGCTGCAGGGCCCAATTTTTGTTGGGCGCGAACACATCCCCAGCAGGCAAGGTTATTTTGCAAAACAATTCACCACTTCATGGTTACAAGCAGTGGTGGGTCCCCCACAAAAAAAAACATCTTTCAAATTACTTCACATCGAGTAATCCCCACCGTGACATTATTATGTCATAGATCTGAGCTCATCTGGAAATATATATATATATGGCATATATTTTCTGACATTCTTTTCTGGCAATTTATCTGACAATCTACTCTGGCATTATATCTGGCATCTATTGTGACATCGTATTTGACATCCTTTCTGGCATCTATTCTAACATTTTCTCTGGCATTCTATCCGGCATTTTTCTGTGAACTACCTGGCATATATTCTGACATTCTTTCTGGCATTTTATCTGGCATTCCCACTGGGATCTGGCGTTTGGTTGAGGTCCGGCAGTGCCCACTGAGATCTGGAGCTCGCGGTTGTCGGCTCGCAGTTTAAGTCCCGCAGTGCCCACTGCGATCTGGACCTCCAAATCCTTTGCAAAGTCAATGGGTCTACCTCCTCAGCCATGGCATCTTTGGCTGCCAGCATCAGCCTGAAGACTTCCTAACTTGGAAGTTTCATGCCATACTGTACCTCATGATCAGCAGCTTGCATCCAGACCCTGCAACACTTGCCCAAGTGCATCTGCCAGCTGTTGCCCTGAAATGGTCCTAGCAGCTTTGGCTAACACTTTTTGGCACCCAGCATTGCTGGTTGGAGGGGCCAAGATTGGGGGCCCTGTAGGCCCACAATCTGACAGGCAAGCCTTCAACATGTGCGCCAAAGCTGCCCTAGGATTCTAAGGATCCAAGGGGAGGTGGCAATTTCAAGCCCGGCAGGGAAATCTTTGGCATCATTGTAGCTGCCTCGAACTTCCCAAAAACGCGAAGTTAAAAATGTGGAATGCAGTCAGGGGAATTTCCATCAGCAAAAACTCGCAGTCCAATTTTCTCCCCATGTGACGCTCTTCCACTTCTGCTCGGTTGAAGTCCCACAATGTCATCCCAGGCTCAGTAGGTGGGCCCTGGCCAGTCACAGCCCTGGGATTGATCCACTCCCCCAGATGCTCCAGCTCTGGCTGGGCTTCTGCTTCTTTCACTTCCCCCTTTCTCACAGGCACTATGCACACAACAAGTGCCATGAACACCCCTGCTAAGCAAGGGCATGGAAGGCATGGGTTGACAGCCTCTGCTTGCACAGGGTACGCGCTGGAGGAACAAGAGGCCCCAGAAAAGCATACATGCCACATTTGCCTTCATGGCTGCCTCTAAACCGAAGTCGGGTGTCAAAGCAAAACGAGGCTTGAGGGCAACAGAGCTGCCGTGGAGCAAGAAACCAGATGCAAGCTAAAGTTTAAAGTTGCAGGCTGACGCCCTCACACCTTATGGGTTTTGTTGTGAACTATCTCTCTATCTATTTCTCTGTCTCTCTCTCTCTCTCTCTCTCCCTCCCCCTCTCTTCAAAGCCATTTAATGTGTATATAGCAACATGCTTTATATATATATACGTATAGATATATTAAAGAAAACACATGCATTAATTTGAATTCTGTGGGGAAAGTGCAAGAAGCAAGCCGCGAAGCAGCCTCGGAGCAGATTGCCGTGAAATCGAGCTACAAGGAAAGCAGCTTTGCCTGGCCAAATGAATGGATGAAAGATTGTGCATTCACTGTTTGGCTCTATGATGGCTACGTGCACTGGGAAACCCTTGCCTGCCAAGCCAAGCGTCACGCGGGTTTCTTGTCGGCGAATGCCTTTGACCGAACCAGCAGCAAAGAAAGGCGTTAGGTAAATCGGGGGATGAACATTTTAGGCTTCTGACCATTGCCAGAAATTGTGAAGATATGGTCGTACCAAGACCCAAATATCCCCATAAACATCTCGTTTCTATGTCTGTCCATCTCAAAGCCGAAACTGAGGCGGCGACGCCTGTAGCGCGGCCTACAGGAAGCGACGCGGGTCAGCAAATGGAAAAACGACTTCTAGGGTGGTCAAATTCAACATGATTGATCCCACCAATTGAATTGAATACATACAACTGCTATACCGGCAAAACCAAAGCTCCGACAAAGACACCTTTAAAAACAGGCTTCAGTAGTAAGTGGTAGCGTAGCAGCGTCATTGTAGTCGTTGTTAGTTGTACGGTAACTACATTTAAATATACGGATTTTTAAATATACGAACCGGTATTTTAGACTACCTCCGGGAAGGTTTTCCTTGCCCCGCACAGCCATTTAAACATACGGAAACCAATTCATTTCAACATACTGCAACTACATTTAAATATACGAACTGGTATTTCATATTACCTCCAGGGCCTCGCGGTCTGGCCGCCCTCCACATATTTAAATGTCGTTACAGTAGTTGTACTTGTACTTGTAGTTGCAGTTGTAGTTGCAGTAGTTGTAGTAGTAGACAGATTTCGGGTGTGAACCATCTCTGAATGGAGCGTGCACCGGTATGACAAGCCCTCTGCTCCGAAGCAATCAAACTGCCACATTTCTATTTTGCTTTGCATGCTGGAAATATGGCATTGCTTTCGCGGAAGATTTCATTTTACATAACACCGGGCAAAAACATCAGCAGTGGGATAGAGGAGTTCCTGCTCCAAGTTCTGTTCGACAATGTGAGTTTTACTGTGCTCCATGCTTTTCTTTGGCTGCAAACCCTGGATTGCGGAATATGTTTTTGCTTTTATGTGGCAGCCCCCTTCAGTGTTGAAAATACCAAAATGTTCGTGCACAAGGTCAGGAAAAAGAAAAGATTGCCAGCACGAACGGGAATTGTCCTCCTACTCAAAAACCGGTAGGGGCAGCTCTGAGGTGATTCCGCATGTTGGCACTGACTATTGGATTGCGTTCAAGATTTCAAATTCATGTGCTGGATCCCCAAAAGAAGCACCGCTAGCAAGAGACATGGGCTCCATCGAACCTAGGCCGCGCTTACCCAGGAACCCTCGGATTTACAACCTTCCAACATATAAGCATGGCCCTAAACATGTAATTTGGGTGCAACCGCAACCCCCCACACACGGGGATGAGGACAGCTCCTGACGCTGATTATTTCAGACGCGTCTGCCAGATCCAAGAATATGACTATCTGGCCTTCGGCTCTTGAATGGACGCCGCCTACAGTCGGGCAGGGGACGACAACATTCTCAGAAGCAAAGAACGTTACCCTATTTGGTCAAGCCACATCTGATTTGAAGCCGATTTTCTTTCCATAGTGTGGGATGTTTGTTTGTTGGTACCTTTTAGCTTCCGCTGACACTTAGCATCTCAATTAGCAATGAAACGTCCCTACCTTGGACCGGCCTGGATTTTAACATTGGTGAAAAGAGAGCGATCTCGAAATGCATAAGAAAACACAAAATCCAAAACCCTGAAATAGAAAATGAATGAAAAGGATTGATTGATAGAACAAACTGACCAGCAAATCCCTGTCATCAACACCTTGCCTGCTGATCCTCCTAAATCTCCTCATCGCGTGACGCTTCTGCTGCGAAACCAAGATCCTAGCGGGCAAGAGACCGGCAACATGCTGATCACACCCGGGAATAAAAAAAGAAAGCGTGCCTAAAATGTTGATGAAGTTGAACCGATTCCAACCAAACTCTCTGTCTGGCTTAGTTTATTAAAATTTTGTGATGGGTATATAACTACATTGTGGAAATTACAGTGCAAGGAAGGCTATATATTCAATTGTTCAACGTCGCTATTTTCTTATTATGATTGACTTTGTATAGAGCGATACCCTTTCAGCGTTTTTCAACTTCCATTCCTGCCTCCTTCTCTCTTTTTTGCTTTGGTGATCTTTGCCGCTTGCGGGTTTCCTGGCTAGAGAAGTCAGTGTGATCAACTGTGGGTTTCATATTGCTAACATGATACCAGACCAAATTATATAGTTTAAGATTGGTTATACACGTTCCAGGGATATGAACAAAAACATTCACCGCATGTCAAGGGTCATAAAAATTCAAAAACCGCAATCGCAATGGACATGGCCAAAATAGGTGGCCCCTGTTGGTTGTGAAGGTTTGTACTTTAATCCTATGTGTAAAAACAGGGTATCGGTATATAAGTGGATGGTCCTCTATCGGTTATGAATGTGATCACGCAAACTTGACCATCCGAAGTCCAATCCCTACTACTTTCATCTTCCACTAGTTTTATTGGTTGCTCATATTTGACAATAAAGGTGCTTCATCCAACACCGACATCTTATGTTACGTGGCTTACCATGTACCCCCCTCATCACTGCGGGAATGGCCTAGCTCTCGGCCTTCGTCCAGACGGTGAAGCATTCCCACCACCTAGCAGAAACGTGCGGAAACAACGGGCAAAGAAACGATCTGCACCACCAGGGCAAACAGGTTGCAATTTCCAAGCTGCACCGCAACCACCAGCCACAAAAAAAGCAAACCATTCTATCCAGAGTGTGCCCCAACAGTGACCTATCTATGAAACCAAGTTGGTTACCGCAACCCGTCTTCCAAGAACCTCGCACAATCAGAACTCAAAACTGCTGCAAGGTGAACAACTTCCTGCACTGTTCTGAATCCTCACCATTGCCCCTTCACCTCTCACAAACTGCACAATCACAAATGGCTCCAAAAACCAACACAAGCAAAGGATCAGAACAACTATTTTCCAAACCTTAACCTCAAGTGTGGTGGTTTCTGCCAAACTTCCCAAGAACCAATCAAAATTGAAAATGACTGCAAAGTGAACAACTTCCCGTTGTTCTGACACAGGAGGAGGAAGGAGGAAAGACGCAACTCTGATAAAATCATATATATAAAATCTAGAGACGCTCACCTGGCAGGCGAGGAATTTCAAACCCGTTCTTTTAACAGCTATTCAGTCTTGACACGTCACTCCCGTCAAATGTCTGGCATTTTCGTGCCTCCAACCCAAAGACCACCAAGCCCAAACAGCACCTCAGAAAATGGGGGGTCAATTTTTGGGCAAGCGTGAAATTTAGGGAACTACTCCGATATGGGATATTGAAATGAACATGGACCAAAATCTTTGGCGCCCTAAATTGTAAATTTTGGCCCCTATCATTTTAGATAAATTTGCCTTAGGCCCCATGACCAAACTGGAACCAAAGTGATCAATCCCCTTGTGGACTGATTGGGGCCCAAACGCCACAGTTGCTTGCAAGACATCCGCGTTTCCGTCCACGCAGTGGATTGGTCTTATCTGGTTGATTCGTGTCGATACAATCTCTGCAGTTGTTGTTTTGGTGCCTGCTGTCTTGTGTATGTAGTAGTTACAAGTGGTGTCTTCCCTCCCTTCGTGCTGGGTTTGCAATACACATGCAAAGACACCACGGAAAATGCAAATTTCTTTCGACATCGGTGTCTGTCTCGGTTGTTTGTTTGTTTGTTGGTTGGTGGGTTGGTTGGTTGGTGGGTGGGTGGGTTGGTTGGTTGGTTGGTCGGTTGGTTGGTAGGTCTGTTGTTGTTTGTTGTTGTTTGTTGGTGTTTGTTGTTGTTTGATGTTGTTTGTTTGTTTGTTTGTTCGTTCGTTCGTTCGTTCGTTCGTTCGTTCGTTCGTTCGTTCGTTCCTTCGTTCGTTCGTTCGTTTGTTGGTTTGCCTGTCTGTTTGTTTGTCTGTCTGTCTGTCTGTGTTTTTGATTGTTTGTGTGTTTGTGTGTTTGTGTTTTTGTTTGTTTGTGTGTTTGTGTGTTTGTTGGTTTGTTGGTTGGTGGGTTGGTTGGTTGTTGTTGTTTGTTGTTATCTGTTGTTGTTTGTTGTTGTTTGTTGTTGTTTGTTTGTTAATGTTTGTTGTTGTTTGTTGTTGTTTGTTTGTTGTTGTTTGTTGTTGTTTGTTGTTGTTTGTTGTTGTTTGCTGTTGTTTGTTGTTATTTGCTGTTGTTTGTTGTTGTTGTTGTTGCTGGTGTTGCTGTTGGTGTTGGTGCTGATGTTGATGTTGATGTTGATGTTGTTGTTGTTGTTTGTTGTTGGTTGTGGTTGTTGTTGTTGTTGTTGTTGTGGTTGTTGTTGTTGTTATTGTTGTTCTTGTTGTTGTTGTTGTTGTTGTTGTTGTTGTTGTTGTTGTTGTTGTTGTTGTTGTTGTTGTTGTTTGTGTGTTGTTGTGTTTGTTGTTTTGGTTGTGGTTGTTTGTTTTGTTTGTTTTGTTTGGGTTTGCTGTTGCGTGTTGTTTGTTGTTTTTTGTTGCTGTTGCTGTTGCTGTTGCTGTTGCTGTTGTTGTTGGTGTTGTTGTTGTTGTTGTTAATGGTTTTGTTGTTGTTGTTGTTGTTTGTTTTTTGTTGTTGTTGTTGTTGTTGATGTTGTTGTTGTTGTCGTCGTTGTCGTTGTCGTTGTCGTTGTCGTTGTCGTTGTCGTTGTCGTTGTCGTTGTCGTTGTCGTTGTCGTTGTCGTTGTTGTTGTTGTTGTTGTTGTTGTTTGTGTTGTTGTTGTTGTTGTTGTTGTGTTGTGTGTTGTGTGTTGTGTGTTGTTTGTTGCTTGTTGCTCTTTTTTGTTGTTGTTGTTGCTGTTGCTGTTGTTGTTGTTGCTGTTGTGCTGGGGCTTCTGTTGCTGTTGCTAGCTGTTTGTTGTTGTGTGTTGGTTGTGTCATCGTGGGGTTTTGATTGTTGTTGTTGTTGTTGTTTGTGTTGTTGTTGTTGTTGTTGTTGTGTTGTGTGTTGTGTGTTGTGTGTTGTTTGTTGCTTGTTGCTCTTTTTTGTTGTTGTTGTTGCTGTTGCTGTTGTTGTTGTTGCTGTTGTTTCTTGATATTGTTGTTGTTGTTGTTGTTGCTGTTTGCTGTTTGTTGTTTGTTGTTGTTTGTTGTTGTTTGTTGTTGTTTGTTGTTGTTTGTTGTTGTTGTTCTTGTTGTTGGGGGTTGTGTGGATTTGTATGGTTGTTTTGTGGGGGGTGGTGGGTTGAGTGGGTGGTTTGGTGGGGTGTCGTTGGGTTGTTTTGCCTTTTATTTGGTTGTTTGGTTGTTGTGTGTATTTGTTGTGGTTTGTGTGGTCGTTTTTTGGCTGCGTGTTGCTAGTTGCTTTTGCTGTTGTTGTTGTTCTTGTTGTTGTTGCTGTTGTTGTTGTTGTTGTTGTTGGTTGTTTGTTGGTTGTTGGTTGTTGGTTGTTGGTTGTTGGTTGTTGTTTGTTGTTTGTTGTTGTTGTTATTTGTTGTTTATTGTTTGTTCTTTGTTGTTTGTTGTTTGTTGTTGTTGTTTGTTGTTGTTTGTTGTTGATTGTTTGTTTGTTTGTTTGTTCGTTTGATTGATTGATTGTTTGTTTGTTTGTTTGTTGTGTTTGGTGTGATTGGTGTGTTTGGTGTGTTTGGTGTTTGGTGTGTTTGGTGAGTTTGTTGTTTGTTTGTTTGTTTGTTTGTTTGTTTGTTTGTTTGTTTGTTTGTTTGTTTGTTTGTTTGTTTGTTGTTTGTTTGTTGTTTGCTTGTTTGCTTGTTTGCTTGTTTGCTTGTTTGCTTGCTTGCTTGCTTGCTTGCTTGCCTGCTTGCTTGCTTGCTCGCTTGCTTGCTTGTTTGTTTGTTGTTGGTGGTTGTGAGTTGCCATTCATATTTGCAGAACTTTCGTTCGCATGCCCCCGCATTCAAGCCGCGCCTATGGCCACAGACACAGTGGAGGTACAAATTGGCACAGTCGCTTTGTGATAGCCTGCATGTGTTGTATGTTGCGGGGTGAAGCTGGGGTCATGCGCAATAAACAAAAGGTAAACACACAATCACAACAAAAGTAAGTACATTCGCCATGGTATTGTTGAAACACCCGATGCATCAATTGTTTTCGGAGACAATCATTCATGCTCATGATCCTTCTACAGATGACACCGCGAATTTGCTTCCTCACACAGGCTGACGGTGGCCTCCAAACATGAAAAAACGACAAACCCTAGTGGGTTTGGGTACACCCTTCACCTAGGTTGAAAGTCGACAGGATTGGGATCCAACTTTGCTTATTCCGTAGTGGGTCATGGTGGGTGATTTCATTTTTTTACCCGGCTGAACTTTGGAAACTGCATGTTTCGCGTTTTGCGGCGTTCTATGGCCTACCTCCTGTCAAGCAGTTCAGCTATCAATCTGTGTGCATGCCCAAATCTTCCAGCCAGTCGCGATGACTTGGGCCCTTTCAACTCAGCCCACTGCCTTGCCTGTGCTGGCCATTTCACCACGAAAATACACCAAAACATCGCAAAGAACATACGTTGTGACCAAGAAGAGAATGTAAAAGCCTCTCCTGTTCAATCGGTTGGATAAGCTCGCAGCTGGTATCTTGAATTTCGAGAATTGAAGGAACCACAGGATTGCACATGGGCTACGTGGACCAGTAGCAAACATGATTTTTAATCCTTGCAAAAAATGAAACCCGCTTTGCAATTGTTTTTCCCACATGGCACCGCCAAGGAGAAAACCTGGATGCCTGACGTTTTGAATGGGTGCGGCATGGAAATCAAATCTTTGTGCGCCCACCCTACTTATCAACCATGCATGGCCTTTGACAAATACCCGGAGTAGGCATGGATGCTGATAAAAATGATCATCATTTATCAGCAAGAGAAACGCTGACACTGGTTGGTTGACTGGCCCAGCTGACCGCCGGATTGTCAGCACCATGAAAGTGTCCGGTGTGGATTCTTATGAAACATGATTTTTCCCTCACTGCAAAAACGATTGCGGCAGGTTTGCCCTTTGACTATCCATGTATCCTTCTCACAAACCCAGCACTCCTCCAGGACCAGGTTGTCCTGTCTGCGCTTGGCGCGCTGGCTACCTAGCAGCGTTTGGCGGACGACTCACCAAAGCCACGGTTCCAAACTGGAAACCACAGTTTGAAACAACAGCATGATTTCAACTAGGTTTTCCAAATCCATAAGCACCGAAATGCAGAAAGTCTAGATGACTCGTCTTTTCACTGGCTCTATGCTGTATGGTGTCACAGGTGATCAACTGATTGCCACGCGGAAAATGGTGCTGAATACGTTTGAATTCAATCAAGCCAATAGACAAAAATAAATGGCTTCAATAATTTCGTGACTGTAATGGGACCGCTGACTGATTTTGACATGAAAAGTTGCGTGGCGCTATCGCAGCTCAATTTTGCAACCCAACAATCAAGTCTTGCCTCCGCAGTGACCTGCGCCCTACAAGGCAGCCTCTTCTTATTGGCCAACCTGTCGGTTGCGAATGTTGCGGCTTTGGGGGTCGGGCGCAGTAAAATGACCACAGGGACTGGCAGGGAAACATTTATGCTTCCACTTAAGCGATCCACAAGGTCAACTTACGACCATCTTTGCGGCCTTTATTCTGCTGCAGAAGTCTACCTGCATGGCACAACCTTGCCAGGAAAATTTATTTTCAAGGCCCAGTCTGCCGGCATTGCTACATATACATCCAGCTGATCATATGAATAGCAGACAAAATTACTTGCTCATTTCCACGCCATGCGCAAATTAGCATCGTCCCCTGTTGGTAGTGAGGAATATTGCGTCCTCAGGTTTGAAAGCGATTCATGCAAAACAGGAGTGTCAGTATAGGGTCGTCCCGTCGTCCCCTATCAGAACTAAAGGTTTTGCACACCCCGGGCAAACCCCTCAGCACGGCCAAGGCGAAGCAAAACTAGATTAGTATTACAATAATTTTGTCGGTTACTCATATGGAGAGCTGACCGCGTTCCTTGATAAGACCAGCATTTGGAACCTAAACTCACCAAGTGCTTGAGAAGATTTATACTAGGCGACGATGACCGTGCCTCTGCGCCATGAAACACATCATGAGACAAAGCATCGAAGTCCTGAAACGTGGCTGCCGGAACATTCAACCATTCCTTGCGGGTTAGTTTCCACTGGTTCTTTGACTCGCGAAACAACAATTTCAAACTTTTTCAAACAATTCACCTTTTTTGAGGCGAGTCTAGCAACTTGGGTCACATGTTGCAGGTGGCAGTGCACGGCAATGCATGCTGATCACCTCTTCTGACTAGAAGCCCTGTCTGCAGCTGAACGTGCGATTCACCGGCCTTTGTCGCTGCATGTGAGCATCAACCCTGGAAACTTTGCCAAGGCCTGCCAAAAAGCCATTTGGTCGCCCGCGGGCCTCTAATCAATGGAAACGCGCCCAAATTCTCGTCATCCAAACCCAAGTTTTCTTATTCAAAAATTAGCCCAGAAATCTTGTCACCACCTGCCTGCCGCCACCCCTGCGAAACGGGACGGAATTTCGCGCACGCGATTCACCTGCTGGGTGGGCAGTTTTGGCTTAGGAAAGTTATAAGTAAGTTCTACAACTTTAATCAATTGCACTTCTTATAAGTTAACTTGGAAATCTTAGCAACCGATGATTCTTTAATTTAAATGCTAAATTCCCTAAGTTTAACTTCCAAGCAAGTTCTCCAAGTTTTTGTTGCTTCAGGAAGCATTATGTTTTGAGCTTATTTTTGAAACACTGTCGAAAACATAACTTTCATT
This sequence comes from Cladocopium goreaui, assembly GCA_947184155.2. Taxonomy (NCBI): domain Eukaryota; class Dinophyceae; order Suessiales; family Symbiodiniaceae; genus Cladocopium; species Cladocopium goreaui. Next base: position 1,085,422 of record CAMXCT020003334.1, read on the forward strand.
TTTCTCCCAAAAAATCTTGAATTGGCTAGTGTGCGGTTCCATGAACCGCACCAAAGAGAAATTTGATGATGCTGCAAGGCAACCTTTAAGAACAGTTATTACTGATCCTGATGTGTAAAATAGCGGCTCAATGAGCCGCTGCGGTTGTAGTAAAACCAGGCCATGATTTAACAACACCAGCAGAAGTGTGACCTGTGGACACTTTTCAGGCTGCTTGGCGTGCCCAAAAAAAAGTGTGCTTTTGTGGGACGTGCATCCCCTTCGATTTGAACGATTGCGGCCCATTGTGCCGCACCTGCCAAATTTTGAATCCCAGATTATAACATATGTGAACTGTTTGATTTCAATAATCGCGGCCCATGGAGCCGCATTTTTTTGGTCAAACAAAAGCCAAAAAAACTATGGACTTTCAAAAACCTTTGCCCCAAAACCTGCGAAAAGGATGAAATGTATAGGAATGTATACGAATGTATAACTCCATTTGTTCGAGTTATACATGTGTAACTCCAATCTTTTTTCGAGTTATACATGTATAACTCCATTTTTTCTGTCCGATACATTCCGATACATTTCTATACATTCTACATTTTCCCTCTTTCTCAACCTTCCTTTGGGTAAACGTTTGCATTTTTCATCATTCCATGGATGAGTTTTGAAATGCATTTTTTTTCAGGCACCGCTTCTCTGAAATCAAAACTGTAATTTTGGAAAACCAGCCGACAACCTACTTGCCGCTCTTGTTCTTCTTCCTGCTGCCCTTTTGGCCCATCTGGAACTTCTTTCCATCATTGCCGTGCTGGTCATCATTTTTGGCCTGATCCTCCATACTCTTCATTGGCTTCAAGATTTTGTAAGACGAAGAGCTAGATGCGGTCATAGCCGCAGCCTCAGGAGGATCATCCAGATGTGGTCCAATGAGCCGCAGTGTTTCAAAGCAATTCTTTGCCAAGAAATAGCTTTCCAACAGATTTTTTCACATGCGTTCCAAACACATCCTGTTAACAAAATAATCAAAAATAACGAAAAAAGGAAAACAAAATGACTAAGTTTTGAACATGCAAAAAAGTTAAGTTTGCTAAGTTAGTTATAAGTTCGAAAACTATATTTTTGTAGGAAGTTAACAAAAAATAGTTACAAAACATACAAGTGACCAACTCCTATAAGCAGGTTGTATGTGCCCTAAAACAACTTAAAAACTTAGCTGACTTGACTTAAGGAATTTACAATAGCTTATGACCTGGTTGTAACAGCACTTGCAAGTACTTACAAGTACTCTAAGCCAAAACCGCCCACCTAGTGGCAGCATGTCATGCTTCTTTAAGAATGCAAAACCCGGCAGAGATACAGAAACACGGAAATCAATTCCCCGCCACAGTGGCACCTACTACACCACAAATTATATGTAACTGCAAAGGTTCCGGCCGCCTGCACAAACCCTGTTGTCACTACCCCCGTAACAAGAAAGGTGCAGTGCCACGACCCGCAGACCAACAACACATACAAACAAAGCATTGAGAACAATCATCTATTTGCACCTCATGTCCAATTTCCTTCTCTGCCGCCGCAGAGAAGCAGCATCGCGGCCGGGCCTCAGTGACATGCGGCAACCCTGTCATGTGGAGGCAAAATGTTTTGCCCGAATGCGTAGCAAGGGTTCCCGTTTCATTCTGGGGGTTTGGGGGTTGAGGCTGCGTTCGCCAAACGTTGCGCAACCGTTCGCAACTGTCCGCCTGCGGTCGCGTGAGGCCCGTATGGCCACGCCTATGGCGAGTTTTGCAAAAGGGGTCCATTTTGGATGCTTCAAACGTCGCGTAGCCTCGCTTCCCGTTGCAGGCGTTGCACTTTGTGACATTCAGTCATATTTCACAACGTGTCAAAAGTCGTTGTGTGTGGCAGGCGCAATACTTTCGCGTCCCTGTCAGAAGATGAGGTGCAGTTTTCGTCCCAGGCGCAGCACTTTGGAGACCTCCATCGTCATTTAGCGTGGCAGGCGCAGCACTTCAGACGTGTCGTGCTGCGTGTTTTTTTTACACTTTACACTCCACACTTTACACCTTACACGTTACACTCTACAATCCGCACTTCGCATTTTACACTCCATACTCTGCACTTGAAACTCCACACTTTAAAATTTTACACTCCACACTTGACAGTCCACACTCTACACTTTACACTCCACACTCTACACTTTACACTCCACATTCCACACTTTACCCTCCACACTTTTCACTTTACACTCCGCACTTTATACTTTACACTTGACATTTGACACTCCGCGCTCCACACTCTACACTCCACACTTTACACCTTACACTCCGCAGTTTACACTTTACACTCAACACTTTACACTTTTACACTCCACACTCCACACTCTACACTTTACACTCCACACTCTACACTTTAAATTTTACACTCCACACTTCACACTTTACACTTGGCACTCCACACTCTACACTCCACAGTTTACACTTTACACCGTGCACTTTACACTCCGCATTTTATACTTTACACTCCACACTTAACACTTTACACCCCACACTTTACACTTTACACTTTACACTGCGCACTTTACATTTTACACTTTACACTCCGCACTTTACACCTTTTACTTTACACACAACATTTTACAAATTCACACTCCGCACTCTACACTTGACGCTCCACACCCTACTCCACACTCTACACTTTACACTTTCCACTTCAGAATATACGCTTTACATTCCACACTTTACACTTTACACTCCCCACTCTACACTTTACACTTTACATACGCTCTACACTTTACACTCCACACTTTACACCTCACAATTTACACTTTGCATTCCACACTCTACACTGTACACTTTACACTCCACACTTTACAGTCTACACTCGACACTTTACACTTTACACTCTACACTCCACACTGTACACTTTACACCACTTGACACTCCACACTCTACACTCCACACTCTGCACTTTACAATTTAGACTCCACACTCTACACTCTACACTTTACACTCCGCGCTATACACTTGACACTCTACACTTTACACTCCGCACTCTACACTTTACACTTCGCGCTCCACGCTCTACACTTCACACTTTCCACCTCGCACTTCAGACTTTACGCTTTACATACCACAATCCCCACTTCACACTCTACACACTACACCCCCCACTCAACACTCCACTTTCTTCATTCTCTGCACTTTGCATTCCACCCCCTTCCACGGTCCGCAGTCTACAGCGCACTGGCCCGGCAACAGGGAAAAAATGTACAAGACTGTTTAAATAACTAGTTTCACAGAAGTGTTTTACCTGATTGAATTTGGGTTCATCTTGTTTTGCCCTTGGAGTAGCGAGCTGCAAACAAAGCAGCACATGATTTGAAGGAATGCTCCAACTAGCCTTTGTGGCAACTATATGGTATATGTGTAGTTTGCCGTCTTGCTTTCAAAAGGTCGCCAGACATAGGCAGACATGTATGAACTTTAGGGAAGAATGAGCCTAGGCCTCTGGCATTGAAGCTCAAGCGCCTAGCTGACCTTGACAACGCCACCTCAGCTGGATGGATTGATGAGAACCCTCGTGGCAACTCCCACGTTGGCACGGCCAACTTTCAGTGGCATCCCCGCTGGCATGGAATTTTGCTTAATGAAGATGAAGCCCCGTCCAATAAAAGTGGACGCGTGTTCTTAGGTATTTCACGACTTGGCGACTCTACACTGACAACCCAAATCATTGTTCTCACGACTGCAGCCGCCTCTCTGGCCAAAGCGGAGCTGCCAGAAGCTATGCGCCTTCAGGCGCTCCCCGGTCTTTGTGGCAAAAGAGTTGATTGAAACAAGCGCGTCCCCAATATAGCTGCGTAAGAAAAATCTGCAGATGACTCAAAGTCAATCAACCATTGATGCCAAGATATACCAAGGTGCTCAGCAGGCTCCAACATGGCCGCTAAAGAAAGGCAACGGCGAAAGAATATGAAGAAACATGTTACATGCTGCATGGTCGACAATGCAGTCCTCATTGTTGTTGACTAATCACGCGTTTTGTTGGGCCATGAAACGAGCAAGAAATTTGGTTTGTTTTTCTCGGGCACAACATATGCCGAAGAAACGTGCATGGTACTTCCTGCTTTCCCTTCCCCCGGAGATCATGATGTGTCCGCTTGGCGCTCCACACAGCCAAAATTCAAGACATATGTGCACAAATCAATACACCCGCGTCGTGACAGTTTCGGGCCATCTGCCTCACAAGAATCATTTGATATGCTGCTTGCTCAACCCTTTTCCACCAAAAAAACGCCTGGGCTTTTTCTTGAATAAATGCCCGCTTTCCTTGCTACTTGCGGCATTTTGAAGCTGGAAACCGCATATTTAATGGTGCCAATCTGCGCGCCATTCTGGAGTTCAACTTTTCATATTCCATGGAAGCCGCAAAATTTTAAAGCTGACAGCATCAACGATAAATACCACCGGGGCCCCTTGGCGCCCAATACTCTTTTTCGCTGGCCCGACGTTCTTGTCGACATGCCCCAGCTTGCAGCGGGCCCTGCGACACAGACGCACATATCTGTTTATTATATTGTGGTTCGAAAAACAAAAGTGGCAACCAACATGTTCGCAACCAATTCAACGCTGGGCGCCCGCATTGCAATTCCACTTTTGCAAAGTGAAAGTCCATGGCATCGGCTTGTAATTCAAGCCGAGCACCCGCTAGATACAACAAACAACGCGCATATATGAATACAAAGCTTGTTTCTCCAATACACAACCAACAAAAAATGAAAATGAACCAGCATCTCGCGAAATTGGCATCGCACTGCCTGCTCATCGGCTGGTTACAAATCTCCCAGACCTGCATGCTGCAGCATCCCCGCCCACTGGGCAAATTTGAACGCAGGAAATTGCCGCAGTGCAAAAACATATTTTCTGATGGATGTCTAGCAAAACCAGAGGCTGGCAGCAACCCAAACACAATGCACCTTCACCTTCGTCCAAGCCTTCTTCCTGCGGGAGCCATGCTCGGTACAGAAAGGAAAAATGCCATTCATCAAGTGGAGGGCACTGAGCAGGAAACATGGTCTGGAAAGCAAACACGTCCCGCCGAATTTTGGCTGACTACAAACATGTGCTTACAGGGCAGCTGTGCGTTGAATCTACCAAATGTTCTTTCCGTATAGACAATTGTTCAAAAATGATATTTGCAAGGCAAGCATACTTATTACGCATACTTTAAATCAAATCATACAAAAACTAAAATGAGAAATTAGCAAGTATTCTCTTGCAACCCGGCTCTGAAAAGCATTCGCAATGAGGCGGACCATGGAAAACTAATACAACACTTTTTCCTCCCTCGCAGAAACTTCATCCCAAATCCTGTTCGCCCCCAGGCAAGTACAACCGCCACGCCAGGATGTTTTCGAACCTCTTCTGTGTCGTTGCCAAGGCTTCAAGCACGTGCGGCCGCCTGGCGGCCATGCGTCCTCTTCATCTAAAGTTTCTGCCCGAGGACATCGCAGCAAAGAACGCAGCAAGAGCCACGACCACATCCGGCCTGGCGGAGCGAGGCAAAATTTGAACACAATCCTTGAAAGTAACGAACTCCCAATATATGCTTTCCGGCAAATAACAGAGAAGTAAGGAAGAATGTGGCGGCAGGCAAAGGGGGGGCAAAGGGACAGAAAGAAGGAAGGAAGGGAGGGGGAAGGGACGCGGAAGGGATGGGGATATGGGGAGGGGAAGGGAGGGAAGGGAGGGAAGGGAGCGGAAGGGAGGGAAGGGAGGGAAGGGAAGGAGGGAAGGGAGAGGACAGGGAGAGAAGGAGGGACAGTGTGGAGGGTAAGGGAGGGAAGGGAGGCGGAAGGGATGCGGAAGGGAGGGAAGGGAAGGAAAAGGGAAGGAAAAGGGAAAGGGAAAAGGGAAGGGAGAAGGGAAGGAGAAGGGAAGGAGAAGGGAAGGAAAAGGGCAAGGAAAAGGGAATGGAAAAGGGAAGTGAAAAGGGAAGGAAAAAGGGACGGAAAAGGGGAAGGAAAAGGGAAAGGAAACAAGGGAAGGAAAAGGGGGAAGGAAACAAGAAGGAAAAGGGAAGGAAAAGGGAAGGAAAAGGGAAGGAAAAGGGAAGGAAAAGGGAAGGAAAAGGGAAGGAAAAGGGAAGGAAAAGGGAAGGAAAAGGGAAGGAAAAGGGAAGGAAAAGGGAAGGAAAAGGGAAGGAAAAGGGAAGGAAAAGGGAAGGAGGAAGGGAAGGAGGCAGGGAAGAAGGCAGGGAAGAAGGCAGGGAAGAAGGCAGGGAAGAAGGCAGGGCAAAGAAGGCAGGGCAGGGAAGACAGGGAAAGGGAAGGAAGGGAAAGGGAAGGAAGGGAAAGGGAAGGAAGAGAAAGGGAAGGAGGAGGAGAGGAAGGAAGAGGAAGGAAGAGGAAGGAAGAGGAAGGAAGAGGAAGGAAGAGGAAGGAAGAGGAAGGAAGAGGAAGGAAGAGGAAGGAAGAGGAAGGAAGAGGAAGGAAGAGGAAGGAAGAGGAAGGAAGAGGAAGGAAGAGGAAGGAAGAGGAAGGAAGAGGAAGGAAGAGGAAGGAGAAGGAAGGAGACGGAAGGAGACGGAAGGAGAAGGAAAGATGAGAAGGAGGTTTGTCTGAGGGCCGGCTTCCGTGAAAAGTTTATGGCGTTATTCTTTAAGCCGGGCGTTGATGGACATGGTGAAAGCCTATTGCCCCTAGCCCCATTGCAAAAGAAACGTTCTCCCTTAAAAAACGGTCACTGGCAGCTCTATACCCTACATTAGACAGCGCAGCACGCGCGCGGTATAAATCAAAATAAAAGATTTGAATGTCGTTGCCCGCACCGCGTCCCATCGATCAGTGACGTTGACCAAGGCGCTGCAAGCCAAGCGCGCCGAATACAAAGCGGACCAAGAACCAACGACGCACCAGCGGATTTGCGATGTGGACGCTTGCAGCCGCGCGGCTGCGTTGGAGAGGTGAAGATGTAGATCTGTCCTGCCGTGCTCGCCCCTGTCTGCCGTCGACGCCTGCCTGCAGAGCAGCGATGTCGCAACAAGGGACGGGTCCTCTCTCGTCCCTTGTTGCGCCATGGCACCGCCGAGGTAGGCACCGGCGGCAAACAGGAACGAGCGCGGCCACGTTGACGAGGATAAGTTCATGGCCGCATATAGAGGATGCGGCGAAGGCGCTATGAAGTAAAGATGAGCCTGAAGTGGGAGTGGTGCGCCATGCGTGGCCCATTGCCGCAGAACCCAATGAGAACGGTGATGATCGATGGCCATGGCCCTCATTGGCTGCAAAGTGCATTGGAATCGCCTAGCGAGAACGGATTTACAAGACGCGGCGCGGGCAAATGACATTAAATTATATCATAGTTTTTGGTATGGCGTCGACAGTCGACAAGAAAGTGAACAATAGAACCAATAGAATATAAACATAATTAAAAAGAATTAAGCAGATACATATATAAAAGCATCTCAGGAATTTCAAACGAAAGCCTTCATCAATCCCAGCCTCGTTGTAGGAGAGGAAGTGCACCCGTAGTCGGATCCATGTTTTTTTGATCATTTTTTTTCTTCTTTATCATCACAATCGCAGCCACATAGTTGAAGCGCTGCGGCCGGCAAATCTCAATGCGCCGCACATCTCACCACCACGTCAGTCCTCCTCAGGGAGAGGGTTAAGTCAAACAATCAACCGGCTGTCCTCATGTAAAGTTTTGGAAGCCTAGAATGTGTCCGAACCAAGAATGCCTGATTCAAACAGTAAACGTAGTTCCTCGAACAATCCTGAGGTTCCGCCACCAACAGAAATCCTTGAGGATCATGCTCTAGAGATGGGGTTTTCAATCAACAACAGGAACATACAGGAACTACAAGTATCCACCAGCACGGAGAGCTTTGAAGGTTAAAGTCCTGCACTCTGAGGGAAAGCATCGCCACAACATTGGTGAACCATCTCACCTGAAGAGTCCAGCTGGTCATAAAAAGCTCAAGTGCAAAAAAAAAAGCCGAGGAAACACAAGGTGCACTGATCCTTGAAGCTCTTTAATGAGTAGCACATCGTATACAGTTTATGAAACAGTTAATGTTTTCATTATTATATATTAATTATTCATGTATGATGTATCTACATATATAATTACACGTATATGTGGAGTGGTCTGACAATAGCGTACCCGGTACCCCCAACCGTCTGGTTTATCACCATGTTCCGTATATGTTCCGTATTCAAATGGCAAGTTTGTTCGTTGCTTGCCAATTTTGCTGGATTCCTATCCCTTGGGGCATGAATTTGCTGCTCGAATCCGCATGGTTCTAATATCTGCTTTGTTGCTTGTATCATCTTGTATCACTGTATGACCATTTCAAGTTGGAGAAACACCATTTTATTGGTAGATCTGTACCATCTTGTAGTCAAATATTGCAATAGAACATCTCCATGTGTAGATGATTCACCTACTGTATTGGTCCTATTGAGCATGGGGAACCTCAAGCGCAACCCAATGCTCATTGCTTGACATCTCCGCGTTGCTTTCATTTTCTGAAATTTCCACAGCATGGCGGCTCCAGAAAGCATCAAGACCCTGACATCCTAGTGGAGTATGGTCATCCCACTGCTAGGGATTTGCCCTAAAAATTGGCTATGAAGATACCTCTATTCATTGGATTATGACAACCCCTTGGATCTAAAAGCCCAGGTATGACCGTGGCGCAACAATCAGACAGATGTCTAAAATAATCATAGTAAGTATGATAGTATGCGGATGTATATAAGTGATAATGATGACAATGATTTAAACCAATACATGGGAAACTATTGGGCTTTTATCAACAACATCAGGGTTGCTCCCAAATCCCGAGATATGTGTTGGGAGGGAAACTGACCAAAGAGATAAAGTCACCAATTTCCACCACAAAAGCGGTCAAGAACTTACCCACAATAGGTGCAAACCAATCATTTATATACTTCACCAATCATTGATCTACTTCCTGATTCTCAGGGATATACAGGTGTGTCTCAAATGGGGTACCCCCAATTTCGCTGGTTCATCGATGCTTATACCCTCTTTTCAAACAAACCCATATCCCATAAAATCTGCAAAATTCCCGTTGGTTCATACTTAGATCCCATCAACATACCTCTAAATCTCCATCAAATCCCACCAAAATCATCAAAATCCAAGTAAATCCCACTAAAAACCATGAAATCCCACTAAAATCACTAACATTAAAATCCCATCAAATCCCACCAAACTCCCATGATTTCATGGCATGAAATCCAGCTTTCCCAGGCTTGAACCCTACTAACCACGGCCTCTTCCTGCCGTCGCTGCTCGTTGTACCGCCGCATATTCACAGATCGCGCCCAGAGCTCAGGTAATGTGAAGGACTTGACCAGCTGGAGCAGGTGGCCGATACCTTGGGGACCAGCCCAGCCCTTTTTGGGGAGGGATGGGGAACAGAAATATAGCAACAATAATGGTTTGATGTGTATATATATATATATATTATAATATTATATATATATATTATATATATATATATTATATATATATATATACATACCACAATCAAACATGAGGGTTTGACAATGGTTAACATGTTTAACATGATTCAAGCATCAAGAAATGGTTTCACAAGGTTTAACCATCAAAAAGTAGTTTTGTCATGAGTTAAGCATCAAACATGATGGTCTAATGTGGTTTCATCATCAGACATGGAGGGGTTAAAATGGTTTAAACATCATAAAGCTGTCGATGTACAGTGCAATACAGCCAATATATGCAAATCTAATACTAAATACGCCCCAAATGGCCGCACAAGATGCGTTTCAAGGGGGTCTATATAATATATTGGGGGGAAGGGATTGTGTATTGTCCATCGAAACTAGGGAAACTAATCCCAGGTCCTAAGACTTTCTAAGTGGTAAACGCAACAATAACCAATCGCCAGTTACAGGTGTGTGGTATTGCCTTAGCCATTGGTAAATAAATCATGCGTTGCCTAGAACTTTGACAGAAACATGGATTGGAATATGGGGAAAAACAAAATTGGCAAGTAACATCTATTTATATATCTCACACAAATTGGTTTAGGACGATTTAGACAAGACTCGTTGATTATAGCATGTGGTAAAATTCAATCACAATTATGTTGAAGCCAATTTGGCAAATAACTCTCTAATATATATATATATACTTTATAATATAACCTGCACTACTGTATGGCATTAATATATATATATATTACATTTGATGTCTGTTTGCAAAAGCTTCAGCCACAGCCAAATCCACTTTTGGAGGGCGCACCCTGTGGCGTTTTGTCGCGTTTTCGAGTTTTTGGATGCGGCCAATCAGATTGGCTTGCAACTGCCATAGCCCATAGCCAGTTTTGCTTCCTTTTGACTCTCAAAGTCACTGGTACAAGGTGGCCTGCTCCAGTTCTAAGTTGGTTTATGCCCCCCATCAACTATAGAAATCCATATGAAATATCTACCATAAATACTGGAGCTATAAACCAACTTGGCTAACTGGGTACCACCTTGTACCATCAAGGACCTGAGATCAGGAGTGGATGAATCATTCGTCGTTCCAGGTGCAACCATGTGTTGTTCATATTTTTTGGTGCCTTCCAGATTCATCGCAAAGTCCAGGAGTACCTGAATCTTCAACAATGGATATGCAGCATAATTATGCACATTCAAAGTTTCAAAGCCAATGAGTGAAAGCTCTCTTCCATACCTGCACATGCCAGTTGCAGTCAGCACTTGTCAGCAGAATGTCATGTCTTCAGAGTTGAGCTCTGCATGCAACGGTCCGAAAACGGTCCTTTTTCCATCACAAACCACGAGTCATGCTGAGCTACACCCAGCATCCGATGGACTTTGTTTTGCATTCTGTGCCCGGAATGAGCTATTGAATAAAGCCAAGCTTTGAAAGGCGACCGGAGCAAACCCTGGTCATAGCTGAACATCACCAGCCAAGTGTTCGTTTCTTTCTTTCATGTTCTTTCCACAAAATCTCCACAGTCGAGGTACTCTCAAATTGAAGGAAGTAGGGGTAGCGATAGAAGCTGGACCATTCCATGAAATAGGCATGTCGCCGCCAACCACAGAGAGGAAGCACCCATGGAGCAGCCACTCGCCTCAAGTTCTCAAATGGAAATCGCACCCTGCACCCAAATGGAAATGGGTCACGGTTTAATGCCCAGAGGACCGCAAATTCTGTTCATGATTGGTATTTACATGTATTTACCATCCAATTTCAGGGATATATATTATTTTGACCCATTTGAAGAGATCCAAAGACACAACAAAGAAAAACACGGCATAAGCATATAAGACACAAATAAGTGGTGGTCAAGGGTCAGAAACCCAACTAAGCTTCAAAAACCAAAAGCAATAGAACAATATACCGTCTGGTTATTTAACATAGCCATGGTATAGATGGCCCATAGAAATAGATGGTTTACCTATTAAACATGGTGGATCTTTCCGTGGCTATGTTAAATAATAACCAGATGGTAAAACGAATAAACAACGATGCCACTCTCCGAGTCACAAAGGTGGAGACGTGTCATAGCAACCATCATAGCCTCACAGAATCACCGAAGGCCAAGTAGCATTCCTGTTTTCCCTGAGGTTCGGGGTTCCAAAAAACAAGTGAATGGGGACCATCATACCAGGTATGTGATCAAAAGAGCCAAAAGAATGGCACGGATAGCACCACTGCCACAAGGGGGCAATTTTTTCGACCATCGACCTGACCTGCTCGTGGCAAAATGAGGACATGCAAACACTGCCAACCGATGGATCTGAGGTCAGATACGTCAAAACATGTCCACGGCCGAAGCCAAATCTTCAGTCAAAGCTGCTTCCACTGTAGGGTTGCCGACTGTCAAGTATGAGCTCCTCAACGCTATGGTGCTCGAGATATTGTGCCAGCAAAATGAAATGGAAGTACATGAGGTATCACAGTATATCATGGGGTTAGCGCTAAAATAGGCCCAAGATTTGGCCGCTTATCACAATTGGCCTACTATTTGACTGCCACAACTGCGGCTATACCCCATTTTCAGACACACCCACATCTCCTATGATGCTTTTCTCCCATGTCTGTGTCTCGCACTGTTTCATCTTCCGAAAACTCCCTTGGATTTGGATGAGAATGATGACAACGCTGACAAAAACATCAATCAAATCTATCTATCATGTCAAATCGAACACATGTTGGAAATTCACTCTCAAAGCATATCCATGTCTAAATCCTGGACACTCGGCAAAACGCCTAAAATCCATCATGTGGGCATCATCTTCTCAAGTACTCCATTGTCCAATCCATCATCAGCCTATTCACCGAGCCCCCCGAGTCGTGGTTCTTCACGTCCTCCACGCGATACATCAAACTCTTCGCAGGGAGCAAGGTGGGCATCGCCATGCTACGCAACTCGTGCAGGGTCAACTTGGCATGGCCGATGCCTGCTGGGAACCACTGGGGAACTTGGGAAAAGAACGGGAAACTCATTGGAAAAGGGATCATTAATGCTGGGTTTGAAAAATATGTTGATCTACTGGGGAGGTCATTGCGAACTTGCTTCATGTCATGATCAATGATGTCCAGTCTCGTAGTACATAGCCAAGAATGTGAAGGATAAATCTCAAAGGAGCGTGCCACGGTGCCACGGCCTGAAATCTTGTGGAAATCATGGTCCCAAATTGCACCAGAATCACACCCAGCGTAGTTGGCATGCATCGTTTTAATCCAAATGCCTTTGTCCATAAATTGGGGATAGGGATACTATGGGATACTCCACAACTGCAATCTTCTAATATTGGGAAACTGGGATATTTCACAGTGGCAACATAGGGAACATGATTGTCTGAGATCAGCGACCTATGGCGATATGGTTACCTATGAAATATAATAACCATTGTTTTTCATCTATGGTTTTCATCTATAATAACCATGGTTTTTCATATATTACCCAAAAATCTATGTTTTTTCAAACAAAGCCAGTTCCGCAGACCTGGAAAGAAGATCGCAGCCACATGCTCCGCAATTTCCGTGTAGGGAATCCGCAAAGCTTCATCTTTCAGGAAGCGCCAGCGCATGTTGGGATCCTTACAGCACGCAACAACTGGGCACTTACCCAAAAGATATGGCAATTTTATTGAGAAAATGTGGTTTTTATATATTTTTTTGGGAAACACGTGGTTTTAATATGATTTGTTTGACATGGAACACGTGGTTTAACATGGTTTTAATGTGTTCTAATCATGGATTTGTGTGGTTACTCCCCCCATTTCCAAACACATCCGTTGAAATTGATGGGGCTATTGTAAGCACAGGCATTTGTCCACCAGGTCCGGCCGGAAACAAAAAGGTGCCGATCTATCCGATCTTGTATACAGCAAGTAAGTTATAATATAAAAGTAGTTATCATTTACCTATGTTTCACTCCCTCCCTCTGTCAATATGTACCTATTATATACATATATATATATATATATATTAACTAACCCATCTATCAGGCAATTAATGAGAAGGACATCTGTGATGACAATCTAATCTGTTCAGACTGGTGCGCTGCAGCTTCAAACAAGCCGAGACTCATGCTCCTCTGCAACCAGTTCCTGTAGTTTCTTGTACCTGCAGCTAGGGATGAGGGAAGCTAGGGAAACCAAGTAGAACCACCAAAATTACCAACATCTAGCAAAACTGAGATTTTACCGCCACGACATTCAGCATCCAACCACTTGCCACTTGCTACTGTGTAAAAATGGATCTGTTATGATTTGTCTGTTGATTGGCTGAGTCTGACCTTTCTTCCCATCCATGTGGGTCAACTTATATATCTGGTACCATCCATGAAAAGCATACCACATCATACCACCATTTGGCGCAGCCGCTGTGTACTTCTACATTACGATAAGATACCCACAATCTTCGCCACCCAGTGCCCAGGTGCCACAAATGCCCTCGCAGGGAGTTGGTCCAACGCTTGGTAGTGCCTTCACGCAGAAAAATCAGCTCCTGGCAGACTCCAAACACTCAATGGCCGTTTCAGGACCCGATTTATTGGACCTAGCAAAAAACAAGGCCGTGTTGCAAGGCCCATATTCCAAACAACAAAACATGGCCTGAAGGTCATATGGCTTGAATTATGGGGATTGTCTGAAGAGAGGGTGCCCCCAAATTCGATATGTTTGATCCATCAATTTCATGAACAATTGCCATTTTCGGGTGGTGTACCCCACAATCCAGACACCTGTATGTTGATGCAGGAAGGGTTAAGTCATTGGGGGTACGTTACCTAAGCCAAAAATTTGGTTAGTAATATATATATATATATATGCAAGTTCCACTTGGCTCATTCATCGTAGCCATGACTCATTCGCAGTCCTTTTGGAGGCTGAAGAAACAGGAACGCCGCTCAGTAGTGCTTTGCCCTACCTAAGGCATAAGTTCCAGGTGCAGTCCATAAGTCTTGGGCGTCAACAGGGTGTTTTCCGCCTGCACGGTAGCGGAGCCCTCACAAGGGGGGCGTAAAGCTTGTTTAGATCCAGGGATAGCAGTAGCCCCAATTGCTAGTGCCATTAGGGGAAAGCATGGCGGAGAAATCGATGAAGTACATCGAACGGAGCAAAGATGGGGTGCCGCAATGGGATGGTGATGCAACTACCTTCCAGGAGTACTCAGAGCTTGCCAGTCATTGGCAGGAATCCATCCCCTACCACAAGCGGTACCTTTGCGGACCACGTCTGCAAGCAGAGTTATCGGGCACAGCCAGAAGGTTTGTCCAGGCCAAACAACCAGGATGGATCTCCCATCCAGATGGGGTAGATACGCTTCTCCAGCACCTGAGGCAGAACTTGGGGCAGCCCCAGCTCTCAGAGATGGCGGAGTACCTATAGCAAAGTACTTCAAGCAGTCGAAGAGACGTCGACACGAGTCCATGAACGACTACATCACGAGGAAGGCAGAGCTGTACTCAAGGGCATGTCAAACCTTGGGAAGGCTGCAGAAGCGATATGAACCACGAAGCTCAGAAGCACAAGGTTCAACTACCTCGATACAACCAGCACCACAGCCATCGACTCCGGCGCTGACCAGCAACCAGGAGCAGCAGGAACCAGATGGCACCGAATCCGAGCACTCGGAGTTTCATGAAGCCGAGAACGAGCCAAACCCAGGCAATGATGGCTGGGAAGATTGGTGGCAGCAAGATCATCGCCAACACTGGAGACAATCTCAGGATTGGTGGGGATGGAATGACCCTTGGAGGCAGTGGACGAACACTGCATCGGTGGGAGCATCCAGCCAGTGGGACCGAGATGAAGCTGCTCTTCTACCAGATTTTGTGCAAGGCTGGCTCCTTCTACAGGACTCTGGACTTGAGACCTCGGAACGGAACAACATCCTCTCAGCCCTGATAGGGAATTTTTCTCTCAGCAGGGTGGCGCAGGAGTTGCGCAACCAGTGGCAAGATGATGACATCAAGAAACGAGATGGAGGTGGACGTTCCGCTGCGTGGTGTGCAGACTATGAGGACGGCGCCTTCATGGGCGACATGGAGGGACAGTATGAAAGTCCGGACTGGGCATACCTGACCATGGCTGGTCTCTCTGAGGATGGGTTTGCCATCCTGGAGGAGACAGATGCATCAGCACATGAGGCCATGGCAGCCATCGAACGAGGCCGCCGAACACTCAGAGAAGCCCGAGAGAAGCAACATCAGGTGAAGATGAATCGACAGTTTTACTCATCACGGCCTTGGCCACGACGCCAACCACCAGCTCGACCTGATGCACCAGGGACAAGATCTATTACATGTTTGAGGTGTGGAGGACCACATCGTGCTGACGAGTGCCCCAAGAAGGACTCCAAGGCCATGGTGACTCACACCGAAGAGGCTCCTTTTGTGTGTTTTGCAGAAGTCCAGGCAGCACAGGCAGCATGCGTCTCAGAAGAACAAGACCGAGCAATGGCAGTGACAACTCAAGAAGCCATGGAGCAAGGCAAAGCCGTCATAGACGGAGGAGCAACTCGAACCTTGGCCTCTGTTGCTGCGTTGGAAAAGATCATGGAGATCAACTCGAACACCAAGGGTGAGACGGGCCTACATCGGCTTGATCCTGAACTGAGACCGACATTTGGGTTCGGGAACTCATCCAGTGACCAATGTTTGTCAACTGCATGGATGAAGATCTCTGCTGGGGGTCGCAATGGACAACTGAAGATTCATGCTCTTGACAAGGGTTCTGGTCCTGTGCTGTTTTCTGTGGAAACCTTGCGATCACTAGGAGCAGTTATAGATTTTTCAGAGGATCTCATTGTCTTTAGACAGCTGGATCCCACACGTGTAATCAAGATGGAGCGTTCCTGTACAGGCCACCAACTTCTTCCCATGACTAAGGACTGGTTTCAGAACGCAAGCCAAGCCAGCTCACGGGTCCCTAGCTTGAAGCAGTACATCTAGGGACAACTCCTCTCTGAACCATCGTCTGCGGGTGAAAGAGAGGGCAAGGAATCAAGTGCAGACAATCAGAAACAAACTGAACCATGTCAAAATACTGTTGTTGGAAAAGTTTTGGATGTTTTTTTTGAATGTGACACGATCAAGGACCAAAGAGTTGATTCCCACACACAGGTGCCACATGAACAGACACACCATCACCATACACCAGTTTCCACACTCACAGCGTCAGCAGTCACATCAGCAACCACTGCAGCGCTTGGAGATCGAGATCAAAGTGAACCCTCGTCCACATCATTCTTGACGTGCGAGTCTACCAGCCATGCCGTCGATCACCAAGACCGAGGCTCTGATCGAGCTGGCACGACTGGGGGAACTTCCTCCCAAGGATTGGTCGGCCATGGAAGTGATCCAGCGCATGGAGGAAGTCCGCATCTCCAAGGGGCTGCACCCCAATCCAAAGCACAGGGAGGTCACCCCCTTGCGCAAGATGGTGATCAAGCTCAACGACGCAGCTCGCAAGAAGGACCACCTGCGGGAGTATGCCGCAAGCCTGGGAGTTCCTCTGACGGGCAACGACACCATCCCTTCTCTGCAGAAGAAGACCCTGATGGCGATCTACGATCATGCAGCAGTCAGCTCCGAGGATCCAGTGGGCTTCGGCAAGTACGCATCATTGACGTACCAGGAGCTCTACCAGAAGGATGCACAGTACCTGCAGTGGGTGCTCAACACGGCCAAGGAGGGCAACTGCGATGCCCGATTGAGTCGTCTGGCCCGTTGGTGTCAGAACATCAATCAGAACCAGAAGGTCCAGGACGAGCAGACCATGAACGAAGATCCGGCCATTCCGTTGTCGGTGCTGATCAACAAGGGATACCTCAAGCCGTCTCAAGTTCCCAAGCTGGAAGAGACATCAGTGATCTCTGGCGCATCCGGGAGTGCCACATCTTCCCAGATGGCAGCCACGAATGCCATGATCCAGCAATTGGCAGCGACAGTCCTCGACCTGAAGGAGGAGGTCCACGATATGAAGGAGCACCGTGGTGCCCGCAAGGAACCGATGATCAAGACCGACTCCAGCGGGAGCTTCAGCATGTTGAGCGAGGCGTAGGTGAACAAGGTCTACTGAGCTGTTCTGAGCCTAGTAACATAGTTCTGTCCGAGACCTCAGAGATAGGCCAGGAACCTAGTTCATGCTGCAAGCTTAGTGCCAGTCAGGCTAGGGACTTAGAACAACGTGTTGCCAGGATCATGCCAGAGGCCTATATGAACTTGAGGTCAACAGAGCAAACGGTTCTTGTTGAGGTAGCGTGTAGTCAAGACAGCGTTTTGAGCAACACCATGCGCCAGCTGACCGGTAGAGACAGTTTTAGCAAAAGGTTGTCCATTTGGAATCAGTATGATCTGACAGTTGGCGCTGGAGTGAAATCAATTCTAGATGAGATTGACCAGTCGCGACCTCAGCATGTTTGGTGGTCTCCAGACTGTGGACCTTACAGTCCCATGCAGAACATAAATCAACGTTCCCCAGAGCAGATCCAGGCTCTACAGGAAAAACGACGGTATGCCTTGAAACAGTATGTGGGATGCGCCATCATTTTTCATTACTGTGCTCAAAGGGGGATCGATGTGACATGGGAACTTTCACAACACTGCCATGCATGGAGACTTCCTATCCTCCAATGACTCATCAGCAAGTACCAGTTGGGTCATGCTGTGATTCGAGGTTGTCAGGTAGGCCTAAAGGATCCACAGGGTGCACTTGTGTCCAAGGGTTGGAAAATCATCTCAACAAACCGACTGTTGCTGTCACGTATGGACTTGCCATGTCGATGTAGCCCCAACACGAAACATGTGGGTTGTGAAGGTAACCTGACAAAGAAATCAGCCTTGTACACTCCTGCGTTTGGTAAGCGTGTGTGTGAAGCCATTCTCCAGGGTATTTCCGAAGGGGAACTCAGGGACAAGCTGTCCGGCCATGAACCACCAAAAGGGTCTTTTGGGGAAGGTTTACATTGTGTTTGTCATGAAGGCCATGTTCATGAGGCTCAGGTGACATGTGGTTACTGTTCCGAGGGTTGCATGAAGGATCACGATGTTCATGATATCATGGGTACTCATGAAGTGGATTCCAAAGAGAGAGAGAGAGTTCGGAAGAAATTGTACTTACTTCATGCTGCCACTGGTCATGGTCCCCTGAAGTATTTGATTCGCACCATTCAACAAGGGAACTTCCCCGAACATGTGTTGGAGGAAGCTCGAAAATTCAAATGTGATGTTTGTCAAGAGAACAGTTCCCCCAATCCCAGAAATTTGGCCACCTTGGAACCACAACCACCGAAGTTTGCCACCGTGTCGGCCGATGTTGGACATTGGTATCATCCTAAGAGTAAGGAAAAATGGCAGTTTTTGATTTTTGTTGATGAGGGTTCCAAGTTTAGAGTGGCACGCATGATCAACCAGGGTCAGCGCAAACACATTTCCGCAGGTCAATTTTTGTCTCAACTCAGAGAAGCGTGGATATCCTATTTTGGGACACCACACACCCTCCGGTTAGATCCAGACGGTGCCTTCCGTAGCCATGAGATTTCTGAGTTCTGTGACCGACAGGGGATATTTTTGGATATAATCCCCGGAGAAGCACACTGGAAACTGAATTCATGTGAACGAAGCATAGAGTCAATCAAGTATTTGCTGGAGAAAATCGTGACTGACCATCCCGATGTTTCTGCTCCGGATGCCCTGTCAGACAGCATCCGCATCCTCAACTCCAAGGATAACATCAGGGGCCACTCTCCACTGCAACATGTCATGGGCAGAACACCGGACGTGGCCGGTAGGTTTTTTTCTACCGTAGACCCATCCTGCCCTGAACTGACATGCTTGGAGCCGAGGGCCATGCAACAAGAAAACTGGGAGAGGATGGCAACCGCAGAGAAAGCCTTGATAGACTGGCAGTGTAAGCAGCGCATTTCAAGAGCAACCAACTCACGACACCGACAGGTCTTGGATTTTTCAGCGGGAGATTTGGTGTATATTTGGAGGAAACAATTGACAGGCCAAGATGCAGGTCAGAACAAACAAGGGTCAGGCCGATTTGTTGGGCCAGCCCGCATCCTGGCAACTGAGATGAAAAGAGACGATCAGGGTGAACTCCAGCGGGGAAGCTCAATCTGGCTGGTCCGAGGCAGGCGTCTCATCAAATGTTGTGCTGAACAACTCAGACATGCCACGGACAAGGAGCACATCATTCATGACCTGCACCAGCCAGATCAGCAGCCTTGGACCTTTCCGAAAGTTGCTGAAGAACTGGGTGGTACAGAATTTGATGATTACACAGAAGCTCTCACAGAGATGGAGTGGGAACGTGCCAAAGATCCAGATTCTGAATGGCAGCCAATCCACCGGTTTCGTATGAAGAGAACGCCAACAGTGGCGGACATGAGACCAGCTCAAGTGCCAAGGACCTCTCCAGGTCCCCACGACATCAGCGATCAAGACGAGAACAATGCTGCTGCGATGCCACGCAGGGCGGAAAGAAGCAGATCACCCCCCAGTGAATCACGGCCTGGGCCTTCTTCGGGCTTTCATGCAGCTCCACATTGGAGTGATCAGGTACAAGACTCTTTCTTTGTGGAGGAAGTGAACCAGAGAAAAACCATCTGGAAGAAAGAGGGAGCCGCTGTAGAGGTAGCAATAGAATTTCCTGGAAGCAGAAGCAGTGCTGAGAGAGCACTCCAAGACTTACCAGCCTTCTTTACAGCCGCCATGAAGAGAAAATCAGTTGAGGTATGCGAACGAAAACTGACGTCAGAGCAACTGAAAGAATTCCGCAGTGCGAAAGCAGTGGAGGTATCAAATTTCTTGGCTGCAAAGGCATTTGAAGCACTACCACCAGAATACAGAGCTGACAAGACTCAGGCAGTCCGAATGCGGTGGATCCTCACATGGAAAATACGTGAGGATGGAACACAGAAGGCAAAGGCAAGAGCAGTGCTTTTGGGATATCAGGATCCTCTCTACGAGCACCGTGCAACAGCCAGCCCAACAACAACGAGACAAACCAGGCAAATACAATTGCAAATCGCTGCTGGCAAGAATTGGCAGACACGCAAAGGCGATGTGAGTGGCGCATTCCTACAAGGCCGAGAATACCCAGGAGAGCTGCTATGCATTCCTTGTGAGGAGATTTGCTTGGCAATGGGTTTACCTCCCAACTCTGTCACGAGAGTGAAGCGAGCGTGTTACGGCCTGGTGGACGCTCCCTTGGAGTGGTACCGCTCCATCTGCGACTTCTTTGGCCGCATTGGCCTCAGAAGATGCTGGGCCGATCCATGTAGTTGGATACTGGTGAAGGAAAATCAGCTCCATGGAATCATTTCAGGCCACGTTGATGACTTCTTATTTTCAGGATCTGATGAAGATCCAGTGTGGACCAAGACCATCGAACTGATCAAGCAGCAATATCGCTGGGGAGACTGGGAACAAGATCGTTTTACTCAATGTGGAGTACAAGTCGAAAGAGACCAGAAAGGAGGATATGCACTGTCCCAGGAAAGATATGTTGAAGGCATCAAGCACATCAACATCCGAGCCCATAGGCGCAAAGAACGCCATGCGGAAACGGATGATTTTGAAAAGTCACAGCTCCGAGCTCTGCTAGGAGCCATCAGCTGGCACGCCCAACAAGTGGCGCCCCATTTTTCGGCAGAGGTGGGACTCATGCTTTCGGAAGTAAATAAAAGCTGTGTGGACACTCTTTTTCGAGCAAACCACCTCTTAGACCAGGTCAAAGGCATGAAGGATCATAAATTGTTGATTCATCCTATTCCCGTAGATGAAATAGGCCTTTTTGCCTGGGTTGATGCAGCGTCCCAGAACCGCATTGATGGAGGAAGTACTCAGGGAATCTGCATTGGTGCAGCTTCCAAACGGTTGTTGCAAGGGCAGTGCACTGAGGTGAGTCTGTTAGCCTGGCATTCGTCAAAAATCAGTAGAGTTTGTTCTAGTCCTGGTGCTAGTGAAGCGGTTGCTGCTGTTAATGGTGAAGACCTTTTGTTTTTCGCTCGGTTTCAATTGTCGGAGTTGTTAGGATACCCTGTTAATATTCGAAATGTTCATGAGACTGTGAATCACATCAGTGGCTGCGTCATAACTGATAGCCGTAATGTGTATGACAAGCTTTCTGGAGATGTCGTCGTGGCCAAAGGCGCTGAACGACGAACAGACATAGATCTCATGCGGTTGAAGGAATCACAAGTGATCAATGAAGTTATCCTAAGGTGGGTCAATTCAGATGCCCAGTTGGGAAATGGCTTGACTAAGGCAAAAGAACTGAGGCAATTCCACATGTTCTACCGCATGCGACAATGTTGGCGAATCGTCGAGGACGACACAATGTCTTCGGCACGAAAGCGCAAGCAGAAGGGACAACAGCCCCTTGAACAAAACATACACCCTCCGTGCACACAAACACACGATGACCATGGAATCAATGATTTGGGAATTGATAGTGTGGTCCCCACCGCTGTTGATGCTCAATGAGTGTTGTTTTTCCGGTGTTGTTTGGTGGTGTTGTGTTTTTCAGTCATTTTGACATGTGTTTGGAGGGAAGAAGGTGGCATGCAAGTTCCACTTGGCTCATTCATCGTAGCCATGACTCATTCGCAGTCCTTTTGGAGGCTGAAGAAACAGGAACGCCGCTCAGTAGTGCTTTGCCCTACCTAAGGCATAAGTTCCAGGTGCAGTCCATAAGTCTTGGGCGTCAACAGGGTGTTTTCCGCCTGCATATATATATATATATATCATAATAATTCATATATATATATGTATGTATATTCTTATAAGATGTTATGTATATTATATTATATTAAATTATATTATATTATATTATATTATATTTATATTATATATATGTTGTATTATATATGAAATAATATATATGTATATATACATATGTGATATTATATTTAGATATAATCAAAACATAATATATAACATAGATATAATATAATGTAATATAGTATAATATAATATATAATAAAATGATATAATATGATAAAATATTATATAGTATAATATATAAGATAATATTTATAATATAATATAATATAATATATAATAAATAATATATAATATAATATATAATATGATATAAAATATAAGATATTATAATACAATATATAATACAATAGATAATAAACTGTAATACATATATATATATATATATATTAGTGTATAATATATATATAATATAGTGTATAGAATATATACATATATATAATCTAAAATGTAATATTTGATGAAATATGTATATATATAATATATTTTATGTAAAAGAATATGTGACATATATATATATATAATATGTATATATATAATATTTGAATAATATGTATACTATACAAAAATAAATAATATACAATATATATATATATAATTATATATATATATATTAATATTATTATTATTACGTATATACACATAGCTACATATAATATTATATAATATTATATATCCATATTATAGCAACCGCAAAAAGGTTGAAACGTGTTTCCAGTTTCCAGGATGTTATCGGTGACGTTTCCCGAAAAAATATCCGGGTCTCTGAACGGTTTCCATCACACCCCGATCTCTGGCCATCTACAGCTGGCAGAATACTGATACCCTCTGGTTATGACTAACATAGCCATGGTATAGATGGCCCATTTATAGATGGTTTACCTGGGTTTACCTATTACAAATGATGATTTTCCATGGCTATGTTAAATAACCAGATGGTAAACCGTTGGATGGAATGGGCCTATGCGGTTTGACACAGCTCATGTTTGGGAAATTTTGGGAACCACTTTAGATCTTTCGTTTGGCAAATTTGGACCGGATGACCTCCTCTCGGGAATAGCGGAGAACCACAATTACTTTACAAAACAGAAATCATGAAGTGTGCGCTTGCACAAGTTCCCCATGCTCCATGGTGCTGGAATATTTACCAACATTTGGGCCATTGTTGAGGTAAATGTTGGTAAATATTCCAGCACCATGGAGCATATGGGCCTGATTCCCCAAATCTGAGCCAACCCCCCCAATGACCACCTTGGCCCGGCGTTGTGAGTATCGGGCCTGGGTCGCAAATAGATGGTGAGCAAAGGATGTAGGACGTCTCAAAGGTTTCACCCCCAAATGGTTCACTTGGACTCCAGGTTTTCAGTTGCAAATGAATGCTAATTCTCCTGCATACGCAGCAAAACGGAGCAATCCAGAATCAGAATCACCTGCACACCTCGCTAGATTTGAGAAGGACAAGAATCCAGCCGTGAATGTCACCTGTCACAACGCGTCCCAGTCCCCTGTGCCAAAGTATTAAAAAAAAACAAGGCATCCCTTGCCCAGCCAGTGCATCCTGCCGCCTGGCCTGTATGTAAGGCATCTGGAAAAATGACAACTGTCCAGCCGAGGAGAAGTTCCCAGACATGGAAAAGTCGTAGGTCATGGAATAGTGGACCCGTTGCAAGTCGTCCTGACGTGCAGAAGACGTGTGAAACTGGAACCAGAACTGGCTGGTCAATGGTATTCACCAGCCATGCGAAGGAAAGAAAACCCACTATCCTAGGGGTAGGGGTACCAACGGGTAATAATGATGATTATGAAAACCACAAAGTATATCCGAGTATCGGTTTTGTATGGGACCCACAGTTATATATATACAGTTTTCTCATCAATACTTCCGGTATAATATAGTACAATATTAGCATCAATATGCTGTTGATATATATGTTGACGATGTTGTGATATTCTTTTGTTCCACCACCATTCCCATAGGATCCATGAATTTATAATTATATGGTAACATTTACCATCAATATACCCCACATGTTAGCATAATACCATACATGGATCCTATGGGATTCTAAAACCATCATACCAACATCGATCAGAAGTCATGGTTGATCCCCATCTCCGGAGCTCCCGACCGCAGATCCGGTGAACCAGACCATTCGACCAACCAAACGGCTCCTGTATCAACACAGCAGAGGAATCCGATCTCCCAAATGTCTTCGCAACTTCATTGTGCACCCAACGAACACGCTCAGGAAAGGGCAGTGGCAAATCCAAGTCCTGCGGGAAAGGATTGCAAGGGCACGGCATGTATCAAACATGGATCACGTTAAGCAAAACTGGTAAACATAGAAACATCATGAGACATCCAAAGCGTTCTTTCGAACGTTGAAATCTAAGAAAGGGAAACCTCTTAACTCATGCTGATTCTGCGGAAGATCATCCAAGTGGGTAAAATGTGTTGTTCACCAGTTGGCTTAGCTGCCTTATTTAAGCAGTGGGCTACCCGAACAACATCGAATAACCATTACATATTATAGCATATCATAACTGGTTGGTGGTTTCAACCCCTCTGAAAAATATGCTCGTCAGTTGGGATTATTATTCCCAATATATGGAAAGTCATAAAAGTGTTCCAAACCACCATCCAGAATATTTATATATATATGGATATATATATATATATGGAGGTTTCCTGAAATAGGGGTACCCCCAAAAATCATCTATCTTAATGGGATTTTCCACTCTGAACCATCGAAAAACCAGGCGGCTGGAACTCCACCAACCAGGCCTGAAACGTTAAGCAATGGGCCAGCAATGGCAGCCTGGGTCTGGCTTGCCGCAAGACCAAGCAGATCCAAAGGGGCCTCAAATGCTGCCACAAGGCAAGTCCGTTGCATCTGGAACCACCCAAGATGTGTGTACCATCCCCAAAAATTCGGGCAATTCAAGCTGGGCACGGTCAGAAATCACGGGCAACATCCGGATGTGCCTCTTGAGATAGGTGCAAATCATCAAAAAATTGAGGAGTGGCTCTGTAACTGACCAGAAAAGATGTTGCAGAAAACGATGTGGAGACATTGAATCATTGGCGACTAGCTTTGACCCAGAGCTGGGCTTGGCATGGTGCAATGAATTGGGGATATGTCCCAAAAAGATGTCCTTGTTGGAGGAATACGGTAAGTGAACCACCTTCATTTCCATACTCGTCAAACTCACATAGACCCCATGCGTGAGTCTGGTTTCTCCATGTTCTGCGGATGTTCACTTGGCCTTCATGTCAATCTGATTCTTCTCTCCCCGGTTGTGGGTGATGTCCTTTATCATAATTTTTCTACAATGAATCTATAATATCTATAATATATGTACAGTAGTACTTGGAATTATCATTAAATCCGGGACGCGCCTATTGTATAATCAACTCAGGCTTAGTCAATTTGAAAGTGCCTTGACCATCCTTTTACCGCATTCCAAGACTTGGTTTAAGGGACAGTTTGCAAAAAACAACAAGTCACATTTGATGCTTAAAAAAACATGGTTTCTGGCCCTTGAACCAAACCATTGATCATCACTAAATTATTAATTTCCGCGTCTGGTGAAATCAGCTGGTAAACTCCCGATGTTCAGTGATCAACGCACGGTTTGAGATCCATCCCCGTTCTATCGGCTATATTTGCCATACATCTCCATGTCAGGATGTATTTACACGTATTTACACCATTACATATTATAGCATATTATATTATATATATAACCATTACATATTATAGCATATCATAACTGGTTGGTGGTTGACCTACCCCTCTGAAAAATATTGGCCAGTTGGGATGATGACATTCATTTCCACCACGTGAAAGACCATGTTTTGAGGGTTACCCTCTGGTCAGTAATAAAATATGGCAATGGAAAATCCACCATTTCCAGATGTTTTTTTCCCGCGCTATACCCTCTGGTAAACATACAAAAAGCTATTGAAAATGGCCATAGAAATAGTGGATTTAAACCCATTAAAAATGGTGATGTTCAATAGTTTTTTGCATGTTTACCAGGGGGTAAACCATTAAAAATGGGGATCTTCCAGTCACGTTTCATCGCCATTCGCCCAGAAACCCACCGCAGATCAAGACATCGCTGGCCAAACGCAGCACCCAGCGCGATAGCGCTTGCAGCACCAGGTCCCAAGTCACCAAGGACCAGTCACAGCAGTAACCGTCGATCAGCTCCAACGGCCTGACCCCAAAAATTTGGTGTGGAAAAGTGATGGGAAAAGTGATGTATCTGGGTCAATTATAATATTCCACTAACCTGAATAGTTCGGCCATTTGGGGATGATTCCCCTAACATAAACCATGATTCCAGTGAGGGAGAACAGTGAGGTCGTTATAATTTACACAGATGTATCGTAACTATTTGAGCAGGATTTGACTTTTCGATCTTTTGGGGGGTGAAGTTACGGTTACGATGTGTATGGTTTTTTTTCACATAGCTATAGCTGGGGTAATTTAGTTCACCCATGTTCACCCCGAAGTTGAGTTGGAAAGGAAAACCATTCCTACAAGTGAGGGTTTCAAAAAAAAAACGCCATTTGCCATCTAGTGCGATTGTTGTTCATCACGTTTTATGGAGAACACACAAAGATGTTCGTGATCGATCAATATAATTATATGGAGAAGCTGAACTTTATGGAACTGAAACTGGATATCTTGAAATCCAGAACCACGCGCTAAAGATGCATGCACGGGCTGTTGTCAGCCACTTGTTTGAAAAGAGACTTAGAGAAACATACTACCTTTTGTCATACATAGACTGAAAGAAAAGTTCTTTACTACCTGAATAGGTCATGAACACACAAAATAATAAAAAAGAAGACTGCCTATGCCTAGTACTCCAATCACATCTTGTTCAACATGAATCGAAACCATCACGGAGCTCCCCTTTTTGGTCCCCGGTGCTCCTGAGTTCTGCTACTTCCTCCAGATATGGTTCCACAAGATCCCGCAGTTCATTGGAGCGTGGCATGTTGTACCCTCCCAGGGGTGCAGCATAGATGGTCATGGCAAGTGCGGGGAAACGCCACAACCTCACAGATAAAAAAAAAACGCGCTTCGTGGCACTCTGATGAAATGGGCTTCATATTGGTTTGTTGAATGGGGGCCTAACCACCGTAATCTATATATGGAGGTTTTAACTCATCCAACTAAAGCATCTGACATCTGCGGGATTGTGGTTGGTCAAGACTGCAAAGCCTCCCAAAAACAAAAGGACCGACAAATCAAATGGTCACCGTTTTTGAGAGTGCTGCTTCAACTGAGCAATGACTATTTGAATGAGATGTTATAAACAAAACCAACAATGGGAAAGATCAGCAAACCATGTCCATACACATCATAAAGCTTCATAGGGACTGGTAGATTCCAGCCTATTCCACTGGACTCTCCAACATCTGCCTGCATTGCACATTCACAGTTCAAGCAGCAAAAGCCCGGCCACAAACTCAGTGACATACCACACAGGCATAGCGAACAATGCCACCTGCCAGACTGCGTGAGAAAGAATGACCAAGGAGTAGTGACTGCCAAATCGTAGCGACCGCAGTAATCAAACATGGAAAATATCAGAAACTCCCCCACTGATCCCCATTGAGTTTTAAGGATGATCTTTTCCCAGCCATAAACCTCAATTCATACGGTGATTTCCCCCATATGTTTCCTCTATGATTTTCCCATCTTTTTCCTGGGGCATTTCCCGCCTCCATGGCTCTTCCACGCACAACGGGCCTTGGACCCAGCTGCAAATGGCCCTGGGCCACGCCCATGGCCACCTGGCTTGGAAATCTGTGACATGATTATATATATATATATTATGATGTTATGGATTTGTATGTTTTTTTAATGTATTATGATGTTATGGATTTGTATGTTTTTGTAATGGATTTTATGATAATTTTATGATTATTTCATGATGACTTTATGTATTTTTATGGGACATGTGGCCATGATTCAACTATTTAAGCATCAAGAATGGTGCTTTGAGTTTGAGGGGAGTTGAGTATATATCTGCATATTGTGATGATGGTTACACCATATTTTGGAGGATGAACATCCGCTAGACCATCCACTTACAAGCTATTTTGGGGTGAACAAAAGGGTCTCAGGCTTTTGACCCAGTCCGCCAAATGGGGGCGCCCCCATGGGGCGCCTGCTTCTCCACTGTTTGGCGGAAGTGTGCCCCCAGCGATAACGCATGCCAGAGGTTCTGGCGAGCATTCTTGTACCTGAGCTGCAAGTTGCCCCGTTGCCCCTTGCAACATCACACCATCACACCATTCTCTTAATCCCATCACCCTAATATGAAGCACCCCATAAATGGTCCCAATTATGTGGAAATCCAATACTAAACCATGGTTTATCATGGTTTCTAAGGGAGTGTTTAATATGTTTAATATTAGAGGGGAAGGGATTACAAGTAGTGAAATTAAGTTAAAACGCATGATCAAAGATGATCAAAGCTTCCTTACTCCTGCCATCATAATGCTTCCATCGAAGAGTATCCAATGCAAACCACACATACCACGGGAGGATCATGGTGAGTTGAATATTCATAGGAACCTTAACCTCTTTGACATACGGGGGGTTCCATAAATGGGGGATCCCAATAGCTGGTTGGTTTAAAATGTAAAAACTCTATTCAAATGGATGATTTATGATTTAGGGGTACCCCCAAGTCAGGAAACCTCCATATCTTAACATACAAATCCTGCATTCCTTACGATTGATACATCATATCTGGTCTTGTCTGAAAGTTGGGTACCACAAATCAAACGCTTGATCAGTAGTCTCCCCATTGAAATGTGTCATTTTTGAGCACCTTCACGTTTGTATTTAAATAGAATACACTTTCTCGAACTATCCATGTTCAACGTCGATTTCCCCGTATGTGTGAATAGATAGGACATTGATCATCACCATTAAAGATCATAAATAAACTTAGCGAACATCAATCACCTAGGAACCCATGTTTCTTTTTTTAAAATCATCATTAAAATCAGCTCTATATCCCCATACATCCCCATGTTTTTTTGGTGAAATCCCCAAGTTCCATCATTTTTTGCTGGTGAAATCCCCATTTCCGCTGGGCCACTCGGCCGGAAACTCCTCCGCCATGCCCCGCCAGGGCCCGAAGCTGCCGCTGACCTCGCGGCCCACCCTGGCGCTTTATGGCGATTTTCATGGCAGAAAATTCAGCAACCTACAGGATGGGGCCCCCCAGTTATAAGTTGGTTTATAAGTGACTTAACTATGGTTTATGGTAGATATAACTATAGTTCATGGGGATTATAATGGTTTATAACTGGGCTAACTATGGTTTATGGGAAATATAAGTATAGTATGGGGCTCATAAATGTAAAATCTTATAAAATCTTATAAACTAGGGGGCCTCACGATTTCATGTGTGACATGGATCTGGCTGTAATCATTCATACTCATTCACCAACCTGAAAATAGGTAAATCACTGATTAGATCAGGCCAGTTGGTCATTAGTTAGATTATTAGATTCATTTATTTAGTGATTCATCTATTTATAATCTATTAATGATTCACCTAACTGGAATGATCCTAACTGGTTGGTCATTAGATTACCCGAATCCCAGTTAGATCATTCCAGTGACGGTCATAGGTCCTCCGGTGATGTCCGTCGTGAAATTGCTAACGAATCATCCCATTGCTAAAATGATGCCCATTTTTCTAAGCCTCCATTGGGGATGTGTTTTTTTTGGGTGGGATTTACCACATAAACAAAAAAACTAAGATAGTTACCCTCTGGTTATTTAACATAGCCATGGAAAATCCCTCATAAATGGAGGTTTTAATGGGAAAATCATCTATAAATGGGCCATTTTCCATGGCTATGTTAAATAACCAGAGGGTAATAAGAAAAGAGGAAGTGCAGTAAAACTTAGAGCTGCAAGTAGTTGTATCTTGGAACATCCTTCGTTGCCCTTCGATGGCCGCCGCACCGGTACCCTGCCTCAGTAGGTTCACATCGATGTCCAGCGACAGGATGCCCCAGGTCTCCCGGTCCAAAAAGTCCATCTCGCGACAACGGCCTAACATACCTGACCGAGACGGGGCGACCGAAAGACAGGACTAGTCATGAACAGTCATGCAGGATGGGGCCCCCAAGATAGCTAAGTTGGTTTACAAGTGGCTTAACAATGGTTTATGGTAAATATAACTATAGTTAATGGGGATTATAATGGTTTATAAACCAACTTATAACTGGGGGGCCCCATCCTGTGCAGATGACTCACTTTTTCTTGATCTTATCATGTTCAAACACACGCCTTCATGATCCTTCATGATCCTTCATGATCAAATGTGGTCCGCCATTGTGAAATACAGAAAGGGACGACCTCTTATTTGTGGTTGACTATCGGAATATATATTCAATCAGGATCCTATGATATGTGTACCAGGGCAAATTTCTTATCTCCAAAGGTGGTGTATAGATCTCCAAGATCGAGGGTGAAGACAACAGGAAACCCAAGAGCATGGCTCTTCAACAATGGTTCCCCCCTGTTGACCTTCCGAAAGCATCTGAAAGTGATCAAGTTGCAGTGATGAGTGATGCTGTGCTTTCCCAAAACTCTGAGTTAAATGCTTTTCCTCAAAAATCTTCCTAAGTTTTTCCGACATGAACACCAACAGGGAGCCAGCTCCCGGTTTCCCCATGGGGAACCCCATGGGGAACCCCATGGGGAACCCCCCGGAGACTGCTCACCAGGGCGCTGGAAGCCTTCATCAAATCCTGCCGGGCCTTCGAAAGCAACTCCACCTGCTCCGCCGCGGCGCTGGGGAGGACTGGAAATTCATGGGCATCTTACCGTGGGAACTCTGAGAGATGTTGAGTTGAGATTTTGTGTGTTGAATCATTATGTGATTAAATATACTTACATAATATATTATCTTATGGTAACTCATATTCATTAAACAGATTTCTTATGCTCTGCTTGATCATGTTTGAAAATAGTAATTAGTGTTTAATGATATCATACTAAGACCATCAACTGCCCTTAAGGTTCATCTGGATTCAATTTCACCGTCCTGATTCTATGAGACACCCAGACGTCCTGATCAAGGAGCGATTTTCCGAATTCCAGAGGACAAATAGCATCAAATAGCAATGAACAACTGGTTGGTGGTTGACCTACCCCTCTGAAAAATATGAAAGTCAGTTGGGATTATGATTCCCAATGTATGGAAATTCATAAAATTCCATGGTTCCAAACCACCAACCAGATTTAAACTGGATAAATTAGTATAATTTCAGTTGGGACTATTATTCCCAATATATGGAAAAACAAAAAATGATCCCAACCACTAACCAGGAACAATGGGGTTCCCCTGGATTTTGTTCATCGCGATATGTGAGTTTCTGAACCAAGCACAAGAACATTGCAGAACCACATTCGGTGTGACATGCGGAATCAAGGTATGCTCCTTTCTTCAAATGCATGCCGCATCACTTTCAAGGCTGAGATTCTGATACAAACGGTCCTTTTAGCGTCCCTTAATGATATTGTGATGAGATCTCAAAATATAAATTATATATAAAGAATTTAGATCATAGTTCAAAAAAAGGATCCAGTCTCTAAAAGAGGATTTATTTGAAAGGCCCTGTTTTTGTGGGTCACTGGAGAGTCAAGGTATATATATATAGTATATTTATAAAAGATTATAAAAGTACATGGCTACTTCAGGAGTCCTTAAAAGTTGTCCCTGTCCAAGCCACAGTCTCCTTTCCGTCGGTCTCGTTGGAGAAGTTTGACGTCAGCTGCTCTGCTTTGGCATAAGATTCCCCGGCGCGAATGTATAGGGCAACCACGTAGCCCAGGTAGCAAAAGTCGCGCTTCCAACGTATGAAGTCCTGGCAGGACTTCGAACATGATACGAAGTTGTCAAAGACAAGGCACAGCAGAAACTAGGCTATGGATCAATATACCTATACATACCATTTTTTGGGGAATGATCATCCATTTACCAGCTATTTTGATGTTCACCAGGAGTACAAGGTTTTGACCCATCCCCACTACAAGCCAAAGGAACCTCCAACCATCAGAAGTGAATGAAGCGATGCAAACTGCCAACTTAAAATCTACGTTCAACATATTCAACGTTACTGTCCCAAACAACCACAAACAACTTAGAAACAACATCAACAAGCCAAATCCAAAGCAATCCACAGCTTTCATTCCTTGAAAACCCATGGGTCGTCCTCCTTCTTCCAACTGGAATGATCATTGGCTAAGCTCAGCAGATGGTATGGATGGAATCCCCCGTTGGTCTCATTGGCCAACACGCCACGACTGGTGTCCACCGAAGCGCCACAACCACCAGGTGCACTGGCCACTGGGTCCACTTCGCTAGATGCTGAGGACATCCTGGAGCCAACCAACATCTTCACCTCGCTGGGTCGTGGGTTCATTGGATGGCTTCAACCAGGAAATTGGCCAGGATTGGGCAGGCATCTAGAAGCGAATCTGGTCGGAAAGTAAAGTTAGACACTGGAATAAAACGAATGGACATATCTAGCAAAGCAAACTGCACTTTCCTTCAACTACCCTAATCATCCCAACACATCATGTTAAGATACACTCCCCTTTCCCAATATCAGACAGGTTTATCATGTTACCTACTAAAATGGCAAACAATGGTAATGAATTGGGTGCAGTTCCGCCACGTTTCTCCATGTTTAGACCAAAGCATTGCCAAAAATATCATGTGGTTGGGAAACTCAATTAGTAGCTCCAACTGGAATATGGATATCCTTAGCTTCGGACTGCTCCCTCCATTCACCACTGGATAGTAATATTTTGGTAATAACACATATCATTCATGGACAATTCCCATTTTATAAATGATATGCCGATATGCCCCTTAAAACCTCCATTTACTTCAGGGATTTTCCTTTACTATGTTTGATTACCAGAGGCTATATGTTGCTAAATATCATGCCGACAAACTATCATCAATATGTCAAATAATATCATAATATTTAGCATAAATATCATGATCATTTATAAATACATATCACATATCATAATATCATGACAATATGTCATACACACCATTTTTCATGGCTCCGAACTGCTCCTTTCACCGGATACAAAAACCATGGGCCAAGTGACCCACTGCTGCGCCGGCAGCTTCCAGCGCTTCACCAGGCTCCGCGCCCGTTTCGCCAGCGCTGGCGAAACGCCCCCAGGCCGCGTCAGCACCTGGCCACGGAAGGCGGTCCATTCGTCGGAGGCCCCGCAGGTGGCGAAATCCGCCGCCACGACGAAGGGCAGGCTGAGGCAGAAAAACATGGCGACCTGGGGCCACTTTGTGAAGCGATTCAAACTGAAGAACCTGATGTATATGTATATATATATTATATATATATATTATATATATTGTTTTTTTCTTTTTATAGACATATAGTTTTAACAAATCATATAATATCATTCATATAATATATATATATATATAGTTGACTTACAAAAAAAGATTGGATCGGAGTCTTGAAATGATTTTGAAATGAACATTAGCATCAAGAATGTTGAGAACCAAGCAGTCACAGTTGCACTACTACCATTTCACAATCGGATGTGGGTTGTGGGTCAACATTTTCCAACTGCTGTAGGAGTCTCAGTTACCCAGTTTTGACTCAAACCCACCTGGCATCATGGTGCTGCACCATCCACCCATGTGTTGCATTGCATCCAGGCCCTTGAGTGGTCACATTTGCTCAGTCTCAGTGAATCCATAGGCATCCAGATGCATAAATGGCATCATTCACCATGGCACAAACCCTGGAACTCAGACGGCCACTCTTGAGTCTTCCAAAGAATGTCTTGCTGATGCCTTGGGGTCAAAACTTGATGACGTCTGATGATAGCCATCTTTGCAGATTCATGGCTTCCATTTGAGACCTTTCAGGATACTCCAACCTATCTGGGTCTCAATGTCTTCAGGAGAACTAGGAGAACCAGCACCACAACCTGCAACCAAAAAGGCTTCTGGCGGACACTGCAGGTATCACCAATTCCAACAGGCCTGAAACATGATGAAATCCCACCATATCCCACACATCTAAGCAGGTTTGTAAGGGATTTCCATGGTAGCATCCAGACCACGCAGCAAACATCCAACAGAAAAAGTTCTTTCAACTCCATTGCCTCACACTTCCCAGGATTATGTGCCTACACAAACGGTACCTACACACCGTTACACACCAATCGCGGCGACATGTGGTGGTTCCCAATTTCTGTCTGACGTATCCAAGAATTCAGGGGGGTTCTTTAAAAAAAACACCAAACTTGCTTGTTTCAAGTGGTTGTACATCCACATATGGACACAGCCATGTTCCATCGTGGTATCCAACACATCCACTGCAAAGCGCATCTCCTTGAGCTTCTTTCTGTAGAAGAAGTCATCTGCCCAAATCGGCCTCCAGCAGTTGAGGGGAACCCAGGGAAGGTGGTCCAGTTATCCTCAACTTTGCGATGAAATCTCGGTGTTGTTCGACAGCTAAAAATCCTCGCCAAACTTAGATGCGGCCACAAGGTTCATGTTCAGCTGAAATCCCATCCATCCAATATCAAATACATTCAAATACGGGCCCCGAAATGAATAGATGCAATACAAGACCAGTTTTTTTTAGGCATTAGGAAGGGATTATATATATATATACATATATGCCCACCCTTTATGTCATCTGATATGTGAGTTTGTCTCAAAATAGCGTAGCCCATAATCAGATGGTGAATTTTATCATGGTTCCCCATTAAACATAGTCATTTTCCCTATTACCCTCTGGTAATTTAACATAGCTATTGAAAATCACCTTTTTTACTGGGAAAACTCACTATAAATGGCCATGTTCAATAGCTATGTTAAATTACCAGAGGGTAGCCATTTGGAGTTTTCTATCCACCCAACAAGCAAACACAGCCTGTTGGACATCCAACCCCAAGCTTCAGGCCTGTTGGACTCAGTAGTGGGCGTATTCTTGGGCGCTCTGGCCAGATTGACCTTGATCCTGGGCTCCAGAGATGTCCAGTCCCAGGACCCAAATCTCAAAACTCAAACGTTGCCCTCTGGTAAACTAACATAGCGAACTGGAAAATCACCATCTTTAGTAGGTAAATCAACTATAAAGGTGCCATTTTCAATAGCTTTTTGTATGTTTACCAGACCCTCTGTAAATATTACATATCTATGGAAAATGGATGAAAATGGCCCATTCGTTCGATGTTTAATTTACCCAAAAACAGTGATTTAGATTGATTTAGCAACTAAAAAATGGTAAGTTGCCAAAGATCCCAGCATCCTTTGTTATCCCATCCTTTGTTCTCCCCATGATATTTCCCTGAGGCGCCCTTACACACGGCCATAAAGCTCGGCGTGGTGCATGTTGTCAATGGCATCCTGCGTTTTTGTTTGGAGATGCCATTGCTTGGCCTTGCTGCTGACACAGATATTTGGATATACACTATACGCGTGTGTATATACATATATTCACATTATATATATATAAATACCTACACACACGCACAGTATACACATAATCATACATATACACAGTATACGCAACTGTTCATGTATATAGGCACTGTGTAGACATAGTATATACTTATATACTTATAATTACTTACTTATACATATTCGAAATGCACAGCAGAATGTACCCGGGTACCTCGTGTCTTGATTCCTGGATTGTCCAATCATATTGGTGGACTGTTGAAGTAGGAGGGAGTGTCCAAAAAGGCGTGGCAGTTTTAGCATAATCACACACAAATAGACATATATTGACCAACAGGGATTAGATACCAATGCCGAAGGCATGCTTCAACATGAAGGATACATGGGGATGGGTCAATACCTATAGATACATTTTTAGTGGGTTATTCACATCCATTTTAACCCAGCTATTTTGATGTGAACAAAAAAGGGGTACTATTGGTTTTGACCCATCCCCACAGGGACCCCCTGTCCTTGATGGAGTAGACATGGCTAGACAAGGCTTGGAAGCCAGCCAGGGTATATTCCGCATCCGCAAACGTCCCCTGTGTACTGTAGGATCTGTAGGGCTACCTTGTGTTTGTAGAGGATTTTCCGATTTTGGCACAGCCCATGTCCTACAGTTTTGCAGCTTTGAACATAGTTTTTGGTCAACTGACTTGTGGTTGCCGCTTAAATGCTCAATAGCTATACTGGTTGGTGGTTTCAACCCTTCTGGAAAATATTAGTCCGTTGGGAATATTATTCCCAACATATGGAAAGTCATAAGATTCATGTTCCAAATCACCAACCAGTACATGTATTTGCACCATGTGAAAGACCATGTTTTGAGGGTTACCCTCTGGTCAGTAATCAAATATGGCAATGGAAAATCCACCATTATCAGATGTTTTTTTCCCATATGGTTCCATTAAAACATCCATGGTTTTATAGATTTTCCCACCATTTAAAGATGATTTTCCCATGTCCCAATGGCCATTGGGATCTCCATGGGGTGTCCATGGGGTATCCTAACCCAGCAGGTGCTTCATAGCTCTCCTGAGCATCATCCAACTCCATGAACTCCACGAATCCGAAACCCCTGTGCCTCGAATCTACCCAGCAAGCTGGGGACCGGTGACCGACCGGTGCGGACCGGGAACATACCCACATGACCCTCGACCCGGCCTGGTAAACATACAAAAACCTATTGAAAATCACCATTTATAGTGGATTTTCCCATGAAACATGGTGGATCTTTCCATAGTTATGTTAGTATGTTTACCAGGCCGGGTAGCATTTAAGGTATCGAACAAAAAAAGTTGCAGTGAAAAATTGATTTCAATTGGCTGCGCAACCTCATCTTTGGAGCTATAATAAAGGATGACTACATGATGGATAGTTTTCTGTGAGGCCAGTTGAAACCACAATGAACTGCCCAAAGAATTGACCCACTTTTTCAGGGACGAGGCGATTTTTACATCTTGCACGTTGCTATTCATCATTTGGGTGTGTCTGAAAATGGGGTATACCATGGTATACCCCCCAAAAACTCATGACTTGAATCGGGAAAAAGATGAAACATGATGAAACCAATGGGATTTTGAGTTCTATTTTTTCTCCGCAATTTTCAGACCCATTGGGAGACTTGGTGCAATTTCTCAGCATGCAATGGTGTCCCACCTCAGAGTTATGTAATCACGTTCTTCAAGATTTAGCTTTGTCCAAATCTGAAAACACACGGTTTTTTTATGGCCACTTTGCAGCAGGGAAAATCAGTTGATGTTCAAAACCGGTAGGATTTCGTGGTATACCCTCTGGCACTTGCACATAAGCTATGGAAAATGATGGAAAATGGCCCGTTTACACATTGCCAAACATGATAATTATCGATAGCTATTATGTTCAATTATCAAAGCCCATATGATATATGCTCCGTGGTGCTGGACTATTTACCAAGATTTGGGCAATTGTTGGGGTCAATGAGTTGGTTTTTTTCTCCAGCACCACGGAGCATATGGGCCCCCCTGCATCCAGCTGAAGCTTCTGGGTCTCCGCACTTGCCTGTTTTCAAGTCCAAGGGGATCTCGACCTTGCGGGTGACGGAATTGTCTGTCGAAATGACCCTGAAATGACCCCAAAATCAACCGCCAACACGGCCCATAAAAGAACAACATATCGCCAGTCCCCAAGAAACCATGGTCTAGTGGATGTACACATATTTGGGACCACGGTTCATGGGGTCATGATGTATCTTCACAATATCCCAGAAAACTAATCCCAGTTTATACTTCGGCACCCAAGTGGCCGTCTTCAACTCTCCAAAGCGCACGAAGGCTTCTTCTAGGACTTTCCGATCCACCTGCACAGACGCAGGAGTGACACGACTTTGGTGAAGCGAACATCGTGGAACGAACAACGATTCGTGCCATTGAAAGCACAGAAAAACATGGAACACGTGGTTTTTTAAACAACCATGCGCAATCCAAATGAGGTTTCAACATGTTTCAACCAACCAACTGTGAGGTTGACAACCAAAAACATGTATCTGTGGTTTAAGCAACATAGATTGGGAACTTGGTTTCGCCAAGAACGGCTGCAGATCTTTGGTCAGCTCCAAGCAGGCGGTAGCAACCACCCTGCCCTTGCGAATCCAGCGAATCCAGGAGACCATCTAATCAGTCTATCTTGTCATGGTATAGATTCCACTGTCGTGGTATGACCAAACACCTATCTAATCAGACATGGCTAGCTTGGAAATCCTTCTAGATGGAGGATTGTAGCTGGGAAACTCATGGAATTTATCAACTATGAATGGGAGATTTTCCAGCAAGACATCGTCATGATTGCCGGAGGGTAATCATATTTCTCTATATCAAGATCAATTGCTGCCTTTTTATGCCACTGAATCTTGCACACAACCCTGGTCTTGGACAGTGGAGTCATTGAAAATTAAAATATCACAAGTCACTGACCGGGCTGGAGATGTAATCAACATCCAAACTTCCAGAGAAACGCAGTAGCATCAAACATACCCTCTGGTAAACATACAAAAAACTATGAAAAGATCCACCCTTTTATAGCTGTGTAAATCCACTAGAAATATGGAAAATCACATTTTTTCATGGGTAAATCCACTATTTCAATGGCCATGTTCAATAGCTTTTTGTATGTTTACCAGGCCGGGTATCCAGGAATGACGACTGGTTTCCCACGAAACGTTTTGACGTTTTGGCATTTGGATCCACTGGCGATAGCTATGTTTTGCACGTTTTCTATTAATGTCCCAAGTTTCAGACAAACAAAAAAACATCATAATTACATGTATATAATTGA
Source organism: Cladocopium goreaui (assembly GCA_947184155.2). Taxonomy (NCBI): domain Eukaryota; class Dinophyceae; order Suessiales; family Symbiodiniaceae; genus Cladocopium; species Cladocopium goreaui. The sequence continues at coordinate 1,124,596 of CAMXCT020003334.1, forward strand.
TATATATATATATAATTAATTAATATAATTATATATATATATATGCACATACTTATATACATACTGTACAATATAATATATATATATATATGTAGATAGATATTATATTGTTGGATATATATAGGTTAAATTGTTGGTTATATATGGGTTATATTGTTGGTTATATTGAGTCATATCCCAATTCCATCTATCCGATCCCTATAAAATACCCCATAAAATATGTCCATAAAATCGTTGGTCTCAAAGGCCGCACCTGCTCATCAAGGCCGCCAACGTAAACGGTCCGCTTCAAGATGTTGGCACCTCATCCCACATGTTTCAGATATAAACTGGATGTGACATGTTATGATGATGTCAAAAATAACAAGAAGAAGAAGAAGAATGGTAAAAATGATATTGTCCAATGGAACATATCCGTGTAGACTTTATGAGTACCATCGTCTATTGCCACAAGCCATGATCTATACTATACAGGTTGTCTGAGGTTGCTATGAGACCCAGTAAAGACTGAGAACACCGAAATGTTGGCACAAACAAACCCATCGCCACCCCTCATGGTTTTCGATAGTTTTCGGGCACAGTTCTTTCCCCCAGTTGAAAGAACATGAGAAAACTGGGGTTAAAGATATAAGTAAAATACTGAACTTTAGATTTGTTGGTTGGTTGGTTGGTTGGTTCAAAGTCCAAAGAACAAACTTCACAGAAATCCACCCACGCCACAAGGACTTCATGATATCTGATGCTCCCCACTCGCCATGCCACGCTGGGCCGCGGCCCCAAGCACCGCTTTTCAGGCGTCGCTCTGCTCTGAGCCAAACAGCCAAACAGGCACTGCTGTCCTTGGTCCTTGCTTGCCAAAGTATCCAAAGTGATTAGTTTTTCGATTGATCAGATAAGTTCAGCATGAAATCGATGAAATTGCCAAAGTAATTCCCATACCCTCTGGTAAGCATACAAAAAAGCTATTGAAAATGGTCATTTATAGTGATTTTTCCCATTAAAAATGGTGATTTTCCATAGTTTTTTGTATTACCAGAGGGTAAATTCCCCACAAATTCCCATGAATTTCATGGCCGCATTGATCCGCTTGGATTTTCACAAAGTTGATCCACTGGAGGCTTGGTCTATTGCCAGTCGATAATCCCTGGGAGGCGCCGCAGTTTCTGGGGCCAACCATGGGGTGTCCTCCGTGTGGCGTGCATCTGTACAGTCCAGCTGAATCACCATGGCAGGCTGTGGCATTCATCGCCACGGTGAGTCAAAAGAAGCATGAAAGCTCCGCAATGGATGGGTCAACCAAACCTGTTGCATCAAGTGTCTGTGAGTTCTTGCAACTCAAGTGGCTTAACTAAGTTTGAAACATTTTTCGCAACAGCCTTATCTGCTTAGTTTCAACACATCATTGAACCATTTGTATCATAGCTTCAGCACACTTCCCCACACTTCAACCGGTGCCTCAGGTGACCGCAATCCACTTCACCTGGGATTCCAATCTTCGGATGGGTCAACACCTATTCTACCTTGATGTACTAGAATTTGGGGGGATGAACATCCATGTTTTAGAATTTTAACCAGTTTAACCTCTTCTGGTTTTATTTTAACCAGGGTGAAGTGACTGCAATTCGCCAGGCACATTCCTGAAAAGATCAAATACCTCGCAACTCCAACATAGTCTATCTGACCAGAGCTCAATTTCTTTGGTTTCAAGTCTAACCAGATCTCGCCAGATGAGTTACTCTCCTTCCGACACGTCCACCCGCATGTGCTCCACCAATTCGTCTCGCGCCATCCTCTTGGTGCGGCAGCTCGCATAGGCCATGGAGATCAAAAGCGTGCACAGCAGAACGCCTCCGATGTCATGGTGACACAAAGAAAAAACACGTTGAATGCACGCTGGAACGTGCTGGTCTCTGCCAAAGAAGGCCATGTTCCAAGGCTTATATGATAGTTTGTTTATTTGAAACATGTGGACATCAATAGTTAACGCCTGACTCCACTACTCCTGAATGGCAAAAAGGATCAGGGTTCGGCATCATCAGCTGCCATTGGACAGACTAAGACTAAGACATTATCAGCTGATCCTTGGTTGTCACTTCCAAAAAGTGCCACTAAAATGACTCAGCTGCCCCTGCCTGCTGCCAGTTTTCCAAGATGCCTCAGCTACCCGTTGGAGGTACGTAATACTCGGGAGAAAATCGAGGTGGAACAGTGGGAATACCACATCTCATTTTTTTTCAGGGAACAGTGGAATACCCATGAAAATGATGATTGAATGGAATAAATCACGGGGATACATGATACCCTCTGGTAAACTAACATAGCCATGGAAAATGACCATTTATAGTGGATTTTCCCATTAAAAATGGTGATTTTCCATAGTTATGTTAAATTACCAGAGGGTATAATGGTTTATAAATCTATAACTAACCAACTAATTGATGAATCCGTGCCCCCCAAGAAATGAAACACCCCCCAAAAAAAAAACATGGTGGATGTTTTTGGAACTTCCACATTTTGTGAGACCAGCTCGTTCATGTGGGTGTTTGTGTTTAAGCCTAGGGGAATGGGATGCCAAGAACGCCGTAGTCCAAGGATCTCCTGCCAGCCTGCAGCTGTCCAGCGCGGGTGTCCGGGGAAGCTTTCCATACCGATGGTATCCAGGCCCTGACGAGGCCATGGACGCCATGGACACCGACCCTGCTTGGTGGTTGGCATGTGAGGATTTTGCGAAAGATTTCCCATTCTTTGAGGGATAAATTGAAATAGTGACATAGTGAAGTCTCTATCTATCTATCTATCTATCTAACTATCTATCTATCTATCTATCTATCTATCTATCTATCTATCCATCTATCTATCTATCTATCCATCTATCTATCTAAGTATCCATCTATCCCTCTATCTATCTATCTATCCATCCATCCATTCATCCATCCATCCATCCATCCATCCACCCACCCATCCATCCATCCATCCATCCATCTATCCCATCTATCTATCTCATTTATCTCATTTATCTCATTTATCTCATGTATCTCGTTTATCTCGTTTATTTCGTTTATTTCGTTTATCTCGTCTATCTATCCCCATCTATCCCCATCTATCCCCATCTATCCCCATCTATCCCCATCTATCCCCATCTATCCCCATCTATCCCCATCTATCCCCATCTATCCCCATCTATCCCCATCTATCCCCATCTATCCCCATCTATCCCCATCTATCCCCATCGATCCATCCATCCATCCATCCATCCATTCATGTGTAGTAAACTATATATTATTAATCTGTATATACATATATATATATATGGGCAAATTATAAGAATTCACTAACCTGAAATAAGGCCATGTTGGGATGATTCCTCTTATAAATCATGATTCCAGTGAGGTTGCAGAGAGGTTGTTCTGATTTACCCATATATATATACATATACACATAATATCACATAATTATCTCAAATCAACGAAGCACATCTGCCCAAAACCCACGGTCCAAAACCACCATCTATTTTGAACTATGATGTCGAATCTAAAGGATACATAAATCTGATGAACCTTATATGCCTTATGACCCCACTGACACCACAAAACCAGCGAGAGAAAACATTACAAGCTTCTGAACTAACGCAGTTGAATTCTACAATGGATAATCATAACTGAATAGTCCGGAACATTCTCCAGATAATGAAAAATGATGAAATGTGTCCAGCGAAAACATCCAGTTGAATTCAAATTCATCGCAGACTTGACTCGTCAGTTGACAAGCAGCTCATGTGTCAAAAAAAACAAAGATCATCAACTATTTATTGACACAATCACTATTTATTGATCAACCATTTATTTATGACTCATATCCAATATCATGTCATGAACTATTTATTGGCCTTTTTGTCACGGAACAAATAAATTGCAGGTGACCAGGTGACACCACTCAACTTCTCGCATCAATCCCGATGGTACCCGTTTGGTTCTCATCAAAAACGTGGAAATCACTCACAAAATCATACGGGCAATCATAGCGGTCATAGCTTATGACCTCATGTTTGATGCTCCCAGTTCTTCATGGTGATAGTAACATGATGTTATTAAAACCATCATACATCTTCCCATTTCTGGATTGGGATGGGGGTTTGACCAACGGTTTTATCAGGAACTACGATACTGGTATGATTCAAAATGGCATCCCGATGTAATGTCTGTAAAAAACATGTTAATAAAGTTTTTAAAATAAACAATATCTTAGATTCATATCTACTAAATCTACTAAAACAGAAATTCACATAGAATGATTATCCAATACCATAACATACCATAACTATATCCTCCTCTTTCCGGGTTTTAACCCATTTCCATCACCGCGCCCTCGCCTCTGTACTGCTCGCGGGCTCAGCGACTCCCATCCTGCCCTGCGGCTGATAGCGCGATTTCAAACAACCAATCATTGGGATTCTGATCATTCTCTGTATATATATATACCATATCAGAATCCCAAGTATTGTATCAGGTCTTGTTGTTCACGATATATATATATGTATATATATATAACCCCTAAACACATTGCTCTTTTGCTGCCCAGTCAAATTATGAATGGTAGCAAGGTTGACCCAGGGTGGTTGCGAATGGGTGGTTGAAACAACTCATCTGAGACATAGATCACTGATATTTGGACATCTTATAAGAAATGATGAACAAAAAATATAAACCCATTATACCCATTTGTAGTCTATATTTGATTAATCATTGTTATCACCAGTAATAGTAATCACCATTAATCATTACTCATCACTATTGTGGATGAATTGCATTAAGTAGACCCATTAAACCCATTTAAATCATCATTCATATCTATGAGTCAAACACCTGGCACACTAGGTACCCTAGGTGCCCTGAAGCTGCTGGTTGATGTATGTTGAAATTCCCCATCATATAATAATAAGAAGAATAATACCATCTGGTAATTTAACATAGCTATTGAAAATGGTGATTTATAGATGATTTACCTATTGGATCTTTCCATGGCTATGTTAGTCATAACCAGAGGATAATAATACTATAATCATAATGTGTTCTGATCCATCCCATCAACAATAACAAAGCTATCTTCCGACCAGCATTTTCAAATGCTGACATGAACCACGAAAACATGGGTCATTACTCGTTGTCCAAGAAAACACATAAAGGAGAAAAAAACGCAACTGGGCACCCTTGCGGTTTCGGTTTCAGGGATGTGGTTCTCAAGGTTGAGGTCATGTTTTGCGTCATGACGGAGTGAAGAAAAGGATGACTGAGGACCCCAGAACAAAAAAAAGTTCTCACTTTTTGATGACTAGGCAGTACCATGGTCCTAAAATAAAAATAAACAGGGCTGAACTCGACTCAACCATTGCCTGGTCAAAGTCGAAGGAAACCACAAACCTTTCCAGAAACATGCCACCCAGAATCCACAACTCCTCAGGCGATTTCGACATTTGTGCTGCCATCTCGATGGCAATGACTGGCAATGATACAATGATCACACATGTTCATTGTGTGATATGACGTGTCAATTTCCTATCTATCATCCCCTTTTCAACCATGGTTGATTCCTAGTCACAAACTGGATTGATCCTTAAAAGTCAGTATATGATGATCATATGATGATGTATCTTTGGTATATATAGTAGCTGGGATACAAATGATAAAACCACCACACCTACAGTCCGGCAGTGTATATGTTCATTTTATAATTCTATATGTACTATATGGTTGAGTCTGTATCAATATAACATCCCCTGCTATTCTAAGATAGTTTTGGGAAATCACCATTATTTGCTGGCAAATCGGTAAATCATCAAACGACTAAATCGCCATGACTTCCGTAGCTGTAACAAATTGCCAAAGCTTCTTTTTCATCTGGCAAATCCTGAACATATCTCAAATCCCCTAAGAAATCCCGCCAATCCCCAAACCAAATCCCCAAAAATCCATAAACAAAATCTGAGATTCCCTAAAAAATCCCAAAAAGATCCCTAAAGTCCGAAGTGGATGGTTTATAAATGTTTATAAGGTATATCCCGTTCACACTTCGTCGCAGTTCTCCAGCATTTCTCCAGGCAGCTGGAGCATCGACATCTTCTTCTTCGCCCGCGGGGTCCAGTGGAATCTCCAAGATCCCGCCCTCAAATCAGGGAATATTACAGTAAAATACAATGGAAAATACCATGCAAAAATGTATGAAACGTGAGGTTTTTAAGAGATTTTGAAGTGGAAATTTTATGAACTACAGGAAAATTTAAACTATAGGAAAATTTGAACTATAGGAAAATTTGAACTATAGGAACATCTCCGGGATACTATAAGAAACATATGGAAAATTGAGCAACAAAAGCGACAATCAGGTTGGAGAATACAGTAGAAACCCGGCCACGAAGTCATTGGGGTTCAGGCACACATGACTTCGGTGGGTGAACCCACCCCGAAATATGATCATGTGATAAAGAAATTCCAAAAATAATTCCAGGTTGGATGGAAAAAAAACATATGTTTCTATAATTGTCTATAATATAACACCTCAAAAACACATTACACAAAAATAAAACCGGATTTGCTCCCAAGAATATCCCACTGTTGACAAGTCGTCCACACTTTCGCAACGTGGCTTCCCCCATTGGCTTCATGGGAATCATGGGATGTTGATTTCATGAGTACAAGCCAGTGCTATAAAAATGGCCATCCATGTCTTTGGTTTATCTATGGTTAATCCATATTTCTAATCAATCAAAAGATCTAAAATATTGATACAAAAATAGAAAAATATCAACCACTATAGTAACAACCGTCAACCACTATTAACAACTCTTAGCAACCACCATCTTTGTGGTCCTCAAACATCAGACTTGCTGATAGTTATATCCCAATAAAGTCCTATTAAATCACAATGATTCACATTAAAATTCCATTATGGCTGTGAAAATTGCTATGTGGAACCACTAGTAGCAATCATTAATCACTATAAAGTGATGTCGCTTTATTGACTAGTCAAATCCCACTGTTTTTGGATGTGATTATAATAATTAAGCATAATCATTCACCAAAAAGTATACCCTCCGGTAATCAAACATGGCAATTGAAACTCCACCATACTAGGACTTTCAATTGCAAAACTCTGGCTACCAGAGGATAACCCTGATGAACAATAGCAACTTAACATAACTTAACAACTATTTTTCGCTATTTATGAACCATAAACAACCTGAAAAATCTCATGTTCCATGACACCAGAGGCTAACCTTTCTTTCTGCCCAGGGTCCATGGGGACAACCAACTGAAGCCGCCGAACGTTGGAAGAATCGGAGCCGGCCTTGTCGCACTCCTCCTTGCCTGGGGATGGGGATAATCAGTGTAGTTCTAGTCAGAATCATTGAAGGATCAGTTGTACCAAAAAAACAAAAAGTGATTTGAGAGGCAACAAAAACATAGATCTGGTTGGTGGTGCAATAACCATCTTGAAAAATCATGGAGTTCGTCAAATGGGAGTATGACATTCCCAATATGATGGGAATGTCATAAAATTCCATGGTTCCAAACCACCAACCAGGGATCGCCGTCATCCCATCATCTGATCCCGATCTGGGCATCGATGGTGTAGGAAGCCGTACTAAACAACAATCCCACAACAACGTCGTTGGTCGCATGGCACACATCAAAATGCATTTCGTGGGTTCTTTGTAAATTTGTGGTTGACTCTTCATCTATCATCCAAAAATTAGGACTTTCCGGATCTATCATCCAAAAATTAGGACTTTCCGGAAATCTTTTCCAGGCATGAAGAATCTGGAAAATCCTATGGGAAAATCCCCAGATGTTTGGTGATTTCCCATGATTTCCCTAGACCTCCATGATCCATTGGGGGAATTCCCAGCCACCGGCAGCGGGCCAACGCTGGGCCAACGAGGCGCGACTCTTCACTTTGCCATTTTCAATGACTGTGATGTATCTCAGTGACAAGTGGCGTCACAAGACACAAGTATACCAACGCTCCAAGGAGATAGAAAAGTCAAGTCCAACTAAAGAGTGATAAAATTAAGTTTCTATATGCTTCTATTTATTTGGATCTATTTTGGGGTCACTAAGATCATGTACATCTATTTTCAGATTTGTTTTGGGACAGTTTACTAACAAAAAAGCCCGAAGTAAGAAGTTTGTTTGCCAACAATGGTGGGACACAGGGACACAATCCAAAAATGCTGGAAAGAAAACGCTGGAGTCAATAGGCTTAGCACATATTACAAGATACAAGTATTACATGTACAGTACTTTTATTATAGGAACTGCAGGGACCATCGAAAGAAACTCCATGTTTTGTCGCTATCCACTTACGGTAGACTGGGAAAAATAGCAAGGTCGTCTGGAGAATGAGATCCTGACTTGCCAAGACATGGGTTATAAAGACGGCTTTGTCTGAACATAGTGTACCCATCTGTAAAACCACAGGATTTGGTATATGTTTCCATATTAATAGCATTTAATAGCCATATTACATTGTCATTTTGTCATTTTCCATATGAATGGCCATTTTGCGGGTGTCCCCATTTTCAGAGCCACATGAACGGCCAAGGCCAGGGCACTTGCACACTGTGCCATCGGGCCGGGTGTGAATTTCTTCTGCCACTTGCTCGGTTTGGACGCCCTTGCGCAAGTGTCCAATACCTGGTGACGTGGGACCCCACGGACATCAGTGAAGCCCCATGAAACCGCGATGTAGTCTATCATTTTGTGCGGCTATCTAAATCTAGATCATGTACATATTAGTGCATATAATATGTGTATATAATATGTATATTTACATAGTAATATGATTATATATGTATAAAAGCATGTCATCAAATTGGGATTTCAATGGATTTCATATGATTTCATGGGATGTTCAATCTACGCTGGCATGATCTTGCGAGGGCATATATCCCCAAAGTATCCTGGTGGCTGGCTTCCAAGTCCTTACCCCAGCAATTCAATTCTCCAAACAGGCATCCAAAAACCACAAATTCCGTGTTTGTTGGGGGATACTTCATGTTAGGGGTGAAGGATTATGTGTATATATATATATTATTATGTATATATATATATACATATATTATATTATATTATATTATATTATATTATATTATACTAGATTATATTATATTATATTATATTATATATTATATTATATTATATTATATTATATTATATATTATATTATATTATATTAGATTAGATTATATTATATTATATTATATTATATTATATTATATATATACATAGTAAATCGCTCTGCCACTTTAGATTTCTCCAATCAGGACCGCTATCATGGCCAATCATGGCGAATCAGGGCCAATCATGGCCACGGGTTTAGTCATACAGCGGCAACACACAAAAAGAAACTCTAACAGGTGGCAAAAGACAGGTTAGTGCTTTTCAATGAAAATATTCAAAGAAGTACCTCGATTCTTGTGGGAGCTTAACCTATCCATCCTTACCCAATATTCAGAGATTGGCCCCTCATTTTAGCGTCAAATAGCTACTAAACATCGCCCAGGTACCCAAATCTCCGAAGAGTGACTTCGCTTCCTTCCCTTCTTTGCCTCCTTTGCCTTCGCCACCAATGGGACTAAAGCCCGGCAGCAAACCCAGTGGCCCAGCGGCGCCAAAAGGGCTGCCTTGCTCCTCCAGTGGTGCCAGCAGGTCTGGCAGATCTATAGGGAACGGAAAGCCAGCAGACAGATCTGGCAGAAGTCCTGCCGTCCAGGACAGAGAGAACGTCTCCTTAATTCATGTGGTAATACACCAATAAACCTACCATTGGGGATGGTTTACTGTTGGGTTTACCACATCTTAATTAATTTCAAAATATTGAACATAGCCACGGAAAATCACCATTTTTTATAGGTAAACCATCTATAAATGGGCCATCTATACCATGGCTATGTTAAATAACCAGAGGGTATATCAAATATATGCAAATATCTCGAATACATTAATGTATCAGAGAATGTGTATCAGACTAGAACCATCGAAAAAAAAATGCAAAAACAACTCGGTTCCAAGATTTCCAGTGAACCAGCTTCCAACATTGCTCAGTCCCCATTCGGAGATCCTATGTTTACTTTTTGGTACTTGGTGGTTTACGGTCAACATTCTTTGGACTTATTGGTGATTAGATAGATTTAGATAGTAAATCATAGTAAATCCATGTAAATCCAGTTTTTCGGTATGGTTAAACCATGTTAAGCCTTTGATTTTGAGAAAATGGGGATGTAATTCTTATTTGGCTCTACCTCATGAGTCCTCCAAGTCCCCCGAAGGGCAGCGGCATGGGCATCGAACCTCGACCCTCCACGTCCAGGTTGTTGGGCTGAATGGCCAACAAGCATGCCTCACCTCGGTTGAAAGAGTCAGTTTATATCTTATTTTTTTGAAAAATAAACAAACAAATCAGAAACAACTGGGATGTTTCTCAAATATGACTTCTGATTGGGATTACTGATCCACTCAAAAATTGGGATGGTCCTGAAATCTTTACAGAAGATCAATGAATCTTTGCAACATGCAGGGATGGGGATATCGCACCTCAGAAGTTTGCCCCTCAGGGCCCCAAATCCATCCAAAACCCACTGGGTTATGTCGTCAGAAGCCTCCCTGAGACTGAACACTTAGCATCAGGCATCCCAAACTCCCATGCTTTTAAATCTCATATCTTCCCCATCAACTGCTATCAATTGGTGGTATATAAATCCCTCATTTTTGAAAAGGCCAAGTCCTAAAGTCCTAGTCCCTCGAAGCCTTTTTTCACCCAAGTGACCACGCCCATCCGTGGTGGGAACTCTGCTGAACATCTCTGCAATCGGCAGCTCAAAGGGATGATCGGCCAAGAAAATCCGCAGCGGCGGCAGGTGCTTGGAATGGTCCACGATGGAGCAGTCGCAAAAAACGGCGCCTGGCTGGCAAGTGCCAGTGCGAACGCTATGCCATAGGGGAACTAGCCTAGGGTCTTGGTATTATCCTCTTCGTTCATACTATGCCGATACAACACAGAAGTTTAGATGATATATCCACTTGATGCCACTCAAAATATGGTACTTCCCTTCCCAATCTAGTTGCTGAACGTTGCATATTGATGGACATTCAAGAAGGCACCAAACTGTAAAACGGCAGCCAAGTATCCGTGAGCCATCTCATCCATACCACACAGATCGTTAAACCTTAGGGCCGACGGGGTAACAGCCGTAAGATGCCCACTGGATTTTCATGGATCTCTAGTTGTACAAACTGCAAACCAAAACCAGCGAGATGGTTTTCCGCCGGCGCATCGAAAAACCTCGAATCTTCCCCAAATCGCCAAAATCCTCACGGGGAAACTCACGGGGGAAAATCATCAGGCCATTCGCCAACCGGCAAAGGACTTATCCTCCGGCAAGACCGAGCGCATGATGCTCACATAGAGCCGCTGGGGGGCCAAGAGGACTTGATTCGTTCCTGCGACAGAGCCGTTGTGGTTGCTTTTAGTGGGGATTAATAATAACATAGATATTCTGTTTCAGAGGTTTGGCCAACAATCATGGGGACATATTGTGGATATTGACAATAAATGGTGATATCTTTATACATATATATATATACAACTATCTATATATATATATATTGTCTCACACAACCATGTTATGGATAGTTATTGAAGATATCAAACACACACAATTTTTTTGGGGGGATGTATTCAACAATAACGGGGATATTTCATAATAAGAATGACATGGGATATATCACCAACAATAGGCTGACGATCATCCACCAGGATCAATTTTTAAAGGGTTAAAATCACCCAGCCCCTGACCTATCCGAATCCCTTCCCAAGATGAAATACCAGCCTTCCGAAAAGCCTGGTTTTAGTATTGGATCACATTGGATCTATCTATTTCTTTTGAAAGCCTGATTTTATAATCAGGAAGGGAGCAAACCACAAGCTCCTCCCGTCTCGGTCTCCTGTATCTACCAGGAACCGGGCAGGATGAGGCGTCTGCTTGTGCACCGCGATGCCTCCTCGCGTGACCCAAAAACTTCGTCCGCGCAACTGGCCTCCAGGAGCGACTGAAAACTCTGAAAACAACGACTGACCCAAAAAAAGCCTCAACTCAGCTGATCAGTTATAGGCACTCACACTCTGCACCCATTATCTTATATTTATAAGATTAAGATTAAGATGATAAAAGTATTTGATGAATTATCAATCTTTGATTTGATGATTACGTTCCCACTCCTCTTCACCCCATGACCTACCCGCTGGCAATTCAATTCAACCTTGCAGGCCCGGAAATCCCAACTGTTCATGGGAATAACATAGATGAAAATAATCAGCAATATGTTTATGGGTCATTGTTCAGCAAACTAGCTTATAGATTACCAATTGGTGGGGTCAACCCTGAAAAATATGAATTGGGATCATCTCAAATGAATATATATGGCTGAAACCACCAGAATGCCATATCCAAATCATCTATTGCTTCAAGTTCATATTTGACATCATGTAACTCTTGTGACAACTCAATCTCCCTAAAATTGAACACCCCACGAACAAACCACGCTTTTTCACAGGAGATCTACACCTTGTTGGGACCACACAATGGGAGCGTTTGATGTGAAGGGGGATGGGTGTATTAATTTTCATATATGCACAATACTTCGATTTTAAGATAATAACCATAGCACTTTTTTCCCTCAGCCCGTAATCCCATAATCCCATCATACTCCATCCAGTGAGGGGGTAACCCTCCATCAAACATGGGCTGGAAAATCCCCTCCGTAAATGAGGCTGGAAATAGCTGGAAATAGTCTACATAAATGGCTGATTTTCCAGGCATGCTTGATTGCTGGAGGCTGGAAAAATCAAAAAAAATCATGTCAACATATCAGCTGTTGCTTCTGTCTCATTTACATCCTCATTGCCTATTGCCTATGCAACGGAAGATCCCCATAAAATAGGTAAATAGGATTAAATAGGTAAATATCAAATTACTCACCTCAGTTAATTACCACATTTTCATACAAGACACCTTCTGATATATAGCACTTTGATATGTAACTTCAGCTATTAAATAGGTAAAATAGGTTTCATACATCAAATAGCCCTGTCCTAGGACACCTTCTGTCGCTTTAAGAGGCCTAACCAGTTCTCCCCATCACCGCATCGGCGCCTCCATGCATGGCTTCCGCATCGCTCCAGACCAAGGTCCCCGGCTTCACCGCGTAGTGCGGCACCTGGCCCAGCACCAGGTGAGCCGAGGAGGCACCTTGAGGCACGAAGGAGAAGATGGCCTCAGCCAATCTTGGGAAAACCCATGGGAAGGGGAAATCGATGTTAAAAAGATATAGACACCAATTATAAATATGTATATATTTGGCAATCTCCAAAATTTGGATACAGGCAAGTATAATGAATCATCCTACATTGAGTTCTATGGTGTAGGAAATATGACCTTTTGATAGTTCTTTTGTGGGTAAAAGAGGTATAGCTTGACCCAAACGATCTACCCGTAAAAATGGGTAGAAGTACTGAAGTTGTGGGTAACATACCAGATTTTATATATTTTATGAGTCACTTGGGGTCGGAGATAGTCTGGGAGTATACCCCCCAAAATCCAATCGTTTCGAAAATCATGTTCACTTGGAATGGCTACAACTGGGACTCTATCATCTGGATTTATCTGGATAAGTCCAAGTGGCCAAGTGACCAAGGGGAAGGGCTGAGAGAACGATGATAGCAGAATTTGAAAAGGAGAAGACTCGGACCCCACTTTGGAAATGTTTTAAACTATGGTACAATGTGGCCACAAATAAGTCTTCTGGGGATAGACTCTTCACTATGGGGAATGTGCTGAACAAATGGAACAACTTGAATCGATCTCAAATGTCTGGCAACGTCACTAATGCTACGGTCAAACCAGTGAAATATTGGAAAGACAGACGTCAACCAACTCAAAACGACAGATCAACAATGATCACAACCATCATCACCACCATCACCAACGACATCATCAGTTTCTTCATCTTCATCACCACGACGTCGCCGCCATCATCCCGAAAATCAACGAAATCCCAAGGCTGAATGCGAAACACAACGCGAACTCGTGCAATCGTCCGCATTCATCAACCACCCAATCTGGACAATTCACAAATCTCTAAATGGGTGTGTCTGAAAATAGTGTACCCCTAAACCCAATGGTTAATGATCATTATCCCTATTAAATGGCTATTTCATTGGGAATATACCCAACATTTTCAGACAAACCCAAATATGCCCATCCCGATTCAAGGCCATTAACTCGCTGCTTTGCCAATACTTCACCCCCCATGAGATCCCGTAAGTCTTTCAAATTCTCCATCCGTTTTATCCCATCAACAAGGTTTCAAGTTGAGCCCCATAACAAGGCCTCATAAATCAGCCAAAATGAGACTTCGCTCGACCAAGTATGTGGCATAAATATTTCCGATATAGATGGAATCCTGATCCCCAAACACTCCCATCAATTCATAAATCCTCATCCCCCATCAGAAATCGCAGGCCAATCCCTGCAAAAGATGAAAACTTTTACTGGGCCAAATGTTTGCCTATCCATATAGATTGTTTTTCAACGTCTAGCTACGATTCTTTGCCTATCTATATAGCTACGAGTTATTGAATTAACCACCATTTATTAACCATTGTTAACCATCATTAACCACCATTAACCACCAATTAACCACCATTGATTATCCATTGTTAACCATCATAACGTCTAGCTTTATATGGCTACGTTATTCCATTCCCATCCACAGACAATCATCCCTACAAGGTGGCCCCAAACACCCCCAAGGCTGCTAAAGTTGGCACCACAAGCTAGGTAATGGGGTGTGTAAATCAACTTACCCTCTGGTAAACTAACATAACTATGGAAAATCACCATTTTTAATGGGAAAATCCACTATAAATGTGGTATTTTCAATAGCTATGTTAAATTACCAAAGGGTATATAATATAACATAATATAACTGGATGGAGGCACCACATTGTACGTTGATTATAGTATAGCAAACTCACTATCATAATGAATAAGGACCAACATTATATCTTCACCCATGATATACTCAATAATATGTGTTTAATATAAATGCTGAACATCCCATTCCATAAATCCCTCGATCAGTCATGTCATGATTATAAAAATACAGTTGTTTCACAGTTTTATACTCATTCATTTTTTGCAGGTGACACTTGGGACGTATCAATCATTCCTTAATCCTTACGAGGTGAAGCCCCCCAGTTATAAGTTGGTTTATACACCCAATAATTATCCTCCATAAACCCACATGTTAAACAGGTTGTGTGCGTCAACTTAGCTATCATTTGGGGGCCTCTGCTTGTATCCTCTGGTAAAGACTACATGGAAAAAACTGAAAAATCCGCCTTTTAGTTCGATGATTTTCGCAGCCAGCCATACCCAATCATCATTATAAATATGTATATCTATCTAATGTATGCTATATATCCCACTATTATTCGTTATATCCCCATCATATTCCCAGTTTTATTCTTCCTAAATTCCCAAAAAAAACTCAAAAAAAAACCATCCGGGTTTCCCCCCCTCCAGGCCTTCTGTCCCATCTCCTGCAAATGCTGATAGATGGGTCCCTTCAGCTGCGCAATGCCCTTCCAGCCGAGGCCGCAGATCCCGTCCCAGCCGCGCTGCGATGGCAACTGGGCGTCTTCCACGATGATGAAACTCTGATTCCTCGAAAAGATGCTGGATTTCATGCGAAATCATGGGGATCTGATCATTTTAGGGATAGAATTACTATATGTATATTATTGATATATATATATATATATTATATATATATATATTGATATGATATATATATATATTAGTAAATAATGGGATACAATACGAAACGATCTGATTTGGGTGTTTCTGAACATCCGCCAGTGATGCCCATTGAATGATAGGGAACATTCAATTTTGGACTTTAAGTTTTAAACCATGAATTAAGAGGGTACTGGGGGTACCATATTCTCAGACAAATCATGACAAATCCATCTGTCAAGTTTCAAGTTGATATGTTTTTAGGAAAGGGATGCATAAGGTTTTTTTAAAGGAGAGGGATACACAAGAATGTTCAAGCTGATATTGATTCCTCAGGTTTCAGGAAAAGGTTTTGGTGAAATTGGCTGAAGAAAAGCGATTTCACCAAAAAGCTGACAGCTACCAAGAAATGCGGGATGTGAGTCATCAAAATTTAAGGGCCAAGCAGATTTCAATCAGCTTATACGACTTCCACTGAGTGGATCTACCCTTTTTGGTGGTAAACCCATAGTTTGTATCGCCGCATGTTGGGTCTCCTGTAATCGCTCGTTCCCCTTTCCTTGGGAACCCCGAACTTTTCACAATGGACTTGAAACAATCAACGCCATCATTGGAATCAAAAAGTTGTGCAGGTGGTCCTACACTTGCACAATCTATCCTCTGGTAAACTAACATAACTATGGAAAATCACCATTTTTAATGGGAAAATCCACTATATATCCACTATAAATGGTCTTTTCAATAGCTATGTTAGTTGACCAGAGGGTATCACACTTGAAACTCCTGCAATATGATAGAATAGGTCACAACATTGTTTTCAATACGTGCTCTATCCACTGATCGCTACGGCGTCCACGTATGACTGCTTTCGCATGGGGCCTGGGGCAATTCCAAAGCAAGAAATAACTGAGAGCCACTAGTGGACATGAACGAATGGGTGTGTATGTTGGTAAATGTTGGTAACCTGAATATTGGAAGGACTCCGTTAAGCATCCCACACCCAAAGTTTGACCCGAGGTGATCCATGAACAATACCCCGTATATCCCGTGGTATCCCCGTAATTGGTTGTTGCTAATCCCAATAAAACCAGGAAGTAAACCCTACTTGGGAGTATGATGTCCTATACTAATCAACCGCCATTTATCGAATCTATATGAATATATCCAATACCCTCTGGTAAATTAACGTAACTATGGAAAATCACCATGTTTAATGGGAAAATCCACTATAAATCATCATTTTCAGTAGCTATGTTAAATTACCAGAGGGTATATCCCCACACGTTTGATGCTTAATTTTTAAAAAAAAAAAACCTATCAACGATGGTGAGCCATCCCCCGTTCAGTCCTGATCTCTGCTCCTCCGAAACGCACTGTATCCTGGACCTTGTATCCGACGATGTCACCTTTGATCCAGGATTGCTGGGAATACTTGCAGGAAACCATGATCCATCATGAAAAAGCCTGGAAAAACCATGGGGCTCTCGCATTTTCCCTCAAATTCTAGGAACTAAACCATCTGTGGGTGGAAAATCTACGGCAACCAATTGACTTTTTTGCGGTTTTTATTACAGGTCCAGGACCACACGGTTCATGAACAATGCCACAATGTGATTATTGTCTGGTTGGTGGTTGACCTACCCCTCTGAAAAATATGAGTCAGTTGGGATGATTATTCCCATATTATCATATTCCCAATATATGGAAAAATAAAAAATGTTCCAAACCACAAACCAGATTGTATAATGTGGTACAACCAGTAAACTCATTCATAATCCTCTATTCGGGGATGGATTATTTTTTGGGTTTACCAACAACATGTTTGTTTCAGGAACCTGATCGACTCCTGCCAAATCCCGAGGTTTACATCGAAGGTCATGATACGGGTGCGCCATGGCATGGCATATGGGGATTCTTCCTTATCAGGACATGACAGGGCAAAGAAATGATGGCACAGCATGGCACTTCCAACTTGGATAAAAAAAACAGCTGCATCAAAATTTCAAGATGTTCTATTTGTTCTCTGAATGCACTGAATGCCCCCATACCATCCATTAATTGTATATGTGCATATATATATATAATTATACATATATAATCGGCGTGCCAATTCATTATGTGAAGCTGTGCAGGAGTTTTAGAGCGGTCTAACTTTTGTGCATAGGCCTCAGGCTTTAAAATGCACAAAAACAATGAAAACTGGCTCTGCAATAAAATGCCTTGCCACCAAATTCATGCTTGAATGTGCATCCAACATCATCCAATTTCATCCAATTTTGAAGACCCTCAGAAACGCATCTTTAAAAAGAGGTCAGGAAATCCATTTTAGATAGGGGTATTTTAGAGTGAAGGTACTCAAATATTTAATGGTGTTCTTCTGTTTATAGCATTCTGTAGCAATAAAATACGTGGCATTCTTTCGTAGCAATTCCTTAAAATTCCTTAAAAATCCTATAAATTCCTTAAATTTCCAAAAAACTCATGAAAATTCCTTAAAAATCATTTAAACTCATTAAAATCCGTAAAAAATCTTGCAAATTCTGTCAGATTCCTTTAAGATTCTTAAAATTCCTTAAACTTCCTTGAAATCCCTTTAAGATTCTTGAAAATTCCTTAAACTTCCTTGAAATTCCTTTAAGATTCCTTAAAATTCCTTTAAGATTCCTTAAAATTCCTTTAAATTCCAAAAAAATCCTTCAAATTCCTTTAACTTCCTTTAACATCCTTTAGAATCAATCGAAATCCTTGAAAATCTTTCAAATTCCTTCAAATTCCGTGCTTTAGCCATAAACGACTGCAGAAAGAGAAGCATCTCGCTGATCTAAAATGACATGCCCAATAAATCGATATAAAAAGATCCTGGAAAAACACTGGTTCCATTCTGCAATAAAATGCTCCAAGCAAACATTTTTTTGCAATAAAATGAGAATGGAATTTTAACATGCTAAAAATCATCAGGATTTACCTTTACAATAAAATGCTTAGCCCAACCCCCCAACAATAAAATGACTAGCCTGACATCAATTTTAAAATTCCAATACATTAAGAATTTCGTTTAAACTATGCACAGGTTCACCAGTTCTAGAGTGGAAATTGCCACGGGGATCATATATATAATATTATATATATAATATTATATAATATAACTAACCTCAATTCTTTACCCAAGCATTGGTGAAGTTAGTACAGTTAGTGGTATTTCTGTAGCTGGACCTCAACATAGCTCCAGTCTCAGTCGCCAGTGCCATAGCTCAAGCGCACCGCCACAGGGTGCCGGCCCGCTGTGCCAGGCTGCGAGATCAGTTCGGGGCTGAAAGTTGAGGACTTGTCTGCGTGGAAAAGATGTTGGTTCCTGGATTTCAGGAGGATTTCCACATCAAAAACTCTTCGAAGTGTATGGGATTTGGGAATTATTAGGAATTTCTGGGATTTCATGGTGATTTATGTTGGCATTATATGGGTTTTTTTATAGGAATTTATGGGATGCAATGGGGCTATATGTTCAACAATAGTGGGATATTTCCATGGATATGGATATGATGCTGGGGCAATCCAACGAGGATTGGCGAGGAAATTCCTGAACAAAACAGGGCGTGTTGATATGCTTTAATGGGAAAATCATCTACCCTCTGGTAAACATACAAAAAGCTATTGAAAATGGCCATAGAAATAGTGAGTTTTCCCATTAAAAATTGTGATTTTCAATAGCTATGTTAAATTACCAGAGGGTACACATGGAAGATGTTTTTGAAATTGCCATGTTTGATTCAGTGAGGGGTGGCTTCAAAAAAACATGTCCGGTGAAATTTCGCGAAAAAAACGCGGCCTGCGGACGATACTTGGGCGTGTGCAGAGAGCATGTAATCTATTGTGTGATCTACGGGGACCCAAAATACTACTAAAACATATCATGTGTTGATATATGTTGTATTCCAATTGAAAAATATGTTCTGAATCCAGAGATCATCCCGGATGTTTTCCCGACGAAGAAGCTCAGGTTTAAGTTGGCAGATTCTTGCTGGTGATTCCTAGCCTAGCCACTAATCTAGTTCTTCCTAACCACTGTCAAAACAACTAAACTGAATAGACAAATAATCCTTGAAGCTCAATTTATCCGAAGACAGTAGAAAAGCAATGATATATAAACATATATAAACCTGATTCAAAATCTGTGAGCCCCCCAAAAAAGAACATCCAAACCAAACCGGCCCCACCTGACCATCTCTCCCTTATCTTCCCCCCATTCCCTCAATCAACACCACATGTTTATTGAAACATAAGTTCATCAAGCATCCCTCCACTTGTTGTGCCAAAATTTCTATAAGTTTATTCTCCAAGTCTTCCTCACCCCCCTTTTTTCCAAAAAACGTGCATTTGCTTAAGGAACCCCAGAAAGTAAAACATATTCTCTATAGATTGCCCAGTCGTACTGGATTTCCCATTAGGAATGTAAAAAGCCATCACTCAACGTTGAGCCGCCCGCCATCTGAAAAATCTCCAGATCGCCAAGCGTCTGACAGCTCTTGCACCTCTTGGAAGGGATCCAAAGGTCCGAAGATCCCGTGTCCAACAAACAGGTCATCTTCTGTGGAGGCGTTCCCACTTCCAGCTGCGCCACCAGCGCATGGCTGCGTGTGATGCTGAGATCCAGCTCCTTCCTGAAACGAATGGTATCCTTGGGAAAAGACCTGTAGAGATACTATATAATCTACAGTATACATGTTCATCATGAGATAGCATATATATAATTATATATATACGTATATATATATATAATTATATACATGTATATTATATATATATATCGTAAATAAAAATGAAACAAAAGAATAACATAGTATACATACCCCAAAAAAAACTATAAAAAACTATTTACATCGTATGCATAAATGTATGCCGTAGTAAATATATATATATATATGCATCTACATTGTACATCAGAGCTGATGTATGCACTCCTGAGTCCTAAAGCAAATAACCATACTGAACTGAACGCCTATCCATTTGGTGAGATGATGTGCTGGGTAAAAGGGGCTACCAACGAACCACACCAACGAAAGGCCTTTGTGCGATTGGGATCATAGTTCAACTGGAATTCTCAAACAGAAAAACTGAGCAAACTAGCCACCCAAAAACTTAAGCGTAACAGGCACCCAAGCGTCTTTTGCAGCACCTTGGTCTCCTTCAAATTTCCCAGGACATTTCGATTTACCGCGGGTGTTTTTTTCTCATGTGACAAGGGAACCCAGCGCTGTGCTGTCGCCAGGGAAACATAGGTCAAGGCAAGTGCCAGCAGGCGCTTCACCGCCATGGCGTGCCGAAAAGCCACGAAGATAAGCAGCTGAGGAAAGATCCATACATTGCGAATGGGTACCCCAAGCTATCACAAGAATCAGGTGATCGAAAACTGCTGCTTTGCGGCGTTTGGATGTCCAATACCCCAAAAAAAGTGCGCTTCGGCCAAACAGGCTACCCCTCAAAGGGAAAAAAATTGTCCTGCACTCGAATCATCTGAGCAAAATTTAAAACAGCACAGTGAAAATCCTTTATGCTGGATAGTTTGGGGATCTTAACCATCCAAAGGGATTAAGATCCAACCCATATTATACATCCTCTATGTATAGGAGATATTTCCTGGGGATTCTAATCACCCAGGGGGAATCCACAGTGAAATGAATAATGATAAATCATGATAAATCCCCTATAATTTGGAGAACACACTCTCTAGGTTCAACATCGAACAAGATCATCTTCCTGTTGGATACGGATAAGTCGCCAAATTGTTGGGGGTCCATGTTCAATCTACCTAGACCCTCCAAGTACCCATAAAAAAATTGTAAAACAAATGTTAAAGTACTAAAATCATAGGGGTACACTATGGCAAAATACCATAAAATACCAAGATTTTGTGGCCACTTGTGGTACTTTCAGAGGTCTAGGTAGGGAGCATCATGCCCCTGGCATGCTCTCCCCATCTCCAACTTTTTGCTCCACTCGTCTCCACGGCCACAGCCATGGCTCCCTAACCGCTCCACGACTGGGTTTAACTGGGGACTCAACAGTGAGCTGTTCGTTTCTGATTCACAATGTCACGACTGAAATTGCTGACACTTGGATGTGGGTCAAAATGGAAGACCCAGGGGACCACAGATGTTAGTCTAGTTTAGTATTAACCATCCAATTATTGGGGTACCTAATTTTGACCCATACCCACTTGCTGACCACTTGATGCTTTCCGGGAAAAAACAACAATCAAGATAAGACCACAAAACGTTACAAGAACGGATGACATGCCATGGTTCACTGTAATGCGCGTTAAACATACTGGGTTAGCTGCATCATCCACGTTGATGTTCCGACCGCCATGCCGCTCTCAGAAGTACGAGCTGAGCTCTGCATCCTGTGGAGATGCCATGAGTTCGTCATGTTCCCTATTGGTAAATGGCCCATTAATCATAACTTGGGGTGTATCACCTGTGACCTGTGGTTGCCCAGCCTGCTTGGCAAGCTCAAGCAACATGGGGTCATCAAAGAACTTGTGGACTGACACGTCCTGGCTTGGCTGCTGGAGGTTTCCACACGTAGGAATGTGTTACAATTCTCGCGAGCTTATCAAAAATGACGGTGCTATTATTATGATAACTCCGTATGGATAAAATATAGTAAAACATACATCCATATCGTCCCAACTCTAAATCCATCCATCGCTGGGTATAAAAACCAGACTTTCATATATATATATATATATTATACATATATATCTACATATACTATATATATATATGTTGACCTTCAATTCCAGTCCCTTCATCTTTATCACAGCCAAAATTCACAAATCAAACAAATCAGCGACTCATCACCCCCCGTCCTCGCTCAAGCCCTTTCGCCGGCGCATCTTCAGCATGAACTCGCGCGCCAGATGCGGAGCTGGCGCCGGTTCCAAGGGGCGCCTCGGCACAAAGCTCAAAGGCGCCAGCAAACATGACATATTCACCAAGAAGATCAGGGGATTGATTTGGGAAATCATATACATTTAATATATATATATATATACATAGGTATTTATGCATATATATATATTATATATGAATTTATATATATATATTATATTTAATACATATATATATATTATATATTATATATATATATGTAGTTATGTATATTTATTTATTTATATATATATATATATAGTAATGTGTAATAATGTGCATATATATATATATATGCTTAATTGTATATGTATATGCTAGCGGCTGGGAAACTGTACGAGCGTTTTTGCTTTTTTCAGGTGGGGTGGGGTGGGGTAATAACGTTCAGTTGCACTTGCACACTATGGTGATGCTACGCTGTAAGATTTTTCTACCGTCTGCAGTAACCCTTGATGCTACGCTGTAGGATCTTCTCTATCCTTCTTTCTTGCGTGTCTATGTCCAGCCGTGTTACCGCAGACACTCTTCGTGCGATGTGAAGATGTAAAAGAGCCGAAGACTGCAGATAAAATCCTAAAAAAGTCTGATTTTTTCGTAAAATTATTGAAAAAAAATGTACATCCTGCAGAAGCATAATTTGGAACATGGATGTTCAAAAGACGTGGCCAAAACCACACAACATGAACAAAAAATAAATCCCCATGTAATTGAGGACATAAATCATAAAAACATAAATTCTCACGCTGAGAAAATGCTGAAATACTAGCAAATGAAAAGATGCACACAAAGCTGGATTCAGAAAAAACGTTAAAACGCACGCGCGGTAAACCATCCGCCGGGATGTATATGAAACATACTATATACAGAAAAGAAAAAACATGTGCTTTGCCCATCCATACTGGCTTCCTATAGTCTGTCCATCATACCGAATTTGGGGATTTCCATGCAAGACTGTTGCGTAACACTTACGTGGAACTGCAAAAAAAAGACATCGGACACATACCTGGTTGTGGTAAATTTCAGTAACCAGAGGCTATAAACTACCATCTGGTTATGACTAACATAGCCATGGAAAATCACAATTTTTAATAGGTAAACCATCTATAAATGGGCCATCTATACCATGGCTATGTTAAATAACCAGAGGGTATATCCAGCATGGTAAGACTACTGACCCATTTCTACAACCGATGAACTCGACCAGCACCGGAAAACTGATGTTGGCGTTTGCAATCCCAAAAATCAATTTTGCATCTAGAAAATTCTAGAAACCTATATGAATTCGTGATGGCAAATGGGCCACCATGCCTGGCAAGTATGTGTCACTAAAAAAAATTGATAAAGGCACAATCCATCACAATCCACCCCACCATCTCCGGAATTTGGAGTTGACAAATCATGGCCAGTGAGAAAAATCAATGAAAATCATAGACTTAAGTCATTCACTTGAGGCAATCTCGCAATGGATATGTTCAGACATCTTAGTAGCGGTGGTTTTTTGTAGCCGGCCAGGTGAATCCAAGTGGCAATAGGATTGATCGATCCAAAGGATCACCGGGCACATGCTCCCAGTGATCGAAGAAGGTTTGACACATGGCCTGCGTTGGTCGACGTCGACGTCGACGTCGACGTGTTTTCGCTATGAATTGATGTACAAATGCTTGGCAATGCTATATAATTACACCTGATTGTTTATATGTGTAAGGAGTGCTCATATATATATATATATAAAGACACCCTGTCAATGCTTGGCAAATCTATAGTCTATAAATGTCTATAATGCCTGGCAACAATTTGCAAAATGTCTCTTGCCCAAAATGACAGTCTACTTGGAGGGATTACCTAGCCCAAATTCTCTATACTCGATGTATGGGAATCTTTACCAACCTTTAGCAAAAAAACACGCCCATGTTTGACAATTCAGCTCTGTTTCCTGGCCATCTGAAGTCACAGGCATGTTCAAACAAGCATGTTTGAAGCCACCTAGTTAAAGTGAACGTCGTGACTTTGGAAAATTGGTTGCCCTCTCAACTATCGTTCAAGACAATTTGAAACCGGTGGATTTGGACACTCAAAACATTGCATATATATATATATTTATACATATGTATATGTATGTATATATATGTACATGTATATATATATATTCATACGTATGTAAATATACATATATATATATATATATATGTGTATAGTATATACATGCATATATATATAAATACTATACATGTATGTACGTATGTCTGTATGTCTGTATGTATGTATGTCTGTCTGTATGTATGTATGTATGTGTATTATATATAATATACCACTCCCATCCACTCCCCTTTCCACGCCAGTCCTGTCCCGAGGTGTGTGTTCTCAAGTCGGTTTCGAAGCCAAAGGATTCCATGGCCGGCAGGTAGGCGTGGACCTGGGATTTACAAGGGATTTACGAGGAAAACAGTGGTTAATATTAGTTAATAAATGCTGGCTATACCCTCTGGTTATTTAACATAGCTATGGTATAGATGGTCCATATATAGATGGTTTACCTATTAAAATGGTGATTTTCCATGGCTATGTTAAATAACCAGATGGTAATAATGGTGAATCATTCATAACAATATTAATGCTTAATGTAAGATCTATTCGGATACATATGGTTACTTCAGATAATTATGTAAGCCATGGCCCGTTTATAGATGATAAACACGATGATTTACCTTGTCTTAAAATGATGATTTTCCATAGCTACTTGAAATTGCCAGAGGGATCCAGGTATGGGAAGACCACAACCAGTGATGGAGTCGACTGGACTCAACGTTTGAGCCATCATAACATATCATTATATTCATGTCTTACCCTCTGGTAATTTAACATAGCTATGGAAAATCACTAGTTTTAATGGGCAAATCCACTATAAATGGCAATTTTCAATAGCTATGTTAAATTACCAGAGGGTAATATATCTTGTTTGAGCATTTTGGACACATCACCTAAAAAAATCGAGTTGTTCCGTGTCTTTCGAATTCACTTCACCAATTTGTTGCCGCCCCGCAGGGCGGACCGAGATGACTGAGACGACCCACCGAGTACATGGGACTTCCTGGCTTTGGCAAATCGCGGATCACATGCCCACGCCTGGCAAAGATCAAAGGCCAAGTTCAGATGTGCTATTTTTATCTGGTTGGTGGTTGAGCCCTACCCCTCTGAAAAATATGCTCGTCAGTTGGGATGATGAACTTCCCAATATATGGAACAATAAAAAATGTTCCAAACCACCAACCAGTGTAGTTTTGATACTTGGATGTCTTGAAGGAAGCCCCTAAAAATGACAAATACGCCCGGAAAATCGATTCCCCAGTCGTGGATTTGGAAAATCAGCCAAATCATCAGCAACTCCAGGAATTGGTGACTTGTCCATCGTTTTCGGGGATTCTATATGCCTTACTATATTACTATAGTGGAACCTAGTGGAACTATATGGATTTCTCAATATTATATGCTTGTGTTTGAAGAAAGAACAATGGACCGAGTGATTTTCTCGGTTTTTTTTCTTAATGTGTTGGGACTTGTTGACTCGGCGTGGGGCAAAATGCCCAGGGGTGAAATGATGCAGATTAATCGCTGACCGATGCAGATGGCTATGAGAGTCTCGTCAGGGGATGCTAAGGAGCGAAAGGCAGTTCCTACTTGAGACTTCCAAAATAAACCTGCCAGCAACCTGAGCCATCAAAAATACCCATCCCATCTAAATTATACTAGTTGGCTGATAAAGTTCTCCACTATGGCTAAGCATAATCCCCAATCACGCAGGTAGTATTAGTATAACATATTATACATCCCTATTTCATAACCAACCACCAACTAGCAACTATATATCCATATCTTCCATAGTTTCAGCCTTAACATGAAAACCCTTTAATTAATCACATGGTGAAGTCGCTTAGAACCACCTATCAACCAGGGAATTTTTACTCCCTGAGACCATTGACCTCCCCCTGTGATCCATCGACCTTCTCGAGAGGACGTTGTAGATTGCTGCCACGCAATCCGCCGGGCATTCGATGTCTGAGAACCTTATTTCGGCATGTCAAATGTCGTTGGGTTAATTTGGAAGGGTTAATATATTGTATATATATAGAATATAGATATATATATGTATATATTACTGTATATATAAATAATATATATATACACGTAAATATACGTATATCATGCCGGTGTCTATGTTGATGATGGCCGATCATGGCCCCATTGAAAAGTTGAAAATTGCTGTATGATGGATTAAGTTTTTCTCTCATTAACCGTCTCCTTAGACATTGCCACTGTCAGTCTGATTCATCTATATCAAATGATATCAACCAATGCTGTACAGGCTTGCTCTATCAAAGAAGGCATGAACAAGACAACCTGAAGCAGCTTTGTCTACAATCTAGACCCTCCAAGTACCAACAAAAATGGGGGTATTCTATGGTATTCTACCCTATAATTGTCGTACTTTTACTATCTTTCACCGTTTACAAATGGTCCATCCTTTTGCTCTGGGATCTCTCACATCACAGGCTCCATCAAGCGAGGAGTGGCCAGAAGGAAGGCGGAATAGGCGACCTCGAAAACATACCGCGAAAACACAGCAGCTAGTTGTGAGATGTCGCGATAGCGTAAATAAATAGTGTAGTATAGACATGTATAGAAAAGGACATTACAATCAATACGTTACATATATATCATGAATATTTGATATTGAAACAAGGTCTACAAGAAACTAGTAATTTGAAGGCAAAACAAAACTGGAAAATGATGAGGATGTAATGGACATAATTCCAACACCACCCGGTGTTTCAACAGCGTTGATTTGGCTATATCAATGTATATATATATATATAATTATATATAATATAATATAGTATAATATAATACAAAGCAATACAATACAATATAATATAATATAATATAATATATAATATATAATATAATATATAATATAATATATAATATAATATATAATATAATATATAATATAATATGTGTATATATATATATGTTTGCACTTATTCAACCAATAACATTGCTTTGGAAATCGAACATAGAGGCATGCTTGTTCTCGCCAGCAAACACAGGGATATCAACCAGCAATCACAAAAAAAAACCGTTGACTGATCATTGGTTGAGGTATCAGTCCCTAAAATAGCAATAGGCATACTCAATATCCCAAAGTATCCAAAGGGCGGGATTTCCAGAGTCTTGCAGCGCAACATGACAAAGTAATTGACTTCATATGTATAAAGCTTGCAAATTCAACAAGTTGTAGAAAAGTGTTCTTCCCATCCAAAAAAAAAAACGTGTTCCCTTTGGAAGCCACTTTGGTTTGCCGTTGATCCACCTTCTTCCCATGGGCCAACAGTGTCAAAAAGACATCTTTAGGTCTCCCCGCACGGCGAGCGGTGGGAATGATCTGACCTCGAAGCAAAGACAGACTTCTCAAATTCTCAAATGCAATCCGGATAGGCCTAACACCATGACCACCATCACCATCATCAAGAGCAGCAGCAACATCTTCGAGAACAGAAACATCATCAGCAACAACAGAAACAACATCACCAACAACAACAACAACAACAACAACAGCAACCACAACCACAACCACAACCACGCCTTTGACATCCCGGTCATCCCCAGTCACCCTTAAAAGGCGCCCGAAACTTCCGAAACTTCCGCCTCCGCCGCGCAAGACCACATCCTCTGCAAGCTGAGCATTGAGGATTTTGAATTTGCAGCTGCGGATTTTCTCCTGGGAACATGGCCATCATGGCTGGCCACTGGGAAATGGCAGAAATAGCTCTGAAGGTAATGGGACTATTGGCTCGGCTATTTCAGCATCCAACGAAATGAGGGACTTTGCAGCAAACCATGTTTGATTACCCAAGGGGATTATGATGTATTGATGTACTCTGATGTACCATGATATACCATGATGTACTATGATGCCCTATGCGTAACTAAAAACTATCCCTAGAACAATCCGACCCTAACCACATGCCCCACCCGGGAAGTAAAAATGTTTTTTTCCTTGCAGAAACTAGTTCCTGCATTTTTGGTAGTTACACCTTCCCTTCAGAAAAATCCAAATCTTCGGATATCCACGGCGCCCATCCTTCTCATCAAGATATTGGTTGATTCTTATTCACCACGTTTCATGGATTAAACATGATTAAACTGGTTAGACAAATGGCATCGCCAAGCCTCCTGGGCCAAGAATCCTAATGACTTGGATCGTTGGGTATCGACAAACCCAACATGGGCCCCGTTTGGCATCACTGAGGTCGGCACATCACACAATGGTCCTTCCTTGGTTGCCCATTGGAACCCCTGGATGAGACCTCAGCTCTCAGAGTCGAGGCCTCATCACTTCCACAGGACATAGAAAAATGGACGACGCAGCTACTGATCTCACATGATCTCACTAAAAGATACCAGAAAATGGGTGTGTCTGAAAATGTCGTGTACCCCTTTTTACCCAATGGTTTTGCTGATCATTATCCCTATGAAAAATGGCTATTTCATTGGGAATATACACTATTTTCAGACAAACCCAAATAAACTGCAGTCTTTGTCATGAAACAGGGACACGAAACAAAAAGAAATAGAACTATGACATCCTCCCAAGCTCCCCTGCTGTCTTTACTTTGCGCCAGCAGGCTCTTATTCACCTGTCGTCATCTGGGCGGTCAGTGGTCCTGTGTGTTCATTCTGTTCTCTATCCATCTCCATCCCCACCTCTGTTGGCAAGCTGTCATCCAAAAGGATGTTGGGGCCGTTGACCTGCACATCAAACATGGACGCTGCGCATTATTATGACTCGGGTGTTTAAAGGAAAAAATGACGACCCTTGATCCAACTGGAAACCTGTTTCTACGAAGTATCTTCGAGTGAGTCAAGAAACTGTGCGATCTACTTGATGACATCCGCCTCAGCTTATGTATACTTAATAGTGGTGAACACATGTGTTTTGAACAGATATCCGATGATGAAGGTTCCTCTGTTTGGCATGTGTTTGGCATGATGTAAATGACCTACTCTGCTCTACGCTACTCTTCTCTACCCCTACTCTATCTCTACGATACCTCTACTCTACTTCACGCAGGTGCCAACTGGACACAATGATCTTTGAGCTATGTGACTTCATGATCTCTTAAGGCACATGCCAACTGGACACAATGATCTTTGGGCTAGCGAGAATGTGAAAGTCCGTAACTCGGAGTTTCTCTACGAAACTTCCTTTGATGATATTCCATTGTTGTTTACCCCCGCATGTGAAATACTCCTATTGTACCCATGATCATAGGGGGTTACCGATGCTTGTTGTTCGGTATACGGTATGTCAAATGATTTTCCCCACGTTGTTACCCATATTGTTCCCACGTTGTGCCATGGTCAAAGACCATGGCATGCGTAACACGGTCATCCAACCAGGAACTTGGGAATCCTTAGCCATTGTAATTCCCCATGTCAGTCTATTAATTATAGTGCTATGACCATCTCTCAATGGCCTGTATCAATCCCTCAAAAAGCCTCAGGGCCGAAGGCCCAAATCGATCGGGAAGCCAATAGATCCTGCTTGGAACGCTAACAATGGGGCTGTAACTAATTACGGTAATATGAATGCGGGATGGGAGTAGTGATGTTCTCTGCTACTAAAATGTTACCTCCCCAATTGAGCAACACCCTTCGTGGTTGATAGAAATCCGGGCTTGACATTATAGCTATTACATTGATTACATGACCAAGAAATACCAAGAATCAATCGACATGAGACTGAAACAACACTGACAGAACCCATCAGTGAAACAAATACATCCTATTGGGATTTCACCAAAGGACAACCTGGGGATGTGAAGTCCCGCCAATATAAACAAAGTCTCTCAACTCAATAGAGTTGCCTGATGTTGCCTCTATGCCAACCAATCGATTTTCAAGCATAGTTACTCTCACTATATATTAATATTAATTCTACTGTCTCGACCAAATTTCATCCATCGCAAATGTGATAATGTGCATGTTGATCCCCCATGAAAGTAGGCAAAATGTTCCTATTCAATTCAACCTGAGAAATGTTTCATCCCGCATGTTTCAAAACGATTTCCGAGTTGATGAACAACTGGGCAGGCTCTTCAAGTATGAATGACACTCATGTGAGCAGTAAACCCTGGTTGGTTGATGATAAGGGATTTAATCCTACCCTTTATATATATATATATATACATGGTTGGTGGTATACCTACCCCTCTGAAAAATATGAAAGTCAGTTGGGATGATGAACTTCCCAATATATGGAAAGTCATAAAATTCCATGGTTCAATGGTTCCAAACCACCAATCAGATATAAATGATATAGCCATTTAAACCATATTAACCATATACTAATCAGATATTAACCATATTATATATATAGTATTATATTAACCATATTAACCATACATTTATTATATTAACCATATGTATTAACCATATTATGTTACCATATTATATATAGACGGTATATTGGGGATGATCATCCACTGGGGGTCCCCAAACAATTCCCCCGGTCCCAATCGTAGTTCTTGGTGAAGAAATCACTCATACGTCGCTTCTCCCATTCGATGCTCACCTGCGAAAAACACAACGAGCTGTGAAAAAAGGGTTTAAACATTGGTTGCTGTAGAAAAAAGCCTGTAGAAATGGAGGTTTAAAAAAAACAAACAAACATCTTGTCAAACATGGGGATGTGTCTAAAATGTCCATATTGTTCTTTTCCGTATACATACCCAGGGAGATCTAATTTGAACAAGGAATGACCTTAGTGTCGGGCGTAAAAAAATGGTACAATGCATAGCCGCAAACGTGGTTGATCCCGCAGTCCTCATGGTATTTTTGGCAACTAACATAGGCAATTTGTGAGGATGTGTGTTTTTCCAACTATATATATATATATAATTATAATTATATATATAATTATATATATATACGTATATTATATATCAAACTATCAAGCCCACTAGCAAATGAGTACAATGTTTCCGGTTTGAGGGGGACAAATCAGTACATGTTTATCAATTCATCCGTTGAACAAGCACATTAAACGTCAGATGTCAACAAACATCTCTGGCGTCGACAAGTGTGCGACTGAACATTCAATGCAAGAGGCTTGTGAAGTTTGAAATTCGGGACAAAGAATGAGTCTGATGTAATTACTGTATATTGTTTTGTTTATCTTCTGTGCCACTTTGCCAATTGAACCATTGGATATAATTGGAACATTTACTGTCAAGATTAAACCAGCCATCTTTGAATCTTGAAACGGGGTCAAGTTCATAAGCTTGTGTGGCTGTTGAGAGTCCGCCTTTGCTTCCCCCCTCAGTCGCACAGTTCCAGTTCTCTATAGGAGTGCCATTTTCTCACCTATCACAGCAGCTATCGCGTTGGGAGGACCTCGCTTACTTGGATGTTTGTTTCACTTGACAAAGTGTTTGGGGATGGCTGATGAGCCCTACAGTAGATGGGTGACTGAACAAGGGGTTGTTCTTGTATACCGACCCCGCGAAATGGCAGTTCTAATTTTACTAGGAAGGATATGGGAACATGATTACCCTCTGGTAAACTAACATAGCTATTGAAAATGGCCATTTATAGTGGATTTACCCATTAAACATGGTGGACCTTTCCATAGTTATGTTAGTTTACCAGAGGGTATCTATGATGATGAATCACTGGATTTTGGGGTGCCCCATTTTCAGACCAACCCATCTTGGAGCCTTCCCCTTCTCGATATCTTCGCCAAGACCCTTTTCCAGAGGCTCTGCGACCATATAGATCCTGGAATCAGCTGGAGTCAGCATGAATCCCAGAGAAAACTAGGCGATTTTTTTCGGATCCCATGAGGTAGTCATATTAGTGCCATATTAGTGCCACATTGGTGCCATGGGAGCACGTTGCATGGGAGCAAAATTGTGAGCAAAATTTCGTCTTTCTGGTCATCCCACAATAGGAATCCCCCAAGTTTTCAGCGGGCTGCGGAAAAGGAGTCGATGCATGGCACGTATGAAATACCCTCTGGTGAACTAACATAGCAATGGAAAATGGCTATTTATAGTGGATTTTCCCATTAAGAATGGTGATTTTCCATTGCTATGTTAGTTCACCAGAGAGTATTTGGAAAGGAGTTGTAACATCTTGCCTCTCGAAAAATTGCTATGGATTGTTCCTTATGCTACAAAGCATCCTCCGAAATACAAGGATAGATCAACTAAGGATACCCGTTGGAAAACTAGAGTATTATCCTCTGGTTAGCAACCGTGGCAATGGAAAATCCATCATTTATCATCATTTAAAGATGATTAAAACCTATTAAAACCTTCATTTATCAGGGATTGTCCATTACCACGTTTGATTACTGGGGGTACTATTATGGTCCTCAGTTTTGCGAGGCACTCGGATGATCAGTGAAGTCAGGATCTGTAATTGGGTCCCCCTTGGCTCCCGGTACATCCCAAATGTACTTTGGGGGTATTGGTCCAACACGAAACATCTAAGATTAGCTAAGCAAATCTATAGCATATGCTCCCTTTGTTGCTTCTTCCCTCAGATTTTATTGCAACTCATCACTCATCTCCCCATCTATTGACGCCTAGCATCCAACAATTTCATGTTGTGCTTAAAACTGTTACTCAATTTGTAGCTTCACTGGCCCCCCATTTAATAGATTTTAACAGGGAATACATCTCCTGCTCCTTAGCTCTCCCCTCGGATGCCCTCTGGTAAACAGTCCCAAGAAACTGATGGGAAAGATCCGCCATGTTATAGCTGGGTAAATCAACGAACTATAGCTGGGCCATGGCTTCCATTGCAAACTGTGAATGTTTACCAGAGGGTAAATCCCATTAGATCACTATTAAACCACCATAAAATCACCATTTTCCTAGTGGTTAAATCACCATTTTCCTTGCTGACAAGGCACTTGTTCTTCTTGTTGGGCGTCTCCGCGAAACACTTCAGGGAGCTAGTCTCCTTGGCGGCATCCGGGCGGCATCCACGCATCCGCAACGCCGGAAACACGTATCTGAGTGTGATCTTTATGTTGATATCATTATATATACCCATTAAAACTTGCCATTTATAGCAGATTTACCCATTAATAGCATGGTGATGTTCAATAACTATGGTACAAGTATGGTATAATTGTATCTGGTTGGTGGTTTTAACCATCTTGAAAAATATGAGTTCGTCAATGGGAAGGATGACATCCCATATATGAAATGGAAAATAAAAGCCATGTTCCAAACCACCAACCAGATTAGATATCAATATGGAGGTTCCCTAAAATGGGAGGTGCCACCAAATCATGCATTTAAATGGGATTTTCCATTGTACACCAACCATTTTGAGGTACCACCATTTATGGACTCCCCCCATACGATCTAAGGATGTATGATGTTTTAAACAAAGTTAAAGATCAAATTTGTTGGTGCCCAATGTTGATCATACCCATAATGGTACAATTAATTTCATCACAGTTCGTCCAATGAAATCTCGAGAGGAACTTCTGAAACTTATTCCAAACCACAACCCAAACCACCAGCCAACCTTTGATCTTTGACTCCAGGTGAATTATATTTATAAAGATTATTCAGAGCAAGTATCACTTTTTCAGCGAATAGTTTAAGTCATCCAAGACTCTTCGCATCATCTTTCTGGGTAAATTATAATATTTCACTAACCTGAATTAAGGCCATTTGGGGATGATCTCCCTTACTAACCATGATTCCCAGTGAGGGAGAACAGTGAGGTCGTGATCAAATTTACCCAGATACCCTCTGGTAAACTAACATAACTATGGAAAATCACCATTTTCAATGGGAAAATCCACTATTTCTATGGCCATTTACCCAGATCTTTAAATCAAGGCTGTAACCCATCGGCCCAACAAAAAACGTCGCTGGTTAAAATCGTCCCAGGATCCACCACAGTTTCGCAGAACTCCACCACGGGATCGGCGACCTTGATCTCCAAGTCACCGTAGAGCCTGCAACGACATGGGGAAAGACATGGCTTGGAAAATGGCTTGGAACATACATGGAACATGTATGGAAATGTTCCAGTAAAAAAAAAAAAAAACTTGGAATGGTTGGAACATGTGTGGAAATGTCTGAAATGTCAAGAGTGGCATCTAGCATCTCAATTGATGCGAAATCCGGGATCCAGCATGAACTGACCCATGGTGACCCCCCTACAAGGTCTGGCTCTCAGAATGGATCAAGTCATGTGAAACTCCTTAAGGGTATCAAGAAAAGCAAAAACATGCACACTGGTACATGGTAAATCCTCCTTCCTGTACTATCCTGTCATGTACACTTTCATATTATGACAATTTAATGCGGATACATCGGTATTCTTGAGTTATCTCCGGTAGCCACTTTCAAATTTAATCCTACCAATCCTGCCAAAATAGGGCACTGTTCATGTTTCTGATCCGTACCAATCATCCCATATGTCAATTCGCTGGACAGCCCCAACCATTTTAGGGCATGAAAAAATCCCAAATCCACCGGTTGATGCGTGTTCCCCAACAAAAACATATTTAAAAACGATTCATGGGATTTCATGGGTTACCCTGTGGTAAACATTCACAGTTTGCTATGGAAAATGACCCATCTATAAATTTATGATTTAATGATTTACCATTTAATTTACCCATGCAATAAAATATATGATCCATGTGATCGATTGGCTTCTTCCGTGTTTTTTTTTACTATCTCCAAATGATGATTTCAGAAAGGATCTTCCCATCAGTGAATGTCCATTAGTGGCTAAACTAAGCCCACTGGGATGATCAGTGACTAACGGCCCAGCTATAGTTCGTTGATTTACCCAGCTATAAAATGGTGGATCTTTCCGTAGGTTTTTGGATGTTTACCAGAGGCTATTCGCTTTCTGAACTATGAGTGGTTTAGTAAGTGACTTACTCAGCACTTACGATCCATGGAATTGCCGACCCTTGATCATCAATGAAAAATTTCCATACTGATGCTTACACCCCGATGGATTTAAATCGCATTTCGTAAAACTACGGAAACAACCAAGGAAATAACATCTCATTATATTTTATAGTTCTTTTATTGATGGTTTCCCCTCAATTATCCCGTGGAAACCTTCGTAGATCATGCAGGACGCAGTCCAAGTAGACCTCCCCCGTGCCCAGCAAGACGTGCCTTGGCGGTGAGTTCGGGGTTGTGGGGAGGTGGTTATGTTTCAGGGAAAGCTGAAGGGAGGGTTAATTGTATCTGTATATAGATATGATATTGAAATTGTGTATATATATAATAGTAATAATAATAATAAATAATTTTACATATATATATATAATTGTATATAATCATATATAGTAATATATTTCTTTGGGTGCTTACTGTAGTACATCCAGGAAAACTAAGAATAATACAAGTTGATAAGTTGACTTGAGCAATCCACTTCACTTCAAATAATCAGCTGATCTGCTTGGTGGTTTCAACCCCCTGAGAAATATACGTTGTTGTCAATGGGGATCATCTTCCCGTTTGTTGGATGGGAAATAACATCACAAATGTCACAAATTCCAAAGCACCAACCAAATATACTTGGACATTGGGGACTTGCTTGGATTTGCTTCCCTATAGATTCCCTAAGTAGTGGATTTTGCATTGGGAAAGTAACAAATCACGGTCACCAAACCCAGGCTTACTACCTTCATCATATTCAATGACACTAAGGTCTTTCTTATCTTTCTTGTCATTACCAATTGCTTGAGGACTTCCTCTATTGCTTCCCCAAGGCCTAAACCAAAGTATTGGACGATTTTGTTCATGTCTTTCAGGCAAGTACCCTAGGGTAAACATACAAAAAAAATATGGAAAACTACTGCTTTCCCTAAATGATTTAGTTTCATGGCGGCTTTTCCACATCTTTTTGTGTCTGTACAGGAGGACAGGTCTCAAAAGCTTAGACAGAAATGGCATCTTGGGGAGGCTCGGAAGTTCGGGATTCTGGACATTCAGGAGGAAACCAGTATCAAACCAATGCTCAAACAATGTAGATATGGGTGATATGCACTACAGTATATAGCTGGTTGGTGGTATATACCTACCCCTCTGAAAAATATGAGTTCGTCAGTTGGGATTGTGACATTCCCAATATATGGAAAGTCATAAAATTCATGTTCTAAACCACCAACCAGATAGAAATTAGTACAAATGTGCAGCATGTTGACCCATTGTGCACTCTCACCTAAAGACAATTTCGTCAACCGAGGCCGGTAATGAACGGTCAGCACCACTGGCCGGTAACAGCACGGCCAAAGATTCCAGGGTTTCTTTCTGGGAACATCCTCCCATGTGGATGCGGACAAATTGGGATAGCAGTCCTAGCCATCACAGCCATTGGTGCGATCATGTTTCAGGTGGCTACGGTAGGACTGCTAACATTTGTGGAACATGTGAAGAAGAACAAGTTCATTGTTCCAAAAAGTGTTATACAGTTATACATTTCTTTCCGATTGAGAGCACCCAAATGATGGAAACATCCAAGTTGCTCGCCACTTTCTTCCACCTGTCAGGTTGCATTCACTTTATCCAATGAAATGGCTATGGGATCCCCTCCAAGAAAAATCCAGGATCATATCACCTCCAGAATCTTAAAAAAGAAACACGGCACCGTCACCAGCGGCTAACACTGGGCACCTTGGTCTTGGACAAGCCATAGGCCTTGTCGATCTTCCTGGATCACCAGTTGGGTGTCATGGAGACGTTTGGCGATCTCCCCGTGACAAACCAGCTATCCTTCCATCCCTTTTTTTACCCTAGATGTGGAACAAAAACAACATGAAAGTAGATAGATTTCCATTGATTTCCTAGGTTTCCCCATGACTTTGCAACATGTCTTTCGATGTTTCCCTCAGTTAATGGCCATCCACAGCTGCCAACCTCAAGCCGTCAACCATCTTTGGCAGCTCCGCGGGCTGCAGAGGCTCAATCGCCACCTTGATGACCTCGGCCGAATTCATGGGGACAGCCACTGAAATGGAAAATATATGGAACATATGGAAACACATATGGGAAATATGAAAAATATATGGAAACTAACTGAAATGTCCATTCACATTTCACTAACTTTTGTTTCAGGGGAAACATATGTATATATATATATATATGGAAAACTAAGCCCCAATAGGAGTGTTTACAGGAAATGACTGGGCAATGTCTTGATCCACTTCAAATGAATGGATCCGTTTTAGTTTTGCGAAGGGATAAGGGATAATAAGGGATAACAAAGCATGCCATGTTTGAGTACCGGAAAGGTCCCCCTCACTGATGTATTGAATACTCCCCAATTTTCACGGCCTCCTTGGCGGCAGACAATCCAGCTGATTTCACTGATACCCTGTGGTTACTTTTCACGTAGCTATTGAAAATATCATGTTTTAAACACGGTAAATCAACACAATGTTTATCATCTATTTCTATGGACCATGGCTTCCATAAACAAAAAAACCAGAGGGTAATCCCCAAGTCATCACCATTTTGACCAGTCGGATTCAAATCATCCCAAAAATAACCACCAAAGGGTATATCCCATTCAATATCTCATCAAATATCCATATATAATGGATTACATGAAATAATATCATAGTATTGATGATTGAAAATATTGATAATTGATATATATATATATATATATTGCATCTATCAATATAAATCATATATCCCATTATTATATTTAGTATCCATCAAATCCCCGAAAAAAACAATATCCCATTATATTATATCTCCATCAATATAAATCATACATATTCAATATCCCATCAAATATAAATGAAGTCTCCAGCTGTTATGAACCAGCCACCTAATCACAAAATCCCCATCCACAGCTCAATCCCTATTCACCGGCCCAGTTATCATCTTAAATCCTTAGTAAATCCCTTTGTAAATCCCTAAGAATCCCTAAGAATCCCTAAGAATCCCTAAAAATCCCTAAGAATCCCTAAGAATCCCTACTAAACCCCACTTTTTGTTGTGGGTTTTCCAACAGTTTTAACTCCCAAAAGATGTTCCCAATGGGAATCTTCAACTGTTTCCCTCTGGGAATCGCAGCTGGTGTGGTGGGGAAGCGAAGAGGTCGGAAAATCTCCACCTGGCGTCGTTCAGGTCGTTGATCGAAATATATCTGGTTGGTGGTATACCTATCTATCTATCTATCTATCTACCTACCTACCTACCTATCTATCTATCTATCTATCTATCTGGTTGGTGGCATACCTACCCCTCTGAAAAATAGATGGAAAATAACAAAGCATGTTCCAAACCACCAACCAAATATATATATATATATATATGTGGAGGTTTCTTGAAATGGGGGGTACCCCCCAAACCATCCGTTTTAGATGAAGATTTTCCAATATAAACCATATATATATATACACTGCGGTAAACTAACATAGCTATGGAAAACCACCATTTTATAGCTGGGTAAATCAACTATAAATGGCAATTTTCAATAGCTATGTTAAATTAGCAGAGGGTATATATTGTGAATAAACAACCCATTTGGGAATGGTTGGAATCCCACCTATAAAAATGGTGATGCAGTGATGACTGGGTGATGGTTTATTGTTGTTTTAGGGGTCAACGCCCCGAGGCGGGCGTGGTTTTTTCCACGTTTGTGCTCTTTGGCAGTATACGTGTTTAACGCTCTTGCCGACTGTAAGATGACGCTACGGAAGACACTTTGCCCAACTTTGTTGCTGACGTCTTGCTACCTTGACCGCGAGGGGGGGTGGGGGGGGGGGGGGGGATGATAACGTTCCTTTCGACTGTAAGATGACGCTACCGAAGACACGTTGCCCAACTTTGTTGCTGACGTCTTGCTACCTTGACCGGGAGGGGGGGTGGGGGGGGGATGATAACGTTCCTTTCGACTGTAAGATGACGCTACCGAAGACGTTGCACAGAGGACGCCTCAATAAAAAGCTCATGATCTATGTGAGATCATGGCAATTTAGATTTGCACACCAGCATCAATACATCCAGACTTTGGGCAAGCTCTTCAAAACGAAGAATGCCGACTGAAAGAGCACTGAGGAAAAAAAGAATGCATTGAACCTCAAGCAGATGTTGCGGAATTGCAAAAGTTTTTTTTTGGCATTTTGACATCTTGCAGCAAACGTCAAAACATCATAGATCACAAGCACAAAATACTGTAAATTACAGTGTAAAAAGGTGATTTTTGATTCAATCACCAAGTACACAATTGTAGAAAACCCACACCCGCCTCAAGGCGGTGTTCCCTTGTTTTACCCACATTGCATATGTTACTATATATAATCCACTTATGTTTAACCTAAATCCAAGTATTGGGATTTACGATGATCATCACTTATCAATCACCAATCATTGGGACGACGTAACTTCTATGTCCCATGGTGAAATGTCACATCCCGGGATCTATGGGGGTATGGTCATCCACTATGACCATTCCCAAGGACTGGGTAGATCCAGAACTTGGGGCTTCACAAGGACCCAAGGACCGCAGCGATCCGTTTCCATGTTGGCATCGCATTGGAAAAAAAAAACAGGTTTCCATCAAAGATGATACAGATTGATACCATCTGGTTATTTAACGTAGCCATGGAAAATCACCATTTTTAATAGGTAAACCATCTATTTCTATGGGCCATTTTCCATAATTAGCTATGTTAGTTTACCAGAGGGTACAGATTGATACCACGTATGTTGTCATTGCACGGATTTTTTTTCCGCTTCATCCCATCATATCCCATCCCATTGGAGCACCGCCAGCACCTCCTCTTCGTTGGAAGCCGTTGTGATGGTGGCCGTCTTCTTGATGCAAGTCTCAATTCCGCCGATCAGAACCTCGGCGCGAAAGTCGCCAAAAAGAGAAATGCTAAGTTTTTTTAAATCCCCCCGTGAAGCAATGAAACACCGGCCACAAACCAGCGCTTAGTAGGGGATTTGTATACTATACAATGGACGTGCCTAATATTGCAAGTATTGATTGATACTGATATCATGTGGGTTTCTCCCTTCCTACCTCTTCCTATGGGTTTCTCTGAAAATAGGAGGTTCAGACACATCCCTCTACACTTATGGCCCTTTACCAGTGTTAAGTCAGTTATAACCCCAAAGGTTTTATATACCATTATATTCCCATATTATTATCATTAATTATTATTATTAACATTATTATGTTTTATCATCATTATTATTATATATGTATTTATGTGTATGTATGTATGTATGTATGTATGTATGTATGTATGTATTTATTTATTTATTTACTAGTATGTTGTTTAATTATTAGTATTATTATTATCCCCAAAATTCTCATCCCCATCCAGTCTCAACTCCTGCCGAGGGGCCCAATTGCCTGCAGGCACATGACTGACTTCCACACGATACCGGCCCTGGCAGCTGGGATGTGACCTGATGGCTATGAGTCAAAAACCCTAGCGGCCAGCGCCCCTAGCGTACCCTAGGTATCCCTAAAATAGCTATGATTTCTGGATTTACCATTCACTATCGTAAATTAGCTAGCTAAAATGAGGTAATAATATATTTTAACTCATTTAACTCATTTAACTCATTTAACCATTATCTACTATTCCCCTGCTTAGTAGATTTTGGCCTATCCACATATTGGATGCTGGTGTTTCTCACTTCCGAATCACCAGCAGCTCCATGGACCAGCAGGGTTGATGATCATCATCATTTCCCTATCAAAAATGGCTATGTCATTGATATTTCATTTATATTTATATATTATATAATTTATATATACAGACATACATACATAATATAGATAATTATTATTATCATTATTATTTATTTTTATCATCATTATCAATGTTATATTATATATATATATTGTGATTTATTAATTTGTTATATATATATATTATATACAAACCATTACAAAGCCCATAAACCCAGACACACCACGGTGCCACGCAAAACAGGTGGCCTCGAAAATCCACAAATTCTGGATCTCCTTGATGGCCATGTCCTCGTCGTCGTCCAAGGAGTAGGTCTCACCTGAGCTGAGACACGCTGAGACCAGGTAAGACAAACCCCCGACCAATGGTCGGTTGGTGTCTTCAAATAGCAATGGTTGGTGAATATGGGGTGAATATCAATTGGTTAATTCATTGGAATGAAAATTGGAATATATCATTGGAATTCATTGGAATATATTGGAATATATTCGAATATCATCTTGAAATCAAAGTGCTGCGTGTTTCTCTCTTTTTGTCAGGCTGCAGGGTTGGTGTTCAGATTTGGGTCAAACAGTACTTGGGTACTGCAGAAATCTCATGGGTATTATTTGGCTGGAATGTGATCCAGGCATGTTTGCTCTCTGGTTTCACCCTCTGGTTAATCTGTATATTTGCTACCTTTCGCAGCCCAAGGATCCTCCCAAACACCTAGCAAATCTTACATCCCCTGCCTTG
The DNA here is from genome assembly GCA_947184155.2 of Cladocopium goreaui. NCBI lineage: Eukaryota > Dinophyceae > Suessiales > Symbiodiniaceae > Cladocopium > Cladocopium goreaui. Next base: position 1,166,894 of record CAMXCT020003334.1, read on the forward strand.
GATTTGTTAACCAATTCCACATCAAAAAGATTTCCCAAAAAATCGATTCCCCAGAAACAAAGTCGTGGATGTCCCATGATGTCAGCTCCACAAAAAAAATGAACTCAGGAAAAAATCCCCATTTCTCACTGGCAGGGCACCCAGGATCTTCACTCGATCACCGCGGAAGACTGTACCACTCATCACGCGCCCAAAGACGTCGAAGGCATTGCAGTCGGGGCGGTGGTACTGCTTGACCTGGAAAACACCATTCGTCCATGGGAAGCCCACGTGCAAACGAACACAACCATCGAACATTCAATGGATTGGTTTAAGGGAAAATCTACAGGAAACCACGGTTTTTACCATCAAATATAGGGTTTTCCTGTAAATTGTCCCATCATCCAATTCTATGAAACATGGGTGATTGACATCGCAAATATGGGGACATGATTCAAACATATTTAAACCATCCAAGGTGAGGATCTGACCAACCAGCAACAAGAAAGTGACCGATCAGATTTAACCAGCACCCACCAGCTTGGTTGCATTCGAAGTTGGAAAGGATGACTATAAAAAAGTGGTCGTGGGAAAGGGTGACATAGAAAAAACCCTCCAAATGTGAACCACCAAAGGGATATATGAAATGCATTGAAATGCTATGAAATGATATGAAATAATATGCACTGTCGCCAACAAACAAAGAGACAAGCTAGAAATTCAACAGATGGAAGCAATGGGTTTTCGGAAGTTTTCGGATGAATTGGAAAGTCATCTCCCAACGACTTCCAAAACCAGGACAGCAGCTGCAAGCAAGGCACAATGTGCAGCATCAAGTAGCCTGCGTGTCGCGGAAGGGAACTATCATCCCAGCTGGGATAGCAATGGATAGCACCCATGAATTGGTGGTTCCGGGGTGGATGTTATTGGACCACATGCTCCCAGGTTTCCAGCGTTGGCACTCTCGATATGCAGCATCCAGGACACAGCTATGCTCTGAGGTTTTTATAGGGAACTTCATCCTTTCAACAAATCTGTTTCCCGTTCCCCAAATCAGATCCGCACCAAGCTCCGCCTGTGGTATCCAGATTCTTCATATCCTGCGCCACGGCGCCATCTTGATCTCCGGAATACAACTTCTCCACCTGCAGCCCGTCCCGTGGACCAAGAATCCGAAGAATGGGAGCTCCGTCAGAAGCGAGTCCCCCACAGTCATAAGTTGATACCCCCCCTGATATATCATGATATATCTATCTAACCAAAATCCCAGGTCCCAGTTTATCTTGATTATAAACCGACTTCGCAAACTATGGGGAACCACCCAGTAGGATCTCACAGGTAAAAAAGAACCAGAGATGTGAGATGTAACTTCATGAGGCACAAGTCGAGCACTTGGTTTTGGATGGTTTGGTTTGGTTTCAATATATAAGTCCCTGCAAATCCCACGCAACTTCGGGACTACCAACAGTTGGAGGTTCCGTGCGCACCTTAGCTTCGGCACTCTCCTGCGAGAAGGAAAAATGTCTTCAATAAACAGTTCTGATGGGATCTTGATACGACTTTGAGGGATGTTGATTGCATCTGGGCTTGTCTCTAGAGTCAAACAAAACTACTCGAGTCAAAGTTGACCATCATCAGCATCAGCCTCATCCCTTCTAGGTTCAAACATCATAAGTATCATAAGTATCATACGTCGTTGAAACCAAGAACCAGTTCGCCTTCGCTTATGTGGCATAAACTGGCATATTTCAGAGCTAAGTGGCCCACATTATGACTTTCAACAACTGCCACTCTGACATTCATCCTGATCCAAGGAAACCAAGGGGTCAGTGATTTTCGGATACCGTTGGTCCAACGTTTCGCCAATCCAACCTGAAATCCCCTCTTGGTTGACTTCCTGATTGGCCATGACAATGGGTGAAAATCCCTGGTGAACATGAAAATAGCTGTTAAATCGATGTATATATAACATGATGTTCATCCACCAAAAAAAATGCTATAGTGTATTGACCTATCCTAATACAACCACCCGAATAAATGAAACCAAACCAGCAGTATCTGGTCTTCGTTTTTCACGGTTGACCCAGACCGCCAGTCAACCGAGGTCCTTAGGAGTTGGGATGTGCCGCACCACCATGTCGATGAAAGATGGCAAACCTGCTTGGGGATAAAAATATGATCTGGTTGGTGGTTGAGCCCTACCACTCCGAAAAATGATGGAGTTCGTCAGTTGGGATGATGACATTCCCAATATATGAAAAAATGTTCCAAACCACCAACCAGTGATGATGTGACCAGTGAGTATACACTATGGTTACTGAGCAGAAATTACAAGATATGTGGCAGATGCCTTGCCGGAACCAGGTACCTGAACATGCCAAAAACCCTTAAATGTTTAGCAATAATAAACCACCCTAATATGGATTGATGGTGGTTTCAATCCCATCCAAATAAGGTGATGAATTGCGGATCATGTGGGTACCGATTCCATATATAAGGCCGAAAAAAATCAGGCCTAAATTTCGAATATCCCAACAAAATATGGCCAGAAATATGGTACTAAGTTAGTACCTCCATTTTAGGATCCTGAAATTCCCATTAATTCAACGGACATTTCTTCCAGCTGTCCATCCTCTGCCAACCCGATCCGACGATCCCACGCGGCCTCCGCCAGAGCCAAAGTACTGCTGGAAGACCTTCCGAATCAGCGACCGCGCGTCCAATTCGTAGTCGCGCTTGTGCAGATAAATTCCCACCTGGGAAGGGATTAATGTCAACCCCGGATTAATAAACCATGGTTTATTAATTAGGGGATATTAGGGGGTATTCCCCCAATAGTCATGATTTGATACTCAAATGGTACCCTCCCAATTGAACAGCCGTTTGGGGTTTATTAATCCAGGGTTGACATTACATCACTTGGGGCTCCATTGGTCCATCCGCGGGTGACCAATTCATGACAAATCCCTGCCCACGTAGGTGACTCCCCCAGAGTATCCTAGAGTTCAGTATGTATAGATCTCCTCGTGTTATGATCGTACGGTAATCAAGAATGGCAATTTAAAGTCCTCTAAATATGGGTAGTAATCCCCCTTTAAACGGGTATTTCAATGGGAAAATCATCGAACTAAATGATGGATTTTCCAGAAAGCCAATGTTTGAGTACCCGATGGTTTTTTCCGGAAACATCCGGCCATATTTTTTTTTACAGAGTTCAGTTTCTGAACTCCCAATTTCTGTTGATGAATTCCACGCTTCTGAGATTGATCTCACCTAGAAAACAAGGCCCATGTGGCCCCCAGTGCCTCGGCCAGCGTTTGCTGCAAGTCTTCCTTCTCTTCACCCAAGCAATGCGCGAAGATTTTGTAGATGGGCTCCAGCACAAACCTGGGACCCAAAGACAAGCCACCGTGGTGGACCTTCCAAATGCTGTTTCCAGTGAATTTTTGTTAGGGAGATTCAGTAGATTTTATATGTTTCTTTTTTGTTTAAATTATGTTTTGGCTCTTACCCATGAATTTCTGGAAAACCAAATCTACTTTTCGAAACGTGCGGTGATTTTGACAGGTGCCACTAAGGCACTGCACGAAGGAGCGCGGTTGCTCTGCATCTGGGGGCGTCTTGGTGAACTTGTTCGCATCTGCCTGGGTCAAGATGTTTTCCCCGTCCGTGTTTTCAACACCAAGAAACAAGGACGAACCACAACGGATCAGAATCGATCTTAATACCATCTGGTTATGACTAACATAGCCATGGAAAATCACCATTTTTAATAGGTAAACCATCTATAAATGGGCCATTTTCATCCATTTTCCATGGCTATGTTAGTCATAACCAGATGGTATAGGCTAAAAAAGGCTGCGTGAATTCGTTGGATTCCGACAGTGGATGACTGGTTGGTGGTTTCAACCCCTCTGAAAAATATTGAAATCAATTGAAATCTATTGAAAGTAAATTGAAATCTATTGAAAGTAAATTGAAATCAATTGAAAGTAAATTGAAATCAATTGAAATCTATCATTTTTTTTTGACTACACACTATTCAGTACCCGGTCCCTTGAAATTTCTACACTATTCAGTAACCAAAATTAGTTTAGGGGGGGGCCCTACACTAATCAGGATCCGACATTAGTCAATTGGGAGTATGATTCCTAATATATGGAAAAAGCAAAAATGTTCCAAACCACCCACCAGATGAATTATTGTGGTCTCAACCGGATGAAATTGAGATAGCACCAACTTGATACACCCGACTGCCCCACTAAAAAGTCGCTTGCCACCAAGGGACATCAAAGTACATGTCTCCCCAAAGGCACTTGGCGAAAACGAGATGGTCAAAACTGAAACCATGAGTTTCTGCATAGATCGCTGCGTAGGATTCCAGGGTGAACATCATTCCTCAGCGTCGAACAAATGGGTGGCCACTCTGAAGAAACTCTCCTTTAGCAACGTGATGCGACGCAGCCAAGGTGCTAAACTGGGCAGAGCTGAACAGGACCTAGGTCTGAAAAAGTACGGGTAACACCATCATCACAAGTTGCGAACTTTGCGAATGACAAAGGTTCTTGCAATCAAAGCCAAACTTGTTGAACACATGGACACCTGGAAAGTATCAGGTACTGGTACCGGTAAATATATATCATATATCATCTTCATGCATCTATCAAGATGTACCTCATGTATCATCTACATTTAGATGTATCATCCACTATAAGAGGGTTTCTATACATGCGGGGAGCCCCAAATCATCCATTTGATCATATTTCAATATATTTTGACAGGATTGTCCATGAAATAAACATAAATAAACCATCCAACCATTGGGGTACCCTCATGACTTAAGTAACCACACTTCTGAGTTCCCGCACGTTGCCCCGCAGTGGGGAGAAGTAGACACGGTCATCCACCTCTGTACCGACCTGACGACATCGTGGTTTCACTGTGCTTACCCATGAAAACTTGTGATTATTTACCCTCTGGTAAATTAACATAGCTATGGAAAATCACCATTTTTAATGGGAAAATCCACTATATATGGTCATTTTCAATAGCTATGTTAAATTACCAGAGGGTAATGGGTGATTCAATGGAATATTCATGCGGATAAAAGGGTTTATAACAAAGTTACTATGGTTCATGGAATCCCTTGCCCCGTTTCTATTAAAAAGCCATAAACATTCATAATCATCCATAAACCATGGTTTGGTTGAATGTTTAATAGAGAAATGACATATCTTCCAGACATGTCCTTTCTGCGACAAATTATCACCTGGTTGGTGGTGCTCGTCATCTCAACCATTCTCAACCAATCATCACCAGTTGAATGGTTGAAAAATCATGAGTGGTTGAGACGGTTGAAAACCATTTGAACAAAAAAACAAACCCATCATAATCTGGTTGGTGGTTTTAACCATCTTGAAAAATATTAGTCTATGGGAAGGATTATCCAATATATTATGAAAAAATATGAAAAATAAAAAAATGTTCCAAACCACCAACCAGATAACAATAGTTGTTTGTTGTTTTTTCTGTACGGTTGATTGAACAACAATGAGTATTTGAAACCCCCCAACCAGATCAGAATGACCCTTTTCTTGGGGCAAACAGTTCCACGATTTGTGTACCTTTAATGTTTCATGATTTTTCAACCGGTTGCACCCAGCAAAAGACATGCAAGGACAAAGCAACATCCCGAGCGCTGCAACTGTGCTCCAAAGTTTCAATGAAATCAAATAACCATGGTTTATGGGGGATGCGTAATATTTCAGGGAGTGGATGAAACACTCATGGGGCTGAAAATGAAGCTGAGAAACGCTACTTTTGTGGCTACTTTTGGGTTCCCCTGTTACAACTGTTTCTTCCAGCCACCGAGTCGTATAACTTCTCCATGGTCTCGTTGATGTCCTCGATGCAATATCTAAGCCTCAATGCTCAGCTTTGCTGTGCTTTGCCCTACCCACCATCCCAACCATTCCCAACCATTCCCAACCGACTTGGCTGAACTCTCATACTGCAACCAAGCAAACATCATCAATGATCCTGAAACTTGGAAAATTTAGACGAGTTAGCAACCCTCCCCCAGGTAGAAATCTCAAAGATTTCTCTCCAAGCCTGTCTCTCTCACCTTTCAAGCCCTCCCTTCGGCCGCGGCGCTTGTGATAGGCATCGGTGGGAGGCAACTTCAACTCCATGATCAAACGATCTAAGCCATTGATCACGAGTACCACCTGCTGAATTTTCCGAAGCTTGGGTGGTTTTTTCAACTCGTCACCCGTGGGGTGTTTGATCCCGTAATATCCCATCGACTTCACATCGCTGCAATCTGGTCAGATCTGGTCAGCTGCTCTTGGTAAAAATGGCATCAGTGCTGTTCATCAGATAAAAGTGACAGTGATCTCTGCACATTGCTATCGGAAATTCCCCACATGACGATGGACACTCCTGAAAAATGGTTAGGTGCGACCGAAAGGGTGGTCCTGGACGTTGCGGCTGGCATGCCTCTGTTTTCTGCCACCCTAAAACATCATTGTTGCTTATCTTGCGTTTAAGTGTATATGTTATGTTCATCTATGTTTAGTTCCCAATGTTTGAACACTTTCAAAAATTTGTCGGTCAATCAGCTATTCTGTTGAAATCTTACGTCTCTTCTCAGGACAAACTGAGTAGTTGCATCACACATTATCATTCTAGTTGGTGATGCTTGATGTGACATATCCATTGTATTTGCCCATGTTTGTTGCTTACTGCATGTCCCTAATGTTCTTGGTTACACCCTGGAGAAGCTAATTAGCTTAGGCGCCAAACAAAGGTCCTGGACCTATGTTGCTCATTGCTACTGGATGCATCGACTTGTTCTTCTATGTCAAATCACTTGTATTACCCTCCGGTAGTCAAACATGGCAATTCAAACTTCTCCATTTATAGATGATGCTCCCATTACTCCATTAAAACCTTCATTTATAGAGGCTTTTCCACTGCCACGCTTGATTACCAGAGAGTAATCCCCTTGTGTCCAATCTAGGCATACAGGTTGGCTCCATGGCCGAGCCTTAAGCTTGTCTTGCAGCGCGTGCTTCATCATACGCTCAATGTGCCTCGGCCAACTTTTCCAGGTCGAGGAGATCAGCAATGGATGGAGATCAGCAGCAAAGGCATTGGTTTCTTCATTACAACAATGACGAATTTTCAACGATATTTTTTTGGATGTTCCATGGCTTAAGAGACAAAGTTTAAAACGGGGTTGTCTGAAAATAGGTACAACTAAATCGTTGATCATCATTTTCCAATCTTTTCCCCTATATATATATATATACACTGTGTATATATATATATATCAAATTGCCATGTTCCCAGGCAAATTATCACAATTTTTCCATTTACCTTCCGGTAAATTAACATAGACCCTGGCAAGTAGGAGATTGTCAGGGTCTATGTTCATTTCAGTTCCCAACATCCAACAAGGTGCCCCCCAGGGATGTTTGTTGGTTCGTAAACCCCATGAATACTATAGTTATATCATGTTATATCATGTTATATCTACCATAAACATCCATAAAGCATAGAATTCAGCCACTTAAAAACCTCAACTTAGCTATCTTGGGTGGCCCGTCCCCCAAGGCCCCCAAGGCCCCCAAGGCCCCAAGGCCAGGCCCAAGGTACTGCGTGAGACCGACCACCACATCCACCAGCAACACGACGCCATCAGACATGGCCAGGGCCGCAATGACCTCATCCTGGCAAATGATAAGAAACTATACCAACTAAGAAGGAAACTATAAGAGACTGTACCAAATCATGGAAACTGTACCAATCATATTGAAAAGTTGGTTAAGAAGAAACTATTATAGAAACTGTACCAAAAATCATGGATAACTGGATACGATTGGAGAAGTATTATGAAGTATTCCAGTATTCCCATGATTATTCAGATTCGGGGAATCGGTTCAAAACATGAACAGAAATATGATGGGAAATAAATGGAATTGGGGGTTTGGAACCACGGTTTACCACTGGTTTTACAAAGGTGTGGATGCTCTTAGAATGAACAGAATGAACGTCCAAAATGATGGTAAGAAGCAAACTCCTTCGGAATGGGATGGTGCTTACACCCTAGGGGGACCCCAGGGTGAGAGGGACAACCACTGTTCCTTCTCCATTTCGGCTGTGGATCAAAACCCCTTCATCCCTATGCGGTTTCTCAAGTCATGGATCCCCAAGTTGGGTCCAATGACTTGGATGATGGGGTACCCCCATGACTTAGGAAACCATCCTTGAAACCTCACGTTCGCACGTTCGCATGCGTTGGGTTTACACCAGTAATCCACGTTATAATATCACAACATGTCACAACCAGTCATCATGATCGTCATGTTCAAACATATCTTCGTCATATCTTCATATGGATCAAACTTGAGGGCGGAGCCACAGTGACACATGACTTATCATCAAGATGACTATTGAAGGGCTGGGAACCACATCCCCACCCCGGGACCTGGAAGTTGGCATGACCAGGTGTGTCCTCAGCGACCAGTGGATTCAAGTCTTCATCAGAACTCCAGTCATGAGGCCCCCTTCCCGTTTTTTATGGATGGACGCTCCATCCGCTTGGTTCGAGACGCAGTATGCACCAAGCAGCTGGTAAACTAACATAGATATGCCGCATGATATGCCCATGAAGTTCCTAGGAACATGATCTAGTGGCAGATAAAATCCAGGGAAAAATACCATGATTTTCCACTCATTTCTGTTAGCTGATGTAGATAGATTATGTAAAATATCCATGGAAACTAACATATCTAGTTCTTCTATGTTCAATCTCTATGTCTTATGTTAAGCCTATGTTAGTTTGCTGGAGTTTCCCATCATATTTTGCGCCGGTCAGATGAGCGCCCAGTCGCCATGGCATGGAAGAGGTACGACTTGTCCTGCGCTTTTTTTCTTCGCTGATCGATGCACACAACTAGGAAGTCGTTGTGCCAAACTACCGTGGCAACATCCCACAGAACAATCGGCAACTCATAGTATAATATGATATAATCTGTGGGTTGCCATAATATGATAATGTCATATCATCCCCTAGATTATATCATAAGATGCTTATATTATATCATATATCCCATGATATCATCCCACAGATCAAAGCATCTTATATAAGCTACATCTGATGACAATCCCATTTCACTGTCGTCAAAATCGTCTCCTTTCCGTTACCTATAAGAATCACTTCGCTCGTCAAAATCGTCCATCCGTTTCCTCCCTAAGAATTTCCGAGTCCTTGGAATCTTGGAGGACTAAACTCATGGACGAAGCTTTCACAGTAATGCCACGGTCTTGTTCATCCTGTCTCGAATCCGTGTAACCTCAGCGCAGCCGCGAGGTCATCAACGGCACTTGCTGGCTGGCTGGCTGCTGAAGATGTTTCTTTTCTGCTTGGTGGTGCAATTTCACCATGGTATAACTATGTATAACTATGGTATAACTATGGTATAACTATGGTATAATTATATCTGGTTGGTGGTTTTAACCATCTTGAAAAATGATGGAGTTCGTCAATGGGAAGGATGACATCCCATATATGAAATGGGAAATAAAACATGTTTGAAACCACCAACCAGCTGTTCTGCGTTAACATGTGTTGGATTATCCAAGAACCACTGAACCACTTGCTGCTTTCGCCTTTCTCTGGGAAATTCCTTGGTCACGTCTTGTTTCGTTCGTAATTCAACCACAACTAAGGTCCAGTGGTACCAGATATGTATATATATATATACAGTGATACACACATATAATCTTATCTTTATCATTCTTTATCAAAATCCTCCTTTCGCCACACCCCTTTTGCATGTCACCAAACCTGACCAGCTCCGCCCCATCGTTTCGAAACGACTGCGGTCTGGAGACGGATTTCCTTGCCAACCTTCCAGTCCTTCTCATGGGTATTCAGCACCAAAAGGTCCATGAAGGTGGTTTTTCCATGGTGCATGGCACCCAAAAAGCAAATGTTGCCTTAATTTTCCACACGGAAATGTCATGGGGGTTGTCTAAAAAAGGGGTGAACCTAGAAACATAGTTGTTTTAATACTCAAATGGGCTAAGTTTGGATGATGTTGAACTAAAATTGGAGATCCATTTTAATCATGGTTTTGCCTCAATAGTCAAATGGATTAAATTTGGATGATTTGGGGGTTACCCACCCTTTTTACGAACCCGCAAATGTCTTGAACTGGATTTGTTGGTGGGTGCTGAGGTGGTTTATGTTCAAAAACTGTGGCAACTTGTCATTGCTCAAAACATCTTGAAAGTGGTGTCCCCAGGTAATACACATCATTGGGTGCTCCTAGAGATGTATCTATGTGTTTCTCACCCTTTTTGCTTATCTTTATTATAGTACATGCATAATCGTCTGAGATACCTATCCAGGATTGGCAAACCGCCAAAAACCAAGCCAGTAACTAGCCTAACTAGGGGGTCAGCCAGTCAGCCATCATCCCAGAAAAAGATCGTCATTTTAAGGCCTCAAGAAAAGGAACCAAGCTACGGACCAGATTCGGTTTGTCCATCATGGCAGCCAAGAAGTTGAAGTCGAAGGTTGTGTCCGGCATCCTCTTCTCCAGCAAGTCCTGCATGAAAAACATGGAGCCGTCAATTTTAAAAAGAGGACCAAGATCTAGAGCACAGAATCAAAGAATATCCAATGCATTCAAAATAGACTGCTTTCGGGCTTAAAGCCTCCAAACTTGGTGGGAACACATCATGTTTTGATCCATACAACCATGCGGAGGCTATGAAATAGCCAGACTCTGCCACAGTGCATCACAGTGCATCCTCCACTCTATCATCTAAGGATTTCGTCGTTTCCTGGTTTCCATTGTTGGAATATCTCTCACCCAAATCAGCTATAACTAATTGATCCATTTTACTCCACTATAACTCAGATGTGAACCCAGATCATTGACCCACCAACCCACCCTTTATGATTATATAAGAGATGTTATCGGCATATCAAATGGAACCGACTAATCCCCATGGCCCCTACCATGGGTGGTTATTGGCTTTTGATCAAACCATCAAATCAAACCATTCATGAACCCCTCTCATCTTCAAAGTTCTCCCAAGATAACTCCATGGATGATCATTCACCAATTCTTTCCCATCCAGCCTCTATCTCCGGTTGACCAAGCTCTCTCAATAAATGAATGGTGTGTTAACCCCAATTGCCAATATACTGTATAATATAAAGTTTATATCAACCCTATACCAACCCCTCAAACTTCATCACCGAGCTTCAGAGTTCCCAAAACGGCGTCACGTCTATCAAATTCAAACTGCAAAGTTCTCGAACATCTGGGGATGGGTCAAAACCTTGTACCCCTGGTGAACATCAAAATAGCTGGGATTTATGGATGTTCATCCCACTAAAAATGTATCTATAGGTATTGACCCATACCCATCTAACAACGGGGCGCGCCTTGACCCCAACCACCATCCCCAACCACCATCCCCCCACTGGGCAGATCCGAGCGACAAAGTTCTTGGACTGCACCGGCGTAATGATGGGCTCCGTCAGGGGCTGTGTGTCCTCCATCTGCACCAGGGCCTCGGCGTCGCCGTAGAGCTCCTCGGCGTCGGGGTAATACCTGGGCCGCGCCGAGGGCCAGTGACCTGGATTTTTCTTGGGAAAACATGTGGAAACAAATATGGAAAAATCATGGAAAACATGGTGAAAAACAGGATTTGAGATCATGATATGGGAGAAATGAAGATTCAAGCAGCTAAACAGCTATTTAAATATTCGGATCATTAGGGAATTTGAAGCGAGAAATATGACAGTTCACTGAGGTTGAATGAGGAGCATTTAGGGATGGTGGGCTAGCCTATGGACGTCGAATAGACTCAGTGCTTTGGTCCTTCCTTCTGGTGGAAACCGTCCCTTGGGGTTTGGTCAACTGGGATCGTCCCACGGAAAGTTATAGATCCCTATAATCCTTGTTTTTGAAGATTTATCCTGGAAAATCACAGGATATGACTGGTATGTATGGTAAACCATACCATCATACCATCATACCAGGATTATAAACTAAGTATGATCCTGGAAATTAACATAAGTTAACCATACTCACAGGATATCACAGGTTTTCTGTTGAAAAGCACCAGAAACCACCAAAAAAAATATGTCCGCCAGGCAGCTTCTTGTCCTCATGAAGGATGATCGACCTGTACGACTCATCTAACAATAGGGATGAATAGGGATGAATATTTAACGATACCCTCTGGTAAACTAACAGTTTGCTATTGAAAATGACGATTTATAGTTGATTTACCTATTTAAAATGGTGGTTTTCCATAGTTATGTTAGTTTACCAGAGGGTAAGTCCAGTTGAGCTGAAAAAAAAACTGGTATGTAAATCCTTATCCCAAAAGCAAATCATGTGATTTCCAAGCGGCGGTCTTCATACTTATGTCTCGCCGCTTGATTCTGAACTGTTTGAACTAGAGCTTGTTGACATCAGAGCTGCTTTCAGCTACATCATATCCGTAGAGAAAGTTTCGTTCAGCAGTTTCTTTTTCAGGGAACAGCATCTTTTTCACAATCCCATGGCGGGGCCATTTTGCAACATGGCAGAAAAGTTTGACAGTGTTGCTGGGAAAATTAACCCATCTGTGGAACAAATTGCTATCAGGTCAATGACTTGGAACGCAACGCACATGGGATGAATGGTCTGCGGTCTCCGGGTTTTTGTGGGCAATTGGTCATTCTGACTGATATCCTGATGTCGTTCAGAGGTCGTTCCGAGGTCGTTCAGAGGTCGTTTGGGAGCCGAGAAAAATGGCTAAATAATGACCCTTGAATACACGTGCATTGGTGGCACAGCACGGGGAAGAGTCTGGGCTCGTAAAGACATGGTTCTAGAGGGAAACCGCTCAGGCTAGGGTCTCGTTGCAGAGATTACAAAGACCGTGCCAGATGCAATTTGCCAGCCCCAAAAAATGCATTTAGGGTGGTTCCGGGTGTAATTTGGCTGCTGATTTGTTCTAAATGCATCTAGACCTGTATATAAATATATGTAAATATATACTTATATAACTTATATACGTATAATTAGAAGGTCGTTCCAATGTCGTTCTAGATGTCGTTCAAAGGGTCGTTCCCCAACTAAATGGCACATTCCAAAATTACCAAAAACATCCGAAATAGCTGCGGCGGTGCCTGGAATTCTGAACGAAGGATCGCACAATACTACTGTCAATTAACCCCCCTTTTTTGGCTCAGTTGTTGTTTTTAACTTTGCTATACATCTTGACTTTGATTGATGAAAAACGATGTTAGTCTTTGATGTTAATCAATATAACGAATTCAGAGATCACCGACGTCCATATTTATGTCTCATTATCCAGCCGATGTTACGGTGACGTTCCTTTTTCGGGGGATCGCATTTTTTGTCCACGCAACCCTCACCCCATGCCCCCATATCCCCCATATTCCCCATATCCCCCATATCCACAACCCAATTCTGGCTGAATTCAAATATACCCTTTGGTTATTTAACATAGCAATGGAAGATGGTCCATTTATAGATGGTTTAGCTATTAAAAATGGTGGATCTTTCCATGGCAAACTGTTAGTCATAACCAGAGGGTATACAATTAATTCCCTCACCTGAAAAATCTGAAAATAGCTGTTCTCATAAGGCCAGCGACCTGGGGATGCTTCGCTGAATCCATTCACTGTCATTCGAGTGTTCTCACAAGGCGCGAGGTCACAACATAATTCATTGAGATCATGCCATTATAATCTTTAGTTGGGTTAGATATCCCATTATATCTCAGATTATAGTTTTTAATGGATTTTAAAAGTATACAGTATATTATTGGATTATATCATTCTATCGGTATCTCGGTATCTCCATGTATATCCCATGAATGTTCCATTCTCAATCCCACCATTATATGAAGTCTTGCATCCCCAACCCCCCCATCCGAGTCGTGCCTGTCCCCCGTGGCTTCCGTTCCCTCCATGGGGACATCGCCGTCGTCGTCGCCCTTGGCGTGTTCCTCACCATCACCGGCCTCAAGTAGGTCCTCGTCGTCTTCATCCTCCTCGTCATCCACGTCGGGGCCTGGCGTAGTCAAGTAATAATTGGGGTACCCAATAGCTGGATGATTTATTTCATGGAAAATCCGAAAATGACATGGATGATTTGGGGGTACCCCTATTTCAGGAAACCCCCATATGGGAAAATCAACGATTCAACCATTGGATCATGAGTTTTCCCTGGAATGATAGGTTGGAAGGATTCTACATACCGTTGTACTACAAATATGGGAGGGGTTCCTAAAATAAAAGGTACCCCCAAAAACATCTCAAAATAGTGACTATCAATGGGAAAACCAATGGTTTGGGGTACCCATCTTTTAGGAGTCCTACATATTGGAAAGATTGTAGGTTATGGGGAAACATCTGAAAGCCATTCTTTGCCCATGTTCATCCAGGAGGATTGGAGAGGAGCAACAGTTTTAAGGCGCATGAAAACTCCTATTGAATAGTCCTATTGCAATCCCTTTTCAAACATGGATATACAGGATAAATATACATATATAATCATAAACAAATATAGATCATTATATATATATATATCACTCACGAAATTCCTTAATACGAATCATCTTTTCGGCTGCCCATGTGCCCCACAAATTCCTTTCATGTCTGGCTTTGAATGACCGCAACGCAGTCACACCTTGATAGTTCCCAAACTCATCGTACAAGCTGTCCTCCAGACAAGCACGAACCCACCTTCAAACCTTGGAAATCAACGAATCTACCAGCCGTCACCAACATGTGGGGGTTTCCTAGAATGGGGGTACCCCAATAGCTGGTTGGTTTATACTATTTTATAATGGAAAATCCATCTATACATGGATGATTTAGGGGTACCCATGGGTACCCCCATTTTAGGAAACCTCCATGTGTGACATGCCATGGTCTCAATGTTGAGACCAACATCCATCCCACATCACGCTGGTGATTTTTCGATTGTCCTCCATGATGGACTACTGGCCCGCGGGCTCTTCTGGTGAGCCACAAAGCTAAGGACAAGAGCGACATGGAAGCATTGAATGCATGGATCGTCACTGCGAAGTATGTCAAGATGGAGCATACGATTGCCACTAGTCACAATGATACCATGGTTATTTCAACCGTGTCCGCTCTTGGGTGTCTCTGCATGAGAGCAACAAAAACATCCCGTCGCGCCGTTTTCCGTACGTGCGTTTTGCACAATTTCATTATCATCAGGTCCACTTCAAATGTATTTCGTTTGTATTTAGTGTGGGAAAAATGAAGTATTTTTGCGCAGCATGCACAAAATGATGTGGAATTTGGCTGGTGTTTTTGAAAAAACACATATGGCGCTGGTGTTTTCATCCAATTTTGACCGAGAATTATGTGAAATTTAACATCGTTTGGAATAGGCTCTGCCCGCGCAACTTCTGTCATCGCATCAAAATGGGAAAGACAAAACGTGGCCTGCGTGGGATATTCATCATCATTTTTGTCCAAAAATTGTCGAAATCAGTGCGCATTTAGAGTGGTTTTACGTTTTTTTTCCTTCTCGCTGTGGTGCCGTACAAGTTTTTTTTGAAAATGTTGTTTTCCCAATGACACCTATCAGAACACAGACTGCGCACTTTGTTTTCTTCTTCACTTTCGAAGCAAGTTGAGCTGGTGGATTGTCTTCGTGCGAATTAGAGTGAGGCGATTGATATACCTCCCAGAGATCTCAGAGATCTCAGCAGCGTAGCAATGGATCATGTACGAAGTACAAGGTACGTTAACATCCCCCACCCCCCCACCCCACCCCATCAGCAGCGTAGCAACATGTAACGTAGTAAACGATCCCAGAGATCTCAGCAGCGTAGCAATGGATCATGTACGAAGTACAAGGTACGTTAACATCCCCCACCCCCCCACCCCACCCCATCAGCAGCGTAGCAACATGTAACGTAGTAAACGATCCCAGAGATCTCAGCAGCGTAGCAATGGATCATGTACGAAGTACAAGGTACGTGAACATCCCCCACCCCCCCCACCCCACCCCATCAGCAGCGTAGCAACATGTAACGTAGTAAACGATCCCAGAGATCTCAGCAGCGTAGCAATGGATCATGTACGAAGTACAAGGTACGTTAACATCCCCCAACCCCCCACCCCACCCCATCAGCATCGTAGCAACATGTAACGTAGTAAACGATCCCAGAGATCTCAGCAGCGTAGCAATGGATCATGTACGAAGTACAAGGTACGTGAACATCCCCCACCCCCCCCACCCCACCCCATCAGCAGCGTAGCAACATGTAACGTAGTAAACGATCCCAGAGATCTCAGCAGCGTAGCAAAGGATCATGTACGAAGTACAAGGTACGTGAACATCCCCCACCCCCCCACCCCACCCCATCAGCAGCGTAGCACGACATGTAACGTAGTAAACGATCCCAGAGATCTCAGCAGCGTAGCAATGGATCATGTACGAAGTACAAGGTACGTTTAACCATCCCACCCCCCCACCCCACCCCATCAGCAGCGTAGCAACATGTAACGCGTAAACGATCCCAGAGATCTCAGCAGCGTAGCAATGGATCATGTACGAAGTACAAGGTACGTTAACATCCCCCACCCCCCCCCACCCCACCCCACCCCAACATAGAGATCTTCAAAAATGTGCGTTTTACTCGTACGGTTTTCGGGGCGTAAGCAAAAACATGCAAGCACAAAAACACAGCATCATTACGTGCGAAGGCCGAAGAAGAACCGCTTTAAGGTCGTCTAAAATGGTACACCTTCGATGTACAAATCGTCAAGATCATCATCCCGAAATCAAATCTGGCTGAATTATATAGTGAGTTCTCATAACTCACCCACCTGAAAAACAACTGTTACAGTATCAGATAATCACACGCCCGGGATCTCATCCCCTTCACCATGCATCGCAGCATCCTTTTTGGTCACGGCGACGGTGGATAGCAACTGACCTTGGTCACTTTCGCCATCTCCACCGTTGGCCTC
The DNA here is from genome assembly GCA_947184155.2 of Cladocopium goreaui. Taxonomy (NCBI): domain Eukaryota; class Dinophyceae; order Suessiales; family Symbiodiniaceae; genus Cladocopium; species Cladocopium goreaui. The sequence continues at coordinate 1,183,932 of CAMXCT020003334.1, forward strand.
AGAGCGTAGTCATCGCCAGGTGCAAGCATCCAAAACATGACAAAAATGTAGGTGGCTATAGTAAAAAGAAACATGTTTGAACATATTATAAAATATGGATGTATATATATATGGATGTCATTTTTATGATTTGAAGAAGAATTAGGAATTCAAGAACTCTTGGTCAGCTAATCAACACATATTGTATCATGGATATAAAATGATATAAAGCAACATGGGCCATATGGGGATTCAAGCGAGAAAAATCCGGGAAGAACAAAAACAATGTGGGCGTTTGAAGAGCAAGAATGAGGCTACCACTTCAACATCCATCATGGATATCATGGGAATTTGATCTATGAAAATGATGTTGGCCCAGCCAAAAACTGTGAGCCAACTGCGATAGTCAACTAGGATTACTTATCGCAAACAAACAATTAAGAAACACATGTCAAAACAGCATCCACACGATTCAAAATCGGAATATGGTGTGATGACCGGAAAGAATCAGCAATGATGCATTGCAAACATGTACCAATAAGCTTCAGAATTCACCCCATCTACAATTTGCTACTGGCATTCCTCCAATATGGTTCAATCCTGACCAAAAAATGCCAGCGAAATCAGGCGACAAATGGCAAGTCCAATGGCAAGTCCACTGTTGGTTCAGAAATCCAGTAGCAGCTGCAGGGGGCTTGGTGATCCCATTGGTTTTCAAGGTCTGTTTCATCCAGCTGGAACCCAGAATTCAATAAACGACCAAGTCATTGAATCAGGTGCCAAAAAGCAATGTAAAAAAACCCTTCTCAGTTGGTACACATGAAGCACCAGTCATCCTTGTTGAAGCCAAAAAAAACGCAACCAGTCTGACTGCCGGGTCTTCTTAAAAGTTGAACTCCAGTCTTTTGTTGAAGCCAATAAAATCCCAATGTCCATGGAAAGTCCCTAAAGTATCCCAAAGGCCGAATCTGTAGTTTGTTGTTCCCCACCTGCCAGGTGAGGGTTGTTAGATTTTATGTCAGTTGCCTGCTCCTCCTCTCCTCTCCTCTCCTCATCTCCTCTCCTCCTCCTCGTCGTCCTCCTCGTCGTCCTCCTCGTCCAACTGCGACCCGCGATCCACAGTGTTCTCTGTCGGACCTCAACCACGACAATCCACGCCCAGTGTGCCCTGCCGGACCTCAACCACGACCATCCACGCCCAGTGTTCCCTGCCGGACCTCAACCGCGAGTATCCGGGCCCAGTGTTCCCTGCCGGACCTCAACCACGACCATCCACGCCCAGTGTTCCCTGCCGGACCTCAACCGCGAGGATCCACGCCAAGTGTTCCCTGCCGGACCTCAACCGCGAGTATCCACGCCAAATGTTCCCTGCCGGACCTCATGTAGGAAGATATGGGACAAAGAATGTGCAGAAGAAAGTAGAAAGAATGCCAGAAGATATGCCAGATAGAATGCCAGAAGATATGCCAGATAGAATGCATCAGATTTGCCAGATAGAATGCCAGAAGATATGCCAGAAGATATGCCAGAAGATATGTCAGATAGAATGCCAGAAGATATGCCAGATAGAATGCCAGAAGATTTGCCAGATAGAATGCCAGAGATATGTCAGAATATATGCCAGAACATATGCCAGATAGAATGCCAGATAGAATGCCAGAAGATATGTCAGAATATATGCCAGAAGATATGCCAGATAGAATGCATCAGATTTGCCAGATAGAATGCCAGAAGATATGTCAGATAGAATGCCAGAAGATTTGCCAGTAAGAAAATCTATAAATGTCATGGTGGGGATCACACGAAGTAAAGTAATTCCCCACCTGCCAGGTGAGGGTTGTTAGATTTTATGTCAGTTGCCTGCTCCTCCTCTCCTCTCCTCTCCTCATCTCCTCTCCTCCTCCTCGTCGTCCTCCTCGTCGTCCTCCTCGTCCAACTGCGACCCGCGATCCACAGTGTTCTCTGTCGGACCTCAACCACGACCATCCACGCCCAGTGTGCCCTCCCGGACCTCAACCACGACCATCCACGCCCAGTGTTCCCTGCCGGACCTCAACCGCGAGTATCCGGGCCCAGTGTCCCTGCCGGACCTGACCAACGACCATCCACGCCCAGTGTTCCCTGCCGGACCTCAACCGCGAGGATCCATGCCAAGTGTGCCCTGCCGGACCTCAACCGCGAGTATCCACGCCAAGTGTTCCCTGCCGGACCTCATGTAGGAAGATATGGGACAAAGAATGTGCAGAAGAAAGTTAGAAAGAATGTCAGAAGATATGCCAGATAGAATGCCAGATAGAATGCCAGAAGATATGTCAGAATATATGCCAGAAGATATGCCAGATAGAATGCCAGATAGAATGCCAGAAGATATGTCAGATAGAATGCCAGAAGATTTGCCAGTAAGAAAATCTATAAATGTCATGGTGGGGATCACACGAAGTAAAGTAATTTTTTCCATGGTTTTTCTTCCTCCAGACATCCTCCTAGCTATGGCCATCTATGGCCCAATCCCAGATATCTTGCAACCGCGATACAAGCGGGAGCGCACAAAGGTTTCAAACCTGGCGGTAAACCCAACAATAAATCATCCCTAATAGGGGTATACCCAACAATAAACCCCAATCTTGGATGGTTTATTACTTTCTTTACCTCATTATGCAGCATCCAGTATCAGATGGTACCACAACACCGTTTAAGTCCATTTAAAACGTCAACTTTGGGTTTCAGTAAAATGTCATAACATGTCATGAAAAGGATCAACAAATGAGATCAAAATGAGGCTTTCCGAAGTAACCCTGGAAACCCTGCAGCAACTTGTTCCATCTGAGCTTGGGGCCCTCTTTGGCCCTGCATTAGCTCTTCCTGCGAGAGGAATCTGAGGATCTGCTTGAAGGAACCCGGACCCTCCAAATATCCATAAGAATGCTGTTTTACCCCCAAATGTTTTCTCTGGTTGGTGGTTTTAACCATCTTGAAAAATATTAGTCAGTTGGGATGGTTATTCCCAATATATGGAAGTCAGTTGGGGTTCTTATTCCCAGTATATGGAAAAAAAAATGTTCCAAACCACCAACCAGATAAGAATGCTGTTTTACCCCCAAATGCTTTTGGTACTACCATTTTTGGGGGGTCTTTCTAGAGCTGTTGAAATGGCAGGAATGCACTATGCACTATGGATGTGCTGCAAGTAAAGACAAGCCGAACATAAGAAGTGAATCTATGGGAATGTCCCAAATGGTATGATTCAATTTGTGAAGACACACACGTCGGCTTGCTAGTGCAAGGCTGTAAGCCTATCATTCGTGAGACCCAGTATTACCCAGTGACTGGAGCCATTACCCTCTGGTAAGCCAACATAGCTATTGGAAAATCACCATCTTCTTAATAGGTCAATCATCTGGAAATGAGCCATTTTCCATAGCTATGTTGGTTTACCAGAGGGTACAGTACCAACAAACGTATGTCCTCTCAAGTCCCCCTGAGGCCTTCTCTTTCTGCGTTTTCTCAATCTGCTGTTGCAGATCTCGATTGCTTTGAAGTACCTACCGGAGTGACTGCACACGGAAAGAAACTCCGATTTTTTTCAGACACAAATAATATACATGGCACACTGTACAAGAATTTGTGATAATTTCTGTCGTCGATAAGTGTGCAAAACATATCAACACATCTACCGGCGGCTTTCTTTTTGCATGATTCCCCATATAATCCCCATGTTTCAAACATGTGTGATGGTTGAATCCCAATTTCAAGTCATCAAACTGGTTCCCCATCATCCCCGTTCAGCAATGTTCAGCACCTTTCGCAGCTCAAGTTCAGCCGCCGTTGGTCCTGATCCGAGATCATTGGTGATGCTGGAGGATCAGTGGATGATAGTGTGGAAATGTACAAAACTGATTCTTAAACCACACCATGGTAGGGTGGAAAATACTGGTAATATGCCAAGTATTACATAAACCATACCAAGTATTACCATGCCATTTATGTTTTATGTATAACACTTGGTAGCGTGGAAAATAGTTGCGTGTAATTAGCATCCTTGCAAACTATAGTGGAACATCATTAGCAACTATTGTATTGCTAACCATACAATAAGGTGGAACATGATCATCCATCAGCTTAATTTGAATAGTATGGCCTGGTATCGTATGCTAGTATTGAATGGAAATAGGATGGATGATAATCATGATGATAATAGGATGATTGGAATCTTGAAACATCAAGCACACCATGCAATCTTTAGTAGTTCCGGATGGCTGTTCGCCTCAAACATCAATAAGGACAGATGTCAACAGGCTGTCATTGGAAATTACAACAGGGCACCACTGGAATTTGTAACACATCTTCTGCGCAAACGCGAAGCGTTTCAGCCAGAAAATAAAATTCACACACACAGGCGATCTTGCGCAGGTGAAACCAACGTTGAGCAAAAATGCCGTGGAAATGCATGGCAAAATGTCTGCGGGGTCCCATTTTGAAATTAGGCGGTGTAATCATCCCATTTGTTGCTGTTGGAAAAAATGACATGATCCACTAGTCAGCTTAATTTTGGCTGGTTGCGAGAAAACGGAGTGACATGGGATCTTCCAAAATGGCGGGAGAACCCCTCCCGCCGCAATCGTTGCTGTCCAGTCAATGCGGTCCTTCATCGGCAACAGCTTCCACCTGATGCGACTGGAGGTGAGGGCTGGGGGTCCAACGTGTCTTCAATGTGGTTTTGGTACCTGAACATTTAGGGGATAACCTTGAAATCCACTGCTTCACCATCAGGTCATCATGTTCCCTGTTTAAAATGTCCATTTAAGTGGTGTATACGCCATTTTCAAGCACACCCATGTCTAGGTGCAAGTATCTGTTGAAAAGATTGTGCAAACCTCCGGGTGTTTTCACCAAGGGTACCTCCCCAGTGATTTGGGGGTGCCTCAGCTTTTTAGCTCCCTTCATCCGTGGGTCCTTAGTTCCCCCAAAAAAATCTTAGTTCTCATCTGTTTCAGTGTTCAAGACATTTCAGAAGACTTCATCCCACAGCTCGAAAACACATCAAAAATACGAAATCCCCACAGCTGAGTCTTGGAAGTGTCCCCTCACAGATGATCCTCCCCACAACATTTTTGGGGACACAAAAAAAAAACTGCACCTGTGAAGGATTCTTCTGCATCTCCTCGGCAAGCCTCAACCTGCAGCATGATGGGGGATTACCCTCTGGTAAATTAACATAACTATGGAAAGATCCACCATTTTTAATGGGACAACTCACTATAAATGGCCATTTTCAATAGCTATGTTAGTTTACCAGAGGGTAACCATTAACAATAGGGATTCACCATGGGATTCATGGGGATATGAAACATTCGATACATGTATCATATATATATATAAGGGTTTCTTAAAATGGAAGATCCCCAAGTCACCAAGGGTTTCAAGACTAAGCCATGGTCCAATGACTTGGATGATTTGGGGTACCCCCCATTAGAAAAGGGTCCCATCCCACCTCTTTTTTTTGGGGACGACATGCTCCATCCCACAAAATGCAGAGGTCAATATGTCACTTTGATTACAGGAAACAATGGTAATATAACCCATAGGATCCATGTATGCTATATATGGTAACATTACCATCAATATACCCCAAATGTTAGCATATATACCATACATGGATCCTATGGGTAATCGGGAAAGAAGTGGGGACATCATGATTTTAATGGATTTTAATGGGACATACTGCAACTGTTCCAAAGGTCGAAGATCTAAAAAACATAGAACGAACCCTTAAGAATTCACCTTTTTTTTTTGCCGTTTTGGCACCCAACTTTTTAGAACTCGGCTTCCCTGCATCAAAGACTGCGAGCGTCGCCACTCCACCTCTGACGAATCTGGGTGCGTCTGAAAATGGAGGATTTACACGCCAAGTTATGGCATTGTTTACCCTCTGGTAATTTAACATAGCTATTGAAAATGGCCATTTATAGTGGATTTTCCCATTAAAAATTGTGATTTTCCATAGTAATGGGAACATGATTAACATCATGAAGCACCATGAAGCATCGAATATGGGTACAAAAAGCATGTTCAAACAAACCAATCTCGAGAATCAGGAAACTGAGGAGCGCAATCAAATGGAAACCACAACAGAATTGTCTTCGCCATCGCCATGATCATCTTCGCCATCGTCATCATCAGTATCATCAGTAGCATCATCACCAAAATCTTCAATGCGTTGAAGTTGGACGCCCATGAAACACGACACTTCCCCACTTTTCCAACCCTACTCACAAACAACATGAACTGGAACTCTTCCCTCCAGCCTTCCACTACTAATTACGTCCCCAATGCTGTAGTTGCGGCCCCAAAAAAGCCCTAGATTGACTATATCGATTTTTTTTCAGATCATAGATTTTGGGTATACCAATATATATCAGTACATATCAATATATATATATATACATATCAATATATACAATATAAATCATGGTATACCATGGTATACCTGTCTAGATGGGGGTATACCCTAACATACCCCATCACGAACTGCTGATATGTCCGCACCGTAGCAAGGGAGGATGGCTCGCCTGCTGCCGATTTAACAGCTGGTTCTCCACCTTCAACGCAGCAGCCTCTGGCAGCATGGGTTCCACGCGTCAACAATGCAACGTGGGGTCCCCCAAAGCATAGCTTAGTTGGTGAAAACAACTAAATCCCTGATTGGTTTTATAGATGTTTTGGTAGATGGTTTCTATATATATATATATTTATTATATATATATACATACAATAGTTTATTGGGGGTAACAAAACCACGCTACCCATCAACTTTCGTAGGACAGGAACCAATCTATGGCAAATACCCAACTGAGACGGCTGGATTTCTGGGATCATCCTAACTATACTATGTTGGTAAAACATGTTACATCAACAAGATAGGCTGCTGAAACGCATTACACTATAGCCTTTTATATACTGTCGATGGTTTGCACCTCAACAACTTCAAGTTCGTGCACCAACAGTTTTGGCCATATCGAAACGATGCATCTTCCCATAAACCAACGTATTTCTCAGTGTCCTCGCGATATTTTATTCTTGTTCAGAGAAAACAACACACAATTGTCTTGGGGGGATGTTACGCAAAAAAAAAACATGCTGTAAATATCTAAGATACAAATAATCCCAGAATATATTATCCCAGTTATCAGCATGGTAATATTATCCCAGTTATTTTTTGTATACAAATACCCTCTGGTAAACTAACATAGCTATTGAAAATTGCCATTTATAGTGGATTTACTCATTAAAAAAAGTGATTTTCCGTAGCTATGTTAGTTTACCAGAGGGTAAGATACAAATAATCCCAGAATATATTATCCCAGTTATGGTTTTATCCACATAAAATCAACTGCGATGCTGCAGTTTTGATCGCCTCTGCACGAAGATCCTCCAAGTCACTCAGGCCCTGACCTTGTTGGCGGATCACACAAGTTGTATGGTAAATCATAGGTTTTGATACATCCTCATATTATATATACTATGTATAGTATATAATATAGAATTCTATATATATATATCTACAGGTATATATTTATACAGATATGAAGTAGTTATCACATTGATAATCTATAAAATAATTTTGTAAAAAAAAACGTCAATGAGTGTTTAAAAGAACAAATACAAATACGCTGTATGTGTATCAATATCACAATTATGTTGAACATCTAAAGGACGTTTTGGAGCTGAGCTTGACACGCTCAGGAAATATTCCCATTCAGATCTCAAGATTAGAAAGTACTACACTTAGTCACTTGAATTTGATTTTTCAGGGTCCTCAAAACACAAGAAAAACTAATCCTAGTAGATTCCCCAAATGGTGGATTTTCACCATTGAGAAAATTACTTTACTTCGTGTGATCCCCACCATGACATTTATACATTTTCTTACTGGCAAATCTTCTGGCATTCTATCTGACATATCTTCTGACATTCTATTTGACATTCTATCTGGCATATCTTCTGGCATATGATCTGGCATATCTTCTCGCATTCTATCTGGCAAATCTTCTGGCAAATCTTCTGGCATTCTATCTGGCATATCTTCTGGCACTCTATCTGACATATCTTCTGGCATTCTATCTGGCATATCTTCTGGCATATATTCTGACATATCTTCTGGCATTCTATCTGACATATCTTCTGGCATATATTCTGACATATCTTCTGGCATATCTTCTGGCATATCTTCTGGCATATCTTCTGACATATCTATCCGGCATATCTTCTGGCATATTTTCTGGCATTCTATCTGGCAAATCTTCTGGCATTCTATCTGGCATTCTATCTGGCATATCTTCTGGCATATTATCTGGCATTCTATCTGGCATATCTTCTGGCATATCTTCTGGCATATCTTCTGACATTCTTTCTGACCTTCTTTCTAACTTTCTTCTGCACATTCTTTGTCCCATATCTTCCTACATGAGGTCCGGCAGGGAACACTTGGCGTGGATACTCGCGATTGAGGTCCGGCAGGGAACACTGGGCGTGGATGGTCGTGGTTGAGGTCCGGCAGGGAACACTGGGCGAGGATGGTCGTGGTTGAGGTCCGGCAGGGAACATTGGGCGTGGATGGTCGTGGTTGAGGTCCGGCAGGGAACACTGGGCGTGGATGGTCGTGTTTGAGGTCCGGCAGAGAACACTGTGGATCGCGGGTCGCAGTTGAGCAAGGACGACGAGGACGACGAGGACGACGAGGACGACGAGGAGGACGAGGAGGAGGAGGAGGAGGAGAGGAGGACGAGGCAGGAGGAGGCGGAGGAGGAGGAGGAGGAGAAGGAGGAGAAGGAGGAGGAGGAGGCAACTGACATAAAATCTAACAACCCTCACCTGGCAGGTGGGGAATAAATAAAAAAACATCTTCAGCAAATCCAGGTACCCTCTGGTAAACTAACCTAACTATTGAAAATGGCCATAGAAATAGTGGCTTTCCCATTAAAAATGGTGATTTTCCATAGTTATGTTAGTCATTACCAGAGGGTAAACATACTGCCCTTCGGGACCTTCGAGTTTCCGCTCCTGCTCCACCTGGAGACGTGCCATATCGTGCCATGGTGCAGCACCCATGTTCAGCTCAGCTGAGGTTCCACGCATCTCTGCTACATTTATGGTTTTTTAGTGATGTTCCATGAAAACCATAGATGAACATGTTATATATGTGGAACATGTTGTGTGTTTATGGAACATTTATGGTTTAATGGAACATTGTATGTGTTTATGCGGAACATGTTCAGACATCATATACATGTACATTCCATCCATGTTATACTGGTCAAAATGGTGAGTACATTGGAACCTTGGAAATCAAGGAACACCACCATCTATATATATATATATTTAAAATGTTGAAAATTGGAACTTGAGTACAACCTTGATCATATTCTGTCCAAAGCGTTGAAAGTGGTGTTGCTTCTGAAGCTATCCGCTCCAATCTCCCATATCAACATGACCTTTTTTGGCGGTTGAAAGTTCAAAACCAAGAAATGATGCCTAACCCCTGAAAAGGATTCTAAAAAGAGGAAATGTGAGAATCGCTGATCTATACAAATAGTAGATTGCAATGGGCCAGTTCGGGTGTGCTGTTTCCCCAAGAAAATGTTGGGTCAAATGGACCAGCAGCTGACCAGCACGGGATTTTTCGTGCGGGTCAAACATGGTCCATCGATGAAAATCAACTAGATGTTCGCCGGTCAAACCCAATCAAATCTACCCTCTGGTAATTTAACGTAGCTATTGAAAATGGCCATAGAAATAGTGAGAGTTTTCCCATTAAAAATGGTGATTTTCCATAGCTATGTTAGTTTACCAGAGGGTAACAATCGAACCTTTACTGTCGTGCTATTTGTTGTGCTTATTTGACACCATTTCCCGACGTCGGTTTGTCTGAAGATAAGTTGCCCCCAAATACAGTTGTCATCATACGTTTCCCATAGCACTCATCAAATTACACCTTAGGGTATCCCCCATTTGCAGACACACCCAAAGCCTGATATTGTTGCAGGTATATATATATATGCATAGAAAAGTATCCCATCAACGACCCCGGTGTATCTCAATCAACTAGGCGGTTATATTTGGTTGTACTATGTAAATAGCCATTGAAAATGGCAATTTATAGTGAGTTTACCCATTAAAAATGGTGATGTTCCATAGTTATGGGACAGTTTACCAGAGGGTATATGGATGTATATGGGGTATATATATATATAATTATATATATATACACACACCCATTTCTGATTGGTTTCCCTCGCAGAGCGATGGAAAATGACTAAGCAATTCATCGACTTCGGCCATGTTCCGTAGCTATGTTGGCTGGAGGGTACATCCCACCCCAAACATCTTGGAGGTGTTAACCATCAAATGGGGGTACCTCATTTTTTCCATCAAAATCCTCCATTTTTTTCGGGGGATTTGAACCATGAAACAAACCATCCAGCTCTTGGGGTCCCAGGGGTCCCAGGGGTCCCACGACTTCGGAAGCCCACCTGGAGATGACGCTTCCGCAGGAGGCCTTGATGCTCTTCCAAGTGCTCCAGGCTCTGGGAAAGCCTCGGTGGCAATCACAAAATCATGAACATGAGTAGGTAATCAATGATCGCTATCAATCAATAATTACTATGAACTATTTAGTGAAAATAACCATTATTACTATCAATGATACTGAATAGTGTAAATAATCTAGGTTAATAATGAACATTCTGTTACGATGGTATCATGATTACTATCAATATCTATCAATAATGTTCAGAAAAATCACCAAAATGATGTTTTTATCATCATTGATGATTATTGATAGTAATAATGAAGTTAATGAAGTTAATGAACATATACTCATTAATTTTCTATCCATAATCAATGGCCATGCAGGAACCGATTTATTGGAAATACCTATACCATACAGAAGGCCTATTTTTGAGGGCTACGTAAGGGAATACCCCTACAAGATATGACCTTCTATGGTACAGTACCTCCATAAAATGGATCCTGAATGGGCCATTGATGAAGGGCCGGTTTCTTACGATTTGGCTGGGAATGGTTGGGATGGGTATGGGATGCTGGGCAAATAGAATCAGAAATTTCACTAAACTGAAACTTCTCTTTACGATTCCAGTGAGGTCATAGTGAGGTCAAATTTATCCAGATGGGATGCTGTTGATAGTTCAGATAGTTCAGAAGAAAGCACTGCAGTTGGGACATGTTGGGACATACCTATAGCTGCGGGTAATGTAGTGCAAGCATACAATCTTATTGTCTGCAGGATATTTCTCAGTCGGATTGAGCCATTCTTTACATGTTTGGATTCTATCTGGGCAAATTATTACCCACCCCACCCCATCAGCAGCGTAGCAACATGTAACGTAGTAAACGATCCCAGAGATCTCAGCAGCGTAGCAATTGATCATGTACGAAGTACAAGGTACGTTAACATCCCCCACCCCCCCACCCCACCCCATCCGCAGCGTAGCAACATGTAACGTAGTAAACGATCCCAGAGATCTCAGCAGCGTAGCAATGGATCATGTACGAAGTACAAGGTACGTTAACATCCCCCACCCCCCACCCACCCATCCGCAGCGTAGCAACATGTAACGTAGTAAACGATCCCAGAGATCTCAGCAGCGTAGCAATGGATCATGTACGAAGTACAAGGTACGTAACATCCCCCACCCCCCCCACCCCACCCCATCAGCAGCGTAGCAACATGTAACGTAGTAAACGATCCCAGAGATCTCAGCAGCGTAGCAATGGATCATGTACGAAGTACAAGGTACGTTAACATCCCCCGCCCCCCCACCCCACCCCATCAGCAGCGTAGCAACATGTAACGTAGTAAACGATCCCAGAGATCTCAGCAGCGTAGCAATGGATCATGTACGAAGTACAAGGTACGTTAACATCCCCCACCCCCCCCCACCCCACCCCACCCCAACATAGAGATCTTCAAAAATGTGCGTTTTACTCGTACGGTTTTCGGGGCGTAAGCAAAAACATGCAAGCACAAAAACACAGCATCATTACGTGCGAAGGCCGAAGAAGAACCGCTTTAAGGTCGTCTAAAATGGTACACCTTCGATGTACAAATCGTCAAGATCATCATCCCGAAATCAAATCTGGCTGAATTATATAGTGAGTTCTCATAATTCACCCACCTGAAAAACAACTGTTACAGTATCAGATAATCACACGCCCGGGATCTCATCCCCTTCACCATGCATCACAGCATCCTTTTTGGTCACGGCGACGGTGGATAGCAACTGACCTTGGTCACTTTCGCCATCTCCACCGTTGGCCTCAGAGCGTAGTCATCGCCAGGTGCAAGCATCCAAAACATGACAAAAATGTAGGTGGCTATAGTAAAAAGAAACATGTTTGAACATATTATAAAATATGGATGTATATATATATGGATGTCATTTTTATGATTTGAAGAAGAATTAGGAATTCAAGAACTCTTGGTCAGCTAATCAACACATATTGTATCATGGATATAAAATGATATAAAGCAACATGGGCCATATGGGGATTCAAGCGAGAAAAATCCGGGAAGAACAAAAACAATGTGGGCGTTTGAAGAGCAAGAATGAGGCTACCACTTCAACATCCATCATGGATATCATGGGAATTTGATCTATGAAAATGATGTTGGCCCAGCCAAAAACTGTGAGCCAACTGCGATAGTCAACTAGGATTACTTATCGCAAACAAACAATTAAGAAACACATGTCAAAACAGCATCCACACGATTCAAAATCGGAATATGGTGTGATGACCGGAAAGAATCAGCAATGATGCATTGCAAACATGTACCAATAAGCTTCAGAATTCACCCCATCTACAATTTGCTACTGGCATTCCTCCAATATGGTTCAATCCTGACCAAAAAATGCCAGCGAAATCAGGCGACAAATGGCAAGTCCAATGGCAAGTCCACTGTTGGTTCAGAAATCCAGTAGCAGCTGCAGGGGGCTTGGTGATCCCATTGGTTTTCAAGGTCTGTTTCATCCAGCTGGAACCCAGAATTCAATAAACGACCAAGTCATTGAATCAGGTGCCAAAAAGCAATGTAAAAAAACCCTTCTCAGTTGGTACACATGAAGCACCAGTCATCCTTGTTGAAGCCAAAAAAAACGCAACCAGTCTGACTGCCGGGTCTTCTTAAAAGTTGAACTCCAGTCTTTTGTTGAAGCCAATAAAATCCCAATGTCCATGGAAAGTCCCTAAAGTATCCCAAAGGCCGAATCTGTAGTTTGTTGTTCCCCACCTGCCAGGTGAGGGTTGTTAGATTTTATGTCAGTTGCCTGCTCCTCCTCTCCTCTCCTCTCCTCTCCTCATCTCCTCTCCTCCTCCTCGTCGTCCTCCTCGTCGTCCTCCTCGTCCAACTGCGACCCGCGATCCACAGTGTTCTCTGTCGGACCTCAACCACGACCATCCACGCCCAGTGTGCCCTGCCGGACCTCAACCACGACCATCCACGCCCAGTGTTCCCTGCCGGACCTCAACCGCGAGTATCCGGGCCCAGTGTTCCCTGCCGGACCTGAACCACGACCATCCACGCCCAGTGTTCTCTGCCGGACCTCAACCGCGAGGATACATGCCAAGTGTTCCCTGCCGGACCTCAACCGCGAGTATCCACGCCAAATGTTCCCTGCCGGACCTCATGTAGGAAGATATGGGACAAAGAATGTGCAGAAGAAAGTTAGAAAGTCAGAAGATATGCCAGATAGAATGCCAGATAGAATGCCAGATAGATATCAGAATATATGCCAGAAGATATGCCAGATAGAATGCCAGAAGATATGTGCCAGATAGAATGCAGAAGATATATGATCAGAGAGAATGCCAGAAGATATGCCAGATAGAATGCATCAGATTGCCAGATAGAATGCCAGAAGATATAGAATGCCAGCCAGATAGAATATGCCAGAAGAATGCCAGATAGAATGCCAGAAGATATGTCAGATAGATAGAATGCCAGAAGATATGCCAGATAGAATGCCAGAAGATTTGCCAGATAGAATGCCAGAAGATAGAATGCCAGAAGATATGTCAGAATATATGCCAGAAGATATGCCAGATAGAAGATCAGATGCCAGATAGAATGCAAATAGAATGTCAGAAGATATGTCAGATAGAATGCCAGAAGATTTGCCAGTAAGAAAATGTATAAATGTCATGGTGGGGATCACACGAAGTAAAGTAATTCCCCACCTGCCAGGTGAGGGTTGTTAGATTTTATGTCAGTTGCCTGCTCCTCCTCTCCTCTCCTCTCCTCATCTCCTCTCCTCCTCCTCGTCGTCCTCCTCGCGTCCTCCTCGTCCAACTGCGACCCGCGATCCACAGTGTTCCCTGCCGGACCTCAACCACGACCATCCACGCCCAGTGTTCCCTGCCGGACCTCAACCACGACCATCCACGCCCAGTGTTCCCTGCCGGACCTCAACCACGACCATCCACGCCCAGTGTTCCCTGCCGGACCTCAACCACGACCATCCACGCCCAGTGTTCCCTGCCGGACCTCAACCGCGAGTATCCACACCAAGTGTTCCCTGCCGGACCTCATGTATGAAGATATGGGACAAAGAATGTGCAGAAGAAAGTTAGAAAGAATGTCAGAAGATATGCCAGATAGAATGCCAGAAGATATGTCAGAATATATGCCAGAAGATATGCCAGATAGAATGCCAGATAGAATGCCAGAAGATATGTCAGATAGAATGCCAGAAGATTTGCCAGTAAGAAAATCTATAAATGTCATGGTGGGGATCACACGAAGTAAAGTATTTTTTTCCATGGTTTTCCTTCCTCCAGACATCCTCCTAGCTATGGCCATCTATGGCCCAATCCCAGATATCTTGCAACCGCGATACAAGCGGGAGCGCACAAAGGTTTCAAACCTGGCGGTAAACCCAACAATAAATCATCCCTAATAGGGGTATACCCAACAATAAACCCCAATCTTGGATGGTTTATTACTTTCTTTACCTCATTATGCAGCATCCAGTATCAGATGGTACCACAACACCGTTTAAGTCCATTTAAAACGTCAACTTTGGGTTTCAGTAAAATGTCATAACATGTCATGAAAAGGATCAACAAATGAGATCAAAATGAGGCTTTCCGAAGTAACCCTGGAAACCCTGCAGCAACTTGTTCCATCTGAGCTTGGGGCCCTCTTTGGCCCTGCATTAGCTCTTCCTGCGAGAGGAATCTGAGGATCTGCTTGAAGGAACCCGGACCCTCCAAATATCCATAAGAATGCTGTTTTACCCCCAAATGTTTTCTCTGGTTGGTGGTTTTAACCATCTTGAAAAATATTAGTCAGTTGGGATGGTTATTCCCAATATATGGAAGTCAGTTGGGGTTCTTATTCCCAGTATATGGAAAAAAAAATGTTCCAAACCACCAACCAGATAAGAATGCTGTTTTACCCCCAAATGCTTTTGGTACTACCATTTTTGGGGGGTCTTTCTAGAGCTGTTGAAATGGCAGGAATGCACTATGCACTATGGATGTGCTGCAAGTAAAGACAAGCCGAACATAAGAAGTGAATCTATGGGAATGTCCCAAATGGTATGATTCAATTTGTGAAGACACACACGTCGGCTTGCTAGTGCAAGGCTGTAAGCCTATCATTCGTGAGACCCAGTATTACCCAGTGACTGGAGCCATTACCCTCTGGTAAGCCAACATAGCTATTGGAAAATCACCATCTTCTTAATAGGTCAATCATCTGGAAATGAGCCATTTTCCATAGCTATGTTGGTTTACCAGAGGGTACAGTACCAACAAACGTATGTCCTCTCAAGTCCCCCTGAGGCCTTCTCTTTCTGCATTTTCTCAATCTGCTGTTGCAGATCTCGATTGCTTTGAAGTACCTACCGGAGTGACTGCACACGGAAAGAAACTCCGATTTTTTTCAGACACAAATAATATACATGGCACACTGTACAAGAATTTGTGATAATTTCTGTCGTCGATAAGTGTGCAAAACATATCAACACATCTACCGGCGGCTTTCTTTTTGCATGATTCCCCATATAATCCCCATGTTTCAAACATGTGTGATGGTTGAATCCCAATTTCAAGTCATCAAACTGGTTCCCCATCATCCCCGTTCAGCAATGTTCAGCACCTTTCGCAGCTCAAGTTCAGCCGCCGTTGGTCCTGATCCGAGATCATTGGTGATGCTGGAGGATCAGTGGATGATAGTGTGGAAATGTACAAAACTGATTCTTAAACCACACCATGGTAGGGTGGAAAATACTGGTAATATGCCAAGTATTACATAAACCATACCAAGTATTACCATGCCATTTATGTTTTATGTATAACACTTGGTAGCGTGGAAAATAGTTGCGTGTAATTAGCATCCTTGCAAACTATAGTGGAACATCATTAGCAACTATTGTATTGCTAACCATACAATAAGGTGGAACATGATCATCCATCAGCTTAATTTGAATAGTATGGCCTGGTATCGTATGCTAGTATTGAATGGAAATAGGATGGATGATAATCATGATGATAATAGGATGATTGGAATCTTGAAACATCAAGCACACCATGCAATCTTTAGTAGTTCCGGATGGCTGTTCGCCTCAAACATCAATAAGGACAGATGTCAACAGGCTGTCATTGGAAATTACAACAGGGCACCACTGGAATTTGTAACACATCTTCTGCGCAAACGCGAAGCGTTTCAGCCAGAAAATAAAATTCACACACACAGGCGATCTTGCGCAGGTGAAACCAACGTTGAGCAAAAATGCCGTGGAAATGCATGGCAAAATGTCTGCGGGGTCCCATTTTGAAATTAGGCGGTGTAATCATCCCATTTGTTGCTGTTGGAAAAAATGACATGATCCACTAGTCAGCTTAATTTTGGCTGGTTGCGAGAAAACGGAGTGACATGGGATCTTCCAAAATGGCGGGAGAACCCCTCCCGCCGCAATCGTTGCTGTCCAGTCAATGCGGTCCTTCATCGGCAACAGCTTCCACCTGATGCGACTGGAGGTGAGGGCTGGGGGTCCAACGTGTCTTCAATGTGGTTTTGGTACCTGAACATTTAGGGGATAACCTTGAAATCCACTGCTTCACCATCAGGTCATCATGTTCCCTGTTTAAAATGTCCATTTAAGTGGTGTATACGCCATTTTCAAGCACACCCATGTCTAGGTGCAAGTATCTGTTGAAAAGATTGTGCAAACCTCCGGGTGTTTTCACCAAGGGTACCTCCCCAGTGATTTGGGGGTGCCTCAGCTTTTTAGCTCCCTTCATCCGTGGGTCCTTAGTTCCCCCAAAAAAATCTTAGTTCTCATCTGTTTCAGTGTTCAAGACATTTCAGAAGACTTCATCCCACAGCTCGAAAACACATCAAAAATACGAAATCCCCACAGCTGAGTCTTGGAAGTGTCCCCTCACAGATGATCCTCCCCACAACATTTTTGGGGACACAAAAAAAAAACTGCACCTGTGAAGGATTCTTCTGCATCTCCTCGGCAAGCCTCAACCTGCAGCATGATGGGGGATTACCCTCTGGTAAATTAACATAACTATGGAAAGATCCACCATTTTTAATGGGACAACTCACTATAAATGGCCATTTTCAATAGCTATGTTAGTTTACCAGAGGGTAACCATTAACAATAGGGATTCACCATGGGATTCATGGGGATATGAAACATTCGATACATGTATCATATATATATATATAAGGGTTTCTTAAAATGGAAGATCCCCAAGTCACCAAGGGTTTCAAGACTAAGCCATGGTCCAATGACTTGGATGATTTGGGGTACCCCCCATTAGAAAAGGGTCCCATCCCACCTCTTTTTTTTGGGGACGACATGCTCCATCCCACAAAATGCAGAGGTCAATATGTCACTTTGATTACAGGAAACAATGGTAATATAACCCATAGGATCCATGTATGCTATATATGGTAACATTACCATCAATATACCCCAAATGTTAGCATATATACCATACATGGATCCTATGGGTAATCGGGAAAGAAGTGGGGACATCATGATTTTAATGGATTTTAATGGGACATACTGCAACTGTTCCAAAGGTCGAAGATCTAAAAAACATAGAACGAACCCTTAAGAATTCACCATTTTTTTTTGCCGTTTTGGCACCCAACTTTTTAGAACTCGGCTTCCCTGCATCAAAGACTGCGAGCGTCGCCACTCCACCTCTGACGAATCTGGGTGCGTCTGAAAATGGAGGATTTACACGCCAAGTTATGGCATTGTTTACCCTCTGGTAATTTAACATAGCTATTGAAAATGGCCATTTATAGTGGATTTTCCCATTAAAAATTGTGATTTTCCATAGTAATGGGAACATGATTAACATCATGAAGCACCATGAAGCATCGAATATGGGTACAAAAAGCATGTTCAAACAAACCAATCTCGAGAATCAGGAAACTGAGGAGCGCAATCAAATGGAAACCACAACAGAATTGTCTTCGCCATCGCCATGATCATCTTCGCCATCGTCATCATCAGTATCATCAGTAGCATCATCACCAAAATCTTCAATGCGTTGAAGTTGGACGCCCATGAAACACGACACTTCCCGACTTTTCCAACCCTACTCACAAACAACATGAACTGGAACTCTTTCCTCCAGCCTTCCACTACTAATTACGTCCCCAATGCTGTAGTTGCGGCCCCAAAAAAGCCCTAGATTGACTATATCGATTTTTTTTCAGATCATAGATTTTGGGTATACCAATATATATCAGTACATATCAATATATATATATATATACATATCAATATATACAATATAAATCATGGTATACCATGGTATACCATGGTATACCTGTCTAGATGGGGGTATACCCTAACATACCCCATCACGAACTGCTGATATGTCCGCACCGTAGCAAGGGAGGATGGCTCGCCTGCTGCCGATTTAACAGCTGGTTCTCCACCTTCAACGCAGCAGCCTCTGGCAGCATGGGTTCCACGCGTCAACAATGCAACGTGGGGTCCCCCAAAGCATAGCTTAGTTGGTGAAAACAACTAAATCCCTGATTGGTTTTATAGATGTTTTGGTAGATGGTTTCTATATATATATATATATTTATTATATATATATACATACAATAGTTTATTGGGGGTAACAAAACCACGCTACCCATCAACTTTCGTAGGACAGGAACCAATCTATGGCAAATACCCAACTGAGACGGCTGGATTTCTGGGATCATCCTAACTATACTATGTTGGTAAAACATGTTACATCAACAAGATAGGCTGCTGAAACGCATTACACTATAGCCTTTTATATACTGTCGATGGTTTGCACCTCAACAACTTCAAGTTCGTGCACCAACAGTTTTGGCCATATCGAAACGATGCATCTTCCCATAAACCAACGTATTTCTCAGTGTCCTCGCGATATTTTATTCTTGTTCAGAGAAAACAACACACAATTGTCTTGGGGGGATGTTACGCAAAAAAAAACATGCTGTAAATATCTAAGATACAAATAATCCCAGAATATATTATCCCAGTTATCAGCATGGTAATATTATCCCAGTTATTTTTTGTATACAAATACCCTCTGGTAAACTAACATAGCTATTGAAAATTGCCATTTATAGTGGATTTACTCATTAAAAAAAGTGATTTTCCGTAGCTATGTTAGTTTACCAGAGGGTAAGATACAAATAATCCCAGAATATATTATCCCAGTTATGGTTTTATCCACATAAAATCAACTGCGATGCTGCAGTTTTGATCGCCTCTGCACGAAGATCCTCCAAGTCACTCAGGCCCTGACCTTGTTGGCGGATCACACAAGTTGTATGGTAAATCATAGGTTTTGATACATCCTCATATTATATATACTATGTATAGTATATAATATAGAATTCTATATATATATATATATCTACAGGTATATATTTATACAGATATGAAGTAGTTATCACATTGATAATCTATAAAATAATTTTGTAAAAAAAAAACGTCAATGAGTGTTTAAAAGAACAAATACAAATACGCTGTATGTGTATCAATATCACAATTATGTTGAACATCTAAAGGACGTTTTGGAGCTGAGCTTGACACGCTCAGGAAATATTCCCATTCAGATCTCAAGATTAGAAAGTACTACACTTAGTCACTTGAATTTGATTTTTCAGGGTCCTCAAAACACAAGAAAAACTAATCCTAGTAG
Source organism: Cladocopium goreaui (assembly GCA_947184155.2). Lineage (NCBI taxonomy): Eukaryota > Dinophyceae > Suessiales > Symbiodiniaceae > Cladocopium > Cladocopium goreaui. The sequence goes on from CAMXCT020003334.1 coordinate 1,204,155, forward strand.
ATTCCCCAAATGGTGGATTTTCACCATTGAGAAAATTACTTTACTTCGTGTGATCCCCACCATGACATTTATACATTTTCTTACTGGCAAATCTTCTGGCATTCTATCTGACATATCTTCTGACATTCTATTTGGCATTCTATCTGGCATATCTTCTGGCATATGATCTGGCATAATATCTTCTGGCATTCTATCTGGCAAATCTTCTGGCATTCTATCTGGCATATCTTCTGGCACTCTATCTGACATATCTGGAATCTGGCATTCTATCTGGCTATCTGGACATATCTTCTGGCATTCTATCTGGCATATCTATCTGGCATATCTTCTGGCTACATTTCTGGCACTCATATCTGGCTGACATATCTTCTGGCATCTATCTGGCACATATCTTCTGGCATATCTATCTGGGCATATCTTCTGGCATATCTTCTGGCATACATATGATCTGGCATATCTTCTGGCATTCTATCTGGCATTCTATCTGGCATATCTTCTGGCATATTATCTGGCATTCTATCTGGCATATCTTCTGGCATATCTTCTGACATTCTTTCTGACATTCTTTCTAACTTTCTTCTGCACATTCTTTGTCCCATATCTTCCTACATGAGGTCCGGCAGGGAACACTTGGCGTGGATACTCGCGGTTGAGGTCCGGCAGGGAACACTGGGCGTGGATGGTCGTGGTTGAGGTCCGGCAGGGAACACTGGGCGAGGATGGTCGTGGTTGAGGTCCGGCAGGGAACACTGGGCGTGGATGGTCGTGGTTGAGGTCCGGCAGGGAACACTGGGCGAGGATGGTCGTGGTTGAGGTCCGGCAGGGAACACTGGGCGTGGATGGTCGTGGTTGAGGTCCGGCAGAGAACACTGTGGATCGCGGGTCGCAGTTGAGCAAGGACGACGAGGACGACGAGGACGACGAGGACGACGAGGAGGACGAGGAGGAGGAGGAGAGGAGGACGAGGCAGGAGGAGGCGGAGGAGGAGGAGGAGGAGAAGGAGGAGAAGGAGGAGGAGGAGGCAACTGACATAAAATCTAACAACCCTCACCTGGCAGGTGGGGAATAAATAAAAAAACATCTTCAGCAAATCCAGGTACCCTCTGGTAAACTAACCTAACTATTGAAAATGGCCATAGAAATAGTGGCTTTCCCATTAAAAATGGTGATTTTCCATAGTTATGTTAGTCATTACCAGAGGGTAAACATACTGCCCTTCGGGACCTTCGAGTTTCCGCTCCTGCTCCACCTGGAGACGTGCCATATCGTGCCATGGTGCAGCACCCATGTTCAGCTCAGCTGAGGTTCCACGCATCTCTGCTACATTTATGGTTTTTTAGTGATGTTCCATGAAAACCATAGATGAACATGTTATATATGTGGAACATGTTGTGTGTTTATGGAACATTTATGGTTTAATGGAACATTGTATGTGTTTATGCGGAACATGTTCAGACATCATATACATGTACATTCCATCCATGTTATACTGGTCAAAATGGTGAGTACATTGGAACCTTGGAAATCAAGGAACACCACCATCTATATATATATATATTTAAAATGTTGAAAATTGGAACTTGAGTACAACCTTGATCATATTCTGTCCAAAGCGTTGAAAGTGGTGTTGCTTCTGAAGCTATCCGCTCCAATCTCCCATATCAACATGACCTTTTTTGGCGGTTGAAAGTTCAAAACCAAGAAATGATGCCTAACCCCTGAAAAGGATTCTAAAAAGAGGAAATGTGAGAATCGCTGATCTATACAAATAGTAGATTGCAATGGGCCAGTTCGGGTGTGCTGTTTCCCCAAGAAAATGTTGGGTCAAATGGACCAGCAGCTGACCAGCACGGGATTTTTCGTGCGGGTCAAACATGGTCCATCGATGAAAATCAACTAGATGTTCGCCGGTCAAACCCAATCAAATCTACCCTCTGGTAATTTAACGTAGCTATTGAAAATGGCCATAGAAATAGTGAGAGTTTTCCCATTAAAAATGGTGATTTTCCATAGCTATGTTAGTTTACCAGAGGGTAACAATCGAACCTTTACTGTCGTGCTATTTGTTGTGCTTATTTGACACCATTTCCCGACGTCGGTTTGTCTGAAGATAAGTTGCCCCCAAATACAGTTGTCATCATACGTTTCCCATAGCACTCATCAAATTACACCTTAGGGTATCCCCCATTTGCAGACACACCCAAAGCCTGATATTGTTGCAGGTATATATATATATATATATATATGCATAGAAAAGTATCCCATCAACGACCCCGGTGTATCTCAATCAACTAGGCGGTTATATTTGGTTGTACTATGTAAATAGCCATTGAAAATGGCAATTTATAGTGAGTTTACCCATTAAAAATGGTGATGTTCCATAGTTATGGGACAGTTTACCAGAGGGTATATGGATGTATATGGGGTATATATATATAATTATATATATATACACACCCATTTCTGATTGGTTTCCCTCGCAGAGCGATGGAAAATGACTAAGCAATTCATCGACTTCGGCCATGTTCCGTAGCTATGTTGGCTGGAGGGTACATCCCACCCCAAACATCTTGGAGGTGTTAACCATCAAATGGGGGTACCTCATTTTTTCCATCAAAATCCTCCATTTTTTTCGGGGGATTTGAACCATGAAACAAACCATCCAGCTCTTGGGGTCCCAGGGGTCCCAGGGGTCCCACGACTTCGGAAGCCCACCTGGAGATGACGCTTCCGCAGGAGGCCTTGATGCTCTTCCAAGTGCTCCAGGCTCTGGGAAAGCCTCGGTGGCAATCACAAAATCATGAACATGAGTAGGTAATCAATGATCGCTATCAATCAATAATTACTATGAACTATTTAGTGAAAATAACCATTATTACTATCAATGATACTGAATAGTGTAAATAATCTAGGTTAATAATGAACATTCTGTTACGATGGTATCATGATTACTATCAATATCTATCAATAATGTTCAGAAAAATCACCAAAATGATGTTTTTATCATCATTGATGATTATTGATAGTAATAATGAAGTTAATGAAGTTAATGAACATATACTCATTAATTTTCTATCCATAATCAATGGCCATGCAGGAACCGATTTATTGGAAATACCTATACCATACAGAAGGCCTATTTTTGAGGGCTACGTAAGGGAATACCCCTACAAGATATGACCTTCTATGGTACAGTACCTCCATAAAATGGATCCTGAATGGGCCATTGATGAAGGGCCGGTTTCTTACGATTTGGCTGGGAATGGTTGGGATGGGTATGGGATGCTGGGCAAATAGAATCAGAAATTTCACTAAACTGAAACTTCTCTTTACGATTCCAGTGAGGTCATAGTGAGGTCAAATTTATCCAGATGGGATGCTGTTGATAGTTCAGATAGTTCAGAAGAAAGCACTGCAGTTGGGACATGTTGGGACATACCTATAGCTGCGGGTAATGTAGTGCAAGCATACAATCTTATTGTCTGCAGGATATTTCTCAGTCGGATTGAGCCATTCTTTACATGTTTGGATTCTATCTGGGCAAATTATAATAATTCACCAACCTGAAATAAGACCATATTTGGATAATTCCCCTTACTAACCATTATTCCAGTGAGGTCGCAGTGAGGTCGTTATAATTTACCCAGATTCTATGGAATCATCCCAGCACTATTGCCTATTGCTGAATTCACCGACCACGCCTTTGCTGACGGATTTGAGACTGTTGCTTTAGGTCAAAATCCAGGTAGCGAATCCTGTTCGCCTCAATTCATAGCTGGCAAATTAGCTGCTTCATCCCCACAATTCATATGGTAAATGTTGGTTAGTGATAGGTCTGAAGCCCTCATATGGGATTAAAAACTCAAGGGAACAACTAACAGTAACTAACAACCCAAACCACATCCACCATTAATCATGCCACAACCCATCTCCATATCCCGAATCAGACAAGTTCCAAAGTTCCTCCTCTGAGTCCCTAACTCTTTGGCCTTCTGCCATGCCTGCCGCTGCACTCACCACTGCCGTAAAATTGGTGGAGGGGACGGGTGGAGCGAGAGCAGCTGTTGTTAGTTGTTGGAATGATAGAAATTTCCCAAAACTCCAAACAACGCGCAAGTTTTGGCGTACATTCCATTGGGTACGAGGTATTTGGGATTTCAATTCGAAAGATTCATGTAAAAACAAGTGGCAGCTATGAACTGAAAACAAATGCATGATATATATATATATATACACATACATATATATATATACATACATACATACATACATATTATATATATATTTAAATATATATATATATACATATAGATGCATTTATATTAATATATATATATATATTAATATTCCTACTACATATATCAACCTACATCTAAGCCATGTTCTGGAAACAGGTAAGCCCTGCAGCATCACCACCAGCATCCAGACGTCTGCGACCTGGACTTGCTCCTGGTCTTCCCTCAACTCGGCTGCGACTTGCTTTTTCCTGAGCAACGCGGGGAAGCCTGGTGAATTGAGCTGCAGATCATTGAAGATCCACAGACCACACCCCAAAACCTCGTGGTTAAATCTGCAGAAATCTCACTTTTATGATGAGTTAAACAATGTTAAATATATATTGGTGCTGTAGTAAGATATATATATATATGTAACAATTATGTGTATAGTAGTACCCAACTCGTGCTCAACCTTTCATGTTATCTTGGACACCACCACTTGTCACCACAGCTGTTTTACCATGACCTCTGCAGCCATCCCAGGTGTCCGCACTCAGACTCCATGATCTCCAAGATTTCTGACAAGGTCTGGCCAGGAACCGACAACCTCAGCCAAGGGGCCAGGGGACTCTGGACTTTGGAGGTTTCTGGGACCTCCATGTGGTTCATTGGGCATATAATCATTAATTATGATTTATAGTGATTTAATGTGTTTGGGGATGGTAAAATACCACCCATAAAAATGGTGATCCTGGGGATGATTTATCATTGGGTTTACCACAATAATCACTGTTTGACAAAACTTGTAAGATGGTACATGGTATTTTTTTGAAGATGGTAGTTTCCCCATCATAATCCCTTCCCCTCGTGAACTAATTAAACACCCCCAATCGAAACCATGGTAGATGTAGGGGAGGCAGCTGCTGGGCAGCCCAACTTTTCCGGAAGTTCAGAGCGCAATGCTTGAAGAACCACCTCGGGCCCAAAAATCAACCATTCTTCAGCATATCCGTCCTTTCTTCTCTGGTTGTACTATGTATACAAATACATCTTCAGAATAGTTCAAAATCGTGTTCATTACTCATTACTACCACTGTTGCCACTAATTACTGTCATCAATTATGATTTGTACTATCCATCACGGCTATCATGACTAGTATCGTCACTACTATCATCAGATCATCATGATTTCATTATTTTCATGAACATCATATGGGTTTGGCTGAAGAGAAGGTACCGCCAAATTTGATGGTTCATCATCCTATCCTATTTCTAGGTAGCCAGCTGGGCCTCTCTGTCCTGTTTTCAAACGCTCTCAGAATAACATGAAAATCATCAAAAATCCCCTTGGTTCATGGTCAAAAATAAACATAAAACCCCTTAAAGTCACCACAAACATCCCATTAAAACCACAAAGTCACCATGTAAAACTTTAAAACAACTATTTCAAATAAAACACGAAAATCCGCATCAAAAACCCATTAAAACCCCCGAGTCCCCATGTAAATTCCATGGAAACTTATTGCTGATGGTTTTTCCACGAGGAAAGTGTCAACCCCAAGGATTCTCCTGGCCTCTTCAACTGGTTCAAAGTTCGAGGCGTCACCTTGATGCGATCATGGAACATCCACAAGTCACGATGGGGTTCAATAATGGTTTACTTTTGGATGATTTGGGTTACCCTTAACCTTTTTTAAGGAGACTGCCAAATTGTTATTCTACAGTATAATAGGTATATGTAGATGTCTATATATATATACATATAGATATATGTTTATGTATATATGGTTATGGTTGTTGTTGTTGTTGTTGTTGTTGTTGTTGTTGTTGTCGTCGTCGTGGTTGTTGTTGTTGTTGTTGTTGTTGGTGGTGGTGTTGGTGGTGGTGTTGTTGTTGGCGTTGTCGTTGTTGTTCTTGTTTTTGTTGTCGTGGTCGCGGCCGTCGTCGTCGTCCCCGTCCTCGTCCTCGTCCCCGTCCTCGTCGTCATCGTCATCGTTGGTGGTGTTGTTGTTGTTGTTGTTGATTTAATGTAGGTTAACTGCTTAACCAAACATGGAGAACACAATAATGTAGGTTAACCAGTGTTTGAGTATCTAGCATACTAGAATAAAAAAAGATAATATACTAATCAAATCTAATCAAGTTGATAATTGTTCGACATGTATATAATAAATGTATGCAGAAGAGTGCAACTGTTTTAATGCTATATCAAGTATAGGTATTCATAGATACTGTTGCAATGAGTTGGTATGTGAATATGTATTATGTATCTTATCTATCTATCTTTCCATCTATCTGTGTATTTATGTATCTATGTATCTATGTATGTATGTATCGTATGTATCGTATGTATGCGTGAATCCATTTCAAGGTCAATATTAGATCATTTGTGTACGTCCAGTTTAATTCAATGAATGGGTGGTAATGTGTGTTGTTCTTGCAACAGTAGTTGCACAGCCAACGCCCAGTGTCTTCGATAAATGGGAAATCATTGGCAAACACAAGATAATAACAAATGATACCCTGTGGTAAACTAACATAGCTGTTGCACATGGCCCATTGATAGTTGATTTACCCATTAAACATGGTGATTTTACCAGAGGGTACAGGAGAATATGGGACACTTGTAGGACACTCAGAAAATAGACCATCTCACTTGGTCCATCTCCCCACTTCGCTACATCAACAAACCCATCTGGGTAGTTATATATATATATCATAACTATAGGCAATGCCTAAACAGGCAGTGCCTAAACAGGCAAACAAATAACAGCAACTAACATCAACTAACATCAACTACCATCTGATTATTTAACATAGCCATGGAAAATCACCCTTTTTAAGAACGGTAAATCATCTATTTCTATGGCCAATCTATACCATGGCTATGTTAGTCATAACCAGAAGGTAACTTATATACCCATCAAAAAGTCACATCGTCTTTGGGGTCTCCGGGTTTGCCATGTTTAGTCACATCAACTAACATCAACTAACATCAACTAACATCAACTAACATCAACTAACATCAGCTAACATCAACGAACATCAACTAACATCAACTAATTATAAATCTCCAAACTTTGGCAAAACCATCTGTGGGTCCAACACGAGTTTTTCACCTCTGCGAGACTTTGCCGCAGAGCGCTCAGCTCCTGCGGCGGCCGATGTCTGGTTTTTCCTGACCGGAACGAAGGCTCGGCTCAGTCAGCGAGCTATTTCTATGTTCATCTATGGTTTTCTATGTTTTATATGTTATAAATATCATAAACCATAGGAAAATGATGATTTAACCAAACATGATTCCATGATTTCATTGGATTGCTGCTTTATGATAGCGTTCAGTTGGTGCAAATAACTCCACTAACTGTGGTTCATGATACTTATAAACATAGTTAATTGGGTGTATAAACCAACTTATAACTAGGGGGGCCCACATTGTATGAGTAGAACGGGGTTTCGCAAAAGAATGCACAACCCATATCCATGTATTCCATACATCAAAATAATACTTTCTCCGAGGGATTCCCAACAACTGAAATTGTTTGGACGTTATTTCGGAAACTATTTTGGCGTTTGAATTCACACATACTCCAACGCTTTATTTGATATTCTACCTGGCAACTATCTGACATACATCTGCCATTCTCTTTGGCATTCCCTCTGACGTATGTACCAACAATTTATATGAAATGCAATGCTAACTGGCATTTTATTTAGCATCCTTTCTGGCATCTTATCCCGTCTTTGATGTAGAATTTTAGCTGGCATTCTATCTGACATATATTATGACATTCAGGCGTTCTATCACATTCTATCTGACATTTCTGTTGACATTCTATCTGGCGTTGCATCTGGCATTCTACCCAGAATTTTATCTCACAATCTATTTGACGTTCTATTTGCCACTTCATCTGACGCTCTATCATCTGGCATTCTATCTGTCATTGTATCTGCCATTCAAACTGGCATTCACTCTGACATTGTGTCTAGCAGTCTAGCAATTCTATCTGGCCTTCAATCATCGACATTCTATCTTGCATTCTATCTGACATTTTGTCTAGCAGTCTAGCAGCCTATCCTTCTACTGGCATTCTCTTTAGCATTCTATCTGCCATATATTCCCACATTTCATATGAAATGCTAACATTTTATCTGGCAATCTTTGTCTAGCAGTCCACAGGATCTGACAAGCTACCCGGCATAGCCAGGAAGCTGAGGCTGAATGCCGTCATTGTATATACTATATATATATATACACCATCCCCAGTCATGGTAGCTTTGTGGGCATTGGCTTTCCCACATGACTTATTTCAACTATCCCGTGATGCTGAATTCTCGATTCGGGATGTAGCGTGACCAAATGGTTGGTTTCTTGGGGTGATTCCTTTCAACATTTCTGCGCCCACTCCTTGTGGGCAGCTTGCTCGCTGTGTCGTTGCCTCCTCTCAGCACCAGCAGCTATCAGCATCCAATAGACACTAGACACAATGGAATCCTTTCAAAGTGAAGCCGGAAAATGGTCATGTTCACCATTAAATTGCCATTTTACCCCATGTTCAGACACACCCGTATATGTATATAATATGTTTGCTGTTTTAGTCTTTAGCCATCTTTAGCCCACGTAATGATCTAATGGCGTGCTAGCCCGGCCCGCTCGCGAATGGAGTTTGGAGGTGCTTGGCACAACTGGGGTTTCAACAGGGCAAAGCCTCTGTGGTAGCCCAACATATCTCAATGCTGTTTTTGTCACTCATGCCTGTCTTAACACAAGATTGGGTTTTGCAGGAACAAATCGGGCAAGTTATAAATTGCAATTTTAAAATTAAAATGTCTTAATGGCAAATCTGGCAAATATATATATATGTGTGTGTGTGTACTGCTGGTTCATTCATTGTACATAGTAAAATAAGTTTCCTTCAATGGAGCCATTTTTGGCAATATTCATCTAAAAGATGCCTTTGTAATTAAAAAGTAGGGTAATTGTATATCAAGATTCATTATTGTAGTGGAAGAACTGGCAGTTATACATTGAAAAAATTGTTTACTGTAGTTGAAAATCTGGCAAATCTCTGTATACATGTATATATATATATATAAATAAATATATATTATATGATATATATATATATTATATATATGATATATATATTATATATTTTATATTATATATATATATTATATATTATATATTATATATTATATATTATGAATTATATATTATATATTATATATTATATATTTATATTTAAAATTTATATTTTATATTATATATTTTTAATTATATTATATTATATTATATTTTATTAAATTATATTATATTATATTATATATATGTAAGATTATGTAAGTAAGGTTGCTTTAATGGCAAAATCTGGCAATTCTACACATGCTTCATGATAATTCACAGCTTTGAGAATCCCAATGATGATTCTAGTGTCTGGTCGAATCATGACTCCTCAAAATAGAATCAGATAAATCGCAACCCTTGTGCCTTGCTTTTCAAACATAGCTTGCACATTCGATGTCAATAGATGCTGGAGCCCCTCAAAGGTTTCTGCTCCTCAAGGCTTCTTGTGCCTCCTCTTCCTCAGCCTGCGTGGCGCATCAACGGTGTAAGGTCCATCAGGGTCTTGCTGGTGCACTGCCCTTGAACAGTTGTCTGCATCCAATGAACAGGAGGATTTGAGACGTTTTTGAAGAACCAAAAGCAACTATACATATAGTAGCAATATAATTGTGTGCAAATAATCGATGAGGACATGAATAAATGTAATCATAGTCGTCATAATCATATATATATGTATTGTGTGTTCATATAGAGTATAGTATACATGTCTTCCTGTATTTCCCTATTTGTATGTGCCCATCCCACCCACCTTCAAATCTTGGAGGACATCCACCTGCTCTGCTTGCTGCTTTCGACCAGAAACCCCGCAGAAAGCAACGCTCACGGAGATAGATTGAAAAGGATGAAAGGTATAATTCGGCTAAAATTGTTGCAGATCACTTCTCTACCGGAATACCATATATAATCTGACACTATGGTGGTTTCATGTGGTTTCATGCTGTTCCCTGAAATGAGGTACCCCAAAATCAACCATTTGTTTCTCGGGAAACCAATGGTCTGGGGGCATCCCAAGTTTCAGAAACAGCCAATATTGTGGGAAAGGTTTCGGATGAACCTTCCATCACGAACCAGCACCAAGACATTTAGATCTGCGTGGTGGCCGATCCCAAGAAAAAGTCATGAAGGGTGGCCAGTCTAGGGATGGGAAAGTTTTCATTGGGGGCATTGGAGACATACTGCACTTACCATGTAGCATTGCACCAGGGAATATCAAGTGCTGTGCTTGGTACCTCCCCGTCATGAGGCAGCTCCAATTGCGAACAGGTCAACTGCAACCTGGGAGACGGGAAAGTGGTTCCTGTTACCACCATGGTTGTCATCATGATCAAAATCATCACAGTAATATATATATATATATAGATATAGATATATTAGTATACATATGTATAATATTAAATATTTATATAGATATATATATATTAAATGAAATTGTTATCATCAAGCCTCTCTTCAGGCCATAGACACCATCATCAACATCACCATAAAATTGTATTTATATATATATAAAGAATCTGTTGATATATAGATATATATATACAAGTGATGTTGATGATGGTGTCTATGGCCTGTCAAAAGATATCATAAGCATCACCACAGTCATGGTCTTCATCTGCAAGTGCCACCACCACCATCATCATCATGACCATTACTGTCATGGTCGAAGTCATCAATCATCAATCATCAACCATCAACCAGCACCCATCAACCATCAATCATGAATTAAAAACATAATAATCATCATCAGCATCATCATCAGCATCAGCATCAGCATCAGCACCACCGCCACCACCACCACCACCGTCGTCATCACCGTCATCGTCATTTTCGTCAAAACTATCCTCATCGTGTGCATCGATCATCAGCGCCGGGGTCCTTTTCAGTGAGGCGCCGGCTGTTGGATGCGACTTTGCAGCACCTATCCGTGGGTTGAAGCTGCAACATACATCTACGGTATCACTCGATGTGTCTCAATGTGCATCTCAGATAGTGCTTACTGGCTGACCCGGTTGATCATCCATAGTGATAATTCATGGTTTCGGACCATGAAGTCATGCCCCAATTTCATCCCATCCAGAAAGTGTTTGAAGAAAAACACGTGGGAATTGGGGATTAATCCGTGAAGTCCGGATTTGGGTCGTTGCAACATCTTGTCTTCTTAAGTCAGGATGGAACATCCGAGACAGCAACCCGAGCTGTACCTAATCCATTGAATTTTTGAATTTCTGTGGTGTGATGGAAACACAGCCGTCTGATCATAGGTAGGCTGTATGGCCGTAGCCCCAGCATAGGTAGTGCACCAGTTGCCTGGCTATCATGGTTCCAAATGAGCTACCGACAAACCTAACCTTTGAATTTCCTCAATTTTGGATCTTCACGGTAGCCAGGCATTGAACACATGCTTTATTTAGCTAAGATTGATTTCCAGGTGAAATGCTGGGTGTTATCAAGGTTGTATACATCAATTTTCAACAAGTGGGCCGACCAGATGGCCATGGCGCCAAGGTGGGCCCCTACCGCTGACATCCGCTGACCATCGACCTGCAAGTCCTCGACAACATCCGCCTGTGCCAAGGCTTTCGGCTGTGGCCTTCCTGGTTTTTTTCGTCATGGTTTCAAGATCTTCAAAGAAAGGAAACTATGAGTTTATAGGCTTCGATGGAAAAACATTTTTGGCAAGGTTTCAGGTAAACTTTGAGGAATCAACCTGTGATATGGTAAACCAGTATTAAGCCATACCAACTATATGCATTTATAAACTTAATCATGAACCAATGGGGTAAACAACAATTTGAAACGACAAAAGGGTTTATGGCATTGTGTTTTTTGCACTGTCAACTACTTTAATCCACATTGGGAGACAACCATCTGAGAAACCCCGACTTCTAGTTAAAGGAATATGAATTTGTTAGCTGTGAGGGTAAATCATGTCCTGGACAGACCTCTACCCACGTCAGCTGATATTGCTTAGTCTTAGTAGGCCAAAACTGAATGTGGAAGTGGGCCATAGAGTTGCACAGGTGATCCAATACTTTGACTTCATGGAATAAAAACAAACTTGCAAATGTGCAATTTGTTTTTTGATGTTGGAATGCCACAATTTTTTGAAACGATTTTTTGAAACGAACGGGCTATGTGGTGCTTAGAAAATGGTAATTGCAAGAGTCGACGTTTCCTCAAAAAATCGCACCAGTCCCCCAGTATTCACCCTGTCTTCACGCCTGATCAACCGCCTCGCTGAGTTCTTGCAATTTTACTGTCTGACGCTCTTCTGCCAAAGACAGCTCTTGCGCCAAAACAGTCTCCTTCCACATTGTCTGTGTGCTGCATACAGCACGCAAACCCATTATTTTGCTGAAACAAATTCATTTCGACTTATACCAATCAATTCCGGCATGTTTTAGACCTCCTTACACAAGGCAACTTCAAGGTTTTAGCATTTTCAGTTCCCCCACGCATCTATGTCGAAATTAAACCAAAATGCCACATCACATTGAATCAACCCATGAGGTTGCGCGGGCACAGGACAACATGAAACATGGCGTCCTGCACCAGCTGGCCCTCCAAGGCCACGCGTGAAGAGAATGTCATGAGAACAAAAGCATGTGTTGTGTAACGGTTTACTGGTTGGTGGTTGACCTACCCCTCTGAAAAATATAAGTCAGTTGGGATTATTATTCCCAATATATGGAAAAATAAAAAATGTTCCAAACCACCAACCAGTTTAAGTCATTGGATCTGAACGAACTTGGGTTTCTGCCACTGGTCACCATTGAACACTCTCGCTGCAACATGAGTGTTTTTCGTTGCAAACGGAAAGAAACATGATGGAAATAAAAACAGTAAACAAACATAAACAAACATCGAAATAGTGACCAACAAACATTTTTTGCGTGTTTAGCCCAAAAATGTATGTACCCACCCCAAAAAAAAACTACTATAGTCAATTCATTGTCTTCAAACTGTATTGAAAGTTCAAACCGTGGGCGTTGTGTATAACTGGACCCGTGTCCACATAAACAAAACTCGAAAAATTCCCACCCCCGGAACTTGTGATTTGGGGACTCAGGTGAAGCATTGATCTTCGCAAACTCTCAAGCAGAAGATATGGTGATATGGCAGGCATACATTCAAACACACATCCGAGAAAAGTATGATGCAAAAGTATGCAATAGACTTGAAACATGTTTGAAACAAAATTTAACTGCTGTGCTGACATGATCTGACGAACATTCCGGCAGTCAAACTGGCTGGAACAGGTTGTCTCGCATCAAAATGGTTCACGCAATTACTTGAAGCATTACAACCTGGTTGCAGGTGCCGCCAGTCGGCGCGCATGCACATGCATCTTGCCACCAAATACATCCAAATACGTCGATCTCACACAAGTTGCAGCAGTCTATGCAGCGCACAAGAACAACAATGAGCAATCAGACTCTGCTCTGTAATTTGTCGTTAAAGGACTCGGAACTGCAAGAACATTTGCTGACATGGGTGGGGTTCATGGCCAAAACCTAAACGATTTCATGACCCCAGGTACCCCCCCAATTTTCAATCCCGGTTCCGGCTTCACATCTCTTTGGACGGCGCAGCCATTTCCGAGAAAGCTTTGACACAAAAGCGAAGCCTCAGCTACAAGACGCAGGTCACCATGTCGGGCCTTACTTATAATTTAAATTGCTTTAAACTGTATTTCCGGGTAACATTACGTAGCTTCTGTGCATATTTGCGCCCATGGTTCAAACCATACGTGCATGTAACTCTACCAACAGAATGCGTCAGCATGGACTAGGATGGCTGCAGCAATGTGGGTGAAGCGCTGCGGCACTTGGAAGTTGCGCACGGCACCGGTGTCGTGGCACAAATGATGCCACGCTGCAGGTGGCGTGGTGGGAGGAGGGGAAGGGGAAATAACGTTCATTCGAAGATGCACGCGGGCACTGATGTCACAGCAGGGATGACATGCTACGCTACGGCATGGGGTGGGACAGGGCGTGGTGGGAGCATGAACATCTCGCGCGCGCTTCCCGCTGTCGCAGCAAGAAGTTTTTTTGCGGTTGGGCCGCGGCGGTCAAGATGCATACAGTCGGCGTCGGCGCAGTGTTAAAGCTAAGTCTCTGCGAAATGTCGATTCTAAAGTTTGCCTTGATCTTAACAATTGAGAAAACACACATGGGCGCAACCACCGCTACAAAAATGGATCTCTCGCGGCGGCCTCGCGCAAAGCCGCAAAGCCTCTGATACTTCGTAGCAAGTTCGATCGCAGCACAGAGGTGTCTGGGTTTGACGCATCTTCTGGACTTGGGGGTAAATTGAAAAAAGTGAGGTAACGCTTGGTCAATGTCAAAGTCAGTTAAAGCATCGGGTGTAGTCATGAAATGACACAAAATCTGCCAGATGGAGGGATAAAATTGGCAAAAACACAAAACATCACAAACCATCAGAAAATCAAAGTATATAGTTGATTTCCGAAATCCCATTGTTGCAAACAAACTCAATATTTCAGAATAATTTGGGCATATCGAAGTTTTGTCAACCATGGTTTGGACACGATATTCCAGTTCAGCTCCTTGAAGTAACATGAGGTACCCTTTGGTGATCAAACATGACAATGGAATCCCCGCCAGTTTGGGAGCTTTTAATGGGCCTTTTTTAGCAGCTATAAATGGTGACAAAAATCACATCCAGCAAGCTTGATAGCTTGATCACCAGAGAGATCCAGACATCCCGGCCCTGACAAGGACCACACTTCGAATCTGGTTGGTGGTTGAACCCTACCTACCATTGGTTGGTAATATACTATTAGTATATGGTTAATATTAATGGTTATTATATGGTTAATGATGGTTAATAATAATCTGGTTGGTGGTTGACCTACCCCTCTGAAAAATATGACGAATCGTCAGTTGGGATGATGACATTCCCAATATGATGGGAAAGTCATCAGACAGCCATGTTCCAAACCACCAACCAGATTTGGTCCAACTGTCTCAAGACAGAGAACATGAAAAATTGACGCTCAAAAGCTTCAGGAGCCACTTCTGCAAATCAAGTGGTGTACGTTCATACGGGCAAAAGGAAATGGCCCCGGAGTCAACGCACATCCCCAATCCAGTAGACCATGCGGCAGATAAGAGCTGATCATCCAGGGCCTGCCTTTTCACAAACTGTTTTCCAAAAAGGAAAAGCCATCAGGTACCCACATCTGCTTATATCTAGTTTCACAGATTTGGGGCAAAGTTGGACAAAATCCACTCGATTCCAAGTGTTTGATGCAGGCTTGAAACAGAACTGATTTCTTTCATTACCCTCTGGTTATGACTAACATAGCCATGGAAAATGGCCTATTTATAGATGGTTTACCTATTACAAATGGTGATTTTCCATGGCTATGTTAGTCATAACCAGATGGTATATCATGTGCAATGATATATGCAGTTCCTGCTGCATGAACATCAT
Organism: Cladocopium goreaui; assembly: GCA_947184155.2. Classification (NCBI taxonomy): domain Eukaryota; class Dinophyceae; order Suessiales; family Symbiodiniaceae; genus Cladocopium; species Cladocopium goreaui. Next base: position 1,219,956 of record CAMXCT020003334.1, read on the forward strand.
GAACTAACTCTTCATCCAGAAACCATGGAGTTTGGTACCCGGTACCCCAGTGGGTACCCCATTCTATCCATTGGTGCATCACCATTTCCCCAACAAAAATTGTGACGAGATACTCAAAGGTCGACCCCATTGACACGCCCAAATTTTCAGATATTGTTGATTAAAATACATATTTATGTATATTTACTAGCGACATTAATATTGTTAATTACTACATATTTATGTCATTATGTATATATTATATATATATTCCCCATCAAATATCCCCAAGATATCCCCATATGGCTGGTTGTATTAATGCCTTTTTCATCGTACCTGTAACATCTATAACAGTTAATTACAACTGTTCATCCAATATGTATCTGCATATCCCCCCAGTCAACCCCCACGTACGTATGATAGTTCGATCCATTTCTACCTTGCTATTCTACACGCTGAGAAGCCCAACGTTTCCAGTCCGGCCAGCTCAGGAGATTGGCGGCCTGAGAGATACACCCAAAAGTTTAAATAGATGGGATTTTATGTGTATATATAAAAGTACTTATGTACTGATTTTATGTAAGTATTACATATATATATATATACATATACACCCAAAAGTTAGAAAATCCATGTGAAGTCTCAAACGTAGCCTGGGATTTTCTGCCGTGGGGCTCAAATTTCGACCATCCAACTGTGGACATATCCAGCAAAATCTCGTCGTTCACCGAGTTACCAAACCAACTTACCTATCTAGGGGGGGCCGGCCTTGTATGGGTTTGTCTCAAAATTATGTGGACATTCCCACGATGTTTGAGAATCATGATTTGATGGCCAGATATAACAAGGAACAAAGGTATCATAGGACACCCCCAAAAAGGTATGAGGAGTTTTGAGCAGTTTTCTACGTAGTTGCTACATCACAAAATTCATGGATTCCGACTTTCCTGTCTTTCATTCATCAAATATTACCCTCTGGTTATTTAACATAGCCATGGAAAATGGCCCATTTATAGATGGTTTACCTATTACAAATGGTGATTTTCCATGGCTATGTTAGTCATAACCAGATGGTATCTCCAGTATAATGATAGACAGCTAAATTCAGATACCGGGATCCCCAGGACTAACAGCTCAATGTGGAAAGCCCATGTCTTCCCCATAGTCTACACATGGGTGATCTTCCACATCTACGTCAGTTTACCCTAGGGTATGGAGACCTCCAATCGGAGCCCACGGCAAGGTGCTACAGCCCTACAGTTGATATATCATGGACATACGTATACATACTGTATACATTTGCACATACACATACTACTACATGCCTATACACACATGTGTAAAAATATGTATATATACTACTTACATGTTCATGTGTGTATATATATAGGGACCATCACCATCTCGGGGGGAGGGGGGACCACCAGATGCTGGGCCACACATGTATATATATATGATATGTATTAATATGTTATATTTTGTATCCATGTAATTAATTGAGTACGCAAATATGACATCATAGTATCTACATTCAGATATGTTTATATACACATATATCGTATATCCGGATCCGGATATAAGTGATTTTGTGGATTCCAACTTCTACCCAACTGCTCTCCAAGTTCCAGTGCTCAAATCGTAGATTATCCATGTGTCATCAAATAATTAGTGTTGAACCATTTTTTTGCTTGATCATCACATTGCCAGTGCTTCAAACATTCTAAATCTCAGGGTTCTTGATCTCAAACTGGATGATCACATCGAAATATCCACAGAGTCTGAGCTTCCAAACCCAAATCTTGTGGTTGTAAAGCTGCCTCTGGGGCCAGCCTGGGCAGGCTCCAAAGATCTCCAAAGTGCCCATAGTTTGGCCAATCCTTTTGGAAATTTGGAAATATCTCGCTGAAATATGTGAAACCGTTGGATGTTTCATTGGGCAAACTACCTTCCAGTAAATTAGCATAGACCGTGCCAGATAGGGGTTCGAAGATTAGTTTCCACCAAAAATTGGCGATTTTCAGGTCTGTGTTAATTTACCAAAGGGTATACTAAACTTGGTCACCCACACCCTCGAGGGCTTCCTTGATGGGTGCTGAAATGCCGCAGAAGTTTGTTGGGATAGCCTGTGAAAAACGATGCTCCAGAAATTCATGGTGGAACCAAGACTGGTTGGCGGTTTCAACCCCTCTAAAAAATATGAAGATCAGTTGGGATGATGAACTTCCCAATATATGAAAAAATAGAAAATGTTCCAAACCACCAACCAGAAGAATATCATATTCAACAGGAAAAAAGGGCTTGGGGGCTTAGGGAACTGGGATATCACAATGTGACTCGGTGCAAAGCAACATGAGACGTGGTGCGCTGTGGGCTGCGTTAGTGTCAACAACAACAACAACAACAGCAACAACAACAACAACATCAACAACACCAGCTGCGCTGCTGTTGCAGCAGCAGCAACATGCAGCAACATGCAGCAACATGCAGCAACATGCAGCAACATGCAGCAACATGCAGCAACATGCAGCAACATGCAGCAACATGCAGCAACATGCAGCAACATGCAGCAACAGCAATAGCAACAGCAACAACAGCAACATGAGCTCTATTTTGGATGATTGCAATACCATCTCAAACCTGCTTCGAATTTTCTCTTTCCAGGGTTCAGCTCTACAATCAACGTGGGACCTCAGAAATAGACGTGGGTCTCGTTTTTTTTTCGTATTCAATGTTTTCCCTTAGTGCTATTCTACTGCATGGTCTATCAAGCCATGTTTGAAAAATCCTGGCTCATAAGCCAAGAAACCACACAATATCATTACAATCCATCCAACACCTTACGCTGAAAAGTCAATGGATTCAATGGATCTATTGACTTCGGGCCGGGACTATGACCCTCAGAGCCATGGAGTTCAGGGTGACCAGTTTGATCTGGCCCATCCAAGCAGGAGCAGAGCAGCCCCATAGTTAGCTAAGTTTGTAGTTCATGTGAGATATATCAAACTACTTACCCTCCACTAAGCTGACATACCTATGGAAACTCGACCATTGCAAGATCATTACCGGGAAAACCATGGATTTCATTGGGTATTGGTCACAAAACCAACAAAATAGCGGTAAAAAACGAGTTTGAGTAGCATACGGGGCATTTATAGCTATATAGGATAATATAGCTAGATAGCCCCCACTGGTTCTCAACCTAGTTGCCATCCCATTGCCAATCCCCGTTATTTACAGATTAATTTAGTGTACCCTCTGGTGAACTTACATAGCAATTGAAAATTGCCATTTATAGTGGATTTACCCATTAAAAATTGTGATTTTCCATAGCTATGTTAGTTTACCAGAGGGTAAATGAGCCTGATATGTTCCTTTATGTGTTCCATTGTGTTCCTATATGTTCCTCGAAATCCAGTGGGTCATCAGTATTCTCCCATTCTCTCATGATTTAGCTGGTTGCCCCATAAATCCCCGACCAAAATCCCTCAGAAAGGACTCTAAATAGAGGTTTATCTTATAGCTGGGAAAATCATCGAAGTAAATGGAGGCTTTATAGCCTATTATAGCTGGGAAAATCATCCAATACATGGTGGAATTGTCCACTGAAAAAACAACGCAAGCCCCTGAGAGTCGAGCTGCCACACTTGCGGCAGTCGATTCATCTCTCGCCACAGGGCACGACACATCTCTGCGTTGGCGTCTCCTTTGGCCATCAGCCTCAAGGCCCCGGGATGGACATTGGAACCCAAAGGAAAACATACGGTGGATGGTTGCGAAATCCTGCACCAGTTGGTAGATGGGCAAAATCCCATTACAATCCCATCATTTACAGTGTTTCATAGTTATCAACAGTTACCAACTGGTGCAGGATTTCTTCCATCCACAGTATGATGGTTTCAATATGTTTCAATATGATATGAAAATGATTTTTGATGATTTTTGTATATCTCTATAATAATCTTCAGCTAATAACGATTCAATCATGTTGAAACCGTCAATGATAATATTGGTCATCTTCCAAACTAAACCTCATTGATGGTTTCAATATATCTGAACATATCATATAGTTTTAATAGATTAATACAGTATCATATACTGTCACTTGGGGATATCAATATTGGCCTGGACAGTTGTCATTCGAATATTCGACACAGCGACACAGAGCTTGCCATGGTCTGCCAAGTCGCACTGCGGTCTCCTTGAGGTTTTGTACAAAGGCCTGGACTCGTTGCGAAGGAAATGTCTCCAGAATCATCCACGATCCAGAATTTTGCACAGATGTGAAGCTCAACACCCCAGGGTTACGCATGTATATTATAAAACAGGTCGGCTATACCCTCTAGTTGTTTAACATAGCTATAGAAAAGGACACTTTTTAATAGGTAAACCATCTATAAATGGACTATTTTCCATGGCTATGTTAAATAACCAGAGGGTACATACTACTCATTGTGCATGCTATGCTGCCCATCAAACATGACAATGAGCTGATAGAAAATGATTTGTCTCAGATTTATGAAAACATAAAATCTATATCCATACATCTGAGATAATGAAATTGTTTTTTAAAATAGATGATATATAAAATCTATGATGGACTGTCTGTATTTGAAATACATTTTCATGGGTGGATATCAACCATCTATGGCTAGTTTATGACTGCACTCCGCACCTCTGGTGGTTCCAATTCCTTTCCCAAGGCCTGGCCACGGCCATGCCAAAAAGGTCCCATGGACCCAAAAGGATGTCCCAACAACGGTGAGTTTGAAAATCTTGGGACATTGCCACCAATTTATGGGATATACATATTATAGATGATATAATATGTATATGTCGCAGGGACCTTTGGGGTCTATTTCGTTCCTCCTCACACAGACGTAATCAAACGTAATTCTATATGTTAAATTTCACGAGCTCCTGCGATTTTGTGATTTTTAGGGAATATTGGATATCGAGGTCAAGATGCGATATTGGTGCAATGTACACGCACAAGGGTCGAACGAAAAAACTTAAGCGTCATGGTTTGCACGGGTTTGCACTGGATCAGCCTTCCACAAATGGAATTGGTCCAATTAATCGTTCAAAAAAATGAAACGGTCGGAAACGGTCGGAAACGGTCGGAAACAGTCGGAAACATGATCAGGCCAAAACTTGTCCAACCCCCATTTTTTTAATAAGCATTTCCGCGCAACGCAGTTTTTTTTTGAAGGTCCAAAGGAGTCCAAGGGGAAACGGTTGGAAACAGTCGGAGATCGCACCTTCGCTTCGCTCGGCAAAAACCATGTTTTTACATCATTTTCAAATATTTTTCATGAACTACACGCTACTACACAACAACTACTTTTTTGCCGAGCGAAGGTGCGATCTCCGACTGTTTCCAACCGTTTCCCCTTGGACTCCTTTGGACCTTGAAAAAAAAACTGCGTTGCGCGGAAATGTTTATTTTAAGAAGAAATGCGGGTTGGACAAATTTTGGCCTGATCATGTTTCCGACTGTTTCCGACCGTTTCCGACCGTTTCATTTTTTTGAACGATTATTTGGGCCAATTCCATTCACTAAAGTGCAAACCCGTGCAAACCATGACGCTTAAGTTTTTTCGTGCGACCCTTGTGCGCGTACACTGCACCAAATATTGCATCTTGACCTCGATATCCAATATTCCCTAAAAATCACAAAATCCCAGGAGCTCGTGAAATTTAATAATTCTATATGCATATATACATAAGCAAATAGGATATATATATATATGTATGTATGAGCCGCCACAGGTCTTTGCCTTGCTTAAGAAACAAAGGATATCGCTAGTTGGGGGGGCCTATCGCTAACCAGTATATAAATATTTCTACTATCTCCCTTGGTTGAGGGGTTTGATGCCGCACGCTGCCATATAATGAAAGTAGGTGCTGTGCAACGTTTGGGTGCAAGTATATTTTTGTATGATGGATCGGACCACCCATTTTTACAAGTTGGAAATAACAGCCCTTCACCCTGATTTAGGGTTATCTTCCTTAGTATCCCAAACCAATCCTTTTATGCCAAACTAATCCTTTTATGGAAAGAGTATGGTCTATCTATTTTAGAAGGTGTCCAAGATTGTCCGTTCAATAAGCCTTCATTCAAACGTGATTTTTGATTCATCAACTTATGGGGGGTTCCTTATACAGGCGATCCTAACAAGCATGGGTTTCAATACTAACATGGTCTAACCTTGGATGGTTTGGGAGTCCTTCCACTGTAGGAAACTTCAAATTGTTTGTATCTTCGATTTCGCAAAACACACTCCTTGCAAGTTGAAAACGTTTACCATGGCCCGAAGGACACAGTTTACCACCTCATTCCGGCAGTTAAAAGCCCTTTACCAGCTTTAAATGGTTGTAAATGGTTATAGGTGATGCTATCATTCCATACAGGGGGTTAAAACTGACTTATAACTGGTAAAGGGATGTAACTGTACCCGAACCTCCAGCAGTTTTGGCACAACAACGCAAACTCATGGATCCAAGGCCTTCATGGATGACAGTCTCACTTGGTAGCTGGGTAGTGACCCTATAGCTAATAAGTCCCTTTAAAATCCAATTACTTCACCTGTAATTCAAGTCTTCTATCAATGACAGCAGTCATACCAACCAAAAACTAAGAGCGACACTTAAGCTTACACTTTAAAAGTTTTGGCAAACGGTCACACAGCAAAAGCATGAAGCTCAAAGATGCTCAAAGAAGAACAGCCGCAAAGAAAAACAACGAGAAGCAAAGGCAGGGGCTGCAGAGAAGCAGGCTTTTGGCCCCTCCATTTTTCTTCTTGCCTGGCAAGAGGGCAACAGTTCTGCTCATCAAACAATGACCCCCAAGACAGCATTCACCGCTTGGGGTCATGTTGGACGACTTTGTTCAACAAGCTCCGCAGGCGTTTGGATCCTGGAATGCGTTCGCACCACTGCGCATACTCATACACTATTGCTAAGTGCACCGGATCCAAAGCCAAACCTTTCAAGTTCGGAAAGACTGGCTGAAGAGCCGTCAAGAAAGTAGGCGCTAAGACTAAACAGAAGGCGCAAAGGCCAATCAGCAAAGGCCCAAAGGCGAGAAACAGAGGCCTAAATGCGCAGACGTGCACTCGCGAAGGACAAAAGGCACAGGTGCAGAGGCCAAGAAGTACAGGCGCAGAGGCCAAGAAGTACAAGCTTATCTTTTTGCGGCTGCTGGTAAATAAAGGAAAGAAGTACTTGAGAGGGGGAACACGAAAGGTAGGTAAGCAAGAAAGGAACCGAAGAAAAAATGAAGGGGAGAGGGGAGGGAAAAATACATAAAGTGGAGTCTGGTAAAAGCGACGCGGCCATTTTCTTTCCAAAAATATGAAGGGGAGTCTGCTAAAAGCGACTGAAAGGCTTCGGCGATGTGGTTGGGGTTGGTGGTGGTTGTGGTGTTGCTGGTGTTGGTGGTGCTGGTGGTGTTGGTGTTGTTGGTGGTGGTAGTGTTTCTGGTGTTGTTAGTGTTGTTAGTGTTGTTGGTGTGGTTGGGTTTGTTGGTGGTGTTGGTGTTGTTGGTCGTGTTGTTGGTGTTGGTATTGTTCGTGTTCGTTGTTGTTGTTGTTGTTGTTGTTGTTGTTGTTGTTGTTGTTGTTGTTGTTGTTGTGTGTTGTTGTGTGTTGTTGTGTGTTGTTGTGTGTTGTTGTGTGTTGTTGTGTGTTGTTGTGTGTTGTTGTGTGTTGTTGTGTGTTGTTGTGTGTTGTTGTGTTGTTGTGTGTTGTTGTGTGTTGTTGTGTGTTGTTGTGTGTTGTTGTGTGTTGTTGTGTGTTGTTGTGTGTTGTTGTGTGTTGTTGTGTGTTGTGTGTGTTGTTGTGTGTGTGTGTGTTGTGTGTGTTGTTGTGTGTTGTTGTGTGTTGTTGTGTGTTGTTGTGTGTTGTTGTGTGTTGTTGTTGTTGTTGTTGTTGTTGTGTTGTTGTTGTGTTGTTGTTGTTGTTGTTGTTGTTGTTGTTGTTGTGTGTTGTTGTGTGTTGTTGTGTGTGTTGTTGTTGTGTGTGTTGTTGTGTGTTGTTGTGTGTTGTTGTGTGTGTTGTTGTGTGTTGTTGTGTGTTGTTGTGTGTTGTTGTGTGTTGTTGTGTGTTGTTGTGTGTTGTTGTGTGTTGTGTGTTGTTGTGTGTTGTGTGTTGTTGTGTGTTGTTGTGTGTTGTTGTGTGTTGTTGTGTGTTGTTGTGTGTTGTTGTGTGTTGTTGTGTGTTGTTGTGTGTTGTTGTGTGTTGTTGTGTGTTGTTGTGTGTTGTTGTGTGTGTGTTGTTGTGTGTGTTGTGGTGTGTGTGTGGTGTGTTGTTGTGTGTTGTTTGTGTGTGTTGTTGTGTGTTGTTGTGTGTTGTTGTGTGTTGTTGTTGCGTTGTTGCGTTGTTGTGTGTTGTTGTGTGTTGTTGTGTGTTGTGGTGTGTGTTGTGTGTTGTGTGTGTGTGTGTGTTGTTGTGTGTGTGTGTTGTTGTGTGTGTGTGTGTGTTGTTGTGTGTTGTTGTGTGTTGTTGTGTGTGTTGTGTGTGTTGTGTGTGTTGTGTGTGTGTTGTGTGTGTGTTGTGTGTTTTGTGTGTTGTGCGTTGTGCGTTGTGCGTTGTGCGTTGTGCGTTGTGCATTGTGCATTGTGCGTTGTGCGTTGTGCATTGTGCGTTGTGTGTTTGTTGTTGTTGTTGTTGTCGTCGTCGTCGTTGTTGTTGCTGTTGCTGTTGCTGTTGGTGTTGTTGTTGTTGGTGTTGGTGTTACCCCTGCAGCGTTTTTGCTCGGTTCCGTAGTGGCCGAAAATCGTCAAATCGGTGGTGTTTTCGCGTGTTTTTGCAACTCTCGGAGCAAAAAACACCGTAAATACCGATGTTTTTGGCGGGTCGGAAGCCCAAAACCACAGTATTTACGATGTTTTTTGCCTCTGGTAGTAAAAAGCACGGTATTTACAGTGTTTTTTGGCCAGCACCTAGCAAAAACACTGGTATTTACGGAGGTTTCACCATGTAGCAAAATGTGGTTTCTTGATCCGAAAAGAACAAAAATACTGTAAATTACAATGTTTTGAGTCTGCTCTTAGGGTGCGTGGGAGGTGTGGAGGGGGGGGGGTTACTAAAATGACTAGCAATCTCCTGAAGAATCAGGTAACGGGGCTGGCCGCCCTCCCCTTTACTTCGTAAAGTAAAACTCAAGGTAGCCCCTCTGGAGCTACCTTTCGTGATTTATTCTGATTTATTCTCTATACTTTATTGATTTTGCGGAAGCCTCAGACAGAAAATAAAGAATATATATATATATGTGGCATACGACCGCACCCCTTCCCTTTACTAATGCAGCAACTTGTAGGCAACAGCTCTTCCATAAGAAAGGCCTCGTTGATGATATGGAATCTTTGAGGTGTGAACACTGATGAAATGACGCAGCCTTTTTTTCCGTGCCCCACTCAAGCCATTGCCAGCTTCACGGTCTTACGCCCAGGTGACCTTCGGCATGCCTGCGACGCATCCTTTGGCCTGCACTGCCCTCTAAAATCTAAGCTTCAGAACCTTGCCCTCTGAGTGGAAAATCCGCCCCTCGATGGTGCCTGAGCATCCGAGCGCAGAACGCACCAAATCCGAAACTAATTTGTTTCCAAAATCAATGTCACTGGCGGCTTGCCAATTGAGAATTTGAAAACACGCTACTTTACAAAAATGACTTCAAACCATCCGATGAACTAATCGTCCGGTAAAATCTAAGTACTTACAAGATCTGCTTAGGTACTGCTGCAAAACCAAAGGCAACCACATGACTTGCTGGTAGACACTGAAGAACTTGAGAAGAACGACGTGCTACGTTTCGCCAACTACAAAGTCATTACACAAACGCAATGCTGGAATGTAACTTCAGCTAACGTTGTAACATGTAGTTCCCAAACGGAATCGAATGCCCATCCAGGTGTTTTTTCCCGACCAATGCTATAAATGTCTCCTCAAGTTGGATACGTCTAAAACACATTAAACTGAATATCGCTATAGAATTCCTAGCCCAATTACATCCACCAACGAATAAAACTCATATGATGCTCACGATTTGACACGATTCGCTAAAAGAACCTAAATGTGTTGGACCCAAAAATTCTGAAATCAGACCCGGATATAATGAAGTATACATATCTATGTCTGATCTGATATTTGTTCCAAGCTACCAAAGAACTGAGCAGCCTGCACAAGCTGCTCCGCATCTTCACTGCTTGCATACGGCATTGCCACTTGACAACGGTGCCCCGATTGTTCCTGAGAGGACAAAGAGAGCAACTAGAATGTAACACAAAAAGCATGTGCCAAGACATACTAGGAAATGATCAGTGTCACACAGAGATCAGAAAATCACTGCTGTTTTTTTGCCCTAGTCTGAATGTAAGCTCTGCGGGACAAGCATCTTTCTTGTTGTATGGCCCACATCGGTCCCTCAATCAATCAAGCTTGGAAGAGAAAACATCTTTCAAGAGAGCCAGCCAAATATGAGAAAATTGCGTCTGCAACGCAGAATGTTTGAAAGTAACGAAAATAAAAACAAGGAGCCAAGGCTTTCACAACGGTTGCCATCGAGGCACCAATTCCACCTTCTGGACCAGGGGCGCCAGTGATACTCCCATTCCGATATGCCGTTGCCCTCAGGAGGCTATGTCATAACATGAAGCGGCTGGAAGATATTTTTCGATTTTCCTTGTGATTCAACCCTTGTATATATCTATATATATATATAGGGTTTTTACTTTATGCAATTATCTCGGCTAGTAAACTCCCAAAGCACGCCATTCACCAGAACCCGTTGTGACCATCAACTACTCATTGTGGTGAGCCAGCAATTAGTTGCCTCCGACGCCCAACTCGCCATTTAGAAGACAAATCATGTTAACTTGTTAACAAACCCGTGTTAGCATATTCGCGCACGAATATGCTAACACACTACTTAATGTTCTCTTCAACATTCCATTTTGGGCTGCCCTGAATATGTTCAAGCAGCCGAGGCGCAGAACAAGATGATGGAACACGAGTTCGGTTGCTTCGGATCTCATCGAAATCCTGCATGGAGGGCTAAGTAATGTCAATTGGAAATCAAATCATTGCAGGCTTGATCTAACCAAAGACTGGAAGCGGAAAACACACATGGGAGGTGAAACTGGCAAAACGTGATAAGAAACAGGAATGTCCGTGCGAATCAACTAGCAATAACTTGAAAATCTTCGTGCACGTATTGCACCCAAGAAAGTGATGGTACAACCCAATGGCAAACATTGGCTCGCAACAAGAACCTACAAGAAACGCAATAATCCATGAAGAGAAATTGATTGACAAGCATCAGGTGTGCAACTCTGAGCTTAGTTTGTCGCTTAGTCCGGTTCAAAGGTGGAACTGTAATTCCTAAATCCGCTTTGCTTCTACGCCATAATGACAACACATTCGGTTGCATGAAACATAGCATGTGAATACGAGCTGACTATAGCCCACCAGGAACCTTGTAGTCAGAGGCCAGCGAAGCCAGCGTCGCCACAGATGTCTCACAAGCACTGTCTGGCACCGCCTGCAGGATGAATGCAGACCCCAAACAGTGCGTAGTTAAGATTCGAAAGGGGAAGGTGGAAAGGGTCTTTAAAAAATCAGTGGCCACAAGCTAGCAGGACAAGAGCGACCCTAGTAGTGAAAGCATTGTGTTGCAAGTTCCCTTTGTGAAGATCTCTATAGAAGATCGTGCGCAAGATCTCCTTGACAGGTTCTCTGTAGAAGCTGCTGTGCAAGATCCCCGCGTAAGGTCGACTGTACAAGGTGTCTACAGGAGATCTCCACAGAAGATCTTTGTAAGGGATCTCAAACTAAGATCGCTGTTCAAGCTATCTATAAATGATCTCCGAGCAAGGCCTTTACTCTCCTCACCGAGCCTCTGAGTACAAGAACTCTATAAGAGGTTTCATGGTAAGATCTCTGTGCAAGATCCCTAAAAGAGGTCTCTTGGCAAGATCTCTGTACAAGCTCTCTATACGAGCTCTGCTGGCAAGACCTCTGGAAGATGCCTCTTGGCGATCTCTGTACAAGGTGTCTCTAAGAGCCCTCTATACAAGATCTCTACAAGATGTCTCCGTGGCAAGATCTCTTCGCAAGCTCCCAGAAATTGACAAGGAAGATGCTGGCCGTAAGGACCCCAGGTGTGGGCACCAGTTCGGGGAACAATGTGAGCGGCGCCTTCAACCGGCTCTCTGGGATCCACGACTCACAGTCTGGTTGACGGTGAACACCTCCAAGCATGGGCCGGCAGATCACCGAAAAATCTTGAGGATTCAGTCAACCCTCCTCAAAGCTGACAATCCCAACTAGATCCAAATAGTAGATGATTATTACCCTCTGCTATGGGTTGTTGGTGAATACTTCGCCATTTAAAAACTTTTTTGGTTGAGGGGGGGGCACCTTTGAGCCTTTCAGGGCAAGGGCAACTACTCCGGTATTAAACCTTATCAATTCCATGCAATTCGCCAACAGAAACCAAGTGTCAAAAAAACATATGTTACCTATTAAGACTGCCATTCATTGGATAATGATCCCCAATTACTTGAGTAACAAACCCCATCTTGTTGGCCGCGTTTAAAACTATATGCCCCATCTATACCCATCAGTATCCATCAACTCAATCCATTCGAAACAGTCAAGGAACAGGGTCCACAACTTAAAGTGCAACCTAGGCGCTTCGGGAAAGTAGATATGTTCCATCTAACAAAATCCCAACTGCCATTGCTGTCCTCATAATCCACAGCATCACCGAGCCCATATTTGACAGGCATGGCTAACAAGCAGCGCGGCGTGACCGAGCTTGAAACTGGAAGGGCTGTTCAACAGTCAGCACAATTCAAGATGCGGAAACGCTGCCAACGCCATTGAAATTTGTTTGATCAAAATCTGAATTTGGATCTATGCTCACAGAAGTTTCGCTGCCCAAAAGTTCTCAGACCATAGCATGTTTAAATCCCGATGTGTTGACCTTACAATTCACTCTTCATGGTTGCATCAATTTTGCCTTTGAAAACCAAATCTGATAACTTGGCTTGCGTTTGGGTTGTTTAAATCCACATCTTGGTAAATACTCTCAAATGTCTTTGAGAAAACCCAAATCTGCAAATTTGGTGACTCATTCCAAGTCAAAATACGGTATACACGTGATTCTAATCTATATGCTGTGTAGTGTTGAAATCAAAAAATGAATCATGTTTTTGCTAAAGGACTACTTGCTTCCGGACCCATCATTCAGGAATCTCGCATATCGATGGTTTCGTAACCAAAATGAAGCGATAGCCGCAAAGAAAACATCACAGCAAAAGGATTTAAGTAGATACAAAAACAATAATATATATATATATATCGATATATATATATGTGATGGTTGATCAAAATTCCTTTATCCGCAAACTGCCATTCTTCGCGAAACTTTCGCGAACTCCACCTTTATCTTTCGCGGGGCCCATGTTGGGCAACAACGCCTCTTATGAAGATTCGTTCACCACTTGCCAAATTACGCCAGAGAATCACGGATCACTTCTTGATAGATAGCCTTTTTAAACATGCAGCTAGCATCACGGAATCCCTTCTCAGGACAGATTGTTGCTGAGCAGTTTTTTTTGCCAGGTTTAGTGACCCTCCCCCTTCAACATGCACTTTGACTTTCGCCCGCTCCTTCGCAGAACTTTCAGGGAACTTTCGCGAAAATATCCCTAGTCACAGACCCCGGCCATCAGCAGGGGGCGCATTGAAGGAAAAGCGAACACCAGGGGCGTTGGTGTTTGGCTCTCGCGAAGCCTCACCTTTGGAAGCTGGGCTGCTACTTATGAAGGGCAAAGTGATTCTCCAAAAGCGCCACCACACAGGGAACTGAACCAGAACCAAACCGAAATTCTCCGGTGCCCTTCTCCTGCCGGACCCCAGGCGAGGCCTTCACATAATGATCCAACTTTCAAGGCGCGCGCGGCGTCAGAATGGCAGACTAGCTGGCCGCTGATGTTGGTGTGGTTGTGTGCGTGTGGGGTTTTGTGTGTGTAGGCGTTAGTTAGTTTGTTCCGCCCATTGTTAAAGTATGTGGGCCCTCACCTGGCACGCCAGGAAAGATCGCGAAGAGGACAATCACATTACAAGCAATAGGTAACATAGGAAAAAATGTCAAAGGTGTAAGATACAAAGAGCACAACGCCTAAAGGCGTCATATAGCCTGAGACAATACGCGAACCATAATTGCAAATAAAAAGGCACGAGGGCCAGTACAGAGAGTGAGGCACGAGGGCCAAAGCTAGCACGAAGGCTAACACGGCACGAGGGGTCCTCACATTGGGGTTCTGGAGGCTCTGGAGGATTAAAAGGATTAAAAGGATTAAAAAAAATTAAATCATTTAATCCTTTTAATCCTTTTAATCCCCCAAGGCTCTGGAGGAGCAAAAGGATTAAGAGGATTAAATCATTTAACCCTTTTAATCCTTTTAATCCTTTTAATCCTCCAGAGATCTGGAATCTAAGGCCCAAGCATTGGATTAAATGATTTAATCCTTTTAATCCTTTTAATCCCCCAAAGGCTCTGGAGGATTAAAAGGATTAAAAGAATTTGATCATTTAATCCTTTTAATCCTCCAAAGCCTCTGGAGGATTAAACGGATGAAAAGGATTAAATGGTTGGTCCTCACATTGGGTTTCTGGAGGCTCTGGAGGATTAAAAGGATTAAAAGAATTAAATCATTTAATCCTTTTAATCCTTTTAATCCTTGTAATCCTTTTAATCCTCCAGAGATCTGGAATCTAAGGCCCAAGCATTGGATTGAATGATTTGATCCTTCTAATCCGTTTAATCCCCCAAAGACTCTGGAGGATTAAAAGGATTAAAAGAATTAATTTTTTAAATCCTTTTAATCCTTTTAATGCCCCAAAGGCTCTAAAATTTATCAGAATTAACCGGAACAAAATGGTACCTAAAGGTCTCTCGATCATATGTATATATATATATAGATATTACATACACATATGTTATATAGATATATTAATATATTATATTATAATATTCTATAAGATGTAGTGTGATATGCAAATGATATGTAACCAACTTGATTCATTTGATGTTTCTTTACATGTCAAGTCTTTTTGAGAAAGTGGGACTATACTGCTTGATTCATTTCTCCAGATGAGGCAGAAAATTGCAGAAGAGTGTTTTTTGAGTTTCTCACGTTGGATCTCTACTCTTCATGGTGGAGACCAAGAGGTTATGGCATGTATGACTGCGTCCCCAGCTTCTGAAATTGTTTGACCAACCGCAGGCTTAAATGAAGCGGCAAATGTTCCGAAACGGTGCCGTGTGCAATGTATCTGCAAAATGGGGACCTCAGAAATAGACCCAAACTTGTCTACGTGAGGTTGCATCCCAGTAAGTGGGCAATAACAGTAATCCATAGTTCTGCCATTATGCCATAGATAACCCCAGTGATATATGGCATATCCATGCATATCCCCAGATATTTAGATATTGTACATTCGTATGGAAGTTTCCTAAAATGGGGGTACCCCTAAATCATCCACTTTCATATACATATGGGTATGGATCAATACCTATTAATACCATTTTTAGGGGAATGAACATCCATTTACCAGCTATTTTGATGTTCACCCGGGGTACAAGGTTTTGACACACTACCATATAGATTTTTCCATTGCAAACCGTAAACCATCCATTTTGGGTAACCCCATTTATGGAAACCTCTGGAGTATGTTGCTTGGCAGCCCCGAAGCCCGGGCGAACCGCGGCTAACCTCGCCTGCCAGTCCACTTCCCACAGGTGCGCCGGGGCCCTTTTTTGCGGAGGCAAATGAAGGCCCCAATATCAAGCATCATGATGATCATGATGGGCATGGCTCAAAATCATGGACCCACAAAACATCAAAGGAGGTTTCCTAAGTCAGGAAAGAACCCAAATCATCCAAGTCATTGGACATCATTAGACCAGCTTAGTATATTGAAACCCATAGTGACTTGGGATCCTTGGTTTTAAGAAACCATCAAGAAAGCTCGTGTGTTCTATTACCCGTCATTTAAATTACAGTTTGCCAACTGGGAAGTGGATGAACATGGCCCGGTGACTTTGATGTTTTGCCGTTTTGAAACATGGCGATTTCCATAGCTTCAGTATGCTACACTGCCAGAGCTTGCTGACGACTCGACCCAGATCCATAGCAAATCCCCAGGCTCTGACCGTGGAAGTCATGGTCAACATTGGTCTGTCTGAAAATGAGGTACTGCATTCCATGGTTTAGTACATCATTTACATTCATGTGCGCTTTTCATTCCATGGTGATCTTGCTGGTGCTTAGTGGGGAATGGAGATTGGATGATTAATTATTATAGAATATTATAGATCATTCCCCCATTCCCTACGAAGCGCCAACAAACATGGCGGCCCTACTACGATGGGAGATGCCATCTAAAAACTATCCAGTTATATCTTGGGAATCTCGTCCTCGGCGGGATTCGCTGAGAAAAACCGGCAATTGATGGGAATCCACCCTAGACTATCGTAGACAAAAAAGGACGATTGCATACTATTGCATACTATTGCTATGGGTTTTTTGTGATTGGATAAGAGTGCCATAGAGTGCCCATATCCCATAAAATGGCATGGTAAATTGATGAAAGAACTTGACTAATCAGCCGCTCTGTCTGTGGCCGGGAGTCTCCTCCCATGGACCCAGCCTTGGCTCCTGCCGCGCAATCATCACAGCACACCTCGATCGGCCGTTCCATGGTGGACTCGCCGGGATGTTCCATGCAATTCCACACCCCCCGTCGTCCAATAACGGTTGTCTCAAAATCTGTAACAAATGGGGAGGTAGACAGGTAGACATAATTTGGGGTTACATTAATGTTACATATAATATCATATAATGCTTATGTAACCCCAACAATTCATGAAACAAAAATCATCAAATGTCCATCCTGCAGGTAAGGGCAGTCCGGTGATCCAATGACTAACATCCACCATGGCTCCATGACCGTCCCGTCATCTAACCTGGCGATTACCGGAGGATATCTTCCCAATAAACCAGCTAGCAGTTTACGAGTTTACGGTCGTTTCCCAAAATGGGGCGACCCCCAACTCATCCAGCTGTTCAAGTGGATTTTCCATGAACCAGCTCTTGGGGTACCCCATGACTCAGGAAACCTCCAGCTCTTTGGCCAAAAACCAGTGGTATCCCCAGTTTCGCTTCAGCCCAATGACTCCATACTAAGGCACGTGAGAATAGAGGCCATGCTGGTAGCGTTCCGTGAATCCATCTGACACATCAGGGGGAAGATCCGGCACGAACATGGCTGTTGGTTGCGGAGTTGTGGCTATGGTACGGTATGGTCCGGTATGGTTCAAAGTTGGGATATTCATCCAAGGGATGCATTCCTACAGACCAATATCTATACCTGGGGTCACTGGACTGGTCCTCAAGTTTCGGCCCGTACCATACTAAATAGTAAAATGATGGATCGCTGGTTTCTCTTTCGCGCCTTTAGAATGGACACCATGAACTATATAGAAATCTCACCTACCTATTTTTTAACGCAAAAACGTCAGATCCGCAAGCAAACTCGTTGGTTTGTGCGAAAATGGATTACACTCCTAAATCCATTGATCCATCTTCACTACCCTTCATTATTCCTACCAAAATGGCCATGAAATCCGGGTATACCCCATAAGCATGACAATTTGTTAATATCCCACTTAAAATCATCAAACATATTCAAACATCCCATTTTTTTAATATGATTCCAACGATGACATTAAACATGTTTAAACAATTACTATCATTCCAACGATACTTTAGATGATTTTTTAGTGGCTTAGATCCCATTCCGAATGTCAATCCCATCTGAAGGGGGCCTGGTACTGCATGCACACCTGAAATCAGCGATGCTGACGTCTCCAGGATGTACATGGAGACCACGTATGTTCATGGTACAAACAAACTGAGGCCCCCTGATTATAGCTAAGTTCACCCACATCATTTGGTGAATTCTAGGTTTTTAAAAGATTTTATGGGGATAGATACAGTATATAAGTTGATTCTTAGCGGTTCTTGGATGTTCTTGGTGGGCTGCATCTAGTTCCCATTTTAAAAATACCGGGGGCTTCACCTTGTAATGGGAACATGATTTTCCAAACCATGGGATTTGGTGGTAGCGATGCTGCGGCACGCCTTATGGAAAATTCAGAGTTTATCAATGTCCATGGTCTTTGGATGTCTTTGGCTTTGTGCTGACATTTACTCAACTTAAATAGTTGCGGCCTGGCAGTTTGTTGAGGGAAACAAGTGCCAGCTGTCGAATGCCGCAGTTTTGAGCTGGACTGTTGTTCTCATGACCGCAGTTTCTCGCATGAAAATGTCAGTCCGAAACCTCAAGGTTTTGATGGTCCACCGGTCAACCTGCTGATCCCAAGCTTGGCACTGTGATATGGCCCAATAACGATACTGTTTTCCCAATAACCAAAAAAAAATATCTATCTTTATGAAATGAAGCATTAGCTTCCCCACTTTCACCATGTGGGGAACATGGTGTGCCCCCAATCCCGAGGGGGATACTCCATATTCGGACAAACCTGAAGGACTTGTCTGAAAATAGAGTACCCCAAATTCTCTGGTTAACATTGGTTGTATACAGTACAGTAATCATCAGTTGCCCTGCTGAAAAGGCAATGTTCCCGTTTTCAGACACACAAATAAACTTTCGACAAGTCCAAATAGGATTGTTTGAAAATAAGGCACCGCAACAATTTGATACAATTTGATGGTGAACGGCTCCTTAGCTCCCTCGTAACCACTAGATAAATATATATGTAATAAACATATATTATATCATTATTCATAGACAATTTCCATTTCAAAATGACGATTCCCCTTAAACTTCCATGTTGTTTGGGGATCTTCCATGGCTATGTTTGATTGCAAGGGAGTAAATATCACATCATGTCGCCATCATAATCATTATATCATACACACCATTTCATGATAATACCCGTTTGTCCGAGCCGCTCCCTGCTAACCAATGGATAGTTTATTGGTTATACATCCCATTACATCTCCATCGAATGGTTGGATTCTAGGGGAAAACCAACAGTTTTATGGAGATGTGATGAAATACGTGTATCTCCCAAAATCCAAAATCACCGTAACAGCCTTAGTACAGCCTTAGTATCACCATAGTAACTGCCATAGTGACTGCCATAGTAACTGCCATCATGACCTTTCCGCGCCTCAGCCCCAGGTCGCCCCAAGGACGTCGAAACCTCCGCCACATGCTTCGAGCGCAAAGCCTCAAAGGCCTCGCGCGGGCGAAACAAAGGTGCCTTCGCCGGCCGTGAAAAAACATGGCACAAAAAAAGGTTTTTCCGAATGGATGTACACTAAAGTTCGAAATTTGATGCATATTTATGTAATATCCAGGAATAATATCCAGATATGATATATCCAGCTATCCTTGAAACAACTATATTTGTAATAGCTGGATATTCATCTTTCGATACACCTGGCGCGTTTTGTTTTTTCCTGGGCACCCCAAACGGCCGGAAGCATCACCTGGCACTGGAATCCCATCTTTCGAACAGTCTTGGTTTACTGGTGGTGCAATAACCATCTTGAAACATATTAGTCGATGGGAAGAATTGTCATATATAATATTTAGATGAAAAATGTTCAAAACCACCAACCAGTATTGGTTTATCTGTTTTTCGGATGTTTTTGGCCATCAAATTTGGACAAATCCCAATCTTGGTCAGTTCATTATGTTGATAAGTTTTGATGGACATTAAAATGTCTCTCCAATGAAGGAATCCAACAGGGTCCCTTTCTTTCCACTATCACTACCACTTGATCAGCAGTCGGTCGATGGCCACACTTTTTTTCGCCCAAAAAAAACGAAAATTGTAACATCCGACCTTGAAATAGTGGTAAGTTACCATTAAAAAACTACTTGTCTATCAATTTTGGGTGGTTACGAATCGTTATCTTCGCCATAACCACCGGCACTTCGCCCGTATTGATGATGTTCCCACCAAAAAAAACTCCATTTCGTTCGGGGATTTCCCAAGAAACCATGTTGATGAGCAAATTGATGTGTGTTTTAATGGATTTAAGGGCCAAATAACTATGGCGAAATCATCGATTTCTACGAAATATTGGATCTGATTGGGCAAATGATGGCGAAGGCTTCCGAGGGCCGATTTTTTTTTCTTCACACTGCGACGGTCTCATTGACCTGACAGTCGGGATGTTCCCATTGGGTCAGTCCGCTTCCTCGATCCCAGAAATACCTCAGCGCCAGAGCGGGAACACACAAGCAGCGGCCAGAAAAATGTGGTGACACCTGGCTGTTCCAATAGTTAAAAGACCCCCCCCAATATTTGATGATTAAGATAGGTTACAATAGGGTTAATCATGAATTTCTCGAATGAAATTGAAGGTGTTGGGGGTTGGACCCCATTTTCAGACACCCTCAGCTGGCAAAAATTTGATAGAATTCAACTGAAAAAAGACGCAAGGTGGTGCCCACTACTTAGCTGAGTTGGTTTCTAAGTAGGTGAAATGTTGGTTTTATGGATCTTTATGGGAGATATGTAATTTACAGTATGATGGGTTTACAATCCAGCTATATCCAACTGATAATCCAACTGAGACAACTGGTGCGCACCACCTGAGGACTAAGTTCAACACCGATGGAACGGTGCATCAAGTGGGATCCATACTAAACCATCCCCAACTATTAACCACTTGGGGGGCTATCCCAAATCAACCAGGTAGGGGTACAACATGGTATAACGTATCCCCTGCATTTTCGTAGCTTCTTCGTGCCCATTTATAGCAAAATATTAAAGTATATTGAAGGACTATCCATCCAGGGTTTACCCAAAATAAATGGATCCAGTGCGAAACCATGGTTTCCCGGGGGGTATTCGATTTTCATCAGCCTCTGAAGCAATTCCAGCCAAGCATCTCTATCATGGATCCAGCCTCATCCAAAAACCCGCAAGGAACCATGGGATGGGATCTCCTGTGTAGAATTAAAATGACTATAAATGACTTGTATAAAATTGTTGGTTGTTAGATGATGTTGGATGAAGACTTAAAACATCCCATCGGGGGGAAAACCGCGCCAGCGGTTGTGAGCGTTTTGAAAAAATGACGTTTTCACCAAAGCGAAACTATTGATCCATTCAACAAAAAGTGCTTAAAATTCCCCGAGAATTTGAAGTGCATTTTTGACGATCCCCTGCAATTCACAAGGAATTTGGTGTTGAAAACTCGCGCGATGCTTTCCTCCTTTCACGTGGCCATGCGCTTCTTCAAAGAGCTACCAGTGACCTCCAAAAGGTTTTCCTCCATGTGCGGCAAGTTAACATGAACGTTAACACCCCCCAACCCAAGACATGACATAGCATGCGCATGTGCGGCAAGTTAACATGAACGTTAACACCCCCCAACCCAAGACGTGACGTAGCATGCGCATGTGCGGCAAGTTAACATGAACGTTAACACCCCCCAACCCAAGACGTGACGTAGTATGTGCATTTGCGGCAAGTCAACATGAATGTTAACTCCCCCCAACCCAAGACGTGACGTAGTATGTGCATTTGCGGCAAGTCAACATGAACGTTCACCCCCCCAACCCAAGACGTGACGTAGCATGTGCATGTGCAGCAAGTTAACATGAACGTTCACCCCCCCAACCCAAGACGTGACGTAGCATGGGCATGTGCGGCAAGTTAACATGAATGTTCACCCCCCCAACCCAAGACGTGACGTAGCATGCGCATGTGCGGCAAGTTAACATGAACGTTCACCCCCCCAACCCAAGACGTGACGTAGCATGGGCATGTGCGGCAAGTTAACATGAACGTTCACCCCCCCAACCCAAGACGTGACGTAGCATGGGCATGTGCGGCAAGTTAACATGAACGTTCACCCCCCAACCCAAGACGTGACGTAGCATGGGCATGTACGGCAAGTTAACATGAACGTTAACACCCCCCCAACCCAAGACGTGACGAAGCATATGCTTGTTTTCAAAAATGTGCACGACTACCGGCGCGGTTTTCCCCCCGCTGCTTAAACATGTTAGGTTGGTCCAACGAACATGTTTGTAAATAGCTTTGCTTTGTGTGGATTTTACCAAATTGCAATGACCTTCTGATTGGGGGAAAGAAGTGACCGCAAACCAATTCAAATTCTGGAATCAGAGACCTATTTGACAAATGAGCCATGAAAAACACCGCTGTTGATTTTTTTAGGCGATTGATTGTACCATAAAATGGGTTTGGAAAACGGGGTATTGTTCATGGCTCTTCTTTGCCGCAAAAGCTACCCAACAACTGCCCATCAAATGGTTGATCTTGAATACCATTTAAACATGTCCCAAAAAATCTCCCATTTATGGTCCAAGAGTTGACACCTTCACCTACCAGCAAAATCTAGATGGTTTCCCCATAGCGAATGGAGCCAAACTTCTTGCCACCAATATGGCTATTCTCAGCAAAATTCACCATGCATGGAGGGGTGGTGTATGTTTTTCTTTCATATCCACAGGCCAGTCATGGATGGCTAAACTGACACCGCTTGAGGATGGTGTATGAATGTCCATGATTGAGTTTTCCAAAATTAAACACACCATGTCCCCAGCTAGTACAGACCGGAAAGTAGTGCTTCCAACCGCAAGCTCATGGCAGGGTCAGTTCGGGCAATTGGAACTGCCATCATCAACCAGTTTTGGTTTGTGATAATTCAAACTCAATCATGCCTCTACAAGCCCCTCCAAATGCCATTAACCGCCACCTACTAGCTGCTATCATTTAGGGATGATGTTTACCATTTATAGTTATATTGATAGTTTTATTGTTGAGCTTACCACACTAACTATCAATCAATTGCATTTAACTGCAATATGAATATGAATATGTATTGCTCCGATGTTGGTCGATTTTTTGCCATAAAACCCGATCCCAATTTAAGAACAATGAATCCTCCGATGTAAATTCTCATTGCCATACCAAAATGGTGTTTTCCCCCTGTTTTTCTTCACCCTAAACCCATCACAAAAAACCCACCTTTTTTTCACCCAGCGTCGTCATCTTTTCTCCTGACCTTCACCCAGTCTCTCCGTGGCTCCGACATGCTGAGCCCCGGATCCGGTGGAGTTGGCTCGGTTTTGGGCTCCGGCTGATGGATCGCCAGCAGCTTCTTCCTGGGGAACGTTGTCCATTGGAATCAGATGGAGGTGTCCATCTGGGCCCCCAAATCATGCAAAATTGGAGCATTTTAGTATTCAAACCTATGGTTTTGGGGAAGCCTTTTTTCATGTACATTGCAAGCCCATCCATGTAAGCCCATCCAGGGATCATTCTGCTGTGTAGCTCCCCCTTTTCTTCAGAGCCCTCAATTAATGAACAAAACCAATGCATTCTGATCATTCTGCCATAAGTTCGATTGGGGGGTATCTCATATAATCGGGGGAACGATTAATGGGGGTTCAAAAATTGGATTTCATATAATATAGGACCTAATGGGAATATCAGTGGGTGGATTATGTTGCGAAAAAACTACCGGAAAGCGTGGTTTTGATCCGCAAATATACTTTACATACATATTTCTAGGGGTTCCTCCTTGAGGAGTTTCAATGAGATATGCAAAGAACCTTATTAATTATTTAAAAAATCGGAGACTTGCCAACTCAGATTCGTAGCTAATACCTTCCCAATGATATTAAATACCCACCTGAAGGATCCCTATCTTCTTGGGAAATTGTGTGATTAATAACACATGAAGCAATATAAAATACGGGCGATCATGAGGATATGTGCAATGAATGTTCATTGTTTTTTTTGTTTAACATGTTTCAACCCTCTGAATCCAAAGATATCGTCAATTTTCCACATCATCACACCAACCGCAAAACAAAACAAACAACATTCGGAAATAATCATAAACATTCTACGATATGTTGATTGTTTATACCACCCATTAAACATGATTAATGGTATGTCATTGGGGATGGCAAATTCTACAACGAACATGATTTTTTTGCACCAAGGGGCGCTTCTTTCAGCAACCTCGTGTATCGCAGACCAGATGCATCCATCTTCTGTAGGACTTCTCTGGCCTCGTTCTGCGCCTGCGACTTAGCGGCCAAGGCGCCAAGTCGGACATGCCAAGCTTTTAGGGTTTGCGTGAAGTAGCAAAGAGGGATGGAAAACGAAGAAAAGAAACCACAAATTCATGATTTAGATTGACTTAGCAACTATAGTGATTCTCCTCAACCAAATGTTTGACAAATACGGATGACAAAAAAGGATGGAACATGAAAATAAATCGAGGAACTTACATTCTGGATTCCTGGATGTTAAGAAATATCAAGAAAAACTTGCCCATGGAGTGAAAGATAAATTAGTCACAACCCAAAGACCTGCTTCCATAGCTGTCGCTACAACTTAGTCCCATTGAGTTGGTAACTTTCTGCAACGAAAATCAAAATACTACACTCCCGGTTCCGCGAAAACGGTTCCTTTTTGCATCATTGCACATCTTATTCTGGTGAATCCGAATCAGAATCTATGGTTACATCATCCCCACATAAAACTTATGGATGAATTCCCCTGTTCCACTGTGGCAACACAACGGTCCTTCCTTTGGTTCCACCTCAGTGGGAACAAAGTCACTCCGCCGCGTCCCACCGACGTGCCTCCTCGGGGAGATTTTGAATCAACTCTGAGGTCAACTTGGCACCCTGGCAGGTCGTCTCCACAACGGAAAGGTGCCCCAGTTCGTTAGCTAAGTTGGTGCAGATAAGTCCAATGTCACTATGGTTTTTGTTGGTGATATATCATGATATATCGAACTAGTTAATGGGATTATAACCCACTTATAACTTGGGGGGGCACCAGCTTGCACAAGGGAAAGGATCCACTTGCTGAGTGCTTTGAGGAATATGCCTTGACCCCATGTCAACTGGTGAAATGATGTGACATGTTCCTTGAAAAAATGCGATTACTTTACTTCGAGCGATCCCAACCGTGGCATTTCAATGCATATATTTTTGACATATTCTAACATATATTTGGTGACATTCTATTTGAATCTATTTGACATACTATCTGACATTCTACGAAATTCTGTGTGGCATCTTCGCAATTGAGGCCCCGCAGTGCCCACTGACATCTGGCTCTTGCCGTTGAGGTCTGGCAGGCCCACTAGGATCTGGCTCTCGCTGTTGAGCTCGTCGTTGAGGTCCGACAGTGCCCACTGACATCTGGCGCTTGCGGTTGAGGCCAGGGAGTGCCCACTGAGATCTGGAGCGGTTGAGGTCCGAGGCAGGCGGAGGCAGGCGGAGGCAGGCAGCACCTCTGATAAAATCTAGAGACCCTCATCTGGCATGCATGGCCATGCATAATGCAAAAAAAAGTTCATCAACCAACCAAACCGAGGCTTATATTATACCATATTATACCCAGTATTGACTTACATATGGTGGTTTTCTGAAATGGGGGTACCCATGGCTACCCCAAATCATCAAAAATTAGACTAGACTAGTTCAATGTTAAAACCTATGGTTTTGGGGATCTCCCATTTTAGGAAAGCCCTCGTATCTGCATGTTTTTCCCCACTGAAACCACCTAAGGACCTAAGAAATGAGGAGTGTCTTCTAAGTGAGTTTATTGCTCGGTGGATCCAAACCATCCCAATCATATGCTCGTCATTTGGGACCAATCATTCATATATGGAACTGGAAATTCTGAAATTCTAGGAAATCCTATGGAATATTATGGAATCCCATCATAGCACAAGCAAAAGCCCATCAATTCATCAAATCCGCCGGTTTATTGGTCAAAGAAAGGATCACCCCTCCCGCACTGAAAAAGCACCTGCTGGGGAATGCAGAGGACACAAGCGATGTGTCTTTCCATGAAGAGTTCATTGGGCTGAACCTGACCACTCGGGACCGAAGGCTCAACCTACTGAAACATCCTGTTTCACTAGCTGGAGAGAATCCTGTTTGATTAAAAATGATGCCGTTCCGCAAAAAGTGGAGTGTCTGAATATCTGATTAAAAAAAAAACATGTGAAAAATCATCATGTTCCCCATGTTTATAAATTGCCATAACTTGGGGGTACCCAATTTTCAGACACACCCAAAGTCTTACATATGTATATATATATATGAGAATACAACTATGTAGATGTCTTAATACATGTACACACATATATTATAATCATATTGAATTAATAAATATATATAGAATCATATAGATATGAGCCGCCGTCAAAATTCTCTGTCTTCGCCATGCTGAAACGAAGGGTATCGCTTTTGGGGGTGCCCTATCGCTATGTAACCATGGTCTGGTATGAAGATGGAGAAACAAACTGCGTCAGGAAAGGACAAGGAAAGGAAGAGGAAAAGGAAGAAGAGGAAGAAACCAGGAAGAACAGATAGAACAGAGGAAGAGGGAAGGAACAAGACATGAATGAAGAGGAAAGGCGGAGGAAAGGAAGAAGAGAGGAAGAGGACGGGAGGAAAGGAAGAGGAAAGCGGAAAGAAAGAAAAAGAAAGAGAAAAGAACAAAAAAAAGGAAGAGAAACGACAAAAGAGGAAAGAAAAGGAAGGAAGAGGAAGCAGCGCCTCTCATTCCGGAAGAGGAAAGGAAAGGAGGAAAGGGCCTATCTGTCTGTGGCCTGGGCCGGGGGGGTATCGCTTTTGGGGAGGGGCCTACCGCTACACGGTGTTTCGTACACTGTAGAGTTCATACATATACAATAAGATACCATTATCATCCATTTAATGGTTGCTACATCTCCCCCTGATTGATTCAGTCTGCATATCCTCAACCCAAACGAATTGAGCCATTAAAAATACCCGTTGTCCCATCTCATGAAATACTAGTTGGTTGATAGTTTTTTCTTAATATGGGCTATAATAATCTTCAATAACCAGGTAGTAGAACTCTGGATTTCATAACCAATCAACAATCATTTAATGATCAACTATATCCCCATATATCTTCAACAGTTTCACCTTTACATGAAACCCCAAAGTCTTGATGGTGAAGTCTCTAATAGGGGTATACATTTCATATTATTTCATCAATTATAGGGGTATACATCCCTAATATCCTAATAACATCTAATAACCAATCACCAATCAACTACGGGCTATACCCTCTGGTAAACTGTCCCATAACTATGGAAAATCACCATTGTTTATGGGAAAATTCACTATTTCTATGGCCATGTTCAATAGTTTTTTGTTAACGTTTACCAGAGGGTAAATCATCTTAAATTCCCATGGAATTCCCATGGTTTGTTGCTTCAAATCCCCAGGGTAACTTTCATGGCTCTATGAAAACCAGGATCCGGTTAGTCCTCCCCGCTGGCCCCCAAGGTCCTCATTCTTCTCCATGTCTTGGAGAAGTCGATCCTTTGCGTCGACCCGCTACTGGAAGGTACCCTTAAAGGGCTATCTGGTTGTATGAAAAACCTACGGATTTAGAATTCTTGGGCATATTTGCTGGGATGTAATGTGATACATATAATATCATATAATTATATAATCCACATATATATATATATAATTATATAAATATCTGGATGTGATTGAAATTGGGGTGTAGTATGGTATACCCCACACCCCATGGCCATTTCAAAGGGGAAATCCATTAAGGAACTAGCAGTCAACTGAAAAATAACGGAGACTTAAATGGCCCGCTCCCCTGCAGAACGAAGTGTTGGAATTTTTGAACGTTTGATAAGGGAAATTGATATAAATTGATTTTAAAACTGTCCGCTTTGGGCAAGACATGCCAGAAAATGCGGAAAAATGCGGCCGCAGTCAAGCAAGAATGGCAGAATTGACTGATTTGATCAGCAAAAGATTGGCTCTTGCTTGTTGGACCCTTTTTTTTTGTTCAATTGTCAAAGAGTATCAAAGAGTATAAGCCATCTTATTCATGACAGTCAAATGGTAGTGGTATGGTGGTATGTAGCGGTGAATCAACCCATGTTTGACATAGGCTGACCGGATTTTGCTGTCACCACCGAATCATTTGGGATCTGGGCATCTGGCATCTGGCCGCGAGATTCCCGAGATGCATTGGAACTTTCTATTGAGCTCCACCCAACCCCAGTCAACAAATGGGTATGGATCAATACCTATTAATACCATTTTTAGTGGGATGAATATCCAGTAATCCCAGCTATTTTGATGTGAACTACAGGGGTACAGGGTTTTGACCCATCCCCAAATGAGTTTGTCCGAAATTGGGAACATCATGGGTGTGTTCTTTGAAAAAGGCTCTTTGGGATGTGAATCTCTAATTGTTAGACAAACCCAGAGTTTTACACAATCATCACTGTAGATTACCCTCTGGTAAACTAACATAACTATGGAAAATCACCACTAAAAGGGTAAATCAACTATAAATGGCCATGTTGAATAGCTATGTTAGTTTACCAGAGGGTATATAAATCCCATGATATCCCAGCAAATAATCACATAAAATGGTTGGTTTGGTTTGTTTTATATCCACATATCCACAATAGCCATAGTGATAACGAATATACTCTGTAATTATATATATGCAGGTAACTACAATAGATAGTTACAATAAAAAAATATATAATAAGATATAATATAATAAAATATGAATAAATATAATAATAATACATTATATTTTACATATATATATATATATTATATTATAATTATACGTATATACATATAATACATATAATATATATATATATACGTATATATACGGGCCACGGTCAATATTTTGTATATGGCTCCAAGTCATCAATTTTTGAAGAGTGTATTATCGTTATTCAGGTTTCGGTATATAAGCAAATGTTATCGTTTTTTGAAGAGTGTATCGTTTTCCAAGCCCCAGCACAATTTTAAAATAATAAAGATATCTCGAATACTACTCTCCATTAACCTAAATTTTGGCTGTAGCTCATATACATGCCATTATATCCCCATGAAAATTGATAGTCAAATCACCCCTGTATCATCCTGTATCAACCCCCGTCCCGTCCTGTCCCATCTCTCGTTTTTAACAAATGGCCAGGTGTCCCGCTCTTCTTTGCCGCCTTTGGCACGGTCAATGGCGCCCAGGGCGGAGTTGTAGGAAATCACATCCGGAGAACAGTTCGCCGCTTTCATCTCCTCCAGAATTCCTCGAAACAGAACTGGTCGCTGGTCAAATGGCAAGCCACAGATTCCATGAAGATCCGAAGTAGATACAATGTGGGGCCCCCCAGTTATAAGATGGTTTATAAACCCCATTAACTATAGTTGTAGGTACCATAAACCATAGTTATTGGAGTTATAAACCAACTTAGCTATCTAGGGGGCCCCACTTTGTACAAGGTTTTTGTGCACAAATACTAGAAACGAGAAAAATCAGGGAAATTTCAAGGACGGTGAATCTTAAGAACTGGCAAAGTGTGAGTGTAGGCACTGTCTCAAAGGACACAAGCAGCACTCAACTTGCCCCAAGCATCGAAATGCTGAATCAGCATCACCTGCTGCCAGCATTTTGGCAGAGTCAGGGTTCTTTGCAATGATTTAAAAAATGGGCGCGCAAGGCATTCCTTCTCTTCAAACACTGCGATTTCATCATCTGCAAAATACCATGGTTCTGAATGCTTTCTACAGCACAAAAACCATTCACTCCAGAGCTTTTTACCAACCCGGGAACCCTGGTGAACATCCCATCAATGCCTGCGACGTGGCAGGCATCTAGGCAACAGTTGAAGTGCGCAGTGATGATGGGGCAGTCTGCCTCCAGCAACAATGCCTGCAACATGTCCAGGTGCGTTCATGGGTTGCACGGTAAAGATGGTGATCAACGGTGAAAATCGCAGTATCCCAAAACCAGATGCTTTCAGCAACATGAATATTCTGGATCTCAAGTTTTCACACACATACCCACATCATTTGCCATTTTTTGGGGGGAATACAACAAAAATAAAATATGGAACACCCACCATGAACGTAGATCATTTTCCAAGCGCAAAACCATTGACTTCCACATCGATTTCGTATATTACTGAAGAATACCCAAAAAAATGAGAAAAAAAATGATGTCGGACACCCCAATGAACATATAGTTTACTTGGAGGCTAACCAAAAAAAAACATATGGAATGATAATGAATGATATGTACATCCTTAAGATTCGTTAATTAAGTGATCATTCAGAAAAAAAGAAAAAAAACACCAAGCACCTCGGCTCCAGCCACGTCCCCAGACTTCGCAATGACCGACATGACGGAACACAGCATCACCTGGATGCCATTTTGCGATGGAAAATGGCACATTGGCCCATTGCCAAACAACTATATAGTTATAGCTATTAAATGCTATTATATAAATGCTATTAAATGCTATTAAATGCTACTAAATGCTATTAAATGCTATTAAATGCTATTAAATGCTATTAAATGCTATTAATATGTTAAATGAACAATATGATATATGATGATATATGATGATATATGCTCCATGGTGCTGGAATATTTACCCACATGGGCATTTTTGGGGTAAATGTTGGTAAATATTCATAAGTACTGGAGCACATGGGAGAGTTCAATTGGAGACTCAACCGACAAAACCCTAGATTTAGTCAACCAACTAACAAATCTAGGGATGCAACCAACTAACATGTGAACTTGATACACATACATGACAAAAGAATGGAGATTGACCCGTAACTAAACTGGTGGTTTTTATACGTGACTAAAATGTACTGTCTCAGAAACAAAGTGAGATTTAACTAAAATGTGAATCAAACTAATCAGAGGGGTTAACATGGGTTAACCGTTGAACCAAACTCAAATGATGTTTTTTTTGATATTTATCCCACTTCGAGGATTTTCCACGAAAATTCTCCAATGGGATTGGGAACCCATGGCCGGCCTCTGAACCTGGAACCGCGTCTTGTCGCATCTGCTGCCACAAAGTTCTGGCCCCTGGCGGCACAAAACTGCTGTACCCCAAAATGTGTTGTTTTGAAATGTTTTGAATAAGCGCAAATAGTGTATACACCAGCACCAGTATACATGTAATGTAATGTAATGTAATGTCATGTAATGTCATGTAATGTGATCGTAGTTTGATGTGATCTAATCACCTAATGTATAATACAGACATACGTGGGGAATCTCCACAAAGATAGAAAAGTGAAGGATCATTTGGTGTGACCAGCTGCAACCTACATATACTGGCTGGCTAAGATTAGGATTCCCTGTTCTTGGATTGGAATATATTGGAATACTTAACTTTAACTGATCCCGATTTAGTTTGCTATTTTGACCCTTATATGTCCTTGTATACGAATCAAGTTCATAAGCGGAAAGCAGCTCTGGTGGTTGCTCACTTAGATATAGGAGTATCACAGTATCTATACTTGTCCGGCGGTGTAGATGATTCATGACCGTAGTTAGTAGGTTAGAAGTTCCTTCAACCAAAAAACACGCAAACATGTAATATTTAACTTATATTTACACTTACAGTAGATAACATGATATAACATTTCTTTACACTTATTTTTGACAGATATATCTGGCAGTGTGTCAAAACCTTGTACCCCTGTAGTTCACATCAAAATAGCTGGGATTTATGGATGTTCATCCCACTAAAAATTAGGTATTAATAGGTATTGATCCATACCCATATCTATCCCAAGCACCTGGTAAGTCTACCATATGGCAGCATCGGCTGCCCCTGCCTGCAGCGTCTTTCTCTTTTTTGTAGATCTCCTGGACTCGGTTCGGAGCCTGACACCTTGTCCACCTTGAAAGCCTCTGGTAAACGTTAACAAAAAGCTATGGAAAATCACCATTTTTAATGGGAAAATCACCATTTTTAACAGTTATAGCTATGGTATATATAGATGGCCCATAGAAATAGTGAGTTTTCCCATGACAAATGGTGTTGATTTTCCATAGTTATGTGACAGTTTACCAGAGGGTATGCTTGATGACTTCAAATGTGGAGTTGCTACACTGCCCTTATGCCCCTTTGGCCAGATATACCCACCACTGTTCGCTGCTTCAAGCCATAAATCTTCGATGATTCACTGGTATGTTTGGCCGAGATCCAGCCATCAATTTTGAGTGGTTCGAGATTGGCCAGATAAACCCATAAAATATCCATCAACTATCCATAAAATATCCATAACATATCTACAACATATCCATAAAAATGTCCTGAAAGTCTCCATGTTCCCCACCCCCAAGTCGCCAGTGACGCCCACATCGCCGCCCCAGGTCCAGAAGCGCCAAGTAGTTTGGTGGGTTGGGATCCAGACGAGAAACTTTCATGTCCGCCAACCTGGATCCCACGAGTCACCAAGTCACTGGGTGTTTACTCCCCAAATTTTATGGCTTGAAAAATGCTTTGATCGGTTTCTGGAAGAAAAAACACGGAAACTCTTCTGTCTTAAGGTATGACTCTATGACATCTTATTGATGGCGCAAAAAACAAAATATAGCTACCAAGATCAGATCATGTTCTACTTATATGCAAAGCCAGTCTCCAGTTTCGAGATTTGTGTGAAATGTGATTTTTTCCAGGGCAAGCAAGAAATTCAATATACAGCACTGGACATGTTCGACTAACTTCCAAAATCGATTTCGATTTCACGCTGTTGATCATACACCATAATTTGAAATTCAAAGTTTTACTCAGTAGAACTTAGGATATCTTGAGTTACCCAGCTCTACACCCGACCCCATCCGACCATCATCGTTTGAAACCGAGGGACATGGCATGCGCCATGGCGGAATGCACCCGACCGGCAATGCGGATCATGTCGGTGTACATCCGGGCCTGGACCGGTGGAAAAAACATCCACCCCAGGCCTGGACCGCCCATCATTTGCCCATAGGATCAATGGGAATTTCAATGGGAATTACAGGACCCTAAAATAAAAGTACTGTACTAACTGTACTAACTGTACTATAATTTATATAAAGCCAGGTTTTGGGGGGTCCCATGAAATTTAGCCCTTAGGCATCCTCAGGCCAAAAACTTATGGTAGGTACCTCCAAGTTAGGTAGCTGAAATGGCCATTGAAAATGGACAATAGGTTGGAGCACCATTGTGCCATCTTTCCCCATTCACCGAGTGCATTTCTTCCATGCCAAAAGCACGAATCTGGATAAAGAATCCCCATAAATAGGAGAATCAACTGTAAATGATTGTAAATCAATAAACATGGAGTTTCCGTTGCAGTAAATCTAAATCCTGGTCCTTGTACTGTCAGTCTCAAACCATCCAGTTTCTTGCGAGATTTCAGGGTCCGCTCCTTTCAACAAACTGAACGTTGATCGATTCTTTGTTTGAATGACATTCGGTTTTCAGGACGTAAACCTCTGTCTAAGAAAGAGCCTTGTTTTGAATAGCATGCGAATTATAGGTTGTAGATTCAAGATACCTAAACCACCCCAACCAGATTCAATCCATAATTTGTGTTGGTTCAATGCTCATTTTGCGCCCCGCATTCAGGATACTCAGACACAAGACAAGCTTTCAGGAGGGTATGAGCTAAAACCCACAGTTCCCTTTTCACACCAACAAGTATCAAAATATCAAGTAATTAATGTGGTAAACCTCATTTATGGTAATATTTTTTGGATGGTTTTGTATGGATGTTATAATCTCATAATCTCCCAATTCATACCGGAAAATCTCATCGGTTTTGTCCCATCCGTCTCTTCTCAGCGCTGCGCCGTCAGTTCTTTCCGCCGCCGCAACTCGGCATAGACGTCAAAGGCCTTC
Source organism: Cladocopium goreaui (assembly GCA_947184155.2). Classification (NCBI taxonomy): domain Eukaryota; class Dinophyceae; order Suessiales; family Symbiodiniaceae; genus Cladocopium; species Cladocopium goreaui. The sequence continues at coordinate 1,253,770 of CAMXCT020003334.1, forward strand.
ATGGGAGAAAGAAAATACCTTCTCGTATGCATCAATAATTTCAACCCCGGAGCAAATCAATATTTGGACAATTAATCATGTATGTATATGTGTATATATATATACACTTATCATCAAATATATAACTTAATATCTCTTGATGTAAAAAAATCAAGAGTTGATTCCTAAACTTTAAACCATAATCAACCCTTTCAATTCTTGAGGGCTACCATTCCTTTCTGGGGATAGCCGTCAAAGGTCGGAAAGTAGTACCTTGACCCGTATCTGGTAATCTTCATGTGGTAGAAAATATGGATGAAACCGCCGCAGGTTGGGATGCAACAGTGTTCCCATGAAGTACAACCACATCCGAAATCAACACTCTGGTAAACTGTCACGTAACTATGGAAAATCACCATTTTTAATGGGAAAATTCACTATTTCTATGGCCATTTTCAATAGCTATGTTAGTCATTACCAGAGGGTACCCTCATGGCAAGATGACCCACGGCAAACTGAGGCATCCCCATTTTCCAAGAAGAAAATGATCCATAAATGGGACCTCCATCCCCACAGAGGAAGCACCAGGTGGCGCAAAGGAAAAAACCTTTAGATGGGGGAGTTGTCTAGCAAACCTGGAGATAAACTATGGAAACACCCTCTGGCAATTTAGATTAGCTATGGAAAGTGGCCCATTTATAAATAATTTGCCTGTCAAATATCCATGTTCCATCTCCAAATCTCACATTCTGTCAACAATTCGATCTCCTATCAATCAGCATTCACTGCTGAATGGCTTAAAACTGAACAAGACATTAGCATTTGCCAGCGTCCAGCCATCCAATCTTAAAGTCACTAATCTGGCCTTGTTTGAAGATTCAGACAAAAACCCGAATTCCAATGTTTTATGACAAATATTTCCATTGAAAAGGTCATTTGGGTACGGTATCCCCCAACATCTCCGCCAACCTCTTTGATCTTTCCACACTTCTCCGCCAAGGACAGGAACGCAGTCGACAACTTAGCCCCCGTAGGTGGCGCAACAGGCTTTGATGGTGTATCACATCATTGCGTTCCCATTTGAATGGCCATAAATTGGGGTATCCACCATCTTCCAACAAAGCCAACAGGGCTCGTCATTGAAAGATCCTAGAGTTGGTTTACCTAAGATGGACCTAAGCATATAATATCATATAATAACATTGGGAACACGTGGGAACACGTCATAGCCAGTACAGAAAAAACATAAAGTTCAAAAGAATTATATATTGTAATATGTCGTAATTCTGTTGCGATTATCAGCTGCGTTATTCTTCTTCTTCTTCTTACTATTACTATTACTATTACTATCACTATCACCATCACTATCACTATCACTATCACTATCACTACTACTACTACTACTACTACTACTACTACTACTACTACTACTACTACTACTACTACTCCTACTCCTACTCCTACTCCTACTCCTACTCCTACTCCTACTCCTACTGCTACTGCTACTGCTACTGCTACTGCTACTGCTACTGCTACTGCTACTGCTACTGCTACTGCTACTGCTACTGCTACTGCTACTGCTACCCCCACCACCACCACCACCACGACCACGACCACGACCACTACCACTACCACTACCACTACCACTACCACTACCACTACCACTACTACTACTACTACTACTACTACTTCTACTTCTACTTCTACTTCTACTACTACTACTACTACTACTCCTCCTCCTATTACTACTACTACTACTACTACTACTACTACTACTACTACTACTACTACTACTACTACTATTGCTACTACTACTACTACTACTGCTACTACTACTACCACCACCCCTACCACTACCACTACCACTACCACTACCACTACCACTACCACTACCACTACCACTACCACTACCACTACCACTACCACTACCACTACCACTACCACACTACTACTACTACTGCTACTGCTACTACTACTACTACTACTATCATCACTAATATTGCTGGCAGCATCACAACTATCATCAGTATATACCAGTAGTACCGTACAAGGCGGTGGCGGAAGTTTCAAGGACAGCCATAATAGGAGAGGTGAGTTGTTGTGGTGCATGGATAGCAGAGGGAATCCACTGATGGACCGAAAGGTGGTTGGAGCTGTGCTTTTTCGAGTGGTTGCAGTGGTCACCTCACCCACAGCTGCTGAATGTAGTGTGGTGTGGTGTGGTGTGGTGTAGGTGTAGTTGTAGTTGCAGTGTTCGTTGTAGTTGTAGTTGTAGTTATATTGTAGTTGTAGTTGTAGTGTAGTTGAAGCTGAAGTTGTAGTTGTAGTTGTTCTTTGTAGGTGTAGTGTAGTGGTAGTGGTAGCTGCAGTGGTACTTGTAGTTGTAGTGTAGTTGAAGTTGAGGCTGTAGTTGTAGCTGTAGCGGTAATGTAGTTGTAGTTCAAGTTGTAGTGTTAGTTGTACTTGTACTTGTAGTTGTAGTGCATTTGAAGTTAAACTTGTGGTTGTAGTTGTAGTGGTAGTTGTAACTGTAATTGCAGTTGTAGCTACAGTTGTAGCTGTAGTTGTAGTGTAGTCTAGTGGTAGTGGTAGTGGTAGTTGTAGTGTAGTTGAAGTTGAAGCTGTAGTTGTAAAGTTAGTTGTAGTGTAGAGGTAGTTGTAGTTGTAGTTTAGTTGAAGTTGAAGTTGTAGTTGTACTTGTAGCTGTAGTGTGTTCGAAGTTTGAAGTTGTAGTTGTAGTTGTTGTAGCAGTTGCAGTTGTAGTTGTATTGTTTTGTTGTAGTGTAGTGTGGCGCAGTTGAAGGTCCAAGAGTGGTCCGAACATGTGGTTTTTTAGCATGTTCACTTCCAAATGTGCTTCGCGCCACAATGGCGTGCGCTTTTTCAACATCTCAACTTACAAACATGCTTCAAACCTGGTGTGTTTTGCATTTGGACTTCGAAATATGCTTCGCGCCACAACGGCGTGCAGTTTTTTATCTCTCATCTGGCCAGGTGGCTCCGCACCCGCCGCTTTAGCGAGCCTACTTCTCGACCCTCCGGAGCCACAAATCATTGGAAAAACACAGTGTTTCGCGACTTTTCTACCTTATCGCACACATACATCTTCTTTCTTCTGACTCTTTCTCTTCTCTGATCTTCTTTCTTCTTCTCTTCTCTTCTCTGACTCTTCCCACCTCTGCTCTTCCATCTGTCCATATTGTCGGAAGTTTGACTTCTAAACTTTTTCCGATTTATTGCTAGACTACTGCTACCACTATCGGCAGCAGTCCCGATACTAGCAACGCTATTCATAGACAACAAGAATAGCAGTAAATGATAGTAAATGGTATCATCATTACTTGCCCTCCGGTAACTTGACATAGACGTGCACAAATCCCATTTAGTTCGATGATTTCCATTTTGAAACATTGTGATTTTCCAGTTCGCTATGCTAATTGGCAAAGAGTAAATCCCAGTGAAACCTAGTAAATATCACAATTGCCAGTGATAATATCCAATTTAGCTGCTTACTGGAATTGATAATATCCAATTGAGTTGCCATTATTACCAATTCTTCACCGTTCTGAAGCACTATTTCCCTGGTGTTCAAGGTGAAACCCTAGTAAATCCCTTAAAAAATCACCGGTGATCTCCCAATTTTTCTCATGGCCGGGCCACCGCCGGCTCCGGGTTGCTGATCTGCCCATAGGCTTCGAAGATGGTATCCCAGTTGTGCCTCACTGATGGAATGGGTGAAGATGGTTGAAGCTCAGCATGGCCATGGTTTGTCTTATGGGATTTACCCTCTGGTAAACGCTTGCGTAGCGAACTGGAAAATCCCCATTTTTGATCGGTAAATCCACGAACGTTTAACTGGGCCATCTATACCATAGCTATGTTGGTCATTACCAGAGGGATTTTTCGGGAAATAGTGGTGGATGGGCCAGAGAAATCCAAATCACCAGTTGATATGTGATAAACATCCCATGATTTATAGGCTTTCAACATGTTTCAACCATCCAAAATTGGTGGTGCAGGATTTCCCAACCATTGAAAAAAGCGCTGGGGAAAGGTGAATCCTTGATCTAAAATAACGGATACTTCATGGAATATTGAATGGGAGATGACCTTCTGGTAATTTAACATAGATGTAGCTATGTGAAACCACAACCTTTAATCAGTAAATCATGATAGATCATCATAAATCAATAATTATAAATCATCTATAAACGGCCAAGTGTCCACAGCCAGGGCAGCTATGTTAAATTTCCAGAGGCTAACAACGATGACCCCGACACAAATACTTTACATTGATCAATCAGACGTGCCAACTATTTGAGTCTGTGTCTGAACTGGCAATAAACTCGCATTAATTGGTCATGGTTGCGTATCAAGCCATCCATTTTGGCGTACCCAATTTCAATCCGTACCCGTTTCTTGGGTAACAGTAGCTTGGACGACATGATGCTATCTATTCGAAAACTACAATGATCATCATCTAAGCCGGGTCTAAGATGGTCTCAGTTGTTCTCATGATTATTTAGGTAGAATCGAAAACAGTCATCGTCAGAGTAGTATTCATAGCAATCAATAAAAAAGTAAGAATGGTACAGTAGCAAGCGCACTATGATAAATGATAATGATGACAAAAAAAAACGGAGTTGGGTTGCAAACAGCAATGACGGGAGGATGAGATCAGTTGATGTGTTGTGGATCTAACCATAGCCCTGGCGATTAATGGTTACCCTCTGGTAATGACTAACATAACTTTGGAACATGGCCCAGTTAGTTCGTGGATTTACCCATTGAAGATGGTGATTTGCCATAGCCATGTTAGTTTACCAGAGGGTATATCTATAGTACATTAATAAATATGATGTATAGATATTATAGATACTATACTTGATTTTCCTAGTATAATGTATAGCTATGTTAGTTTACCAGAGGCTAAATTCCATGTTTGATCATGTTTTTTTCGGGTTAGAAACCCACATTTAAGCGTCGCCCAAGGATCCCATTTGCCGCACCCTTGCTGAACATCTCCTGTTTGGCGGAACTGCGGAACTAACTGCGGAGGTCCCAAGAAAAATCGGCGGAGGAGGTTTTTGAATATGCTTCCTACAAAGTGGGGCCCCCAAGATAGCTAAGTTGGTTTATAACTCCAATAACTATGGTTTATGGTACCTATAACTATAGTTAATGGGGTTTAAAAACCATCTTATAACTGGGGGGCCCCACATTGTAGTCAATGAGTCATGGGGGCTTGCCGAGTTTTAGCACTTCAGCACCAAAAACTGGGGTGTCATTGGTGTCATCCTGAGCCAACGTGAGACAACCTTAAGCCATGTCATCCCTGACGGAGTCCTTCAAAAGCTTCTGCTGCTCTGGGTCGGTGCAACTCAGTCTAGAGTCCTTGGCCAAGCAACTGGACTTCACAGCAACTTGGATGCCCAACAAGAAATAAGAAATTCAGCAAAGGAATTAGAACCATACCACGATTCTGAACCCATGCCTCAGATGTTTACCAGCCATTTGGGTGAGTATTCAATGCATATCTGCCTTGTCTGTGCTAGTCAACACAGTCAACTCATGTTGGTGTGTGTGTGTGTGCCAATTCAGCCAAGTTTTGTGTCAAGCAGTCAAGCAGCAGCTACAGTAGGGATCCCATTCAATCAAAATCCGTATTGGGGTGCCAAAAAATGCGGATTGAATGCTACGAGTCATGACGAGTCCACCTGTGGTCCCCCAAATCTGCAAACATCTTCACTCCCCGGATATGATAAAGTCATAGATCATCCCGGAAAAGGCTACCTAGCTACAGACCTATAATATCCTATAATGGTGGCCAGTGGATCCCCACTGGAGCTGAAGCCCCACAGGCCACAGGCCGCACGAAGGAATACAGTTTTGGGGGGATAAACAACAGTATATGGATCTCATTATATATATATATACCGTATATGTGTGTGGTACAGTAAGTGTGACACAGTTGTCAACCACAAAGGTTATACGGATCTATATGAATGTAAACATATATATATGGATATATACATATATATATATATGGATATATATATATACATATATATATGGATATTGACAAATTGAATCACATCATCCAACAAGGACGTGTGTCCAAAGAGGTGTCAAATTCCCGTCCAGAATTTGCGCTGGTGTCCATATCCAGTATTTTTTGGGACAAACATTTGGAGATTCTCACGGCCAAAAAAAAGGTTTGGTACCTAAAAATGCTAGGCAATACAGTAGACTAAGTCCAATGGTGAATCATCATGCCGTTAAAAATATTACTGTAAAATCGCCATGTGTGGCTTAATTATACGTCCCTATTTCCAGACACATCCTTTTTTCTATAGCCACCCCAACTATCGCATCGGATGACGGTCACATCCCCTCCGGTCGTGGTCTTGATCGTGAGACCCAGTTGCCGCCTGCAGAAAACTCAGAGGGCTCGATGTGGTAAACTCAGCCATGGTGTTTTCCGTTTGAAAAATGATCTACAAATGGTTGGCTTTTCCAGATCTACCCTCTGGTAAACTAACATAGCTGTTGAAAATCACCATTTTTTGTGGCTAAATCAACTATAAACGGCCATTTTCAATAGCTATCTTAAAGTACCAGAGGGTAACTTAGTTTACCCTCGGGATCCCTGATAGCCGGCTGAAATCCTGAGGGTTACTGATCAAAATCTCCTTGGTGGATGAATCTTCGTGAACTCCCATTTTCAATGGATTGGTTTAAGGGAAACTTTACAGGAAAGCCCCCCCAATTTTAATGGGAAAATCTATGGTTTCCGGTTAAGATTTTCCCTTAAACCAATCCATTGACATTTTGCTTGGGTCAATCTTATCCTATTCTGTTGTTGCTTAACGCCCCATTTTTGCTGGTCATCGCCCCATCTTAATATAATATGTTGTTTGTAGTATTTTGTATTATGTAATATCAATTGAATCCAACGCGGCTTTGTCTGAAACTAGGGTGCCTATGTTAAACCGATTGTTGTTCATCATATTCCTTACTAAAACTGCAACCCTATAGGGTGTCCGTCATCTTCAGTCAAACCCAAAAGCTTCATCTGGTGCTGCTTACTGTATAATATACAAGTATCAATAAATATCACCATAGAATGGCTGGCCATATATCCCCATATGCTTGATTGTTGGTCTTCAAACAATAATAATTTATATAAAACATATACACACTATCACTGTAGGCTTATGATATGTCCCAGGAATCCCAAAGAATTCCCAATAGTCCCAAAACAAACATATGGGATGTATAGGATATCAGGTTATAACCAACCAACATGAGAGTTGCCAAACACATATGTTGCACCCAGCTCTTAGCTTCCGATCTCTTGGGAATCCTGAAAAAATGGCTATCCCGCTGATGAGCATCCCCAGGAGATCATCCAATTTCTGATTTAGTAGTTGGCTATATAACATATAATATAATATATATATATTAATATAAAATATTATAATATCCCTTTCAATCCCCATATCTCATTTAAAAAAAAAAACTAGTACCCTCCAGTAAATTAACATAGACCCTGCCAGGGCGTACTTCAGATTTGTTTCCACGATTTTCAGGGTCTATGTGGGATTGGGCCAAAACCTATTATTATCAATTTTAGTGGGATGAACATCCATTTACTAGCTATTTTAGGCTTCATTAGCTGCCAGGGTTTTGACCCATAGCCATGTATGTCTATGTTAATCTACCAAAGGATAATGCTTACAAATTCTCCCCAGAAAAAATCTTCCATCCACCCCGCCTGGACATTTTCGCCAACGGCACGACACGGCGCGGCTGCAAAGGCAACACCCGCGCGGCTTTGGCAAAGCCGCGCCTGCGAGTCGTAGATACCCTATATGATACCCTGCTGGTGGCGTTGAAACCCTTGGGATCATTTTACCCTCTAGTAAACTAACATAGCTATGGAAAATCACAATTTTTAATGGGAAAATCGACTATAAATCACCATTTTCAATAGCTATGTTAGTCATTACCAGAGGGTATGTGGTATTTTCATACCAGTGGGGTATGTCCCAAAATATGTCACTTTCGGTTTCCGAAAACGACGGCTGGAAGATCCACCAATCTATAGATGATTGTCCCATTACCCTCTGGTAAATTAACATAGACCCTGGCAGATAATTAGGGGTTGGAAGACTAGTGAAACCATTAAAAATGGGTTATAAAATCAGGGTCAACAAGTTAATTTACTGGAGGGTAACATTTATCATTTACATTCATTTATATACTGTATAGGGGAATTCCCGTTGCCATGTTTGATTGCAGAAGAGTAGCAAGCTGCTGAGTATGATTGGCAACTTAAAATTTGCCAAAGCCCTACAATTGGATTTAATGGGCAACCAATCCCCTAAACCCAGTTTGACCTCCTAGATACTCTGCTAAGAAAATTGATGAGTTTCATTCTACTGGCTGATTATATGTTCTCATTTGGGCCAGGAAATGTCAATCTGTATTATAACATATTGACAAATTAACATAGACCCTGGCAGATAGGGGTTGGAAGATTAGTTTCCATTAAAACTAGGCTATTTTCAGGGTCTATGTTAATTTACCAGAGGGTAACTATAACGTATCAAATGATCATGCAAAGTTGACCCATGCATGTTTTTTGTAATTATCAATCATTTTGAGTCAATTTTGGGAATGATTTGTAGTAAAGAACCTTTATGTCAAAGTTGTTGTTTGGACCTCGGCTCCAACCATGATGTTTGGCCTTTTTAAAGGACCTTTTTAAGAATCCATTCTTAGGGTCCGATAGGTTTGATGCATGCAATGCATGCCTTCCCACATGGAGGGACCCCCCAAAAAAAGATGTTGATAAAACATGTCCGAAAAACGCATTCAAGTCCCACAAGATCCGTTTCTTTCCTACCTTATCTACGAATATATGGAGATAAGTGGAGATATATGTAGGTTTCCAAGAATGGAGGGTACCCAAAATATCCCAAAACCATCCAAGTCATGGATGACCATTTTGGTATTGAAACAACCATGGTGACTTTGGATCCCCCATGCCTTAAGCCTTAAGAAAACCCCATGCAGACTTTATCCTCCAAGATCATCCATGGTTCGTGCACAAGACATGTTGAAAGATCATTTACTGTAGGAATCGATAGAACATGGTCAAATTGAAATTGTGGTTTCCTTGAAAAATCTGCTTCAACCGCTGGGAAATTGGTGCCTGACAATTCCGAGCTGATTCCAGGTGCCCCTACCTGACTCCAGCAGCTAAAGAAGCCATGGAGACGCGCAATTTCCATGCACTTGAGATGTTCCCTCAGCAATTTCTTGAGCCCAAAAGCTTGATCAGTTTCAATTTCCATGTCGCACAACTATAAGATACTATAAATCCCAAACAATAGAAAGCCTATAGTTCCAAAATGGGAGCGCTTAGATGAAAGGCGTGCGGAGAAGTGCAACAAATTGATGAAGATTGGGATTCCCAAAAGATACATCGACATCACATCTACCTTTTGGCATCCGCGTGGCCATTGAAAAACAATCACTTGCAGCCTCTGGAATGGCTGCAAGTGATTTTGAAATCAGTAGGTGATACAGTACCACCCAACAGTTCGACCCTGAGAACCACTACTTTTCAGAGGAATGCAGTCTTCCGACCCCTGTCTGGCAAGGTTTTTGAAATGTCCATTCGGGAGATGGTAACTATCTGCTGATCAGGTTGGGCTACCTCCAAAGTTGCAGAGTACAGACATGACTTCAAAGACCATGCAGTGCTTGGAAGAGGCTGGAAGTACCAAATACCATCAATACCAATAATACTATGCGTATCTATGCGTATCTATGCGTATTGCCCGAGCCCACCAGAAACTGAGACGACTTCGACCCCGGTCGCTGCCCATGTCAATCATTCCCAGCGAACTAAACCTCCAAGCCAAAAGTTCGGGGAGTTGGGTGGCCTGAGGACGGGATCATATATCAAAACCATTACTGGTTGGTGGTTGACCTACCCCTCTGAAAAATATGAAAGTCAGTTGGGAAGGATTATCCCACTTATGGAAAATAAAAAATGGTCCAAACCACCAACCATTATTAAAAACCCACTGAATATGGTCATACTCTCAAAATAACCAGCCCTCACCAAGGTGGCACCTTCTGTTGCCATGGCCAGCCGAGTCTAGGCGATGTTGCGAAGGTCTGCAGAAGGGTTTGAACTGTGTGCCTTCCGGTTGCAACTCATCTCATCCACCCAAATGTTATGTTCATTATGCATGTATATATATATATATAGAGGGAGAGAGATAATTATGAGTATTGATATATATATATATAATACATAATATATACATAATACAGAATATTATATGATAAGCTAAACCATCCTCTCAACAATGGATGCAAAAAATGATATATTTTGAAACCACACCCCGCAATCGAAAGGAAGTTGGTTTGGACGGCTGGATGAGAAACGCCGATCGGAGAACATGGGTCGGTGTCAGAAGTGTCCCTGACATGTCGTCTTCAAACATCCTTGAGACAGTAGAGGAAATGGGGAAATGAATCTTCATCCCTCCCTTCAGATGGAACAAACTAGGTTTTGAGTAGTTTGACCCATCCCAGATCCTTCAGTTGTTTTATTGTGGGAGTTGAATCTTGTGAATGTCTGTCCTCTACATTCCATAGCTACGAATCGAACAGCAAGTCAGTGACAAGTCTGTCTTTTTTTCAGTGGTCCCAAATAGACGGCCCAAGAACATTTAGTATTTTTTGCTATTTAAAAGACTTACTGGTGCTTAGTAGGGAATGGATGGGACTGGGGGAATGGGATGATTATTACTAGTGATTATGGATCATTCCCTCATTCCCTGCTAAGCACCAGTAAGAAGAATGTAATATCACGCTATCACACTACCACCCCCCTGGCTCCTCCAACTTCCCGTGTGTTTCCCCAAGTCATTAGCTACTCTTTCAGGAGACCGAAGCCAAAGACAAGGGACGTGATGCTACAGTAGGTGATCGTGTTTTGTTTTGCACACCTTGCGCTATCCACGACTCACAACAGAAGCCGCTGGGTCGCCTCTGCTGAATAAGTGCCGAAAGTTTAGTCATGGATATTGTAACTGATTTTGTGATGATACTGTGGCTGGAGGTGGCATAATAGCTACACAAAAAATCTTCAGAAATCTTCGTGACTTATGTTTGACAACACCCAAAACCCTGCAGCGGAAGTGCTGTACGATCATGCAGTGCTGCCAAAACAAAATAAGACTGAGACTGCCAACAAAACAGGTTAAAACAGGTTAGTTCATTGTCTGTGGGTCATTTCACCGTACCCCTGGGTTGTACTTCATCCCTTTCTCCCTTTCTACCAGGAATTTGCCCAAAATTCAGGGTACATCGAGGTGATGGCCCTCAGCAGTTACCAAATTTCATCATCTTCCGCTGACTTTGATCCTTTCGGGAAATGGAGCCACTCTCAGTTTGGTCGTTGGCTCCACATCGATCCACACCGGTCAAACCTGCAAGTTGCCGAAAGCGGAACAGAGGTCAGTGGCAACACGGTCAAGGCTGCGCAGTTGCAAGAATCTGGAAATGCGCTTAAAAAGTGAAAAGTGCTAATTAGTTGCATGCAAAGATACATGCAAATAGAATTCTAAGTATATTGAAACGAAACTATGTACAAACGTATCAGAGGCCACTTGCGCCAGAACGTATCAGAACGTATCAGTGCGCAGGTGTTGTCCCCTCGATGGCAACTGTTGGCACTAAAATTACGCTTGTGTTGCGGCAACAATGCGACTGCATGATTGACAAAGTTGTGCATAGACGTACCTCACCTAATCTACCATGATCTCACTGAAACATACTGGGACTTATGTATTAATTGTAGCTATACCTCAATGGTCTCGGCAAGAGAACATTGGAGGCTGTCGCAACGTGCCGTGCCTCACGCCGGTATATGGACGAGGTCGCATAACTCCTGTCGATGATCCGCATCGGGGACAGTCAAGTCTTTGGTTTACGTTCATGATAAAGGAGATGGTATATGACCCATGAATGACATGGTTTAAACCCGCAACACTTTGTTAGATATGTATATAATACTGCATATAATATATATATAATTATATATACTAATATATATATATATACACAAGCTCCACTAAAATTAACCAATCTGTGTCAAAATTCTACACCAGGCTATCCCAGGTTGGGGAAAGTTACGTGATCCGATTGGTGATCCTCTGGTTCACTCCGAATCCGAGGATTCTTCATCAGTTCATCCGAGGTTTTTTATTTCCTGTGAATTCGACACCAGGTACCATCTGGTTATGACTAACAGTTCGCCATGGTATAGATGGCCCTAATCGAAATAGATGATTTTCCCAGCTAGAAACCTCCAGTTATGGTTGGGATTTTCCATGGCTATGTTAGTCATAACCAGAGGGTAGTTGTTCCTCAAATGGCTGGGCTTTTTTGTTCCCATCCATTTCAGCAAAGAACTAGCCTACTAACTTCACCTTCCCCCATGGATTTCAAACTCGCCTAAGCCCATAGGCCCAATTGAACCATACTGAACAATTTTTTTTCACCAATGAAACCATCAACCAACGATCATTTCTGCATAGGCCCTGCCAATCGGGGGGTGGAAGACTACTTTCCTCCAAAAATGGGCGACCCTGAGTGGTATATTTATATATATATATTCCTATTTTTAGTAATTGATACGACATTCTATGTATATATATATATAATTATATATATGGTATATATTATATTAGTGTCTTTCTATTTTGAGTACTTGATCCCCCTTCGATGCAAAAATACTCCCCAAAAAAGGCCCATTGTGGCAATGGCACGGCAGTCCTGCATCAGCAAGATGGCACCCAGACTGGCCGACGCCTGCGACCACACGTTTGAACCGAGTTCGAAGCAATGCCCGAGAAATGGTTGTAGCCTCCGGTAATTTAACATAGCTATTAAAAATTGCCATTTTTTATGGGAAAACTCACTATAAATGGCCATTTTCAATAGCTATGTTAGTTTACCAGAGGGTAGCAATATGACTGGTTGGTGGTTTTAACATGTTTTAACCATCTTGAAAAATGATGGAGTTCGTCAATGGGAAAGATGACAATTCCATATATGGAAAATAATCCATTCATGTTTGAAACCACCAACCAGATGAGGATAGATTTGGCAAGAGTGTGCACTGGAATCATCGAAAGCCATCCAAACGTCTCGTACATACGCAACATGCATGCAATATCTTGCAATATTTAAAGACATGTCACCGGTTTTCAGAGGGTGTTTCCTATCTTGCGAGAAGTTGTGTTTTTTGTGCGACAGCCGAGAAAGCTACATTCATCCCAAGATGCAAGGTCAATCAATCCCAAGATTCATCAACAATCATAACTCAACAAATGCTTCGATTTTAATATTGGATCTTAAACAAATCCATTTCTCTAGGATCGAGTCGATCCAGTGTTCACCCCTCCACAGCATCGCAGCCGGCTACCTGGGGGAGCCGTTGGTAAATGCAGAACCGAAAAAGCCCACAGACTTACAGAAACATAATATTTATATATGTACATAATATGGAATAATATTCAATAATATAGTATGATATACATGACAATAGATTACATATACGTTATATATTTTTGTATATCATCTTTCAAGCTAAACGTTCTGTCCAGCAATCCTGAGATGTAAGTTAGCTGCTTAACGATAAAGTCTTGAGACTCCACACTACATCATTCTGAACTGTCACAGAAGGCATCCAAAGATGTTGGATTGCACACTCTACAAAACTCACAGCTGTCGAAGTTTGTAGATTCTGGAGCGCTGTCAGTCCAAAGGACGTAAATAAGATCCGAACGAAAATGATGTAAGAATTCAATACAATTCATGCAAAGTGATGTAAAACTGTGAAGCCCGTTAGCACTTTCAAAGAAACCGTTTGTACACTGCCAATCCGATCACCAACTGCTTCACTCAAGTCTCGCAAGTCTGGCGCCAGCGTCTGCAAGGAAAGCACATCCAAGAGCTGATGCCGCGACGCGAAACTCGAGACATCCTTTCAACTCTCCAAGTCTTATCTGCTCGCGGCTGATTCAATGAGTTCAGTGAAAATCTTGTCCAAGTGTCACTCAAAAAAGCGTCTTCATCTCCAACATGTTAGTTTCAAGCGAGTTTAGATGAAGAAACATGTAGAAACCAGCTGGATCCATTGAGATATTGAGCAAGTGGCAGTTCCGTGCCATCTTAAAGGAACAGCTATCAAACATCAACAACATGGCTGTGCCCACATCAAGTCCGTAGCACAAGACACTGAGAGTTCCAGTCCACATCTAGAAACCTTTCAGCATACTTTATCTGGCCAAGCTCATTACCATCCTTAAATAGTCTTAAATGTCGCTCAGATCTGTCACCTCAAGATTTTAGCATATTCTAGCAGTTTTTAACAATGAGAGATACATGATACATCATCTGCCAGACAAAACAACCACCCTGCTGGAGCTGGGAGATGCCCAGCCTTAGGACCCTTCACCACCGCCACAGGGTTGTTGTGATCCGATTTGGTCTGAGCAGTGGAGCTGCGGTGCTGTTCGGATCATGATTATCATTTTGTGGTCTTGTCACGAAAAGATCCATCTACTGGATGAACATGGATGAACTAGTCACCTCCAAAACCATTCTATCTTATTTCTTTGCAGTGTCTGGATGCTTCCCGTAGGTCAAGCTCGACTAGAGGAATGGAAAGGTATGCGGCTCTTGTGCTCTCGTATCCGGCTAAAAAGAGGCAAAAGTAAACAAACTCGAAGATCTGAGTGCTGTTCGGACATGAAAGAGTGTGCAAAGTGTCGTCAAGTAACTTTTGGAATTTTCAGTCATGAATAGACATGTGGTGTTGTCCTGAATGCAATTTCTACACCTCTTGTGATATTTCTCACAGGTTCTCACGTTTGCAAAAACAGTTTCTGAACTCATTCTGAATTATCAAAGATGGTTTTCTTCAGATTGTGAGCTACGTCGAAAATGTGCACTTTAAACATGTCCCCAAAATGTAGTCTATGATATGATAAATCTTATCTCAATTAATATCTCAATTTAAGACTTAGTCCTTTTGAGTGACTTGCTGTGAGGCCTTTGTTAAAGGCTTCAACTCGTCTAGCACCTGGAGAGGTCACAGCGACCAACGGATACCATCGGTACCAACGGACCCGCAAGACCTGCTTACTTCGCCACGCAGATCATGGATTTCTGCTGAGTCACAACGAGTGCTAAAAAGAAACTCCACTTTT
The DNA here is from genome assembly GCA_947184155.2 of Cladocopium goreaui. Lineage (NCBI taxonomy): Eukaryota > Dinophyceae > Suessiales > Symbiodiniaceae > Cladocopium > Cladocopium goreaui. The sequence goes on from CAMXCT020003334.1 coordinate 1,269,054, forward strand.
CAACGACGAAAAAGAAGAACCAGAAAATTTGGAGAACCCGGTTTGAGGTTTGAGACTCACGAATTTCAGCTCCATCGGATGTTGAGTGATTTCTAGATGTTTCTGATTTCAAGTGTTATATTTGTGCATAGTCTTCATGATATTAACATATATCTCAATTCAATCAATGACTTTATATTGATGTCCCATTTTTGTCAGAATCCAGTCATCAGCATTCTTGGTGATCCAAGCAATTCTAACCAGCTCCAGCCACGCTCGCACAGCGGAGCCGCCTGAAAGGTGACTTGGATATCCCCTCCTGCCATTTGCTTCAACTGGTGTAATCTGCCTTGGCGCTGGCAATTTTTTGCCACAAACATCTGCGACAAAATGACAAAAGTGTTGTGTTTGCTAATAGAAAATTGCGCCTCAACCTATCCTGGCAATGATATGAAGTCAATGTTGGACAAAAATTGTGTGTATACGATTAATTACATCTGACAGCTGTGTATATATTATATCTGGTTGGTGGTTTTAACCATCTTGAAAAATATGAGTTCGTCAATGGGAAGAATGACATCCCATATATATTATGGAAAATAATCCATTCATGTTTGAAACCACCAACCAGATATGTAATTTAACAATAGCTATGGAAAATCACCATTTTTCATGGGTAAATCCACTATTTCTATGGCCATTTTCAATAGATCAACCCCGTTGACGCTATTGGATCAATCAACTGCTCTTCCACGATGTCTGTGGATTGGCCTAAAAAGAGGCACCGTATGTCGAACTCCTCCACTTTGGTTGACAAATCTACCCTTTTGCTGTTGACTTCCCCCCTTTTTCCAGAGCTTCAAATTGCACTTAAAATATCTTAAAATCACCATTCTCGTCAGCAAACATACTGTCAAACAACATCAAAAATACCGATTTCATTCTATAGGTCACTAGAAAAAAATATAACAACAAGAGAAGAGAAAACATCCAAAAACATTTACATAACGCATCTTTAACGGCATTCCAAAAAATCGCAGGGGACCTCCTTCGAACTGCGAGACCAAGTCCTTTGGCACCTCAACAAAAATACCGAGACGGCGGCGGAAGTGGGATTTAACATGAACTTTGACCTTTTGTATAAGGATCCAACATGAAATAGAGGCAAATCATCAAATCCGTATAGGAACTTGTCTTCAATGCGAGAAGACAGCCAGCATGTTAGAACGCAGAAAAAACATGATTTTCCTGGCTATTTCAAAAAAGTGTGCAAGTCGCGCAATTTCAATTTGGGAAGCCCATTAATTGCTGCCCATGAAAATCGATCCAACTTGATTCAGGAAGGTTTCATGAATTTCCATGATTTTCAAACCATGTCGAGTCCGCAGAGGACAGCTGATACAGCTGTATTAAGGGCTTGCCAGCGCCAGTCAATTTTTGAATATCTTTGGTTTATATTGGCAATAGTCAGGATGAATTGTAACAATTCAAAACTGTTTGTAATTCAAAACTATTTGGAGAGTTACGATAAGGTATAACTATCCCAAAATACCTTAATTCACCTGAAAACTTCGGCCATTTTGGGATATAACTTAACTTATTATTACCATAACCCTATTCTCATCATTCCAATGCGCAAGGCGACACCACAACCCAGCATTCACCCAGAAATTTCCTATAATTTCCCATCAGAAACCACCATGTGTCATGGTGAAGTCCACCATTGGAATGATATCCCCATAAGTTCCACCCCTCGTGAGATCGACGTGACCTCGACTTCATGCGTGATTTCTTCTTCCTGCGCGACAAGAGAACAAAAGGACACAACGAAAGTGCCAAATACACCGAAATCAGGACTCAAATGAGCACCACATCTATAAAACACACATTTTTGCCCAGCGTTCTGATTTTGGGCGCATGTCATCTATAGTGCTAGACTCATTCACCGATCGAGGTGCCAAAGCTTACAGATTATATCAGGGCTTCATTGGCATAATGTTTGTTTTTCCCGTACAGTACTCCATGTTTAGACACAAAATACCATAAGATACCATAAGCATACCTGGGAGATTGGGAAATCTCATGCCGCCCCGGCCCCTCAGGGTGGGCTCCTGGGGCCACTCAGAATAGCCCGCCTGCCAAGGGAATCTGGGGACTGGAGTGCCCTGAGGGTCATAGTCTCCATGACTGGAAGAACAAGAATCCCAGGGCTTTTGCTGTTTTAGTAAATTTATTTCAATCTGTTTTAGATGTTTTTGCCCACTGCAAGGGTTTTTCCCGATTCCCGCCAATTCTCCGTGTCAAGTCCGTCAGACTCCCAGCAAAGAATGGACCACCATTCACCTAAAAGAGTTCACAGAATAGCCAAGGAAGCTCACTTGGTCAGCCCGTTGTCCGGGTTCCTACAAAGCCACTCTAACATCTTTTTGCCAAACGCATGGGGGGTGTGGATTGCCAGACTTGACAAAAATCAAATCTCAATCTCCTGCCGGCTATGGGTCAAAATGTCCATTCTTCAGAACGTTGGAGTTCACTCATTTTTTGAGTAGGTGACTATATAATATATATATATATATATTATATTATATATTATATATATTATATATATATTTATTTATTTATTTATTTATTGTATGATGCCATGCTTGGAATACCCCATGCAAACCCAAACGCATGTGGCGATCACAGGCCCAAAGTAGTTGCATGTTGTCGCCATTCCCCACCCCTTCACCTCGCCTGTTGACCTTAGAAGGTACACTTTTTGCAGCTGAAGCTGATTCAAAAGCTCACTGGAGGTTCATGTCATGTCTGCAAATACTATAGTATACTATAGTACCCTCTGGTAATTTAACATAGCTATTGAAAATCACCATTTTTCATGGGAAAACTCACTATAAATGGCCATTTTCAATAGCTATTTTGACATAACCAGAGGGTAATCCATTTGTTTATTTCAATAAGGTTGATTTGTAGATCTTTCGGTCTGCCACATGTCCAATACTCCTGTCAAGGAACGCCAATAAATAAAAGTAGGGTTTTCAAGCTCTGCTATCCCTTTGGCAACTTAACATAGCAACAATCACCTAAAATCACCATGTTTAATAGGTAAGTCAACTTAGTAAATCATGTATAAATGGTCCGTTTTCCATAGCTGTGCTAAATCACCAGAGAGTAAGCAAATGAGAGGATGACAAGTGAAAAAAGAAAGGCACAAATAAATTGCTGAACATCATGATCCTGACCATAGGGATGGTCAACACATTCAGGTCATCACTAGGATCATCATTTATAGTCAGCATCAATTCATGATCACAGCTAATGGCCACAGTCACCACCATCTTTCTAGTGTTGTCGTCCTTGTTTGTATTTGATATCAGGGGAATGAGAACCGGGTTGATAGAGTGGGCTTTAAAAAAAACATGAGAGCAGGTAGGTTTGACGCCTCACACCAACAACAAGAAATACACGAAACAAGAAAGAAACTAGGCCGTGGAAGCATTTGAGGCTACGACCTTGCATGCCATGTTGATTGCCGTACTGGTTACCGTACTGCTGGTTGCCGTACTGGTTTCCGTACTGCTGGTTGCCGTACTGGTTGCCGTACTGCTGGCTGCCATACTGCTGGCTGCCGTACTGGTTGCCGTACTGCTGGCTGCCGTACTGCTGGTTGCCGTACTGTTGGTTGCCGTACTGTTGGTTGCCGTACTGCTGGCTGCCGTACTGCTGGCTGCCGTACTGCTGGCTGCCGTACTGCTGGCCTCCGTACTGCTGCTGGTTGCTGTACTGCTGGTTGCCGTACTGCTGGTTGCCAGACTGCATGCCTTGTTGCATGCCATGCTGGTCTTGCTGCGGGGTCTGCTGACCGCCACTGCCGTTCAGGTAGGCTAGCCTTAGTCAGGGAATGCCGGATAAGAATCCAAGGATATCTCACTAAATCACTTGAGACAGAACATCTCACATTTTGCCCCTACACTGCATATACCAAAGGGTCAAAAACTTGACATTATGTGGCTTCAATGGTGGGTCAAGATCTCTGAGACGAAATGGGGCGATAAAGGTACATCATGATATCATATGCCATTTATGCTCTTCATGGTATTATCATGCATATTTACCATCATTTACCACTATTTACCAGCTACATCCAGCTACCAATGCTTTGATCTGTGGATCCTTGAAGCAACGGAACGAGAGTTGACCCATTTCAATTCATTTCAACCGTGGATTGTATGTATCCCCTCTTTTTGTAGTTCGACAAGTCATTGTTGATATGTAAATCCCCGATGTTCAATAGATACTTGATCATACTTGATGGATCCTGGCATTGCATTCTAAGCAGTATCCGATCATCTGGTTTGAATCCCCATATTTCTTGGCAAATCACCCCATGTTGTTCCTTGAATCACCATGTTTCATTGCGTTTTTTAACCATGGCCAATCTTGGATACAACAAAAACTTCAGCTGGGTACTGTTAAAAACTGACATTCCACCCCAAAATATGGCAACCCAAAATTTCTCAGTACCAGCCATGGATTTTTCCATCGATTTCATACCCAACTCACCACTTGGTTGACGCACTCGGTGGCTTGTGGCTTGCCGTCCCTATTCAGGAAGACCTGGGACCCGGGCGAAAGTGCCAGACGTCTCTGAAAAAAAGAAGAGCTATAGGTATTCTAATTTTAAATAGAGGGATCACCTCGAAAATCCCAATCCCTTATTATATAATTATATATATATAATTATTATATAATATTATTATATAATATTATTATATAATATTATTATCTAATATTACTATATAATATTATTATATAATATTATTATATAATATTATATAATATTATATAATTATACTTGACATGGAGAGATCCCTTCAAAAGTCGAATAATAGGGGTGTTTTTCTCCTCGAAACTGCGGACCATTGACCATTGCTGGCGATTGTCGGAACCAGTCACAAACTACCCATTCTTTGCATCTTGATCCAGGTAGAAGGACAGTCCTGGTTCCGATAAGGCGCACTAAAATGATCAAGAATGATTTGGAGAAGGCGGAAAGGCTGTTGACCTCTCGTTTTCATCAAATAGCCGGACAAACAGCTCAATTATGCTCAATTAGATATATGATGATATATGATGATATATGAAGATATATGATAAAATGGTTATTAAATAAAATGGCGGCATGAACATGTCCGAAGATCTGGGGGCCGACAAAAAATATGGAAATCAGAAGTCTGAGCCCAGGCGGCCACACCCCAAAGCTCACGTTTTCGCCCTCTTTGAAGTTTCCCAGCTGCTTTTGATGCACAAAAATATCCTCAGAAGGCAGACCACTGGGGCTTCGAGAGTAGCAAAATTCAAGCTTCATCCAAGCAGGCATTGGAAATGCACCATCTATCTGATCATATCTCACTTAGTTACCTCTTACTAGCCATCTATAAAATCATCTAATTATACGCATTTTATGGACAACGTTCATCAACTTCAACATGTGGATTTTCCTTAGCTCCTTTTGAGCGCCGGATTGTCCCCAAAATCACCATGGCAAAAACGTCCCCTGTCCGGCCACCGGACCCGATCAGGGAATCTTTGTCGCAGCTCCTGACACCTGGCGCTTGAAGTTGAAGTTGGCCCTCAAAAAGGCAATGAAATATAGTATATATATAATATAATATAATCAAAAATATAATATAATATATAATATAATAAATTATATGTAAACATTAATGTAAATATGTATATAAATTTTGGGGAGATCATCATCTTAAATTCAAATTAAACACACTTAAGAAAATAATAAACATGGTTGAGACCACCAGCCCAGGGTGACCCAAAATATCCCAAAATTGGGTATCAATGGACGGAAAAGATGGTGATTGGAGATTGCTGTTGGTATTGAACTATCCATTTGGGGAGTAAATCATCTTAAGCCGCAGCCGGAGGATGGTGACATGATGGCCAAACGTTTCAGTGAATGTCTCCAATCATCCCAGCCATGGTGGATATGGTGATCTGGAAATTGCATGGACTGTGACTAGGTATTCATATGTATATATATATTAATATATATATATATTAATATATATATATATATATTAATATCTATATATTAATATCTATATAAGTCTATCTATGTATATATATACGTTTACCCAATAGCTTGGTACATGAATTCCATCAAGATCTAAAAACAACGATGATAAAAACTGTCATCTCCAAGGCGTGTCCGACGTGTCCTCTTGGAATTCTGTGGCTGATCTTATCATGCGAAGTGACTATCCATTCACCAGTCAGTTTAATAGTTTACCATAGTTTACCGGTGAATCCTTCTGTTGGCTACAAATCCAAACTTCACTTTTGTTAAATCCACAGTATGGAGATATATCAGTAGTTGTTGGCTAAGCATTCACCAGCAACACCCAGGAGACAGCCATGCCCCCATAACCCTTGGTATCGTGAATTTCACACTGCGTTGCTGGATCTTCAAACCGTGCCATCATGCCATCGGCATCACCAATCCTACACCCATGGTTTGTTTTCTATGATTTGGAGGTCACTAAATGGCATCACCCATGTTTTATGTCCATAATTGTGTTCTATTCATATAGTCATATAGCGCATATAGTGCTATCCTGATGTTTCTTGCGATCTCTAGTCAAACCTCCCACCTTCTCACCTGTTCAAGATTTGGAGGTCACACCTTTTCCATCGCTAAACCACGCCTGATGAAGCCGAAGCCCTTGTCCATCAAATACTTCACGATTTGACCTTCAAATCGTCGGTCCTGCGAAATCAGGACCGCCCCTGGAGATCTGCAGCCCTACCAAGACAATCCCTACCAACAAGCACCACAAGTACGATTCATTACCAAGTACACCGGCCTATTCAGTCAAAGTACAAAACAAAAAAAAGGCAGCGCCCAACCCCCAAACAAATGACCCCACAACCAGAAGTTCTTTCATCTGAGCAAAGTCATTAACCTGAAAAAAACAGTGCCGTTTTGGGAGATAGCTACCCTTACTGCCCTTCGGTAATCAAACATAGCCATGGAAAATGGTACATTTAGTTTCATGTTTTGCCCCTGGTATTTTGCATACTGGTGACTGACTGTCCTTGAATCAAACTGCAACAGTTATTTCACTTAGGGCAACCAATCACTGATTAGCTTTATTGGTTTCCATCAAATAAATAAAATCCCATCAATGGTTTGCCATCATAAAATCCACCATTACACCATTGATCTAAAATCAAATCATAAAGATCATGATGGGTTTTGATCAGTGATTTGCAATCATAAGTGGTGGATGATCTAACTCCATCATTCTTCTAATCATTGATCTAACTCAACCATCATAAAGTCATAACATAAAATTCACCATAAATTCATAGGATCCATCAGTGATTTGCCATCAACAAATCCATCATTGATCCTAAAATCCATCCTAAAATCCGTCCTAAAATCCGTCCTAAAATCCATCCTAAAATCATAACCCCTACATAACCAACGGTCCACCTGGCTTATTTTTCTAAGATTCCATAAATCCAGGGGATATACAAAACCCATGAATCATAGTTTTCTGGTGGAATCTCATGGGTTTTCTACGAATCCACCGTAGGGGCCATCATAAAATCCGATAGATTCCACCAGATTTCCATCGCTGCCTGCCATGAACCCAACCCCAACACCCCCTAGCTCCGTGAGACCGGCGACATTCCTTTGGAGGACCGGCCCACCGAACGGAGGCGACCGAAAAATGTGTTATAACTTAATCTAGTTATAGAATGTTATATATAATGCTATATAATGTTGGATTTAGATCATGTTAGATAATGTTATAGAATGTTGTATACAATCCCTGAAATCTTATAAGCATAGTGCCATAAATCCCATATTCTATGGTCCCAAATAGGTGGAAATCGCCCCCATTCAACCATGCTTTCTGGGGGGTGTTTAGTATTAGGGGGATGGGAGTAGTTATGTAATGTTATATACCCATAGAAATTTGATGGGATTTAATGGGATTTATGGGATTTAGCCTCTGGTTACTGGATATAGCTATGCTATAGATGGCCCATAGAAACAGATAATAAACATGATGGTAAGCATGATGATTAACATGATGATTTACCGTTGTTGAAAATTGTGATTTTCCATAGCTACGTTAAATTGTCAGAGGGTGTATAACCCTAGAAATCCTTCAGAATGCCATAAGTGAGTTGTAACATGTTGTAAACACAAACAGCTATAAAGCTCTAATATGCCCTAGTCATGGTAGTTGTAAACCCAATTACATCGGTATACAAAAGGGGCACAGCGCAAAGGGGGACCAGTGGTATGTCAGGATAATGGGTGCATAGGAAAAACTGCAAATATGCAAACCTCGAAGCACTAGCGGCACAGTTCCACAGATGTTGATGAGGCTAGGAGGAAAAAAAAACTCGATTTCGCTAAGATGATTCTCGTCATGTCCCATCCAAAATAGTGGCCAAACTTATATCATCATGATTGGTTTCCCTGTGCAAGTCAATCGATTTTAAGAAGTCGCCACCACTCCTCCCCAGCAGCCCGACTCACAAGCTAATGCAAACCCAGAGGCTGCTCCATCGCGCCTGTGGGTCAATGGTATGAACATCAGTCAAGAATTACAACATGGAGGCGTCCTAAAATGGTGGTATCCCAAAAACCATAGGTTTCACTTCCAAAAAGGTCAAACTTTGGATGATTTGGGGGTACCACCAGTTTATAGATGTTCATTATATCATATTATATCTATCACATGAAAATCAAACCATCTGAATCTGGCTCAAAAATCAGTGTCTGCCAAACTGCAGGCCATCTTCAAGGGGTACCCCAAGATGGATCGCAGATGGTTTTCTTCAAACATCGACGATCCCTCAACTGGTTTTCATCATATTCCCTCAACGGCGCGCTTGATTTGATCCATGGAACATTTCGGAGATCATCTCCCCCATTTTCACACACCCACACCCATGGGCTCGCTGCTGGCGTGTCAAGCCCCTTTTTTTAAGACCCAAAGTTACCAGCCAGTTTTTAGTCAAGTCCATTAAAGTTTATGAAATTTCCCAACAAATCCCACTCAAAATCCCAATGGAATCCCACTAAAATCCTAGTAAATACAATTAAATCATATGAAATCATATTAAATCATACTAAAACATGGTGCCGGGCATCTGAGGGGGCCCCCGCTGTTGTCACTTTTCAAACATTTTACACGGGGGACCACAAAACGCTGAAAAACATTGAAAAACGAAACTTTAGCATCAGGAGCAATTTCATCATCATCATCATCATCATCACCATCATCACCATCATCATCATCATCATTTACATATCCATAACAATCCACCTAACACCCGCCCTACGATCTGGAAGTGCATGAGAACGTACAGCGGCGTAGCATGACGTATGTGTGCAAGTGCATGAGAACGTACAGCGGCGTAGCATGTTGTATGTGTGCAAGTGCATGAGAACGTACAGCAGCGTAGCATGACGTATGTGTGCAAGTGCATGAGAACGTACAGCAGCGTAGCATGACGTATGTGTGCAAGTGCATGAGAACGTACAGCAGCGTAGCATGACGTATGTGTGCAAGTGCGTGAGAACGTACAGCAGCGTAGCATGACGTATGTGTGCAAGTGCATGAGAACGTACAGCGGCGTAGCATGACGTATGTGTGCAAGTGCATGAGAACGTACAGCGGCGTAGCATGACGTATGTGTGCAAGTGCATGAGAACGTACAGCAGCGTAGCATGACGTATGTGTGCAAGTGCATGAGAACGTACAGCAGCGTACGCAGCTCCTGCAACCGAATTTCCACGGCATCGGACGACGCGGACGACGCGGTCGCATGCTCCATTCGCACGGACATTCCCTTCAGCAAATGAAACAGCGACCACAAAACATCCACAAACGTCACGGGTGCGTGACTTGAACCAAACATTTTGCATTCAGAAATTCCGAGACATGCATATCTGTTCGCTTGATTTCAAAACAATGCCATGACATGCTTGCTTTCAAAACAAAACAATGCCATGACATGCTTGATTTCAAAACAAAAAAGTTTGAGTTCAGGACCATACTCTGTCATTGAGCGACACTCGTCCAAACAACAGCATCGTTGTGTGGTCTCAACCTTGGTGTAGCGCGCACCATCGAAAGCAGTTGTATTGCTGTAGTGAACGACACAATCAATTGAAATGTCTACACGTGCCCAAGCATCATCACTCTCCCTTCAACTAAACGAACCGAGCTCCACACGTCCTAGCACGGATGCACTAGCAAGCATTTTCACCCTCAATCTCTAACAGTTCCATGTCGTGCGGTAAAAGCCTTTTAAACCAAAAATTACACACAAAAGCTTTTACACACAAACGCTTTTACACATGGCGCGTTTACACAAACACTCTTTGACACACAGACGCTTTGACACACAAAAGCCTTTACACACAAACACTTTTACACACAGACGCTTTTACACACAGACGCTTTTACACACAAAAGCTTTTACACACAGACGGTTTTACACACAGACGCTGTTACACGCAGACGCTTTTTACACACGCACACACGTTTTCACACACAGACGGTTTTACACACAGACGCTTTTACCCACAGACGCTTTTACACACAGACGCTTTTACACGCAGATGCTTTTTACACACGCACACACGCTTTCACACACAAACGCTTTTACACACAGACGCTTCACGGACACTTCAAGACAAAGACGCTTTTACACACAGACACTTTTACACACAAACGCTTATACACATAGAGGCGTTCACACACAGACACTTTTACACAAACGAAAGCGTCCATCGTAATTTTTCCTCAGTTTTTGACATCCAACGTCCATTTCGTGCGAAAGGGTTGCGATTGACCAAGTAAAATCGCAATTTTTCCTCAGTTTTTGATGTCCAACGTCCATTTCGTGCGTAAGCGTTGCGATTGACACCTCAAAGTCGCAATTTTTCCTCAGTTTTTGAAGTCCAACGTCCATCTCGTGCGAAAGGGTTGCGCGCGACGCATCAAAGTCGCAATTTTTCCTCAGTTTTTGACGTCCAACGTCCATTTCGTGCGAAAGGGTTGCGATTGACACCTCAAAGTCGCAATTTTTCCTCAGTTTTTGACGTCCAACGTCCATTTCGTGCGAAAGGGTTGCGCGGGACGCTTCAAAGTCGCAATTTTTCCTCAGTTTTTGACGTCCAACGTCCATTTCGTGCGAAAGGGTTGCGCGGGACGCTTCAAAGTCGCAATTTTTCCCCAGTTTTTGACGTCCAACGTCCATTTCGTGCGAAAGGGTTGCGATGGACACTTCAAAATCGCAATTTTACCTAGGTTTTGGACGTCCAAAGTCCATTTCGTGCGAAAGGGTTGCGTTTCGTGGCGCTCCGGCGGCACCGCCCCCGCCTTAAGAGAGAATAGAAGAAGAGCGAGAGGAGATCTGCAGATGTGAAGGTGTGAAGATGTAGATCTGCAGATGTGAGGGTGTGAAGATCTAGATCTGCAGGTGTGAAGGTGTGAAGATGTAGATCTGCAGATGTCAGGGTGTGAAGATGTAGATCTGCAGATGTCAGGGTGTGAAGATGTAGATCTGCAGATGTGAGGGTGTGAAGATCTAGATCTGCAGGTGTGAAGGTGTGAAGATCTAGATCTGCAGGTGTGAAGGTGTGAAGATGTAGATCTGCAGATGTGAGGGTGTGAAGATCTAGATCTGCAGGTGTCAAGGTGTGAAGATCTAGATCTGCATCTGCATGTGAGGGTGTGAAGATGTAGATCTTCAGGTGTGAAGGTGTGAAGATCTAGATCTGCAGGTGTGAGGGTGTGAAGATCTAGATCTGCAGGTGTGAGGGTGTGAAGATGTAGATCTGCAGGTGTGAAGGTGTGAAGATGTAGATCTGCAGATGTGAGGGTGTGAAGATGTAGATCAGCAGGTGTGAAGGTGTGAAGATGTAGATCAGCAGGTGTGAAGGTGTGATGTGAGGGTGTGAAGATGTAGATCAGCAGATGTGAGGGTGTGAAGATGTAGATCAGCAGATGTGAGGGTGTGAAGATGTAGATCAGCAGATGTGAGGGTGTGAAGATGTAGTATAACGGCTGCTTTTTTACGAAGAACCCTTCGCAGGCGCTCTCGGGAATAATCTGCAGGAAAGCTTTGCTAGCAATGAGCCTGAACACTGGCATGTGTTTTTTGGCTAAGACACATTTTGCTTCCAAGCAACTTCTTAGCCAGATTCCAACTATTGAATTCGTGGTCAACGTTGCATGGCAGCATTGGCACCCCAGCTGATCTAGCCATGGAGTCACAATGCATCACGGTCCTTAGCAGAGCCCAGAAGCATGCAAAAGAATCATTGATGGAAGAGAATAACATGGTGGCAGATCGCTGTTGCTGTTGTCACTGTTGTTGCTGTTGTGTTTGTTGTTGATCCTGGCTTCTAGCATATTTGTGGGTCTTGTTACTGTGTGTTTTGTTGCTGTCGTTATTGTTATTATTGTTGCTGCTGCTGCTGATGTGTTCTGTGTTCTTGGTGGGCTTGCTGATGAAATTATTGTTCATCCTGGATTCCAGGACAGCTTGCTTCTTGTTCTTGTTGTTGTTCTTGTTGTTGTTGTTGTTGTTGTTGCTGTTGTTGTTGTTGTTGCTGCTGTTGCTGCTGCTGCTGCTGCTGGCGTGTTCTGTGTTATTTTTGGGCTTGCTGATGAAATTATTGTTCATCCTGGATTCCAGGACAGCTAGCGCAAGCTTGTTTGAGCTTGTTTGAGCTTGTTTTTTTATTTTTTTTGTTGTTGTTGTCTCATCAACATCCTTGTTCAAGGTCCATTCTTTGTGAATAATCATGAATAATCAAAACCAAGTGTCTTGTAACCAGTTTTGCCAAGGCAGCTGACCACGGTGACATTGTCGAGGTTCTTGACATTGTCGTAATCAAAGAAGCCCCCGAGCCAGATGTTCTTGTAGATGTTTGTCCTGGGACCACATGGATGGTGAATCATGGTTTTGCATCTCAAAGTGGCAAGCTCCAACTAGTAGATGGTCACAATGATGTTGGCCTAAAAAGGACCGATCGTAATTACACCATGACACATGATTCTGACCACAAAGCTGTTTGAAACAAACTGTTGTCATCTATGTAGGCAGCAAAGATTCAAGTGGTTTCCATAGATATCCGTGATGTTCGAGAGGACCGTAGCTGGATGGCTTTCCTAGCAGGGCACAATACTAGGGCTGCTGGATATGAGAAAACAAAGACATTTCTGTGACAATGCCATTTGAACGCCAAAGTGGGAATGGAACATTTAAATGCAGTCTGATACAAAAACAGAAAACAAACTCAGAACTAGTCCAATAGACTTGTTTGGTACGCACATCTTGAAGAGAGAGGAATCCAACAAACTGTTCCATATCATTGTCATCTAAGTGGCTCCCCGGGGACGCTTCTTTGGCATGATGGGCCTTGCCTGGCACACTCAAGAAAGAAAAGCAAACTACCAACTTGAGAGAATGTCATCCCCAACAAAAAGTAATGCAAAAAAAATCAAGCATTCCAACAAAATATTGTAGTCTTGCGATCTTGACAAGTCTCTAGTCTAGATTATAAAACCCTCAAAGGCCCAGCTAGTCCATATGTTTGTCCTAAACCGCCAGACAACAGAAGGCCAAGATACAGGCGGTCTCTGTATGGGCATAGCTTTGGCCAGGATTGGACGCACAGCCTGCATGTTGTGAGCAAAATTGGCTCACATAATAAAATCACACACTTTCATCAATTGGTTGACTCTGCAGACAATTAGGCATCAATGGTAATTTGGTGGGTTGGACTCTTTTGTTGACATTCTATTTGATTCATTGTCTGAAGCATTGCTTCTCACACATGGAAGGTCGTTATTAATTTCTCGTTTATAAGCCAAAGGTTCTGATAGAGGTCCAGGATGACCAAAAACAAGCCAAGGAGCAGTGGATGATGCAGCAGATGAAGGGTGGGCAGCCTCCTGGCATGACGTATGTGTGCAAGTGCATGAAAACGTACAGCGGCGTAGCATGACGTATGTGTGCAAGTGCATGAGAACGTACAGCGGCGTAGCATGACGTATGTGTGCAAGTGCATGAGAACGTACAGCAGCGTAGCATGACGTATGTGTGCAAGTGCATGAGAACGTACAGCAGCGTAGCATGACGTATGTGTGCAAGTGCATGAGAACGTACAGCAGCGTAGCATGACGTATGTGTGCAAGTGCATGAGAACGTACAGCAAATGACGCTATTATCCCCCACCCCCCCACCCCCCTCGTCTATGATGTTGTTTTTAGTGTAATGTCAAAAACTGACAACAGCGGGGGCCTCCTCAGATGCCCGGCACCTAAAACATATTAAATCATATTGAATCATGTTTATTTCCCCTTCTCCACCTTCTCCCAATAAAAATTGATTTCATTCCCATCAAAATGTCCAAGCATTTCCCACCTGGGCACACCAGGGCGATCCCGTGCTCCGCTCGGGTCGCCACGTCCACGCCGCGTGGCCGGAGGGTGCCGAGCGGAGATGAGCAGCGACAGCTGCGACAGATGGGAGTTTCGTAGATGTTTTTCTAGCGGTTTTCCATGGGAAATCATGGAAACTCCCATCGAATTTTCCATGGGTTTCCATGGGAATTTCTAGAGGAAACGTAAAAATCTAGATGGGAGTTTCAATTTCCATGGGGTTCATAGATTTTTAGATCGATGTGTACGAGAAATTGATTGATTTTTACGCTTTGAATCAAAGTGTTTATTGATTGTTGTAGAATGTTGTAGAATGTTTCATCATTTGTTTGTGGATATTTTTCTGGTGTTTGGCCAGAAATTTGGAGACAAACTTCATGTGAATATGCAAGCCAGTTTATCCATAAATGAGGATATACCCTCCGGTAAACTAACATAACTATGGAAAATCACCATTTTTCACGGGAAAATTCACTATAAATGGTGATGTTCCATAGTTATGTTAAATTACCAGAGGGTAACCATTCAGAAATTGTGTTTAAACCATCAATAATGCGGCGAACCCAATGCCATACATACTCTGCAAATCGGGCATCTCCGTATTAATACGGCGTAAATGGCCAAGGCGGCCAAGGGCCTAGTCCCTACAAGTAGGATCCCGGCCATGAAATATCCCAATTACTCCAAGTGAAGTTGGTGTGGCACCACCAACACAATGTGCTGAAAGGTCACCACTCAACATCACTCAACATTGGAAATCCCGTCAGAGTCGGAATATGACAAGTCACAAACCTCGTATATCAACGGATGCTGCGGGCAGCAGAAAGCGGATGATCCATGACATCATGGTCCAAAGGGGGTGCCTCTTTTTGGGATAACCCTTACATGGCCATGGTAATTCATTAGAAAACAAAAGGTATACCCTCTGGTTATGACTAACATAGCCATGGTATAGATGGCCCATAGAAATAGATGGTTTACCTATTAAGAATGGTGATTTTCCATGGCTATGTTAAATAACCAGAGGGTATATCTTTTCAGACCCCACAAGCAAATACGAGTAGCATAAATAGCACATGTAGCGAAGGTGAAGTTGAAAAAAATTGTGGAATCCCCGGAATCGTAAGTCGTGCGCCACAAGCCACAAAATAGATCATCACAAGCATCAAATCGGCTCCCCACACCAATTATATCCGAGCAATCCAACGCACAAAAAAACATCTTCCGAACGAACCCGTCTTTTGATGCTTGTGTATGCTGATGATCTAATGTTCCTTGCGGTCCTTGCCTAAAATCCGATTCTTTTGAAACTGACGTAAATTGAGATTGTCTGTCAAATACATACCCCAAAATCCATTCCATGGTTTATCATCTATCGTCATTGTCCCTCCAAAAATTGCCATCAAGTGGGGGTAGCTCACTGCACAGTGAAGCCCTTTCCGCATGTTTTGCGCCGCGGGGCCACCTGCATGGGCAACCTGAATGGAGCGCTTCGTGCTGACACCATTTTATGGCTTGGCATGGCTGGTTCAGTGGATTTGGCGGTACCATAGGGCCCGAGCTCTTTGAAAATTCCTTGATCAATAAGTGATGAGACCCTCTGGCCAACAAAACATGGCATCCAAGGGTCCTCATTATCAATTAGACATATTAGACCCTTGCACAAATCATCCACATAAATATCAGAATATCTACCCAAAAAGGTAATCAAATATGGTTTGGAAAATCCCCACATTTATGAGTTTCCGTGAGTTTCCCAGCTATAAACCTCCATTCATTACGGGGGGGTTCACTTGCTATGCTGACACCAACCTCACCCACCTTAGACGTTCTCCAACATCTCCAAGGCTTCTTTGAGGTCCTCAACGAGTCCCAAGGAAGATCCATGAACCATCAAAAATGGTGGTTTAACCATCAATATTCAATGGATTTCACGGGGTTTAATGGGATTTGATGGGAGTATCGATGGATTGGTTGAAGGAATATGATGAACTGGAAACTGGTTGGTTTTCCCCATCAATTTTATGTGGGTGTCCTGTAAATTTCCCCCTTCAACCAATCCAATTAATACATATATATATATATTAATATGTTTTGCTGGTCCTCCGAACAAACCTCCATGATATTCCATGTAATGTTGTAAACCCAGTGCAAAAAAAATCCCCGATAGAGATCTACTATTGGGTATACCTCTATTTGGGATAATGTAAAATGACCCCAAAATCCATGGTTAATGGGATGGTTTACTACTGGGTAAACTACATCATTTGATATATTGGATATGTACAAACTTATGTAAACATGAAACCTCTGGAACATCTTTGAAATAGCAAACACCATTCCGTTCCTATCCTGGATAATGGGGTTTTTGGTGGTGAATTTTCCAGGTCCAAGGCATCTTGCTGAGAATAGCTGGATGTTTCATTTCATGGAAAACCCCAGTCCCAAAAATGGAATTATCCCGGCAAAAGACCCCAAACAGTGTGGGGGAGTGGCAGGATAATGTATGATAATGTTGATGATGACGGTGAGGAGGATGATGGTGATGATAATGTTTACGGACGATGATGTTGAAGATGATGATGTTGAGGATGATGAGGTGCAGGAGGATGATGTTGAGGATGATGAGGTTGAGGATGATGACGTTGAGGATGATGATGTTGAGGAGGATGAGGATGAGGATGATAATGCGGAAGATGAAGCGGAGGATGAGAAGGTGGAGGATGAAAATGTTGGGAAAGAGGAGGAGGAGGATGATGATGATGCTGTTGAGGATGATAATGTTGAGGACGGTGTTGATGTTGCTGAAGGGGAGGTGGAGGTTGATGAAGTTGAGGATGATGAGGTCAAGGGGGAGGAAGATGACGATGTTGAGAATGATGATGTTGAGGGAGAGGAAGATGATAATGCTGAGGATGATGATGTTGAGGAGGAGGTTCTGACTGGGACCCGCACTTTGTGCAAGCCTGCGCAAGCGAAATGAACTTGAACATTTCACAAGAGCCACTTTATGCGAGAATTTACAAGAAAAAAATGCCAGGGCCCAGGGGACCACACTGGCGACCACACTTTGCGCGAGCCTGCGCAGTCGAAATGCACTTAGACATTTCCCAAGACCAACTTTACACTTTACACGGAAATTTACAGGAAAAATGCCGCAGCCCAGAACCGCGACACAGACTTTGTGCGAGCCTGCGCAATCGAAATGCACGTGGACATTTCCCAAGAGCCACTTTACACAGGAATTTACAGGAAAAATGCCGCAGCCCAGATGGAGCACCCTGATCAAGCACCGGCCTTTATTCTCACCGTAAGAACCACTCAGTGTGGACACGCTTCACGAGCTTGCTCTGGAGCCTTCATGTGTTGCGCGGGCATGGCTCTGAGCCAGTGGCAGCACACTGTTTGGGGGAAAAAAACTGACCATAGGCCCCCAAACGACTGGACATAGCTCCCAAATAAATCCCAAAATCCCACACAAATCCATCTCCAGCATCCCCCATCTGCCTTCATTTCTTGTTCCCTCTGCGCTTTGCGCTCGGCATAGGACTTTCCTGTGTCCACACAGTCAGGCCTGCAGCGTGCGGCGGCCTTGAAGGTTAAAAGCTATGGCTTTCCAAGGCAAAAATGGTGGTTTGTAAACTTGAAATGCTTAGTTTGCCCCAGACAAAAAGTGGGAAAAGGTGAGAGGGTCAAGCGTTTCAACAATGAAAAATGTTGGTTGAGGAAGCAAAAACAACAGGGGGTTACCCTCCAGTACTCAAACATGTTGGGAATAGGTCGAAATTCAGCTTCAAATGGATTAAAGTGGTGGGTTTTTTCCAGCACACCATGCTTGGTTGCCACAGGGTATGACCACATACCAACAAGCTACATATAGATAATATGCAGAGTATATGTAGTAGGTCATTTAGTTGTTTTGCTTTTCATGTCTACTTTTGTTTTCTACCAGTTGACTTATGTGTAATTCTCAAAAACCACGAAACAAGCTGGTCTGTATTGGCAGAGGGGAAACTTTGTTGGGGTATCTCGGGTGTACCTCAATTCGCATTTCATGAAACCCACCATCCCGTTCAGAGATGAAACTCATGTACACACTAATCCTTTAGCCTGATCTATCCTATGTACAGCCTTGGAGACAGCCTCAATGCCTGAAAAATTAAGGAAAAATCACAAATATTCTAGTTCCCCCTTTCTCACGTCTCTTGATTTATGTTTTGATTTATGTCATCAACATACATGCATACGATCTATAAACATCAACATCCACGCCCTATGCATCCTATGTCCATGCACAAAGCAACTGTTCATCTCATCCCAATCTCAGCAACCCCTTCTCTTGATTTGTTTCAGGGCCCCACAAAACATTGTATACCACGGTATATCCCAAACCCAGGTTTTTATCATCATTTTCCCAAGTCACAAGGACATGATTTGGGTGTAAATCCCCAGTTTGGAGACAAATAAATCTCAGATTGTTCGTTGTATATCCTGTCTTTAATATCTGCAAAGAATGTTTGAATCTCCCCAATTCCCCATGTTTGCACAAACAATGACACACAACCATATATATATATTCAAATCCCTCAAAATCCCGTTAAAATTGCAATAAATCCCATGATATCCAACCCCCTTGAGATCCAAATAACATCCAATCATGAATTATCCTTAAAAATCCAAATAAAATCCCGTTCAAACTGACGTAGAATTGCCATATGTCCTCAAAAGACAGCAATCTAATGGAATTTTGATTGGATCCAAAACTTTCACTTAACTTCAAACCCAAATCCCATCTGAATCCCAGAATCAATCCCGAATGCACAAAATCCCATGTTTCCAATCAAAATCCCAGCCTCAAATCCCTGTAGAATCCCATTAAAACCCACTAAATCCCATAAAACCCTCCTAAAAACAACAATGGATCCTATTCAAATCCCAAGAAAACCCCTCCAAAGCCTCAACTTCTCATAGTAGGCATTGGCCGCATCCAACTCCTTCTGCGTATTCTGCAAGTCACCATCGGCCGCGCTCAGCTCTTGGGCCTGACTGCTTTGGAGGTGCGTGAGAAAAGAGGTCTTGGGATATACAATCATTGGATATATAGCCATCAGTTGATGAAAATTTAAAGCATTTTACAGGACTTTAAATCTAAATATTTTCCGGATTTGCTAAATTTGCCACATTCCCTCCGGAAAAGTATTACAGTTTGCACTGGACAATGGCCCAATTGGTTCGATCATTGGCGTTGTGATTCCGAGCGCTCTGAAATTTCGGAATTTGGCCAGGCGACGGTTAGTGGAAATCAGCCTTTGGGGCGGCACCAAACAGTTGCTGTCCGAAGGGATATAAGGTGTTTATCCGATTATCCTTTATTTTTGTCATTTAACTATACGGAAATTGCGAGGTTTCAAGCCGACCCGACCACCGTTATACCAGCGCACCTTATAAGCATCTATTGTAGTTCGACAAGTAGTTAGTAAATGGGCCATAAACCAGCATATATACAGCTACAAGGGGGTTACCAACCAGTCAACCAAGTCCATGGCCAATCGATACGTAGAAGTGAAACTAAGCATCATTCCAGTGACGTCACGACGTAAGGTCAAGATCAAGATCTCAGCCAGAATAATCCAGAATATATCCCATGATATCCCCACTAAATCCAGGGAATCATCCAAAATCCCATAATTTGAGGTTCCATCAGTTAGATACATCCCGGTTTAAACTTTAAACCCATGAGATAGTTAGATGTACCAAAATGTCCACCCCGTCAAATAACCCCATTAAATATCATGCTCAGACACCCAAAGTTTTATGGCTGGGTGCGAGTCAAAATTGGGCACCCCCAAAACGGAATGGCAAGTACCATACATTTAAAATTTACCAAAAACTGTGGCCCCATGACTCTTTAATGTTGACCCACATCTCCAAAAAATACATCAAAATGCATCCAAATGCTCATTGCTTCATACTTCTATATACACATATCGAATGAAAATCCCATTAAATCCCATTAAACACCCAACTAAAACCCATAAAAGACCCAAGAAGAAACACAACCGGCGCAGAAATCGGCCACCGCGTTGCTCTTCTTACTGGTCTTCTGCTTCACAGCAGCTTCCTTGCTGGCCTGGGTCCCGGGAGCATCAGGAGATTCATGTGCACCATGCCCCAGTCATAAAACAATGCCAGTTGCACCCCCAGTCAGTCATCACCATTTTAATTAATATAGCTGGTATATATATATAGTATGTTTACCATTCCCAGTCATGGCTGGTAAAAATGGCATTGTTTTACCCACATTCATATAAAGTGAATGTATCTAACTAAACAAGAATTAACTTGTCCTACTTGCAGGATCACCTCACGAATCGTAACTGGTGAGTGTTTCTGGGGCTTAGTTCAGCCATTTATCAATGGGATAACCGGCGTAACCTGGGGACTTACAATGGCCAGGGTTATTACCCTCTGGTAAACTAACATAGCTATTGAAAATGGCCATTTATAGTGGATTTTCCCATTAAAAATGGTGATTTTCCATAGTTACGTTAGTTTACCAGAGGGTAACCAGTTACTAAGTGGGAATGATCCCCCAATTCTTGAATAGCCCAAGTTGAAACAGATTCGTTGAACAATTATATGAACTAACGATGTAATACTAGCAAAAGTCCATGAGCCTTTTATAACTGTCCAAAGGTAATATCGTGGTCATGATGTTTGTTAAGTTGGGATATCTCAAACATCATGGGATATATCTACAAGAAATATCCCAAAATTACTGGATATTAATATTGATATAACATGGAATATAATTAAGTTGATATATAGCATGAAGATATTGATAATATAATTATTGTTGATATATTGATATTTTGATATAACATGAATGTAGGTAACAAATATTGGTACAATCCAAATAAGAAACCATCCCCAATTTACCAGAAATAGGTGTGTATTAGCAATCGAAGATTGAAGGTTATTTTATATTGGGTTACACCAGTGTAATTACAACTATTGGTTTTCAGCATAATAACAAAATGACCCTTGGCAAATCATGATAATCAATCAATTATGATACATCAATCAAATATAGGGCCGTTCTTGTTTGGAAATGAGAACTGCTATTAAAACTGTCCTACAATATATATATATATATCAATATATGATATATAAAAGCATGCATTGCGTACATATATTTATACTTTATATATATATATACAGTATATGGGTGGTTCCTAAATTGTGGTACCCCAAAATGGATGGTTTATAATGGAAATTCCTCCTAAAATAGATGATTTGGGGTACCCCGGTTTGAGGAAACCTCCATATGTAACATATATATATATATTATAATTATATATATATTATATATAATATGTATATTATATATATATGATTGAGCTATGCATTCTGGTACTCTAACATGGCAATGGAGAATACCCCCGCTTTGTAGGACGACTTGTTCACATTCGCTCGCCTTGTCCATCTTGGAGTCCTCCATGAACTCATCGTACTCCTGGCGAAATTCTGAGCCCAGTTTCGCGAAGCTTCCAAGGGGAGGCCAGAAACAAAACCCCAAGAAACAGCCATGAAATTCGGTGATGTAAGGATGTTGAACTGGTTTGTGATGGTTTGCTTTCCAAAATGTGGAGACAAAACCAGCCTCAACCTGGAGTTTTGACAATGCTAACAGCTAACAAAGAGAAGTCTCATCTGCATACTTACTTTGGACATCTTCCAACTCTTTCTGCCAGAATCAGAACATGACTTCGTTACTTTGTGGGCAAACAAATGTACCACCCAAGATCACCTAAGCAGCATCAAATGTTAAGCAATCCTGCACCTGCTACTTGAACCCGTCCAAGCAATACTATAGCCAGGTCTGCGGGCTGCAAGGACCTCCGTTTTTTGGGTTCCCTCTATTCGTTGAACTTCCCTCATTTCCTATGGGTGCAATCGGAAATGGCCCAAATGGCCCCCAAAAAAAATCTTCATGTTCAGATCACTGGTCTGAGGAGATGCCAATATATTTCTGGCGTTATCCTCCACCAAGAACACCAATGCTTTAAGGGTCGTAACACCCCCAAAAAGTCTGTTCTTGCCGTTTCTTCCCATCCCAACTTCGAATCATCCATCAACGCCTAACTTGAACAAGGAACCAAGCCCAATTGTTTTGCTTCCATACAGGCGTTGTCTGAAGATGCGGTACACCCCAAATGGCTTGCCATTTGGAGGGAAAATGATGAAGCAGTGGATTTCGCCATCTATCATCATCTATCCAATCCTCCCCCTCCTTTGGAATATCCGGTACAAGTCAAAAAGAAATCTCATTGGTTGATGCTTCTTTCATGGGTCATTAAATGTCCCCATTGAACATCACCCAACCATTAGGTATATGGTCTATTATGGCTACTATAAGGTGATGTCCAATATACCCAAAATGGGACAGTTACCAACCCCTGTTCTTTCCAGGTGTTCAGAAATATAAAACCTGACGTACTGTACAGTGGCCAGGTGACGCACTTTTCGTGTTTTGTTTTCACATGTGGTATCTTTGGTTTATTAATTATGTTGAATCCTAATCCCATAAAATCATGTTAAATCCAGTTTAATCCCATAAAAACGTATTCAAGTCCATCCCAAAGAGGAAACCCACTTGGGGCTTTCCCCGGAGTTTCGGCTCCTTCTTGGACGCCTCCTCCGCGGAAGTGGTTTCCGCCTCCAGACGCGCAAAGTCGCTCTCGATCACCTGGAGATCTGCGCACTCTGCCGGTGGCTGTGAAAAAATTGGCGGAAGATATGGGAAGATTTCAGAAAAATATGGAGGAATTCATTAGCTGATTGAAAAATGTGGGAATTCATTGAGATATGTTTGATATGTTCACTGAGTTAAAATATATATATATGGGAATTCATTGAGATATGTTCACTGAGTTCACTTAGAATCCAGGACTGAAAAATGGATTTCATGGAACAGTTCTTGTGATTTCTTCCTGATTTGGAGCAACAAAAAAATTGATCTGGGCGAAATGGTGATTTCCGGTTCCGGCAATGGGGAGTGAAGTGGCCGACTCCAAAAGAAAAATCTGTGCCCAAAAGGGCCCAAAGAAAGTGGAATTTTCACCCGCAATCAGGGATCCAGAGGCCTCCATCATGCCGATGACACCACCGCTCTCGCCACCCATGCCAGTGTAAGGCCTGGGAGCGGTCATGGCATGTCCTACGATATGTCTCTGCACTGCATTGACTAGCCAGTAGTTAGTTGAACGGCGATACACGTATAGAGAACAGCGAACCAAGTGAGATTCTGTGGTCTAAGGGTTTATTTGACTATGAATGGTTAAACTATATGAAAAGCTTAGCCTTGGATACCCTTCAAGACAAAATATGTTTTGGTTTGGGCTGGATGTTGGATATTGTATAATCCCAACGATGTTCCCCCATTTGAGAGTCCACTTTTCAGTTGTTTCAAATTCGGAACCAATAACCCGATAAGAAACATAGGTAAATTGTTAATGACATCTAAGAACCTAGGAATATTGCTGTGGGTCCAAGGTGACTAAAATCCTCGAAATGTCTGAGTTTAAGATCAAAAACTTCCCCAGAACCAGATGTTTCAGACGATCCAGTTTTCAGCCAAACTGTGGTAAGCAGTCTGTAGATCTGTCTAATGGCCCTCTCATTATAAAAATTGGATGGTGTGGTTCCATTTTTTTGGGGTGTGTGGGTCTGATTCCCTCACCTTTCCTTTATAGTGGACAGCGAAATCAACCCACTTTTGTCGCATTCAATCATCCATTTTCGGGGTCTAACTTTGAGTCAATTTATGACTTTGAAACTCACATCCAAGTACTAGATTCATACAACTTCAAAGGTGTATCATGGGAGATGTCATCCCTTGAACCAACATAGACCCTGAAAATCACCAATTTTTAGGGAAAAGTAGTCTTCCAACCCCCACATAAATGGCAGGATCATCATATTAGTTGGTGGGAGTCCCCGCCTCCCCATTCATCCACATTAATTCCACTACTAAGCTATACTATAACGGGGATCAATATGTAGCAAATAATTGTCCCGATGAAAAACTAAGTATCCCCATCAAATATGCTTCTTAATGGGTATGCGGCATGCGGGTATCTATCCCCATAAATCTTCGGAAAAAGCAATTTTAAATATCTGGCTGAATTATGATAATTCATGAACCTGAAAATAGCTGTTATCATACGGCCGTTTAGGGATGATTCCTCCGAATCCATTCACCATCATTCCAGTGACGTCACGACGTGAGGTCATGATCAAATTCATCCAGAAATATTGTTTTTTTCCCATGGAAACAAAAAACAAAACATGAAAAATACCTTTCTCCCATCCCATGATACTGGTATATACTGGTTGGTTATTAAAATCTTCCTATTGTTGGTTGTAATCAGTAGATATCAGTAGTATAATCCCCCACGAAACCAGGTTTCGCATCATCCCCGACCCGAGCTGCTCGTCTCCGAAGACCTCCGGCTGCGCCCGCTGCGCCCGCTCTTTCGTCTGCACCAGAGCCGTGGCATCGGAGGCCTTGGCGTAGAACTCCTCGGCGCCATGGGATCCCTGGGATTCATGGGTGGTTTCAACTCAGGTGCAACGCCCCAAGATCAGGGCCCCCACAAATGTGGCCTAAAGAATTACGGTAATTCCTAACCACCAGCCAGCGAAATTCAAGGGTGTAACGGTGTAACTTGTGAAAGATGATTCTCACCAGCAATATCAGACATCATTTCTAACAAAAAAACTTCATGAACCATAATCAACCATCATCAACCATCATCAACCATCAACTTCCATCCTCTCCCAACATATGGAAAACATGGCGACCATGTCAGCTCTCCTTCAGCACCTGCAGGGCCTGCGCTACGGCCTCTTGTGCCTCCTTGGCTTCTTTGATGGTCACGGCATTCTTCTCCTTCTCCTGGGCTATGGCGCATGGCTGGGGGATGGCGATGGTGCTTGCCCCGTGCCCCGGAGGGATCAGGGATGGAAAAACGGCGTTATAGATGATGATTACAGTTGATAGTTGAATATTGTAATCATCATAGTTGAATAGTTGAATATTGTTGATTTGCGCAGAATCTGATCCAGTGATCTGGTTCCGTTTAGTGTCCCATGGCGATCTGATATGATCTGGCGATCGAATTCGCCATCAAAATGCTGCTTGGATGACCTCAAAGAATCATATGTTAAAAAATCAACCATGGAAAACCTATCGAAGAAGTTACCCTCTGGTAATTTAACATAGCCATGGAAAACGGCCCATTTATAGATGGTTTACCTATTAAAAATGGTGATTTTCCATGGCTATGTTAAATAACCAGATGGTAAATCATGCTAAATCATCTAAAAAAAACATCTTTGCTGGTGAAGTCAATTTTTTTCCTGGTAAAATCATGCAATTTTTCCACATGAAAAACTTGAAAAAAAGGATGGGTATCACTCCTGTTTAAGGTGCCTAGCCATTTCTACTTGGCCCCTGCCTTCACACCTCCATTTTTCGCCGTGGCCCCAGCCTTCGTGCGCAAGTCTGCTGCCTTGGTCATGGCCGCCTCCAGCTCCGAAAGCTCCTATCGAGCAGAAAGCTCTGCAGCGTTCAAGAAATGGGGAAAGTCCCAACAAAAACATTGGGGGAGCTATGGAAAATGACAATTTTGCTATGGATAATCACCATGTTGATCCATTTTGCTATGGGGTTTTACTGTAAACCTCTGGTGACTTAACAGTTTGCTATGGAAAATATTGGAACATGATCATAAATTGATCCATTTTGCAGAGGTAAATCATCATGTTGTCGTCGAACTAAATTGGACCGTGGCTTTCATAGCTATGTCATGCTATGTTAAATAACCAGAGAATCGCCAGATTGCAAAAACTAAACTGAAATCTCAAAACCTGTGAAATGTTGCATCCAAAAATTGTTATAGGGCTATATATATATAGGGCTTCAGTGAATCAAAAAGACATTTCGAAAGAAGTATCCAAATGGATCTGGAACTTTGTTTTGAGGGTTTCTTCGCGTGCTTGCCAGAGCATTCGACATTTCATCTTTAAAAAACAGCGGGGGTTGGATACAGAAAGAACTTTGAAGACTTGAACAATCAGGAAAAATTCGGGTTGGAAGTAAATGATGATAGGATTGCTTTGAGACACCCAAAAGCGATGGGGATGGTTTACTGGTTCAACCAACAAAAAACTTATTGTGGTTCAACGGAAATGTGTTGCAAGAATAGATTGGAGGGACAATCATGAGTCAGCAGGGAAGCTTTGTTAAGGATGGCGATTCAATGATTCTGCAAGTAGTATACATGGAAACATGGCCAAACAGCAGACTTGGAAGTTCTTGACCAACTGAATGACAGGGAGGAACAAGGCCTGGTGAGACCGTGATGGAAAAGTGAGATGTGACTGTGATGGTGCTTGCTGTCACAAAATATCATCATTAATGGTTTATGCAAGCAATAGGGATTACCAGTCAGCTTCCTACTCTGGACCTCTGCACATCTAGAGAAGCAAATAGTCTTTTCCACATGTTCTTGAATTTCTTCAAGATATCGAAGTTTCTCTGAACATTTCCAGGATAAAAAGCTAAATTCCCATGGCTTAAAGTCTCATCTTTTCCCATCTCAACATGGCTTCGCGTGCTCTTCCCATCTTGGCAAAACAGCCAGCGTCCGTTGCCAGTGTCGTGGTCTCATCCCCCAACTTGGCAATCGACGCCTGGATGCGGATGGAAAACTTGGAAGCTTTGATTTGGGTCCAAGTAGCTTTGATCTTGAGATGCACTTGGATCCATTTACCCTCTGGTGAACTAACATAGCAATGGAAAATGGCTATTTATAGTGGATTTTCCCATTAAGAATGGTGATTTTCCATTGCTATGTTAGTTCACCAGAGGGTAAAAAACAAAAGTGCCCGAAAAGGTATAGAACAGATATAGAAGAGAGAAATCCGTTTGAATTTGGATGGTGATGGAATTTCATGTTGTTTTGGGGAAGCAACAAAATAGGGTGAAGTCTGTGAAGATAAAAGCTTCGAACTTAACTTACTTAACCACCTTGCCCCGCCTGGTACCAATTTGACATGTTGCCCAAATGTCATGGGACATCTATCAATACAGTTTTCCCTTCTGTTCAGGTGTACGCCTATTTGCAGTGGGACGTCTCAATCTACCAACCTCAGCTTTGTGAGAATTCAATAAACTTCCTTGTTTTCTTCGTTAAACTGCACAAGTCTGTAGGTTGAAATCACATAGAATCAGCATGTTTGCCACTGCATCCACAACGCTAAACACCAAAAGCACCCGCATTTAGTCAAAGAACTATCCCTGTTTCTGAAACTCTCCATTGTCGCGTACCATTTTCCTTCTTTTCGTGCAATTTTGGACACAACCAATTCCATTCTTCACTGCTGAATATCCCCTTTTTTTCTTTGGTTATCTCTTGTTTCACTGTTTCACCCCCATTTCTCTGGCTTAAATCATCTTAAATTCCCATGGAATTCCCATGGTTGGTTGCTTCAAATCCCCAGGCTTTCCGTTGGTGCACCTTCAACTGGTCCATCTCGGCGGTGAGAGATTCCACCCCATCGCTCTTGGCGTCCTGGGTCCTCACATACTGATGTCATCATGGGGATATAACTAATAACCAAAAAAAATTGTTAACCAAATTATGGGGATATATCAGAACAACATATATATATAGTGATTTATATCTGAATGGGGAGATATATCAGTATATGTGTATATATATATATATTATGTATATATATATTATGTATATATATATATTATGTATATATATATATATTATATATATATCATTGATTAAATGTGATGACTAGATCTGGGGATATAACTGATATCACCAACCTAGAAAGCTATAATAACTTGGTTTCTAAGTGGATGAACTAGAGTTTCTGGTCGATATAACATATATAACGGGTGACCCACCTCATAGGAACGTATGTCGCCGTTCTGGCAAAATTATGTGACCTACACCATTGCATTACCGGAAAACCCCCATTTTTGGGCAACAAAAGAGAAGGAAGTTAGGCTCTAAAAATCGGAAAGCAATATGACCATTATGCAGCTAGCCGCTAGCCCAAATTTTAGCTGTGTTTCATTTGGGGTTTAATCGCATTTCCTTCCACTCTTCATGGTGGATTTACAGCAAACCATAGATCCATTGATCCACCCACTGCCAAGCCATTCTTCCGCTTCCGAGCCAAGTCTCTGCTTCGTGGTGGAGAGTTCAGTTTCACACCAGGCCTGGTACGCTTGCGATGCTCTGCCCGCAGGGAGCCGGGAAAAAAAAAAATGACCTTTCGATATCACAAGATGATCTCTCAAATAAGTACAGTACGGTGATAGATTATAGAATATTATAGATTTATTATATCACAGGATTATTATAGGATTATAGGATTGATTATTATAGGATATTATAGGATTATAGTATTATTATAGATTGATTATAGTCTCCTGCTCTTTTGAACCAACCAGTCCTTGCCACCTATAGGGTATACCTATCACTTCTTGCTGCTGAACCTTTTGCGAGTTCAACTGACCAAAGCACCTGCTCTTCATCCCGTCACCGCCCCTCCACCAAATCTGGTAATATAACACTTTGCTATAGCAAGAGGCCCATAGAAATAGATAGAAATAGATGATTTACATTGATTTACCATGATTTTACAAAAAAAATGTAGGTTTTCCATATCGAACAGCCACTAAAATATCTAAAATCACCAGAGAAATACCAGAGAAATACAACCCCATCGATCCATCGGATCGCCTGCTTGGTGGCTTCCGCCTTGCCCTGTTCGTTGAGCTTCACCACCAGCTGCTCAATCATGGTCTTCACCTGGCGACCGACTTCAAGGGCAGTGATCTAGCAGTGATCTATCGTCCATTGAAGTGCAAGAAAACATCATTTTGTCACTGGTTGGTTGGTAATATACTATTAGTATATGGTTAATACTAATGGTTATTATATGATTAATGATGGTTCATAATAATCTGGCTGGTGGTTGAGCCCTACCCCTCTGAAAAATGATGGAGTTAAAGTCAGTTGGGATGATGAACTTCCCAATATATGGAAAAATAAAGACTGTTCCAAAGCACCAACCAGAAAATGTGTGTTTTTGCCGAAAGCTAATCAGCTAGGAATGAAAAAACGGAACCATAAAATACAACATCTGGTGACACCTGCTTCTATGATGCCTTTTCCCGTTGATATTGACAAGAAAAGTCATGAGCCAAACCATCCAAAAAGCATGATCTTTGAGGTTGTTGCTTCAGAAACTGAAAGAACCATCAGAAGTCCAACTGAACTTTCTGGATGAAAAAAAAAATTACATCAAACATACATATATATATATAATAATTATATATGAATGGAAAACAGCTGTGTTCAATTCACCATCACCATCACCTTCCCAGGCCCCCAGCCCCAGCGTTTCAGCTTCAGCGCCTTGGCCAAGGGATCGGCCGCCACGTCCAGCTGCGTGGCCTTCTGCTGAAGGAAGCGAGCCACCTGGTCCTCCGAAACCGCGAAACCGGCCACGGCGCCGTGGCGGTTCCTTTACCGTTAAAGGAAGGTCATGGGCTGAAAAGCTATGGGAAAACGATGGGAAAACTATGAAACATATGGATGGTGCTGATCTTTCTTTGGTTGTAGATAGTTGGAATCCAAGAACTTATATATATATATAATTTTATATATATATGGGGGTTGTCCAAAATACCTTTTCCCGGACAGCCCTCAATCGCTCAGCCAATCGCGTAGCAACCGCGGTACCACAGTGAGCAATCGCGGAAGGGTTTGTTCTTCGTTGATCAGATCATATACATAAAATATAAGTTATGTATTATATAATGAGGATCCATGCGTGAACGCATTCGATTTCAAATTTGGGAACAAAATAAGCTCGCGCGGTCCGGAAACGGTCCGGAAAACTCACAGTAGTACCAGCAGCAGTAGTACTAGTAGTACTAGTAGTACTAGTAGTACTAGTAGTACTAGTAGTACTAGTAGTACTAGTCGTAGTAGTAGTAGTAGTAGTAGGAGGGGTAAGAGTAGGAGTAGGAGTAGGAATAGGAGAAGGAGTTCTAGTAGCAGGGCAAGGGAAGAAAGGGAGAGGGAGGGAAAGAGAGAAAGAGAGAGAGAGAGGGAGGGAGGGGGAAACAGATGGTTGCGTTTGACCGGTTTCTGACGGGTTTCTGACTGGTTTCTGACTCGTTTCTGACCCTTCAGCGGAACTCGTGTCAATTGGATTTAAAAGCAAGAGCAGAAATTCCTAGGTGTACTAGTGGTAGTGGTGGTGCAGTAGCAGCGGGTGTGGTGGTAGTACTAAGAGTAGTAGCAAATCTAGTAGTGGGAGTAAGGATCCATGCGTGAACGCATTCGATTTCAAATTTGGAAGCAAAATAAGCTTGCGCGGTCCGGAAACGGTCCGGAAAACTCACAGTAGTACCAGCAGGACTAGCAGTAGCAGTAGCACTAGCAGTAGTGGTAGTGGAAATTGCAATAGGAGTAGGCGTAGGAGTTCTGATGGGAGGGTGAGGGAATAGGCAAGAGAGAGAGAGAGAGAGAGATTGCGTTTGGCCGGTTTCTGACGGGTTTCTGACTGGTTTCTGACTGGTTTCTGACTCGTTTCTGACCCTTCACACGAGTGCAATTGGATTTAAAAGCAAGAGCAGAAATTCCTAGGTGTACTAGTGGTAGTGGTGGTAGTGGTGGTGCAGGGTGGTGCAGTAGCAGCGGGTGTGGTGGTAGTGCTGGGGGTAGTAGCAAATCTAGTAATGAGAGTAAGGATCCATGCGTGAACGCATTCGATTTCAAATTTGGGAGCAAAATAAGCTTGTGCGGTCCGGAAACGGTCCGGAAAACTCACAGTGCACTAGCAGTAGCAGTAGCACTAGCAGTAGTGGTAGTGGAAATTGGAATAGGAGTAGGCGTAGGAGTTCTGGTAGGAGGGTGAGGGAATAGGCAAGGGAGAGAGAGAGAGAGGTTGCGTTTGGAGTAGGAGTAGGAGTAGAAGTAGGAGTAGGAATAGGGTAGGAGTAGTAGTAGTAGTAGTAGGTAGTAGTAGCAGTAGTAGTAGCAGTAGTAGTAGTAGCAGAGTAGTAGTAGTAGTAGTAGCAATGATAAGAGCTGAGGTGGATGGATGGATGGATGGATGGATGGATGGATGGATGGGATGCTAGGCAAGTGCTGCCTTTTTGGTGTTTCTGACCTGTTTCTGACCTGTTTCTGACCTGTTTTCAATTGGAGCTAGCTTGAATGTCCTTCTGACCTGAAAACATCTGCGCGGATTCCGCGCGCGCGGAATCCGCGCGGCCATGTCAATTATTGGCATGGTTCTGGTCTCGAAAGTAGTAGTAGTAGTAGTAGTAGTAGTAGTAGTAGTAGTAGTAGTAGTAGTAGTAGTAGTAGTAGTAGTAGTTAGGTAGTAGAAGTAGTAATAGTAGTAAGTAGTAGTAATAGTAGTAATAGTAGTAATAGTAATAGTAGAAGTAGCAATGATAAGAGCTGAGGTGGATGGATGGATGGATGGATGGATGGATGGATGGGATGCTAGGCAAGTGCTGCCTTTTTGGTGTTTCTGACCTGTTTCTGACCTGTTTCTGACCTGTTTTCAATTGGAGCTAGCTTGAATGTCCTTCTGACCTGAAAACATCTGCGCGGATTCCGCGCGCGCGGATTCCGCGCGCGCGGAATCCGCGCGGCCATGTCAATTATTGGCATGGTTCTGGTCTCGAAAGTAGTAGTAGTAGTAGTAGTCGTCGTCGTCGTCGTAGTAGTAGTAGTAGTAGTAGTAGAAGTAGTAGTAGTAGTAGTAGTAGTCGTCGTACTCGTACTCGTACTCGTACTAGTAGTAGTAGTAGTAGTAGTAGTCGTAGTAGTCGTAGTAGTCGTAGTAGTCGTAGTAGTCGTAGTAGTCGTAGTAGTCGTAGTAGTCGTAGTAGTAGTAGTAGTACTAGCAGTACTAGTAGTAAAAGTAGTAGTAGTAGTAGTAGTAGTAGTAGTAATAGGGTGGTAGCCGTATAGTCAATCGCCAACCAATCGCTCAGCCTATCGCGACGCAGGTTTTAGCAATCGCGCAAAGCAAAGTAAACGCATCAATTCATAAATTTGTGACCTGCTTTTACGGACGGCTCCCATATATATATCTCTCTCTCATGCTGAAATGGTCTTTTTTAGTGGAGGATCCCCAAGTCACCATGGTTGGAAACAATACTAAGTCATACTACAATGAGATGATGTTGGAGATACCCCCATTTCTGGAAAACTCCCCAAAGTATGGGAAAAGATGCGGTTAAAATGGGTATCCGCCGATCTTTTTTTTTGGTGTGTTGGGAATCCAACTGCTGTGTTTTTTGTTGGAGGATCCATCCTGCAAATATGGATGAAATATGGGGATGGGTCAAAACCCTGGTACCTAGTGAACCCCAAGTCATAGCTGGGATTTATGGATGTTCATTCCACTAAAAATGTATCTATAGGTATTGACCCATACCCATATTAGATGAAATGGCAGAGATCAGATGTTGAGAAAAGGCGCATCCATTTTGGGATGGCTTCCCGATCCATTTCTATGGGAAAATGTGGAAAAACTCTCCGGCTTTGGTGGGATGACCCTCCAGGTCTTCCAGGTCTTCCACAAAAAGCTGCACCGACTCTGAAAATCATGGACCGTGTGGTAAAACTCATTCGAACCAGCATGAACCATATCATGAACCATCATGAACCATTCCCCCTCCAATTCTGGTATAAATAGGTTTTCAGGTTTTCTTGGAATATATGGCGTTTCACTCATGAGTAGCTGCTGAAAAATAATCCATTGAAGTTTCTTCGTCCCCATTTTCGCCCAAGACCCCAAGTTGTGTCAACCAAATCTCAATTTTTCGGATAAAAAATTGGGTGCATCTGAAAAGAAGGAAAAGGCTGATTAGTTAACTATCAAATTTAGGGGTACCGTAACATACCGTAATCGTATTTTTTGGAAAAAAAATATTAAATTTTACCATCTGGTAATTTAACATAGCTATTGAAAATGACCATTTATAGTGGATTTTCCCATTGAAAATGGTGATTTTCCATAGTTATGTTAGTTTACAAGTACCAGAGGGTAAAGTCCCTTTGATATTTTCTCCTTTGGTTTGGCCACCAGTCCCCATGCCGAAAAAAAGGCCCACGGCTTGCGCGGCGTCCTGCCCACGTTGACCACGACCGGTCTCAGTATGCTCGGATCGCAAGAAGGCCAACGCCGACACGGCCTTCTGCTGCCTCGGATCGCGTCAGGTCTCAGCGCCGTTTTGCGAAACGCACTGGGCCCCACTGGGACTGGATTTCTGCGCCGGTAAATCGCTGTCATTTTTCGTCAATGAATATCAAGGATTGAGAGGATTTACATGGATTTCCAATCAATTCAATGGGGATGTAAAGAAAGAACACGTTGACTGAACCAGCAAGAAATCCACAATCCAATAGCCTACGGCAGTTGGTCAACTATGAAACCGTCCCCGACACAAATCACATCAAAATCCCATGCCAAACCGATTCAAATCCCATGCCCAAAAAATACGCAATGCCATAAACCTACGTACCATTGGGTCATGGTGAAAAAAAACATGTTATTAATTAATTACCACCTATAGATGTTCATAATGATTGTTATTAATTACCACCTATAGATTTTCATAATGATTGTTATTAATTACCACCTATAGATTTTCATAATGATTGTTATTAATTACCACCTATAGATTTTCATAAATGATGGTATGGGGATGGTTTTCCACAGCCCCATACCATCACTCCCAATGTGTCTCCTGTCGCCCAAGCGGCAGCAAACTGGGCAGGTGCTTTTTGGCGTTGCCGCTCACCGCACCGCCGCTGATGATGTCCTGGGCCTTGCTGATCGCTTCCAACTCCTGCACCGTTCCGCAGTTCTGGGGTGCGGCCCTGGGGTCCTTAAAAAGGCAGACCCATGTCCTTCCGGGATGGAAAACCAAATGAAAAAATATCGAACTCATTTGCGTCTAGATCTGAAAAATTGTTCTATCGATGTGAAAGTTGCTGAACTAACCCGGAGTTTTCAGTGGCTTGGTGGTTCAATGCCCATTTTTGTTTCTATCAATGAGGATTATCATAGGATAATATATAATCCAAAGCACCAACCAGTTCAAGTTGTTACCAAAGTGTGGTTGTTTGCTGATCCCCTGCTAAATTGGGTTGACGTTTGGATATCACTTTGTAAACCTATCCAATCGCATAAAGGCTGCAATCCATCCAGAATGGTAAATGGCTGGTTACTTAGTGGACCAGTGGTGGGCAAGTAGTATCAAGCACCAAAAGTTGAGTAGATTACACCAAATAAATGTTAATACATGTTAATACAAAGACTGAGCAAATCTGAGCAAGATGAGCAAGTGGTCATAATTAATTGGTTAGTAAGGGGAGTAACCAATTTGGATAATAACTCCCCTTTGGATAATAACCAATAGCATCAATAGCCACACTATGTTACACTGATTAGTTGTATATAGATTTAATCATCACCCGGATATGGGAGACTAACCTCTGTAAATGACCAGACTCTGATCCTCCAGTTGATCATGGGCAACTTGACGTCCCAACTTCTGGAAGTTTTTTGTAAAACAGAAAGACAGGGAGTTGAGATGTGAAGTTCGTGTAAATAGGTATAGACGTAAGAATACAATACACATATGAATTATTGTTATAGTGGCTATATTTCTGAAATTCAATGAAAAAATCTTGTGTATTAGAGTCTTAGAGCAAGGCTAATCTTACTCAGCCGGCCAAATGCTCATTTTACCGTGCCATTTCTCATCTGTGACAGAAAACATTGTTGGCCTACCAAACAGAACCTTACCTACCTAGTGTGAGCCATATCTTTGGGTACTCCAAGTTGGACCTATTGTGGCCTGTATCAAACTGGTTTTTCAGGATTCTTAAACATGATATTCCAACTGAAAATAGCTATGTGCAAGGGCCCATGTTAAAAATCAGGACTATGGTGAAAATCCACCACAAACCTAGGATTCAAATCTCTAGTTGCGTCTCATGTTACACGTATTCCTCGCAGAAATATATCCAGATTTTCCACAGATCCACCCACTCATCGATTTCAGAACGCTCCAAAACATCCGGGGAATAAAAAAGATTTCAACCCTCCCAAACATATAGAGATTCAATCTCGGATCCTTAGAAAAATATAGAAAAATTCTATAAAATCCATTGGTTCATATGTTTCCCCAATGTATTTCATTGGTTCGCCCCTGGACATCGTGGCACCTCTTTGCGCGTCTGCTGTCGTACCTTGAAAGCAGAGGCCTTCTTGTCGCAAGTGGCCTTCCTTGGCGGAGGACCATTTGACATGGGACAATCTCTCGGAGAGAATTGGCTTGAGAAAATGGGTGGAGATCTGAAAGCCCGTATCAGGTTTTTGACTTACATAGGATTTTGTAGCATGGCATACTAAATGGCAAACTGGGAGATAATTAGCCACTTCAGTTTCCGTTTCCATGGAAAAAAAACATGGAAAGTTTCAACAGTGAACACTAAAATTTGACGATCTCAAAGGTCTCCCATCCTCTCTCCCAGCTTCAAATCGGTGGAGTACTTCACATCCGACTCCTTTTCCGCCTTGGTCTCCTCCAACTCCTCAGAGCGCGCTCGCGCGTCCGCAGGCGCCCCCAGTTGACCCCTCAAAGGCTGTCTCCCCGAAAAAAAGGGGTGAAAACGAACCATAGTTCGCGACTCACCAAGGGGGTTCCCAAAAAAAAAACGGAACAAATCTCAGCAACTCCGGGTCACAGCAGTGCTGGAGGCTTTGGTTTGCATCTTCTTGGCCTTGAACTGGGTCTTCTCCTGCTCCTCCTGGCACTGGAACCATTGGAACCATTGGAAAACAGCTGGAAAACCTCTGGAGATCACAGGGGTTGAACTGAGCATTTTGCTTGGGATGCCCAAAGTTGTTTTGGAGGCGGAAGTTGGGCTACCCAAGTTTCAGAGATTCCTCTTTAGAATGTATTTCTTGCAAACGACTTGGATCTGTTCATCATTTCTTGGCACGAAAAAGTCATGCTTCACCGACCAGTGAGGATCTCTGAGAAAAACTCACAGGAAAAAACAGAGTTGCAGAGACATGGAAAAACTCACAGACCAATGAGGATACTCAAATCAACTCCGTTTCTCATGCGTCTCTTTAAAATTCTTCGAACAAACGGAGACATGAAAAAAAGAACATCTGGTTCCACAAGCCATGACCAACAGGGAAACCCGCCCATCAACTGGGGAATCCTGGTATTTTCAAGGCTCAGAGCGACAGAAGTTGTGTAGGGTTACTGCAAAAAGGCGAGGCGGACCCTACCTCATTCTCCAATGCCAAACTTTGCCTCACATTTTTATACATTAATACATATCTAATCATAAATATATATATATAACATCATATAGAACATCATGTAGAACGTCATATAACATCAAACATAACTATCCAGAATACTACAAGTAATGTAAAACCGCAGGATTGTCACTGACCCTTCACCCAGCCCCATTCCCGCCCTTGAGGCACCTTGTCAGACTGCACAGATTGCGCCTCCAAACGCTGGGCCAGGAGTTCGTAGGCGTGTTTCTTGGCCTTGCTGGCAGGATTCGGCCCGGCTGGACCGGCTGGTGAAGCCTAGGGTGTCTCCCTTAAAAACATGGCTGGTGAAACTTAAAATGGAGCTTGATCACCATAAACATGTTAGATATGTTATGGAAATCATTATTGGAAATTGTTATAAATCTATAGGTTTTGACCCCATTCTCATAAAATGATGTAAAACTAAATACAAAATTTACGATGATTGACCAGTGATGTATGTATATATATATATACATATATATATATACATATATATATATATACATATATATATATACATATATATATATATACACATCTTAATTATTAATATGTCAATTGTGCCCAGCTTTTAATGTAGGGTTTCATGTTAGTGAACCCCAATTTTTTCCACGATGAGCTCCCTACCTGCTCCTCTGACTCCAAGCTGTTGCGCTCATCCACGAACTTGTCCTGAGAACAGTTCACCATGAAATCTGAACGGGGGCCCCATTTCCTCCTAGGGTGACCATCCAATCCATCCAATCCATCCATCCATCCATCATCCATCCATCTCCATCCATCGTTGATGGTTATACCCCCAGACAATCTTTTAAAAAAAACTTGGCTGCTGCCATCTCATCCCCTCCTGCAGGCTCTCCAGCATAGAGATGACACCACCTGACTGGAACTCATAGGTCTTCGCCTTTGGTGCCTGACTCCCTCCTTCGGCAAGAAGGCTTGGCTCCTGTCACAATAAAAACGACGTTTCGGCGGCTTGGTTCACCCTGAGATTTTGGGGTACAAACAATGCCGTGGCCAAATCGTAGGATTGTACCAACCCCCAAGAATCAAACACCAACACAATCCATCCCAACAATCCCATTTCTGCAAAACAATGAGATCAGCCATAAAAAAAACAAGCTTAGACCGCAAGAATCCCTGCACACTCAGTCACAAATCTGACCATCGCATCCAAACTATCCAGTAAAGTGAGTCAATTACGTTGTATATGCACTACATACCCTTCGGCAATCAAACCCCGCAATGGGAAATTCCCTATGACTTTGCATTTAAATGGTATAATAGATGGATATGGGTTAATTACAACATGCTATATCTAGTGTATATTAATTTATACCTATATATATATATATAACTATCCTATTGACTATGTGCCTTTAATCATAGTCCTTTGCATCCCCATCCCATTCGAAAGCGGTCGGCTCACCTCCTTGGCAGTAGCGAGAAGTGCATCAATCTGCTCCGCCACCTGAAGGCTTCAGGTGGCGTGATCAGGCCATGCTTGCCTTTCAACCAGTAAAGTTTGGTGGGGCCCCAAACGATAGCTAGCTTGGTTGATCGCTTAGATTAAGTAGGTTGATCGGACTAGAACAAGGGATTTGTATAAACCAATTTGTAGTTGGGGGTCACCATCACTTAGTCTAATTCCAAGAACCAACCATCAACCAAGCATCATTTCTGGATGATATCTCGATTCTGCCAGTTGATAGTGTCTCATTCATAGTAGATCCCGTTTCTTCAAATATGGATGGTTCAATGTGGTCAGATCACCTTTTCTTGGTTAAAAAAAACACCAACCACCATTACAACAAGACATAAGCGATTCAACTGATTCAACACCGTATGACATGAACGATCATCACAATAATTGCTTCTTCCTTGGACCTTTAGATTAATGCCCATGTATAATGTGTATGTATGTGTATATAATATGTATGTGTATGTATGTATATGTATTTATATAATATATATACACAGTATGTAATACATATAGTAAATGGGTTGTCTGAACATAGGGTGCCCGAATATCCAATGGTGTCATCGTTTTCCCCGGTCTTCCCCAGTCTTGGACAAACCCAACGTGTTTAAACCTTGTACCCCTGTAGTTCACCTCAAAATAGCTGGGATTTATGGATGTGAATAACACCCTAAAAATGGTATTTTCATAGGTATTGATCCATAGCCATATATCCCAGTAAATATGTCCATATAATACACATGTCCTCAGAAGCTGATCAAAAGCACCCCAAAACATTATTCATTCGGCGATTCATCCCTATTTGTTTGATGATGAAATCCCAAATTTATCTGGTTAAACCATTAAAAAAACGTCGGTATAATAGCCATCATCCATCAGATTAATTTATCCGTCAGACCCATAAAATCCCCCTTATAATTATCATATCCGAGTATTTTTTCCCTATAATATCCCATGACGTGTCACTATTTCCCCCTTCTGAACCATAAAAAAGTTGTTAGACCCCCATTCTGAACGCTTCAATCACCAGAAAAAACCGCCTCAGTTGGCATGCGGCTGACGCGCGTGCGCGTGGCAGCCAGTTGCGCTAAGGACACCTTAGCGACACGGAGCTGTCGTGATGGAGGGAAAACTGATGGGAAACCATGGGTGGTACCCTCTGGTAATTTAACAGTTTGCTATTGAAAATCACCATTTATAATCATTTATAGTGGATTTTCCCATTGAAAATGGTGATTGTCCATAGTTTTTTGTATGTTTACCAGAGGGTATCATAGATGTCACATGATTTCAGCAGAAATTTCAATGGGATTTACCTTATGATTTAGCAGTGGTTAAAAATATGTTCCATTACACCATCTCTTCGTTCCAATAGAATTTTGTGGTCAAAAAGTGGTGGATCCAATGATCCGCAACAGAAATTTGGGTATCGATTCCGAGGCATTTAGATCATCAACAGGGATATTTTTGGGGGGTCACAAAAGGCCAAAAAAAAAATAGAGCAATCAGCAAAAAATGCAGATACGTTCTCAGCCTCATTGGCATACAAATCCAGATAATGAATCACGACGATTGAAACATATTTTCCCAATGCTAATTTGGACCATATAGCGGACTGACGAGTGCACCAAAATCATGCCTGCCGAAAAACAAACGGCCCCAGCTCGAACGAGCTCAGGAAAACTTCTCGTGATCCAAGATTTTGAAGTTTAACTTTAGTAGTTGATAAGTTTAGATGAACATTCCAACTATATAACTTTAAAAAAAAAGTCTGAGTTGAATTTGAAATTTGATAACTGATAAAATGGATTTTTCATGGGTCCCAGGTCCCATCGTTTTTTCATTCCACAACGGTCGCCTCCTTCTTCTCCTTCAATGCCTTCATGGCTCGACCAATGGCATCAATGGACTCAGTGTAGTCCTGACGCCCAATGGAAGATGCATTGGGATATCACCATTTGAAGACTCAGTGAATATAAAACCTATGTTATATGATGTTATATGATGTTATATGATGTTATATGATGTTATATGATGTTATATGATGTTATATGATGTTATATGATGTTATATGATGTTATATGATGTTATATGATGTTATATGATGTTATATGTTACACTACTATACTTTTTGAAGATCTATAAAGGTTTTATACCATCAATATCAAACCATTTCAACAATATATATATAGTATATTTTTAATTTTACCAGTTTATGAAGGGGAGCTCGCCCGCCTGATGGGTTGTCTGGAAGTCGGCTCGCTCCTGCCCAAGCAAGATGGATTCCCAAAACTTGCGCGCCGCGCTCTCAACACCCCTTCCACCATCCATACTTCCCAATTCCACTTCCCATTTCCCAACATCCTCATTGCTAACAAAAAAAACTTAAGGCATATTCCCAACCCGCCCCATCACACCATATCCCACTTAGATGGGCCATGGAGTTAGTTAACTACTGAGTAAATGGATTATAATTGGGATATTATGATATAGGGGGTAACAAATCCCCAGTTACTAACCAATTAGCTAATCCCATGGCCCATCTAAGCACCATCCTCCCCCTCTGGTGGCACCTTGCTCCTGACCTCAGTGGCCTCGCTCTTCTCCTCCTGCGCCGCCTTCGCCTCCGCTGCGTGTTGCGCGGCCTCGGCGCCCAACCGCTCCGCCTCGCTGCCTGCCTGCGCGATCTCCGCCTGGGCGGGATCCTGGGGATCCTGGGGATCTAATGGGGATCCAATGGGGACCCAAGGGGATGGGGGTGATGGGCTGGAGTTTCTTAGGGGAAATCTATGGAAATCTGGGGGTACAAGATCTTACCACAAAATCATGAAGACTTGGTGTGTTTTCATGTGGTTCATGTGGTTGACACCGTTGACACCGTTCAAGATGGAGCATGGGTGACATGGACAACTACTTACAACCAAAGGTGCGATGGTGCATGAACAGACTAAGGTGTTCGGCTTGGTGGCTCAAATGAATTTAAAAACAAAAAAAATCGGAAAAGTTTTCCTACACAAGCATTTTCAGGAACATCTGGCCCAAAACCTCAACAAAAAACATTGATGCGGATGCAAGATTTCCTGGTGCTGCTGATGTTGGGCCATCGACTTCCTCAAATTGAGCTCGATGAAAAAATATGGTTTCCGTCCATCTATGGTATATCTTTCTACCTGTTGACCTGCAAATCACCAAGTTTTGTAAGTAAACCATGGATGATATGGTGATGGTTCAAGCTCAAAATCATTTATAAATTATATTCGCTTATATATACTGTACATGTATATATGAATATAAATGATTATATATGGATATATATGGTACATCTCCCCGAATTTGCTTCCAACATCTTCGATTTTGCTTTCCAAATTCTCTGCAGCCCAGTCCGTTGCCCACCTCCAAGGTCTCGATCTTGTCCGTGGCATCGCCAATGGACCGTGCCTTGTCGGCCAAGGTCAACTCGCAGAACTGGGAGAACTCCGCGAACTGGACCTGCTCCTCCTTCATCTCCTTCGTTCCTGCGGAAAAAAAATGGGGATACCGGTATAGTCATGGATTCCTCCGGATGAAACATGGCAGGGAGATCCAACATTTATCGATGATTTATAGATAGGTGATTTTCCCTTAAGCACCTCCATTTAGAAGACGTTTGATTACCAGAGGACCAGAGGGTGCAAGATGTTGACGATCATCATCATCATCATCATCATCATCACCACCACCACCATCACCATCATAGTCACCATCACCATCACCATCACCATCATAGTCACCATCATCATCATCACCAGCATCTCCAAACGCTCATTGAGGGTGCGGGCAAACCTCAAAGTCTTGCCGTAATTGTTCCCCTGAAATTCCGCCAAGTTGCAGGGCCATGCCCTGCAGAAGTCTTCATCAAAACACCGCGGGTGTTTTGGACATGTGGATTTGTCTGAAAAATCAGGGGCAACCTCTCAATTTGATGGTTGAGAACATCATGTTCCCTATCAAAATGGCCATAAATGAAAGGTACACATTCTCAGACCAACCCAAAGTTT
The DNA here is from genome assembly GCA_947184155.2 of Cladocopium goreaui. Classification (NCBI taxonomy): domain Eukaryota; class Dinophyceae; order Suessiales; family Symbiodiniaceae; genus Cladocopium; species Cladocopium goreaui. The sequence continues at coordinate 1,311,533 of CAMXCT020003334.1, forward strand.
CATACTCTTGATTCTAGATTAGATAGATTAGATAGATTAGATAGATTAGATAGATTAGATAGATTAGATAGATTAGATAGATTAGATAGATTAGATAGATTAGATAGATTAGATAGATTAGATAGATTAGATAGATTAGATAGATTAGATAGATAAGATAAGATAAGATAAGATAAGATAGATAGATAGATAGATAGATAAGTAGATAGGTAGACAGGTAGATAGACAGATAGATAGATAAATGATGGTAAATGATGATAAATGATGATAAATGATATCCCTATTATTATATCCCCTAAAATGGTTGGTAAATATCATCACTGGTGATATCACCACTGTATTGTTTTCACCACATGAGGCCCAGCTGAAGTGACGCAGCTGTCCTTTCTCCTTCATGTCTTCCATCATGTCGATGACCTTCTGCACTGGAGTGACATTTGACCTCGCTGTGCTCATCTGTTCTCCACTCACAACGTTGAACATTTAGAGAGTTGGAAACCACAAGACTCCACCTTTTCAATATTTTTCAATATCCCATGGCTTCCAGTGTCTTCCTTGTTGTTTGGGGGGTTCATTGTGGATGGGGATGTTTCAAGTCTTATCTTCAAAAGGGCTCACATCTTACTTGGTCTATCTTGGCTCCACCAACAACGGCTGCCAAATGACGCCAACGCCAGTGGCGCGACAAAGACGAAAAGGCGGAGGTACTGCATTGCAAGAAATGGCTGGGATCGGGCTGATGTCCGTTCCGCGGTGCTGTTCGAGCCAAGCAGAGCGAGGAAAGCTGAGAAACTCCCATCAGTTCATGTGAGTCAGCTGTACCTGCAACATGTGTGAAGAACAGAAATTTGGACGACATGAAATCGCTTCCTTTAGAGTCAATCAAAAGCCTTGCAGAATCCAATCTACATGCCAACTGGTCCTAAAGATTATGTTTCATTGTTTTTTTTTCCTGCGTTTATTCACTCAAGCAACAGTGGGGCAAGTTGAGACCGGACTTTCTCTTCTGGGAACGAGATTCCAAGGGTTCAGCAATGCAACCTGTCAGGGTAAAAAGAGGCCATCATATTGTTCAAAGATGTTCCAATCGTCTTCAGCTTTGAGGTTCCAAAAAAAAATCTGTAGAAACCTGAAGTATCCTGAAGTGTCCTATAGATTCCTATAATGTGGGTGAAACATGGTGAAACAATGCCATACAATAAACCATCCCCCAAATCACCATTTTTATAGATGGTATAAACGATTCCCAAAGGGGTGGTTTGTGGAATTGTTTTACCCACATTAGCCATATTCCCGCAACCAGTGAACAGCGTCCATGGTTTTTTTGGACTGCCCATAGCGGGTGCAGTTGTGTCGAGTCAGCGAATCGGCACTGGGCCAAGCAGCCAAGCCTTGGCACGAGAAGAGTGTATGGGTGTGTCTTCAAATAGGATGCCCGAAAAGTTGCTGGTGAATCATCATTTTCTCTCCAAAATGGGGGGGGGTATCCCTGATTTTCAGACACGCACATAGTTGCGGCATGTGCCTTGCGGTTAGTTTTTAGGGGTCCAAACACCTTCTCCAATGGTATTTGGAGCACTAGGGGGTTGAAGCTTTTTGACGCTATAGGGAGAGTTCTCCATAAATCTGCATTGGTCAAAGCGCCCTTTTTTGGGTGAGGTGAAGGGCTTTCGGTGGTGAAACATGTTTTTGGTTAAAAGCTGTGGATAGCTGTGGATTTTTACTGAGATTAAAACAAATCCCAATGAAACTGAGTTTCAGCCTACTACAATCCCAAACGAAACCATCAACAAACGGAAATCAATCCATCGACCCCATTTTGTGTTGGCTCAATATATTTCTATTTTGGTGTTAAATCACCGTCTGTACTGGTAGGTCTGATGACATCCCAGTTTCTATTGGGTAAAAAAACGAATGTTCATCTGCGAAATCCACAATTCTGCGAGTTGTTTTACAAAGAAAAGAACGGGTTGAATTGGTTGAATCCTCATATTTCATCATATTTCTGGGTTGCCTCAAAGTGAAACCCCAATGTTTGCAAATTTTCACAGGCCACGTAGGATTCCTGCAGACGAGCTGATAGTCTGGATCAATCCCTACCACCAGTACCACCAGTACTACCAGTACCACAAGCATCAACCCAACATTGGTGAAATTCCACATTTCTTTGGCTTGAAATCCTCCAATTTTGGGTGAAATCTTGAGACCTCAGTAGGGCATCATATCCCCGGTCGACTCGCTCCGCGAATCCAGCGAATCCACATCATCCATCCCAGTTTCAATCCCAGTTTCCCATTAAAAAGCGACAGTAAATCATGTTATTTAACCATCATTCTCAGTTTCAATCCCATTTTCAATCCCAGTTCAAGCCTCAATTTTGGTTATGATTCGAATTCCCCACTCTTCATTGATGAACCTTCCCAGTTTCCATTGGTTCAAAAACAAATTTCATCCAATTTTCATGTGAAAAATCCTCCAGCATCTTCCAAGACCTCGACCTTTGCGTAGCACCGTAGCAACTACACGGTCTCCAACATCTTCAGCGCGGTCTCGAGATCCTTCAGCTCCTCCTCTCGTTGCGCCTTCCTCTCGGCGTAGGAGGCACCGGTGTCCAAGCAGTCCTTGGGGGAATCGACGATGGTCATGGAGAAACGCAAATGATCGGAAATGTCAAGAAAAGAATGCATGAATATATAACAATAGATAAAAATTATACTATATAATATATATATATACGTATGTTACAGGTACAAATATGTGTATATATAATCATATGTATAGAATTATACAGTGGTACAGATATCGTATAGATCTGCAAATAGATACAAAAGATTGACATCGCCCACTAAAATGATAGTGTCACCCCGAAGAAAACCTTGGAAAAACCTGATTCAAAGTTGTTTATTTGGAGGCTTCCCTGAAGCCATCTAGTAATCTAGAATCATCAAATCAGACAATTCTAAGAATCTAAGAATAGAACCTTCAAAAATTGTTAGAATTGTCTGTTGGAATCTTCCATCACATCCATTCTCTAAGACAATTCCAACAGACCCCTGCAGCCTAACCCCAGGCAAGGCGTTTATGAAAGGATTCCTCTGATGGGAGCTGTCCGATGGACTACCTGAGTATGCTCTTGGTATGTTCAAATCACCTTAGATCATTCATATATATATTATCTGGATAGAATCATATCCCATGTTGATCACCTTAGATTGATATGCCAGGCACTGGCTTCAGCTTCTCAAGGTAGGCATTGGCCGCATCCAGTTCTTTCTGCGTGCCCTGAAGATCTGTCTCTGTGGCCATCAACTCCTTGAGCCATGGAGGATCAATGAGATACCCATTGAAACTCCGAAATTCTTGGGGATTGTTGAAACCTGCAGGATGGGGCCCCCAAGATAGCTAAGTTGGTTTATAAGTGGCTGAATTCAATGGTTTATGGTAGATATAACTATAGTTAATGGTGATTATAATGGTTTATAAACCAATTTATAACTGGGGGGCCCCATCCTGTGAAGATTACTCCAATTCCTATCAATTTCTTTTGGCCCCAGAAAGTATCAAAAAGTGCCAAAAACAAAGAAAGAAGTGAAGAAAGATGAAGAAAGACTCGGTCGTCACAGCTCCCTTTCTCCACTGAAAGTCTTCGTTGAAGAGTTCCCAAGTTCAGAAAATCTGCAACCACTGGTAAAATCCCTTAGGTTCCTGAAAATCCCCATCCATCAAAATCATCAAATATTTGATGCTAGCAACCATTGTTTCCCATCCAATCCCGCTGCTTGGGAGGCTCCTGGCTCTTGCTCAGCTTCTTGCTCTCCTTATGCTCGGCAGTCTTGCTCTTGGTGGCCTTGTCCACCTAAACTTCCGGGCCAGGAGTGGGACCCAAACGCAACTGGCCGAGAAAGTCAAACAAGAGACGATCAAAATCATTGTGACATGATTGTTCTTTGGGTATTCGGCTTTGATCTTCCACAAAATGGATGTAATATTAGTGTAATATGATGTAATATGATGTAATCCAGCCTGAAACGCTGACCCAGCCCAGCACCATGGTGTTTTATATTGAAATGTCCTCTGTCAAGATCACTTTTTGGGGTATCCGTAAGCACAATTTCATACAATTTCATCATCAGTTAAGGTGATTCTCACATAATTCAAACTCCCCCCTGTTAAAAATCGGAAAAGACATAGATGTGACACCCACCCCCTACAACTTGGTTCAGAATTCATATATTCAATTGTCACCAAAATCTCTAAGTTTTCTCAACCTCAGCATCAGGCCTTCAGCAACAGCTTCAACACACGAAGAATCTGCTTCCCTATTTACTCAGCTATAAATTTCTGATCAAAACCCAACGAAAAATCTTCGACATCTTCCACTCAACAAAACAGCTCTTCCAATCTCGAGGCTGGGAGACCAAGGACAGCAGGTCCCCTTGGCATCCCCTTGGCATCCCCTTGGCATCCCCTTGGCATCCCCTTGGCATCCCCTTGGCATCCCCTTGGCATCCCCTTGGCATCCCCTTGGCATCCCCTTGGCATCAGCTTGGCATCCCCTTGGCATCCCCTTGGCACCTTGGAATCCTCCATGAACTCCTCGTACTCGGCCTTGGCCGCTTCCTCCGCAGCCTGCGTCTCCGCCTGCAGCCGCGCGAAGTCGCTAGCGATGACCTGGTTGGCGAAACCCTGGCAGTTTGAAGGGAAAGTCTCCCGGAAACCATGGGGGTTTCAACGTGGCGCTGTCTTCATTTCTGGGCACTTTTCAATGGTTGCTTTTATAAAGATCAATGCGCATGGTTTTTGCAGTCTTGGTTGTTTCAAACAATTGTCAATGCATTGATGGTTTCAACGAAGCTACCCTCTGGTAATTTAACGTAGCGAACTGGAAAGATCCACCATGTTATAGCTGGGTAAACCCACTATAAATGGCCATTTTCAATAGCTATGTTAGTTTACCTTCAACTTCAAGTGGCTTCAACTTCCTGGGAAATCTCCGTTGAGATGTCCCAACAAGACTAGGTGTCTGGCTGGTGTCGCATCATCCCATGGGTCTCATTGCTGAAGCTTTTGGACATATCACCGCCATTGCTGGGGAAATCAAAAACAAGACATTCTAGTTGGTGCTGGTTAATATGTCATGTATAATATATGGTTATTGTATGGTTAATAATGGTTAATAATCCACTGGTTGATGGTTTTAACATGTTTTAACCATCTTGAAAAATATGAACGTCAATGGGAAGGATGACATCCCATATATTATGGGAAATAAAAAATGTTCCAAACCACCAACCAGCATTTAATCAACTCAACTACAGTCCAACTACACTCCCTTGACATGTGGATTTGTCTGATTCTAAGAAAGGGCACCCAAAAAATCTGCGGTTTGCCATCCTTTTCCCCTTGGAGTCGTGATTTTGGGGTATACCGGTATACCCCATTCTCAGCCACGTGACATTCCCAATGTTTCATATTGCTGCTTTTATCTCCAATAATATCCCACTGTATCCCCAAGAGAGTTGGTGAATATCACCCATTTTTCCACATGTTCCACTTCGCATATGGCCGCTTCGGGGGGGCTTAGGGATCTACAGTTGGGCACCTCCATCATGCCAAGAACACCGCCGCTCTCTCCGCCCATTCCGGTGTACCTTGGTGTATCTGGAAATGGGGTATATACCAAGATATAGCCATTTTCATAATGGGAAGAAAAAATGGGAAAACATGGGAAAACGATGATTAACCATTGGGTTTTAATATGGCTTTTCCCAGTTTCCCAACAGTTTAAAAAAGGTGATTAACATTGATTAACCCAGTTAACCATGGGGTTTATATGGGTTGTTTCTGAAGATATGGCTGTTCCCCAACCAAAAATCAGAACTGGCGCCGGCGCAGGACTTCGAGGCACGGTTCCGAGAAGGTCTCGGGCACGGCTTCCGTGGTCTTCGTCTGCAAGAAGGAGGTGGCTGCACCTGCCTGGCGTGAGAGAAGGGCTTCAATGATATTCCTAGAAATGGAGATACTCAATGATATTCATGATATATATATATATATATGATATTCCAATGATATTCCTAGAAATGGAGATACCCTTTGGTAAACATACAAAAAACTATAGAAAGATCCACCATTTTTAATGGGAAAATCCACGCACTAAATGACTATGTTAGTTTACCAGAGGGTATTCAATGATATTCATGATATTCAATCAAAGCCGCGGGATGGAGATTCAATCAAAGCTCCGAAAATTCTTCAGAATTGGACAATTCTCTGAAAAATCATCCAAAAAGTAGGTCAACATCCTTCCAACATCCTCCCAACATCCCAAAAAAAGGGTGAGGAAAAATGCTCAATGGAGCCAGGCACCTTGGCGTAGAACTCTTTCAGGACCTGAAGGGCCTGAGCAACAGCCTCCTGCGCCTCCTGGAAACGAAGTCTCGGTGACTTGAAGCCTTGATTTTTTGGGGATTTTCATAGGGAACTACCTATGAACTACGAGGATCTTAATGGGATAAATGGGATTTAATGGGATATGGCCTGCTATGGCTTGTAATCAGCGGATTAATAGTGAGGATGTTGAGGCATTCCACCCTGCGCGTACTGGGAGTTTCACAGAAATTCAAATGAGGTTTTGATGGGATATCACTATGAACCACTGGGACCTTGCTCCAAAGCCTGACCCGAAATCCAACATCAGGACTGTTCCACCTCCAAGACATGGGGACGTCAAAACTTGGGCATGAAGCAGCACCAATTCATACGTTCCCGGATCGTCCACCTTGGCATCCCTCACGGTGTCAGCGTTCTTTTGCTTCTCCTCAGAGCAGTGAAGAAGCAGAATGCTGTGGCTAGAAAATTTGGCAGGGCACTCCAAGATTAATTGTTTGTAGTTTTTTATCATCCAATTTCAGTGGCCAATAGTTTTGAGGTTTGAGTTTCGAACTTGGATTCTCACACAAAATCCCATGTGTTGTTGACGAAATCCACACTTTCATCGCTGAAATGGTGATCTTTTCAGAGTTTCGGAAACCAAACTAGAAAACCTCACCAAACCTCATCAAAATCATCAAATCACACGTTTCTGGCTGAAATCACCCTGAAACTCTCCCATCTTTGCTGCTAAACTCCTGGTCTTCCCCGGCCTTTTGGCGGATTTCGGAGGCGTTGGCCATGGCAGTGGTCAACTGGGTCAGCTCCTCGTTCAGGGTCACGGCCTGCAGGGGATAGCGACGTGAGGTCATGGATTCATCCAGATCTATCCCAGTTTCTCATGATATCCACATTGGAAAATGATCCCGGAAAGAGACCCCCAAACAGTGTGGCGGGGACTGAGAGGATAATGTATTATAATGTTAATGTTAATGTTGTTGTTGTTGTTGTTGTTGTTGTTGTTGTTGTTGTTGTTGGTATTGTTGGTATTGTTGGTATTGTTGGTATTGTTGGTATTGTTGGTATTGTTGTTATTGTTGTTATTGTTGTTGTTGTTGTTGTTGTTGGTTGTTGTTGTTGTTGTTGTTGTTGTTGTTATTGTTGTTATTGTTGTTATTGTTGTTATTGTTGTTATTGTTGTTATTGTTGTTATTGTTGTTATTGCTGTTATTGCTGTTATTGTTGTTATTGTTGTTATTGTTGTTATTGTTGTTATTGTTGTTATTGTTCCTGTTGCTGTTGCTGTTGCTGTTGCTGTTGTTGTTGTTGGTGGTGGTGGTGGTGGTGGTGGTGTTGGTGTTGGTGTTGGTGTTGAGGATGATGAGGATGATGAGGATGATGATGAGGATGAGGATGAGGATGAGGATGATGATGATGATGATGACGACGATGTTGATGTTGATGTTGCGGACGATGATGTTGAGGATGATGATGTCGAGGATGATGAGGTGCAGGAGGATGATGTGGAGGATGATGATGCTGAGGAGGATGAGGATGAGGGTGAGGATGTTGAGGAGGATGAGGATGAGGATGTTAATGCGGAAGATGAAGTGGAGGAGGACAAGGTGCAGGATGATGATGTTGAGGAGGAGGAAGATGATGATGTGGGGCATGATGATGTTGAGGAGGAGGACCGATCCCAAGACCTAGGACCACACTTTGTGCGAGCTTGCGCAGTCAAAATGCATGTCAAGTCAACATATCACAAGGGCCACTTTATACAGAAATTTACAGGAAAAAGGCGCGAGACCAGAGTGAGCACCCTTATCAAGCACCGGCCTTTACTCCTACCCTGAGAACCCCTCAGTGTGGATACACTGTTTGGGGAAGTCTAGGAAAAAGTTGGAAACCTGGAAATTATGGAGGAAACATCACCTTTCTTGGGGGGTCCTAAAAAAACATCTTTTTTCATGGTTAAGTCAATGTTAAGTCGCCAAATTTCGATGGTTCAATCCCCATTTCACCCCCTAAAAACCCAGCGTCCCGTGTCCGGCGCACCTCCTCACCCAGCTTGGCGATGGAAGAGCTCAACTCCTCGATCTCCGATTGCAGGGAGTCCACCTCAAAGAGCTCGGTGGCTGTCTTTTTTCGATGAATTGGTTGAAGGGAAATTGTATAGGAAAGCCCAATATTTAATGGGAAAATGATGATGATGATGATGATGATGATGATGATGATGGCTCTGACGACTGAGATGATGATTATGAGTAATTATCACTATGGTGATGATATGGTATGGAATGGCGATTTACCATAATGATTATATTAGGAATTTTGGCATTATGAGTAGATTATCGTGAAAGTAAGCTAACACTTTTACCTGAATGATGATACGTTGGAAGAACCAAATTAAATATATATAATGAGTCTACCTCATTATTCTTGTAGCAGCTCAATTTTGGGATGGAAAATGATTAGGATGATAATGATGAGACGAACTTGAAAGTCAAACTCACTTAAAATAGTAAGTCTTAGTACGTTCAATCAATAATGCTAATCATCATCATCATGCAAAATGATCGTCCATGGTCTTTTTTGGAAGATGTTGAAAATGATAAAAGCAAAATTGAAACGTGATGATGATGATTATTATTATATAGATGATAAATCTGATGACATTGCTATTATTCTGATTATGATGACTGATGATTGTGACTTATTGTGATTACTATTACTAGTCTCACTATCACTATCATTACTACATTATTACTAGTCCTATTTCATAACTTACAATCCATGATTTACGATGATTACGATGGCTATGCTTTATTGTGATACTTCTTGTTGTTGTTGCTGTTGAATTCCAAATCATGATTTATGGCGACGACTTCAAAATACTTCAAACACGCGCCACGAACGCCACGAACGCCGAGCAACCTGGTCAGTCTTCTCTTCCCTCATGGCTTTGTTACTCGCCAACTCTGCTTGGCACCAGCCGTGCTTGGTGGCCTCCTCATTCGCCTGGAGTAGGGTCGCAGGGAAACCCGGGAAACCCATGGCTTTTGAACATGTTCGGAAGATGCACTGAAAAGTGGGAGTTGCCCTTTCGGAATAAAACGTGGCTGATTGTGAATGGAGGTTTTGATATGTTTTAATCGGAAAATCATCTATCATCTGGTGAATTTTCAAGTGCCACGTTTGATTACTGAAGGGTGCCAGCCTTTTTCCGAATTTTAGCAGGAAAATACATGAAACACTTGAATTTTCTAATGGTCAATGGGTCGATTGAAGAGAAATCTTACAGGAAACCATGGCTTTTCCCAATAACTATGGAGAGGTGCGTAAAAATGTACCTTCATCATTCATCCATCTTCATCCATTTCTGGGCAAAAATAGCTTATCAGTTTGTTCATCCAGCCTTTGAACCACCAACTTGGACATAGCCATCTGTGTTGGATTTCCCATGACATGATTTCTGGTCAGTTGCCAACAACCTCAACCCCTCATAGAATTCATCATGACTTACTAAACCCTCTTTCTGGAGAGTTCTTTCGTGGTTTCAGCCACCCCAAATGGGGATGGGTCAAAACCTTGTACCCCTGGTGAACCCCAAGTCATAGCTGGGATTTATGGATGTTCATCCCACTAATAATGGTATCTATAGGTATTGATCCATACCCAAATCATTGGACCAATTGAGTGCAGCCCTGGTATCTTCCCAGGATCTCCTCCTTACGGACGCTTCGGAAAGCCAAGAAAAATCAACCATCGACTCATCGACAGATGTTCCATTGGTCAATGGTCCGACAATGGGGATTCCCTGCAGAAAAACAATGAAGATCAATGAATGTTTCGCAAATTCCTGGAGACAGTAAATGAATATAAATGAATATGATTACAATATATCGGATTATCCTGGTTGGTGGTTTCAACCATCTTGAAAAATATGAGTTCGTCAATGGGAAGGATGACATCCCATGCATCGTATGGAAAATAAAATTCATGTTTGAAACCACCAACCAGTATCACAATATGTTTACCCTCTGGTAATTTAACATAGCTATGGAAAGATCCACCATTTTCTAGCTGGGTAAATCCACTATTTCGACTGGGCCATTTTCAATAGCTATGTTAGTTTACCAGAGGGTACCTGAAATCAATATTAACATAGCTAAGGAAAATCACCATTTTTCATGGGTAAATCCACTATAAATGGCCATGTTCAATAGATCAACCCCGTTGACGCTTCCGTATCACAATATATTTACCTGAAGTCAATATGATCCCCTGGACAAGAAAAAGAAGTCGTCCCATCGAACCTGGTCCTGCATCTTCACAATCAGCTGTTCGATCATCGTCTTCACCTCGACACAGCGTCCCGTTCGTCCCGTTGTATTGATGAAATTACTGTTTTTTAATGTTGGAGAGCTCAGTCATAGCCTCAATTTTACCTGGATAAAATCTATGTTGTCTTCTAAAATCCACTATTTTCATGGTGTGATTCCTTGTTTTGTTGCTTCAATCATGGTGAATTTCTCAGTTTTCTTGGTTTTGTCTCCATCTTGGATGTCCCCAATTTATGCCAGTTGATACAGGATGTTCAGCAGGCACGGGGCTTTGAGCCCTTCCAAGTGGCACCAAACCTAAACCCGGTGCATTTGATGTGGAAACAGCAGCTGGATGTTCATCCCCCTTTTCCCACAGAAAATCACAGGTTTTGGCCCATTCTCACATCATCCATCCAGAAAAATGGGGAAATGTATCCCGAAGCTCCAGGTTCTCATCTAAAGTTGCTATATGATATTTTGACCGGTAAAAGTGCAATCTTGGGTCTGAAAAGGGATAACATAATATACCCCCAAAAGGCCATTTACATGGGAAGAACTATGATAAACTACTGGACTTTGTCATGTTCCCTTAATTTGCAGGTAATCCGTCAATCCAGTCGTTGACAAACAATGATAAACTACTGGATTTCAGGTACCAACACCTATTTTCTCACGTGTTCTTAGTAATTAACGACCCATAAGAACTATGAACAATCATCCCATTCCCCCCATTCCCCCCATTCCCCCCATTCCCTACTAAGCACCATGGTCCATCTTTCGTAGCCCGCAAAAAAAATAATCTTTTGCTGGTTATAGTTCATGAGTTTGCCATCGCCAAGAAATGTGACCGGATGAAACTATCACAAACTATCCATCCCGCCGGTCAGAGATGATTAACATTAATTAACCATAAACAAAACCATGAACCATAAACCCCAACAATTCCACAAAAACAGCAAAATAAGGGCCCAATGGCCCATCACAGGGGCCAATGCTATAACCTGTAGAAACACTAAGCTTCGGGATGTTGCTGCTTATGGTTCTGATGAAACAACCCATCCCGCCTTAGCAATGGGATCCGCCGCAGCTCGCTCCGCCGTGGCCGACAACACGCGGCTCTTCAAAGATTCCGCGCGCTGCTGGAGGAAGCGGGTGACCTACGGTGTTTTGGGCACCATGCCATGGTGATTTCAATTGGATTCTTTTATGGGGGTATAACTGATATAACCATCAAACATGGGGATATAACTGATATAACCATCAAAAATTCGGGGAAATTTGAAAAACCCAGATAGATGATAGCAAAGTTGACTTATAACTTGATTGGCTAGGCTTTATGGGGATTGTAAGTAAGTTATGGGGTGTATAAACCAGCTTAGAACTGGGGGGCTTAACCTTGTATGGTGTCTTCAAAAAGACACATGAGCCATGGTCAAAAAATGGGATGAATGGGGATAATATATATATATATGTATATATATATTATATAATTATATATATATACATATGTCTATAGGGTACGAGTATATATATATATATGACAACGCATGTGTTTTTTGGGTACCTCCAAGTTCCCATTGAATAATTAATAGGGAAACTGATGATAAGCCACTGGATTTTTTTGGGTCGCCTATTTTCAAAGAAACCCATTACTTTTGGAACATGTAAGACGTGTACACTCCAAGATACGGAAACTATTTAAAATATGAAAAAAAATGTTATTCTTACCAGCGAGAAAAGAGAAGCTTTGAAACTGGGGGTTGATACCCAGGTGATTTTGGTACAAAAAGGTGGCAAACCTGAATCCACCGCCAAAAAAACTGAAGAAACCTATGCAAAAGAAATGGAGTTTTCGAAAAAAAAACTGACACCTATATTTTTCTCATGTTTTTGCTTGGTTGATTCCAAGTCACTGGCATCCCCCTGCCCTCGAAGATTCCCCGTTCAGTTGGACCCCAACCTGCTCCAGTTGCTCCGGGCGCGCAGAGAAGGACCGGAGGAAGGCCAGGGATGTGGCCGTCTGCACCAGGCCGGGCAGGTGCTTCTCCGCACTGCCAGCCACGGCGCCGCTGCTGATGATGTCCTGGGCCTTGGTGAGGGCCTCAAGCTCCTGGTTGGGATGAGAAATGGGCTGATTTGGGGGGATGTTTCAGGGATATTTTGGGGATTTTTGGGGATATGGTTGATGAGTGGTGTGTTGATTTTTTGGGGATATGGTTGATGAGTGGTGTGTTGTTCATGGTCAATCCTTTGATGTGGGAATGGTCAAGAAAGGTGTGTACAGGGGATGTAGGAGGGATCGAGATTATAAAGATGGAGATGAGCACGGAGAAACGGAGAAGGATTCACCCAAGTCTTGACCCATCCTCATCCTAAAAAAACAGGTTCATTCTTCCCCATCTTTCATTGTTTCATCCCGTTTCGTCCTCCCATGTCATCAGAAAGCACCCCATCCCCGCCCTTGTCTCTGCTGCCATCCTCTTTCCGCAACTTCTGGCGCTCATCGAAGGCGGCAGCCTTCTTACTACAGGTGGCCTTGAGATCCTTGGCATATTTCTCATCCGAGGCCTTTTCAGTCTTCGTCTCGTCCAAATCCCCTGGGGGTCGAGGCCAGATTCGGGGGGTTGGGATCCGAACATCTTGGGAACAGAAATGCTACACATTGAAAGCCCAAATCAAACCATAGTGAATGAAACGCTCATAAACTGGCTTGCACAATATTAGACCCAAGAAAGTGAGTATTACTAGCAGGGGCCATTTCGGCTCAAACCCATGCTTAACCCACATACTAACCAGATTAACCACCATATTGACATATGGTGGTTTCCTAAAATAGAGATACCCCCAGTTATCATCCATTTTCGGTTCGGATTTTCCATGAAATAAACCATCCAGCATTCTTGGGGCAGTACCCCCATTTTAGGAAACCTCCAGCACTGACCCCGCCTTCTGCCGAGGCCTTAGCCTGAAGCTTCTTGGCCTTGAACTGGACTTTGGCATCCTGAGGCAGAATCCAATCAGATTGGTATCTCAAATATTTTCAAATCATATCAATTCATCTACAGTAACCCCCAAAACGATAGAAATTTCATGTACTTTCCACTATTTTAAAATGTTGCGCTAGGATCCTTTCGGGCTTTTCTTGGTGCTCCCTTTTCTTGGAGACTTCGATCTGAGCTCGGGCTGAACATTTGACCCATCACCATCTTCCAATGCCCCCAGGTTCAATGGTACCAGGATCTTCTGATCTTGAGCCATCCCCAAAAAATCCAATCGTCCGGAATCTCCATACGCAACTTTGTCCCAAATTTGATGAATCATCATTCCCCTACGACCAAAGTTGCGGTGTGTTGCTGGGAACTCTCGTTTTCAAACCACAAAAAAATCCTAGGGTTTTGTGAAAAAAACGTATCCCCATTGATATACTAAAACTATGTCCCCCATCATTGTTGGTTTATCCCATCCCTTGACTGCTGATCCCGTTAGATCCATATTTAAATCCCATTAAAATCCAAGTAGTTTACAGTTAGTTATCATGAAAAGGCCATTAAAATCCAGAAAAAGTCACCATCAAATCCATATTAGGATCTCCATTAAAAACGCGTGATTCTTTGGTTAAATCCCAGTATAGACATATTAGATTGATTTCCTATTCAAATCCCAGTAGTTCATAGCAGGATCCCAATAAAAAAAACCCATGAACATCCCTTTAAACCCCCCCATCAGAAATCCCCTTATGAAAATCTCCATAAAGTCCCGTTAAGAAATCCCAATAAAATCCCCTGAAGATTCCCCCTAAAAACCTTAGAATTTTCCTTGCCCCGCCCCAACTTCTCCTGATCCTTCTTGGACTGCGCCAGCTGCGCATCCAAGCTTTGCACCAACATCTCCTTGGGGAAGATGTGAAAGTGGAAGCAGCAACACAACGCAGGGGGGTTCAACTAACGAAAATGATGTTTTGTTTGTTGTATGTGGATTTCGCCCCACAATTCTTGGATGTACCAACAAAGTCTTGGATTCAAAATCAACAAAAATTAGGATTTAGTCAACAAAATGCTGAATTCACCAACACAAACTGGTATTTGTTCTTGGTTACATCCCCATTGTAATATGCCTATTATATCCCCGTTGCGGCATTACATATGTCATACAATATAATCATGATGTATATATATATATATTATTATTATTTTTTTTTATTATTATTACTATTATTATTATTATACATGTGTATATATATATATTATATACTATCATTCTATATCCCCAATTCTTGATGGTGAAGCTGGCTGCCCCAAACTCGTCACCAAGCTTCATAGCTGTGCCTCTTCTTGGCCTCTTCCTTTTCCAAGCTCACGCGCTCGTCCACAAACTTGTCCTGCAAGCCCTCGAGCATGCTGATCACCTCAAGCTGCCCCGGAGGGGCCGGCGATGGCCGGCGGGGCCTCCCTGGAAGCAGCCAAATGTGGACATGAAATTTGGCCATTTGCCAAGAATACTGAGGATATCATGGCATATGACAAATACAAGACATATATTTTATCTTATTTACTATTAATATGCAAATTTTGGGTGGGTCTGAACATGTCGATACCACTCCAAATGTCCCAAAAAATGATGAAATGATGGGGGCACATGAAGATTCATCAGTGGAAGCGGGGTATGCGCTATACTCCATTTTACCTTGGGGCTTGGGAAAAGGTCCCTTGAAGTTTGATGACTGAAACCACTTCAGAACCCCACAGAAAAAGGTCATTCTTCACTTGAAACAAGCCCAAAAAAGACCAAGTCTCCAGAGTCTCCAGTTGTGGATGATTTTCCCTGTCATGTTTTCATATGTTTTTCCATGTCCCAACCCGTTTTCCCAGGTGAAAAATGCTGAAGTCACGAAACATTCGGTGGACTCCCTGAACTCCCTGGTCCCAGCCAAGCCACACCGCCGGATTGGAACTCGTAGGTCTTGGCTTCAGGGGCCGCCTGGGCGAGTTGGTCATGGCCGGTCATGGCCATGGCAGGCGAAAACGCTGGTTTTAAGGTCGGGAAAACCCTCCAAATCCCCTGGGATTTGATGATATTTTGAAGCTATCCCACGGGATTTATATGATTTTATATGTTTCCCATGAAATGATAAAATTGGGGGGCATCCCTCCCATTTTCAGACAAAGCCATATATTGAGATGATTGAACTATATAGAGGGTTGGTTTGGTATATGCGGGAGACAATCTATAGTCAGATTACCTTTGACATTTCATAGATGCAAATGTTCCTTGAAATTGTTCCTTTCAAGTGTTTGGAACGTCTTGCATGGATTTTGAAATGTTGTTAGAGACGGTCACCACTTTTGCAGGCGACAGTCTTGCGAATCAGAAATGTATTGTTACTCGCTCCTACATCATGATTTCCATCGCTTACTTATTTCTAGTTTGGCAAATCCGCATCTTGATTGTGTTCCTCCTCCTCCTCATTGCGTAAATCCCTGTTTGTTGTCATTAAACCACAAGTGTTCATCATGATATCGGACTTCATGTGGCTGGAATCCCCTTTTGGCAACGATCAAAACTCCTCATTGCAATAACCCGCATAAAAAATCTCGAAAAGTCTAAAATCCTGCAATTCAACTCACTCTTGCCCTGTTTCACATTTACAGCGCGGTTTACCATTGATTTTCCCAGCCCTTTTCGCAGGCGCCGTGCCTCAATCAAACTGCTGCCCTTGATATAGGCGTCCAAGCTGTCAGCGGCAGAGATGGGCAAAGTCTTCAGGTCACGCACGGCCTGCAACTCCAAGAAACTGCTGGACCTCAGACGAGAGCTGAGTGGCAAAACTTTGGGCTGGTGCTACTGTACTACTGTTGTCAATTCATCATGAATCTATCTATGATTCATGGAATATGATGAATCTATGTATATATATATATTATAGGTTTTTTTTCTTATATATATAATATTTTCTATCTATCTATATATATATATATATACATTCTTTTTCTTACGTATACTGTATACTGCAATTATATCCAGCTGTCTTATGTGAAAGATCTGCAGGATCTCAGTGGAGCTGGTTCAGCCAGAAATATTCATCTGGTTGAGCTGGGGACCCATCAGCAGAAAATGTATGTTTTTCGTAGGTCAAAAAAAAAACATGGTGTTCGGATTCAAGAACCACATGTTTCTCCATTTCTCGAGATCAACAAGAGATATAGATATATATATATACACACGACATATATTATCATCTATATATATATATATACACTTTGGATGTCTTTTTGGGACTTATTAATAAAACCCAAATTCTTTCAACCAAAAGCAAACAAAAACGACCTGCTGGACCAGATGTCATCCATTTCTGAGAGGATCTAAAAGTATCTCAAGAAACCAAGCTGGAAGATGGTAACTGGTGGAAAAACGGGATGGCTCAACGTCCCCGTCTTAGATATCACCCAGCTACTGGGGATATCCACTTGACATGCTGCTGTGGTTGCAGTAGTAAGGTGCCACTGGGGATTTAGCTCACCACCAACTTAAATGGCTGAATCACAGCTGCTCTGGAAAATTGACTATATGTATAAATCCCATGTGTATATATATATATGTATATATATATATATATGTATATATATAATCATATGTATATTCATATATATAATCATATGTATATTCATATATATATATACACAAACATGTTGTTGCTCATCATGAAATATGACATGACGTCGATATGCGCATCTAAAATGTGTTCCAAAAACCATCTTTCAAGTATAAAATGGCCATGTTTTATTCGTCCCAAGGAACTTCTTCTCGGCCTTCAAGACCTTCAAGGCACGCCCCACCGCATCAATGGACTCGGTGTAGTCCTGAAAAAATCTGACAAACCCGGCTGAATATCTCACTTCTATAGGGTTATAGTATGTTAGAATCACCAAAAAGTCTGGCTGAATTATAAACATGTTGAAAAAATGTGGTTGAATTGTAGATAATCATGAATCTCATGGTACTGCAAGGTATTGAATGACTACAATCCACTCACCTGAACTAGCGGGATGCTTCCCCTGACTAACCACCATGAAACTATCCATTTCCTCATGGTGAAATCCCCCATTGAGATAATCACCCCAGTCCTAACCGTCAGACATATATACTTGACCTACTTGACCTTTTCGTTGGTGAAACCCCTATGTTTCGAGGATTTTGCACCCATTAGCCTGATCCCGTCCATTTCTGATGGAACAAAACCAACCTTTATGAATGATTATGAATGGTTAGGTTAATATGTCGCCGTTCATGAGAGCATCGCAGTACCCTTCACCAGTTGGATTAGTTCTATCTTTGATGTTTCCATAGTTTTTTCTATGTTTACCATGCCGGGTATCCCAAAGAGATCCCATTGGGAGATCCCTCAGATCCGGATCCTTCAGGGTCGCCACAAAGTCGCTCCGCGTCGTCTCCCGGAGCTCCGTGGCGTTCTGCTTCTCCTTGCTGGCCGCCTCGATGTCCGCCGCGTGGCCGCCGATCTCCTCCGCCAGGCCTCGGAGGCGATCATGGGGAGATCATGGGAAGATCATGAGATACCCGGCCTGGTCAACATAGAAAAAACCTAGTAAAAATCATGAGATACCTTTTTCAACATAGAAAATCACCATAAAAAATAGCTGGGTAAAGAAAAACTATTTCGACTGGGCCATGGCTTCAAGTTCGCAAACTGTTAGTCATTACCAGAGGCTAATTCCCGTGTTATGACTAGATACCACTATTTATATCGGAATATCACGAGAATATCCATAGGGTCAAAAGATGAATATGACATTCGAATATCACTATAGATATGGGGAATATCACTAGAATATCATAGTTATCATTCCAGGATCTCATGAGATTTTTATAGATTTTTTGTTGATGTGATGATCCAAGAAAGTGCCTAGTTGGGATGGGTGATGTTCTTCTGTTCTTCCTTGGATCTTGTGATTTCTGTAACCTCGAAAGAAAGGGCATTTCAATGGACAAAAGGTTAGGATACCCTCTGGTAATTTAACATAGCCATGGAAAATCACAATTTTTAATGGGAAATTCCACTATTTCTATGGCCATTTTCAATAGCTATGTTAAATTACCAGAGGGGAACACTCCAAAACACCAGCTTGGAAAGATAAAACATCCCAAAACTTTCAACTGAGCATATGTCATGCAAAGATAGTCACACTCAGTCTAGATAATGTTACAGTCCTCTTTCTGGCCGCAAACCTCCACTCTTATTGAATAGTTCCCTAATTTTTCATAAGAACCCATGTCATGTTTGGTAAAAAAAAACCTACAAGAATTAATCCCAACCATCACCTTACACATTCTTAAACCGCCCCCCCCAAAAAATACGGCATATGATTACCGAAGAAATCCACCGGATAAACCGGTGGCGTTTTGATCAAAACCCCCCCATCGCCATCGCCGCCATCGCCATGGCACGGGCTGCTTCAGAGGTCGCCGACTCGATCTCCGCCTCCAGGGTTTCGATCTGATCCGCCGCCGAGGTAATCGAGGCGCCTGTGGCGATGGTGCTGTGGCAGTGGGTGACCCGAGGGTGACCCAAAAATGTTGGAATGACATGGAAAAAACATGCTGAGAATCAGACAGTTGAGTCGGAAAAGATGGGTTTTAACCATGTGTTAACAAGTGTAAACTGGAAAAATTGGCAAAAACTTGGCTGAAATGTGTTTTAAAGTGCGCAAAACGATAAAACAACGATGAAAAGCATGCAGAATTGGAGGGTTGGACCTACTAGTACCCAACATGAACCAATCTGGGAATTTGGCAGGCGCAAAATTATGTACTCACGAATTGGACAATAGTGATATTTATCAACAAAACAAATTAGGGTAGGGAATAAGTAATCTAAAGGTGATGCAGTCAACCCAAATATATTGATGTCAACCAAGAAATATTCAAACATAACATACTACAAAGAAATTGGAAATGTCCGATTTCATCAACAACACATTTGGATTCTGAATCCAGAGTAGGGAGCAATGCATTCCATGAGAATTTAGTCAAGTATTCCACGATTAGGGCTGATCCCAGTAACACGAATATCTATGTCTTGAATATGGATCGAACTCAGCGGCTGCACCCACACGTTTTCTACGTTCAAGAACCAAGCACCATGGCCCCGGAGCCTTTCTCGGCCAAAGTTCCTTTGCAGAATTCTTCGAACTTGGCATACTGCACCTGCTCCTGGTTACTCAAATGGCTTCATGGCTCAAAAATGCTCAAAATCTAGGTGTGTCTGAAAATGAGGCATACCTCCAACATCCTCCAACTATGGCTATTTGGGAAATCGGTGATCATATAACCAGAGGATTTACAGTTGATGGCCCGGGGGCACTCTATTTTCACACCCATCTGGCCATCTGGCCTCTGGAAATGTGGTAAACGTCGAAAACCACCGCTGGTGGCTTGGTCAGTTTCCAATCGCAGGTCATTTCTGGTCCATCATCTGCCAGACATTTCACCAAGTTGGGGGCAACGATTTTCAGGTGCGATTCAAAAACCCACCCACCCATCCCCCCGGTCTTCGCATTTTTTGGCACGCGTGACATCTTCTAAGACCCCTTAAACAAATATCTCAATGAGTTTCCGGCACAGCACATTGAACTCCACTAGAAATCTCCCCCCTTGTAGTTCACACATCAACTCATCCACCTTACAACCCCAATCCCCAATCCCCAGCATGGCATCTCAAAACTACGAGTTTATGGGGGAAACTTGGTATATAAATTAGATTAATAAGGCAAATATATATATATAAGGATATCAACATTTAAAATCTAAAATTAGTCATTTCGCAGTAGCCATTATTATATATATATATTATATATATAGATAGATAGAAGGAATAAAAATGGCACACACATGGCTACTGTATAATTTTCATGTGCATCAATGTTCACCATTTTTCACCCCCCAGTGGTGAAGAAAGTCACCAGAGGCGCTTCCTCGTTCATTTCTTTGGTGCCTTTCTCCTTCATGGTCTCTAACATCCTCGGAGGCAGCTGGAGCAACGTTCCATGTCTGGTGGGAGAAGCAGCACTGGTGATGCTGGAGATCACCCAAAGGATCCATGCGGAAACATGTGGAGATTACCCTCTGGTAAACTAACATAGCTATGGAAAATCACCATTTTCAATGGGAAAATCCACTATAAATGGCCATTTTCAATAGCTATGTTAGTTTACCGGAGATTAGCCAAGAAGAATGGCAAGAATGGCGTGATTTCAACGCCAGAACTTCGACTTTGAAGCAAAAGGATCCAAGGCAAAAATGCGGCTTTCACCGAGTCTAAAGAGTTGAAAATGGGCCTGGGTACAATGGGAGAGACCTGCTACGGCTCCCCTTAGCAGATCTTAGCAGGGGAGTAAGGTTCCTTTAAAAGAAAATCATTGATTCATTGATGTCTCTTTCATTGACTTAGCCTCTCAACATTTGTCACCTTGAGTATGAATGTTTTTGACAATGTCATCTCGGTAGAGTCGGAGTCCAGTTTCAAGAGTCGGAGTCGAAAAAACTCCAAAGGTCTACTTCTTCATTGCTGTCGACGACGCTGATGATCCCATCAAACTCTTCCAGACACGGGGCATCCACAGTGGGAGCTGATCGTAAGATTGGAAATACCCCCGAAATTCTCCCAAGATATATATCTGGGTAAATTATAATATGTCACTAACCTGAATCTTGCGGCCATTTGGGGATGATTTCCCTTAACCATGATTTCCAGGCTTCGGTCGAACAGTGAGGTCGTTGTAATTTAACCAGAATATATATATATATATAATATATATATAATATATATAATATATATAATATATAATATATATAATATATATATATTCATACATACTAAATCCCCTACTAAATCCCATATTTTTCACATATTCTCTGGATGTTTCTGGAGGCTGTTGATTTTTTGGAGGGGGATTCAATGTCCCAAGGATCTGGACCACCTTCTGCACGGGAGTCACATCGGACCTCAAGGCCAGAAAGGGCCATAGTAAGGGCCGCCAGAGAATCGATGCCTTTGGGGGAATGATTGTCTGTATTGATATCTATAAAAATCAGTCATCCAGAGATATCTAGGAATTATGGTCTGTATTAGAAAACACGCTATCTTCAATAGCTCATCAGCCAGAAATCCCCATGAATCAATGGTTTGGTTTAAGGGAAAATTTACAGGAAAGCCCCATATGAATAACGGGAAAATCTATGATGGTTTCCGGTTAAGATTTTCCCGTGAAAACCAATCCATTGAAATATCTATTGTCATCTGTATTACAATAATATGATTTAATCTGTATGAAAATCTGTAAATAATCTTTATAGATGTTAGATGATGTTAAACTATATTAATCTGTACAAATCTCTATGAATCTGTAATTTCTTTTAGATGTTGCCGCCGCCGGGTCCCCAGACGCAAGGGCGATGGACGCCAGCAGGCAGAGGCAGAGGCGCTGCATTGCGATCGGAATCGAAAGATCGATCGTTGAGTGTCCGCTGCAATGATGGTTTTTCAGCTGGAAACCCAAGTCTGAGCCAAGAATTCCATAGAATTCCATAGAATTCCATGGGGGATAGGAGAATTCCATGGCTGATTTTTTTGTTGGAAAACATGAACACTTCCACATGCTGGGAAACTGAGACAGGTCTTTGCAGGAAACTTATGGTGCATTTTTTTGGCAGTCGTTGTAATTTGCCAAAGAAGTGTGCCAATTCAATGGCTTCACCAATGTGGGGATGGGTCAAACACGCCTTACTAGCCATTTTACCCTCTGGTAATTTAACGTAGCTAGTGAAAATGGCAATTTATAGTGAGTTTTCCCATTAAAAATAGTGATTTTCCATAGCTATGTTAGTTTACCAGAGGGTATGTCGTATTATATAAACCCATCCATGTATGGAGGTCAACCGGTTTTCACCCAGGATTTGTCTGAAAATCGTGTAGCTCTGATTCAATGGTCATTTAGGGGGTATATATCCCCTTTTCATCCCTTGAAAAGTCACCTCCTATCTAGTTAGATACTGTTAAATACATCCCATGATATACTGGTAATTTGTTGCATAGCTATTGAAGCCATGGCCCAGTCGAAATAGTTTTTCTTTACCCAGCTATTTTTTATGGTGGATCTTTCTACAGTTATCTGGGTAAATTATAATATTTTTCACCAACCTGAATCTTGCGGCCATTTGGGGATGATTTCCCTAACATAAACCATGATTTCCAGGGTTCGGTCGAACAGTGAGGTCGTTATAATTTACCCTGAGTTATGTGACCAAACTACCAGAGGCTACCCCTGCCGCCAGAAAAAAAAAATTGTGGTCACCACCAGGTCATGCGCCGACATCAAAAAAATCGACGTTGAAACCATGATCGAAACACGGTGGAAATATGTAGAGTTCATCCATTTTCAAAGGTTGCCAGCTTTCGAAATATATGTCTTATAGTTCTTTTGGATTCTTTTGGATTCTTTTGGCTTGATTTCAATGGGTGAAACCACTGCTTCGGATCGGAAAACTGAAAAAATCCTCGGATCGCTCTCAGGCTGTGCCACTCACAGGATCTTCCAAGCCATCACAAATGCGTTGGAGGGTGAAGACAGATGCATTCCTGGGCCATTTCTTGCTGCCATTTTTGCGCTGGAGATGATCAAAGATGGAGGTTTCATCAATTTTCATGTCTTCAATGATCCTGGGACCAAAGTATACCCTCTGGTAATAGCTAACAGTTTGCTATTGAAAATGGCCATTTATAGTGAGTTTTCCCATCAAAAATGGTGATTTTCCAGAGCTATGTTAAATTACCAGAGGGTAGATGGGGTTCATAAACCCCCAAACTTGAGGCTTTGCCTTGGACTTAACTGGGATCAAACCAACCCAGTGAAAGGAGTCCTGCGCGAAAGCCTGCAGTGGCCTGCTTTATTTTCGTAAGTGTACGATTCGTGAGGTTGCTTTGAGTATTTTGGGCGGCATCGGTTGCAACATGTCAATATCTTTTGCAATTTTGACATCTTCCGGATCCAACCTTCAACCCTTCATTAAAAATGGTCTTAGAGTCTTAGACAGCACATCCCTGCACTTTTTTTGGTTGCGCAAAAAGATTCAAGTACTCTTCAGTGCCCATCCAAGGTTAACCCAGACTTCTTGCACGGTTTTTTCCCCTTCCCAGTACCAATATGAGCCCAGCAGCTGGGTCTTCAACAGCAGGGAGAAACACTCCTGGCGCGACGGATCCATGATGATCCCATGGATTCCGTGGATCCATCCCGATGGGTGATGCCAGCATAGGAATCCATGTTGAGGGATCATCATTGCGATCAATCCATGACCCATAGATCCCATAGGATCTATGGTGCTGCTATATATGGTAACATAGATCCCATCAATATACCCCCTTGATGTTAGCATATATACCAGCACCAGCCGGATCCGTCATGGGTGATGATGATGGTGCTAAACGTAGGGAATCCATGGGAATCGGGTTATCAACATTATATAGTTATCAAGTGGATCATTCCCGAAATTTCCCATCGTTTAGCACAAGTAAGATGATGATGATGATGATGATGATGATGATGATGATGATGACTTCATCCCCAGCTCCTGGCTGATCCAACTGGTTTGCTTGGCGTTCAACTGCGACTCTTGCAGCACCGCTGTGACCGTGAGTTTTTTGAAGACCTAAAGGCGGGGTCGCGCTTTGGCTTCGCTGATGGGCATTAAAACAAGAGAAAATGCCATGGCTCCAGGTGGTCACTGGGGCATATGGATAGATTATGTTAGAATATATGAACCGAATATATATATATATACATATACATATACACGTATATGTATACATATGTGTACATATGTATACATATCATAGATTATTATAGATGATGTGCTGTTGACTTGTTGCAGTCCGGTATCGGACTGTTCTGCACTCCAGATTCAGTTTGCACAAAATGTATTAAAATGTGAGAATCTCCGCATCAAGCAATACCCTCATCTATTGAGGCTTGGCTTCAACCTATCTGCAATACTGCTTGGCTACTCGAATTTCGGTTGGCGCGACACATCTAAAACACCTGATCCCAGCTGATCTAGCTCGCAGCCCACCTCTCTATATTAATGAATCAACCAGTGGCAAAGGGACATCTGTAGTATAACCTACCTACAGCCAATCTTGTCTTTTAAATTCCCACCATTTCCCACCTGTGTTTTTCAAATATCCCGCTTGGTTGCCTCTGCAAACCCACTTCTTGGTGTTTTTTTTCCATTTTTCCCACCTTCGCCATATCATTACCCTCGGGTAAACTAACATAACTATGGAAAATCACCATTTATAACAGGTAAATCATCTATAAATGATCCATTTTCAATAGCTATTTTGACATAACCAGAGGGTATCATGGCAGGAAGCATCTGGAATCACGCTCTTCAAGTCATCTTCACTAATCATCCCGTCACCGTCGATGTCGAACAACCTCCCGATGGCATTTTCAAGCTGGTTAGCCTCTGATAAACTAACGTAGCTATGGAAAGATCCACCATTTTTGATGGGAAAATCCACTATTTCTATGGCCATTTTCAATAGCTATGTTAAATTACCAGAGGGTAACGTAGCTATTGAAAATGGATCATTTATAGATGATTTACCTGTTATAAATGGTGATTTTCCATAATTTTTTGTATGTTTACCAGAGGGTAGCAAATCCGTGGAGCCTCTGATGTTCAGTTCTGCTGTGAATCTGGATTCTTCCCGGGGTTTCACTTTACATCATGTGTCTATAGATGTCTATAGTATCATATGCATACAAACTTGATATCCAATGACTGGACATCAACAATGCCCATCAACTGTGAACAACCCAACTGTTGACATCTTCAGAACCGTGGTTTCATAACAAATGATGTACCTTAAAAAAAAAACAAACATTAAAAAAGAAAAAAAAACATCCCATCTGCCATCTCACTCTCTTTGGACTTCCCAGTCCATTTCTTCATAACGCAGCCATCCTTGGGCCTGAAGGTGGCATTGATGTGGAAGGCGTCTGTGTACCATGCCTCAGGACACACCGTCACCACCCCATGACCTGGACCCATCCCCCCTTGGGGATGATGACTATGCAGCAATTTTTTTGGTGCTTTCAGAAACATCCAAAAATCATTAATTTATAAAACATATATACATAAACATATATTATTCATTTTTGGGGATGATTCATTTTTTGGGATCCCCCGAAGTTTTTCCTTTTTTTTTCGATTTCCCGAAAAAAAGTGGGCTTCCCATTGGGAAAGTCAAAGTCATCACCTGACACAAAGCCAGCTGGCAGTTTTGGATCCCCAAAAACTGGATCCCCATGGCTGACAGGAAACCGGATCGGCGGTGGCGGCCAGCCACTCGGAATAGCTGATATGCCTCGGGATCGGCCACTCGGTCCAAAAGATCCAATCCAAGAATATCTTCGTAGTATATGGCTTTGTTGATTCCTTCTTATCTTTTTTGGGGGGGTACTAAGTATACAGTCTAAGTATACTATACTATACTTGATGGCATCAAATCATATAAAAACATATAAAATATGCAGTAAAATCTATGTTTTTTGCAACTTAGCAGTTCATCATTGGGGATTCCTGGATGAAACAAACCCCGAAAGCACAGGGTGAACTCGTTCCGAACTTCTGATCCCAAAAGGTGGGGTAGAAAAATGATAGCTGTTGATAGATACCTGGGTTAGGCTTTACGGTCGTTAATTATATATATATACACATTTGCTATAATATATATATATATATAGTGTTACATATTATTATTATATATAATTACTATATATGTTGTACTATATCATATCATATAGTATATTATATTATGATATGATATGTCTATAGCATTTCTGGGCTTTAGAAACGAATCACCAATTCGTTTAACTCACAGGGCACGGCAACACCATGGCGGCCCGAGGAACCCGGTACCAGTGGCGTCCACCTGACGGGGATCAAACTCCTGGTACCCTAAAATCGCTGGTTGGTTGGTGGTTATTATACTATTGGTTGGTGATAAATGTTAATATACTATCATATACTATAATATTGGTTAATATACTATAATGGTACCCAAAAAAAAAATCTAGCTGGTTGGTTGGTAATATACTATTAGGTATATGGTTAATATTAATGGTTTTTATATGGTTAATGATGGTTCATAATAATCTGGTTGGTGGTTTCAACCTACCCCTCTGAAAAATGATGGACTGAAAGTCAGTTGGGATGATGACATTCCCAGTAGCTGGGAAAAAATATGAAAAATGTTCCAAACCACCAATCAGTAATGGATGTTTAATATGATTACCCTTGTAACTTATATGCTAATTAAATGCTAATCATAGATGGAATTATAGAATAGGTTTTGATCCATCCCCGTCCATAAATACGAAGTGGAAGCATTTTTTAACGAAGTTTTTTATGTTACAAACTTGTTGGAACTAAACAAGTTTACATGAAATTAGCACAAACATGTTGGAAGTTCAACAAGGATCAACAAGGAATTCAGCAACAAAGCGGTTTGGATTCACAAAACGATGGACTTAAGATGACTTAAGCATACTTAAGCCATATTCAGCAATATGGCCTTTCAACATGGCTAGTTTCAATGCTAAAACACAACTCGCATTGAAAGAATGGATCAACATGGGATCATCCCAATGGCACCCCAACCTGGAACCGTAACCTGGCGCCTTATTCACCAAGCGCTCCACATCATCTTTCAAGTCCGCTCTGAAACGATCCATCATCGAGGCCAACATGTGCCTGGGAAGGGATGCTGGATGCTGGATGCTGGATGGTTCCTGCCAAGTCGTAGCCCGAAAGAACAACCATGTTGGACCCAATTTTTCTTGCGAAACCAATTGGGACATGACCCCAAAAAACGATGGAAAATGAATCAAGCATTCTCAGATCAATTTTTTCGAATAGATACGCTGTAGAATCTATTGAAGTCCCAGTTTTCAACTGCAACTTTTCTTTGATACAAACGTCAGCAACATCAACTTGTGCTCCCACAACCGTTCAACCCATCTAAAAAAACATGATCCAAAGCCATTTCCCAGCTGGTACCTGCTCATTGACTTTGCAGCGCTACTGCGCCTCAACAAACGACATCTGGAATACATGTGGATCAAGAATTCTAGATCATATTCCGCATCTTTACTCTGAAGCATCCCATTCTTGGAGATGTTTTTTTGGTACCCAATTGTGACCCCTACTGCCCCAAAAAACATGCCAAGGTGGCTGGTTACCCTCTGGTAAACTAACATAACTATGGAAAATCACCATTTATAGTGGATTTTCCCATTAAAAAAGGTGATTTTCCATAGCTATGTTAGTTTACCAGAGGGTACCCATCCTTTTTCTTGGGCCATGCCTCAAAAGTTGCTGAATCCGCGGGCGCCACTGGGCATCCCCCACTGCTTCCGCCCATTTTTTTTGCTGCCGTTATTGGCCTGGCAGTCCACTGACCATGTCTGTTGTGGCCACAGCTTGAACGTCGCAGGTGGATCCAAAAACATATTACTGGTTGGTGGTATACCTACCTACCTACCATTGGTTGGTAATATACTATTTAGTATATGGTTAATATTAATGGTTATTATATGGTTAATGATGGTTAATAATCTGGTTGGTGGTTGAGCCCTACCCCTCCGAAAAATGATGGATTGAAAGTCAGTTGGGATGATGACATGACCGCAATTTCTTTGGAAAGTCATAAAAGCCCGCCATGTTCCAAACCACCAACCAGATATATATATATATATATATGATAGCCATTTTCTTAATAACCATATGTATTAACCAGATATTAACCAGATATTTATTAACCATATTATGTAACCATTTTTTCATGGTGTGTCCCCTGTCCCCCAGCCATGTCTTTATGTCAAGACGCCTTGGCGACCAACTTCTGCACCAAGGTTTGCATGTCCTGCAGCCTGCTGGAGAAACAGAGGGGGGCCCGGGTCAAAAGCTATGATATTACCATGAAATTACATGACATGGATGGGGGAATAATCATCTAGAAAAACGAACTAATGAACTAAAAAAAGATTTTGAAGTTGTCTGAAATAAGGAAAGATCATAGAAAATCTATAATATAATCTATCTACAACATCCATTTTAACATCCTTGATAGCCTCAGTGGTTTGCCCCAGAAGCCTGGCAGCTGGTGGAGTGTGATTTTCCCCAGAAGAGTAGTACCCCGCAGTAGATGAGATTGAATATACAGTATTATACAGTATATAACATCATAAAAACTGTATACCCCAACAAGCCAATATAATCATCAACCAACATTGAACACTTAGAAAAAATCGTCGAGTCGGATCCGTTTCCGCCCTGACCGAGGGCCCAACATCTCTTCGCTCAAGGCCCCATACAAGTCCTCCTGCGATTCTGGCTGGAAGACATTCCCAAAGCTGGCAGCTCCAAGTGTGGATTCATGACTCACTAAAGCAATAACAACAAAACTCCTGAGCGTAATTCTCCTAATTCCAATTCTTTTTTGGCCAGAAAATGGTTCAAGTGCCTTATTTTAGAGCCATCACTAACTTTATTTCTGGATTTTTGGGACACCAAGTCACCAGTTCCACCCGAGTGTGGCCCATCGTGTTTTCCGCTCCACATCGATGCTGCTGGTCATGTTCCGATCCAGGGACCTTATTAGCGACGTGCCCTGCGGGTAACCGGGTAACCAACAAAAAGCGCTGACCTTGGTGAAGCAAAAAGGTCAACCAGCACAAATTGATCGTTGGAATCGCCATAAAAATGGAAAGTCATCATTGGGGATGGTGGATCTTGCTAACGTGGAGTGATGTGGAGTGGTCATTTCATTTCTGCTTGACTTCATAGACAATCCCATTCTCTCCCATTATTGATTATTGGATGCCCAATGTGGTAGGCCCTGTCTGAAATAGTGTACTCCGTTTCATCCACTGGTTTATCAGCATTTTCCCTTCCGCAGACGTCTGGAACCACGCTGAGATCAACATTGTCCCTATTCAAATGGGCATATATATATAATATTATATAATATTATATAATACGTATGTGGTGGAGACACCATTTCGAAACAACCCCTTAAATGGTTAACATCCCCGTATCCATGTCCATCCATTTTCAACCTGACACGCCAATTTCTCAAGGTCTGCGCACATGAAACGCTCGATGCTCGGGGCAAAGTCTTCGTCGGACTCGGCACGGGAGACCTCAGTTCTTTGGTCGTGGGAAGCGGTGGAATGATGTTTGAATGGTGTTTGAATGGTGTTTAATGGACATATTATGGAATATTATAGCTAATGGATTATATATGGATTTATACCCTCTAGTAATCATCATGGGAAATAATTTCATGTTAATGTTATAGAATATTATAATATTAGTGGATTTACCCTCCGATAATCATGGCTAGCGGCTGGAAAATCCACGACTAGCTCGGGGATTTTCCACCCAGCCACATTTGGTTACCGTAGGGAGGGTATGAGTTATGACTACGGAACAAAAAAAAATGTGTTGGGTCTACCCTCTGGTAAACTAACCTAGCTATTGAAAATTGTCATTTATAGTGAGTTTTCCCATTCAAAATTGTGATTTTTCCATGATTCCATAGTTATGTTAGTTTACCAGAGGGTAACTTTGCAAATAGGAGCAGAAATGGGGATAGACACGATGATGGCTTTACTACCAAATACGGCTGCTACTGGGAATCCAACCCAGCGTTTCATCAACAAAAATTCATAACAGACCCAATCATTGCGGGGATTTATGGGCCAGAGTCCAGAGACCTGTACTCTGATACCTGTTGTAGTACCAACCCGTATAACGGCAAGCTACCTAAGCAGCCACAAGTTCAACCCACGAGGCGCAGGCCATAGCAACCAAAGCAGCCTGGCTCAATGACAGGGGAGCCCAATGACCCAAGCAGCCCCTTGGAGGAAGCACCGTTTCAAATACGGGGGTAGGGGAAAACAATGGAAAACACCTATGAATCAATTCAGCCCCTCCGTAAATTTGAGCAGGAATCTGAATCGCAGAAGGTCTACCAAGAGGTGTGCCGGGTTCAGATCTGCACATAGCTGCACTTGTTTCCATCCGCTTTCCCAGTGATCAAAGGCGCCTTTTTCAACAATGGGAAGTTGCCGTAGGCGTGCCTCAGCCGGATCTACTGGAAACGATTTGGTCATGTGATGTCATGTGAGTCTGAATCAAACTTGAGGACCTTTGCCCCACACAAATTGAGATGTATCAGCAATTCGTGGATTCCTTTTATTCAATTGAGAAAAATACCACTCTTCCCTAGGTTACCCTCTGGTAAACTAACATAACTATGGAATCATGGAAAAATCACAATTTTGAATGGGAAAACTCACTATAAATGACAATTTTCAATAGCTAGGTTAGTTTACCAGAGGGTACATCAAAACTCTCCATCCCATCCATCCCTCGTTCCGTTCCACGTTCGCAACTCCCAATCCCCACCACGTGGTTCCCCAAACCCCGCGGAGGTGCCCGGTGCCCGCTGAGCTCCGCGGCATCTGATCCAAGAGCTGCGCGTCCATGCTCTTGGAGCGTTTCCGCAGCCGCTCCACCGAGCCCTGCAGGATGGGCAGCCGCAAGACCTCCGGACTTCGATCCCCGTTGGTTGAACGAACATGGCATGGCGCCAGGGATTTGAAGGTCTAGAAGTTGGGATATAAAATGATATAAACCAGCAAAGAATGGTTAGAACTGACTGATAATCTGGAGTGATTTTTGCTTTTGAGCATCTTGCAACAGCAAAAAAACAAGAGTATTGTTGGATGAGCCTTGGGCCGCTCAAGAATAAACGTCAGGATCGCCATCCAAGGGTAGAAAAGACCCTAGTCTAATCTACAGTATACTGATTAAAACATGTTAAAACAGGATGAAACCAAGAAATATGTAGAAATATGACAATTTGTTGCTGTAAAAATGGTTCATCATTGTTGTTGGCTTGAATCTAGATTCAGAGGAGAGATCGATAGATTGGAACCGACATTTTTGGCAGCACCGGCAGCACCGGCGACGAGCAGACAGAAAGCGGCCACACGTGATTTCACTGTTGGAAATAACTATCCTGGGGGCCCTGGGGGTTCGTATATGTCTCTAATCTTTGATACGCTTCAGAACAAATAACCTGTGGCAATCAAACATAGACAATGGAAAGAAAAATCCGACATTTATAGATGACTTCCTGGATGGTATAAGGTTTAGAATGGTGCAGCTGGTCATTTTGCTAGTTTTGAAAGGAAATCAGCAGGCCGGGCCTCCTCTGCTGAGGGCCGTTCCTGCGGTTCAGGCCTGGTGATGGACCAGTGATGGATGGTTTGGGGGTTTAGGCTTTACTATGGATTATACCCTCTGGTTATGACTAACACTTCGCCATGGGATTTCAATGGCCCATAGAAATAGATGGTTTACCTATTATAAATGCTGGTTTTCCATGGCTATGTTAGTCATAACCAGATGGTAATGGTTTATCTCATTGGATCCATTGATCTAGTTGGCTGATCCTTAAGCACGGCCGTGGATCTGGATGAGTCTTCCCGGCCAGATTTTTTTTTGAATAAATCACCAGACTTAAATAAAGCCATATAACATAGGATCCATGTATGCTATATATGGTAACATTTACCATCAATATACCCCAGTCATGTTAGCATATATACCAGCACCATGGATCCTATGGGTATGGGGATAGTTACCCCCAAAAAAAATCCTCACCATGATATGTTAGCGATGCCGCCGTGAGGTGAGCGTAACTTCTCCAGATTTATCAACGTGGCCTGGTTAATTCCTTCCATCCTCCGATCATGTTTTTGATGAAGGCCCCGAAGAATCATCAAATCCATACTAAACCAGAGGTTTTCAGTGGGGTGTTTAATGTTATGGCTGTTATGGGAAAGGGATTACTGTACATCTGGATAAAATAAACCAGAATTCATCAACCTGAATTCCGTTCGGCCATTTTGGGATAGTTACCCCCAATCCTAATCATACGCGGTGAGGGCCCCCAGTTTATAAGTTGGTTTCTAACCCCCATTAACATCCACGAACTATAGTTATATCCTCCATAAACCCATTGGGGTTAACAAGCTAACTAGTACGTCAACGAGGTGGGTTAAATCCCGATCCTTGATGGTTATATATACCCTCTGGTTATGACTAACATAGCCATGGTATAGATGGCCCATTTATAGATGCTTTACCTATTAAAAATGGTGATTTTCCATGTTTGATATATATATACTGGTTG
The DNA here is from genome assembly GCA_947184155.2 of Cladocopium goreaui. Classification (NCBI taxonomy): domain Eukaryota; class Dinophyceae; order Suessiales; family Symbiodiniaceae; genus Cladocopium; species Cladocopium goreaui. The sequence goes on from CAMXCT020003334.1 coordinate 1,344,575, forward strand.
GTGGTTTTAACATGTTTTAACCATCTTGAAAAATATGAAGGTCAATGGGAAGGATGACATCCCATATATCCATATATGATGGAAAATAAAAGCCATGTTCCAAACCACCAAGCAGTATATATCATTATCCATTTTTCATGGTTACCCTCTGGTTATTTAACAGTTCGCCATGGAAAATGATCCATAGAAATAGATGATTTTCCCAGCTAGAAACCTCCATTTATGGTTGGGAATCTTCTATGGCTATGTTAGTCATAACCAGATGGTTACTGTATATCATGTTATATTCCCGATGGACTTAACCATCCAACCCTGACCCTCCAAGTTTGGAAGCCAGCCCCCAAGGGCCCCATAGTCCAAGCGACCGAGTGAGCTGCTGAACCAGGTCTCGCGCCTGTTGCCGGTGATGGGAGACCGGGGAAGAATGATGATGTATTGTTGCTTTATATCAATACATGGAAAAAAGAGTTCCCAGATGGGGATTGCGGGTTCTATATATCTGGGTAAATTAATGTAAATTATCATATTTCACCAACCTGAATAGTTCGGCCATTTGGGGGATGATTTCCCTAACATAAACCATGATTTCCAGTGAGGGAGAACAGTGAGGTCGTTATAATTTACCCAGATATATTCATATAATATATAAATATTATACCCTCCAGTAAATTAACATAGACCCTGGTAGATAGGGCAAAGTTACATGAATTTATTGAAAAAAAAAATCAGATGTGGCAAACGTCGATCCGCAGATCTGGGCAGATGTGGCCAACAACAGTGACGATACAACCTATGTTTATGTGAATGTATGACAAATGATACAAGGACCAAATGAGGATGAAGTCACTTGATACGTTGGTTTAGTTGGTTTATGTCTTCAGCCAGGTTTGCGGCTGATGCGAACCAACCCCAGTTGCCTCATCCGACACGAAATTCAGGCGGATTTTGCTCATGACATAGCTGCCATCCTGCTAGAAAGATGCCAGAACAGAATGGATTGAAGGGTAGTGGAAATTACCTATTTCAGATACCAATTTTAGAGCATTTGGGCCTTTGGGCTTCCTCCCTGTTAGGAAACCTCCAAAAGACACCGCATGTTTTAGTCACTCACTGCCCATTTGTCCGTGTATTCGGATTTACCCAAGAATAGGGTACCCCGAAAAACATGGGTTGATCATGGTTGATCATCATTTTCCCCCTAACTTACAGATGCCATTCTGGGGTATCGGAGTATTACCTCATGTTCAATCAAAGCCATATCGCAGAAAATCCTCACAGCTTTAAGTTTGCTTCAGAATTATGTCGATCTCATTAAGATCATATTCGAATCCCATCAAAATACCATGAGTTCATCCATTTCTGCCTTCTACCGACTCTACGCATTCAATCGATGCCACCTGGCCATGGCCCCTTTAGCCAAAAGCCGCCTCCTTCGCCTTGGGCGCATGCCCAGTGAGGAGCCAATGCCTCCGCGACTCCGTTCGGATTTCGGATGGACGATGATGGAACCAGTTTGCGTCATGAAAAGTGGGGCCCCGTTGACGAAATCGCTAAGTTGGGGCTCACGTAACTCCAATGTCACTATGGTTTTAATGGTACCTATAGACCTATAGTATTCATGGGGTTTATAAACCATCGTTCCATCACTGGGGGGCCCCACATTGTAGCAAAAATCATAAGGTTAAGGGTCTATTAAGAGCTAAAGAAATGGCCCCAACTGGTGAGGTCTGAATTTCCGAATTGCGGCCATGGAAAATGGCCAACTGTCAATGATAAACATCCCACTGAACCCATCATCACCACAAGGCTGTTGTGAAGAGGCCAGGGGCCCCCCCCAATTTGTTTGTATCGACCAACCAGGAAAAATGGCATCTGTGGATTGAACCAAACCATTGAACCAAACCTTTTTGCTTTTGGAATGTTTGGGATCTTGCCACATGACCCTCTGGTAAATTAACATAGACCCTGCCAGATAGGGGTTGGAAGATTTGTTTCCATTAAACATTGATTATTTTCAGGGTCTATGTTTACAGATTTACTAGAGGGATCCAGAGGGTAATATACATTAATCGGAGGACCATGTTCCCTTTATCGAATGTTCCACACCAAGGCAAGCCCTGGCCACTCATCGCCGTGGCACAGGATGCAGCCCACCGAGAAGATATCGGCCTCCGGATACCACACGAGCCCCGGAGCCCCAGAGTTTGGTGCCAGTTTGTGGCTGCTCCTACCCCAAAACTCGGAACAACACTTCAAAAATCCTCTGCTTTAAAACTATGGATATTTTTGGAGGTTTCCAGGGTGCACCAATCCATTCGATCCATGTTTCAATATGTTTCAGATGGAAGTTTCCTAAGTCATGGGGCTACCCATTTTTGATCATCCAGAAATTGTCGGATTTTCCATTCTAAACCAACCAGCCGGGGATCTCCACGAACACCACCGAAAGGCAGGGGCGCCTTCTGGTCATAAGGCTGGTTGCGAATGATTTCCGGCGCCATAAAGCCATCGGTGCCGCACTTCCGTATGAGGCGATGCCTTGTTGAAAAAAATGGGGATAACTCGGGATTTGCCATGCTTGACCATGGGATTTAAAGCTCCATAAGTTGGGATATAACCCTGTAACTATGGAATAGGTAAATCACAAATAAATGTGGTATTTTCAATAACTATGGTTATAACATGTTATAACTATATGGTTGTACATCCACTGAAAAACCCTGAACTGCAGACCCAAAGAGGCCAAGGTCAGGAAAAACAGTGCTCAACTTTCGTAGGTCGATTGGGACCTTGAGATTGAAACAGATCGGAAGGACCTCATTTCACTTGAGATGGGGAAAACATACCGTGCCTTGCTCGTGTATAGCTTAATATAGTTCAATGTATATATGTCAATGTATTCATTTCATATACAAGTATAAAAACTTATATAAACCATATGAGTTTGAAGTTCGAAGCATTCCGCCCAAAGAGCCGCATATCTTGGGGACAAAATCATGGGGTGTAACTTCTGTGACCCAGAAAACTCGTCAGCTGGTCGCCTCCATTGTCAAACTTGCTGAAACAGAAACTACTTTCGCTCGTTCTATCAGGTGACATTTATGTATACATATATATATATATATATACATGATTCATCATGATTCTAGCAACCCCAAAAATATCAAAAAGCAAAACCCTATATACATCTATATACTAAAATCGTGAAGAATGCCTTTTCTATCTTTTTTGGGGGATTGCTTTGTAGATCTCTGTCCTTTTGCTGATGATCTTCACCCGTCTTCCGAACGTCGCCCCGAAACGGGTCGCCGTGATGCTTCACATGGCAGTACGAGGAGACTCCAAAGTCAGCCAGTTTGATGACGCGAATCTTCCCCGCCACGTTCCGCCTGCCATGGGTAAACTGGCCATCGTTTCTATGCATGAACTAACCATTATCCATTGACGAGCAGGAACTATCCATTATCCATTGACGAGCAGGAAACATAGGATATCATGAGAATTAAAGAGGTATAGCCGATATAGCTTCAAGTAATCAAACATGACAGGCCAGGAAAAATGTCTAGATTCTTCCGGTGTCGGTGTCAGGTTTGCTGATGTTTTATTTCCAGCGTGTATTATTTATATATATATATACAATATATATATATAGTATATACATATATATATATATACAGTATACATATATATATATATCCATTTTGATGATAAAAGCCTGGTAGTTGCTAGGGGGAAAACGTATGTCTTCTCGCCACCCGCCATGCCACTAAATACTGGTATGGTTGTTGACAGCAGAATTCACTCCAAGAGAAAATATAACATTTACCCTCTGGTAAACATACAAAAAACTATGGAAAATCACCATTTTTAATAGGTAAATCCACTATCAATGAGCCATTTTCAATAGCTATGTTAGTTTACCAGAGGGTAACTTGCACATGTTGGTACTGGTAAAGTATGCATGTAACTTGCAGAAATTGGGAGACGTGGATTTTGTCAGAAACCGTCAGTCATTGGGTGGCTGACATTTTTACGGCACCCACCAGCTCCCACAAATTGGATTCGTGCAAGAAGCGGTGGCAGCACTAAAAGTCATAGGAAGTGACTATGGGAATGGAGGTCCCATCATTGCAACCCCTGAAAAATGCCACTTGTTCTCCAAGTTTCTCCCACACGAGCTTGGTGCTCAATCCATGGATCAAATGACATTCTTTTCCTGCTGGGGCAAACCCACAGAAAAGCATGCAATTTGTAGGACGACCTCATATGCAAGTCGCCCAACTTGAGAGTTTATATGTTCAGCCAAATCTTCTTCAGGGGCGTTCAATTTGAATTCTAGCCTGTTTCATGCTGTTCTCATCATGGTCAATCTTAGATACCTCGGCAAACAAAATGCTGGCTGGTTATGTTAATATATCATATATCCCCAGTTATTGCAAACAAGTCAAATGATTACCCTCTGGAAATTTAACATAGCTATCGGAAATCACCACTTCGAACAGTTAAACCATCTATATATATACCATCTGGTTATTTAACATAGCTATGGAAAATCACCATTTTTAATCGGTAAACCATCTATAAATGGGCCATTTTCCATGGCTATGTTAAATAACCAGAGGGTAACGAGCCACATTTTCCATGGCAAAGTATCATATTACCCGAGGACACATCGGATATGATATTCATGGCGCATTTCATGGAGCGCCCATCCAAGGTTTCCACAGTTTTTCGTCAAGCTGTGGCCAAGACACGAGTCGTCTTTGGACTTGGAATCTGGTGCGCAGCAGAGGAAGTTGCCTGCAACGGGCAGCCGGAGGGCAGCAGGAGGCCGGCAGTGCAGGGTCCATTTCTGGATGTACTGTGGATGGTTGCGAAATGCTGCACCAGTTGATAGGTGGTAAACATCCCATTATTTATAGGGTTTCAACCATCCAAGGCGGTGCAGGAGTTCGCAACCATCCACCGTATGACTTGTTTTAAAATTGTTGTTTTACTATCAAAAATGATGATTTAATGTGAATTAATGATGATTTACTCATTTACTCTCTAGCAATTCTAGCAGAGCTATGGAAAATGGCCCGTTTGTAGGTGATTTACCTGTTAAAAATGGTGGGTTTTCGCATAGCAATGTTTTTTTGGGCTACCAGGTGCGGTGATGGGATTGATTTTTTTCATTTGTGGGATTTCACTGGATCTAAGTATGAACCAATGGACACTTTGATGAATTTATGAGATATGGATTTCTCTGATGGGAAATACCCTACCCTCTGGTAAACTATATAACATAACTATGGAAAACCACCATGTTTAATGGGAAAATTCCCTATTTCTATGGTGATGTTCCATAGTTATGTTAGTTTGCCAGAGGGCAATTGCTATTTGCTAGGGAAAATGATGATCAACCATTTGCCGGGGAGAGGCATGTGACAGGGTTGGCTTCCGTACCTGAGACTCCCAAGCATTTGCTCGGGGCGCAGAAATTGCTCAAAGCCTACCCCTTGAACTCGCTGGAGCCCCTTGCTTTTGGTCCATGTCGGTTTGCGTCAAAATAGGATACCTCCATCCACTGGAAAATCATAATTTTCCCTATTAATCCACTGCCATATGGGGGTGTACCCTCATTTTCAGAGACACCCAAAATCGTATTGCTTCTTGGATCCCGACCATATAACCCCATCAATTATATATATATATATATATCCATTGTTAGTAAATATCCGAATGGATATCCATATATAACCATTATAAATATATCATTTCATATCATATCCACTATGTATCATATCCATGATATCCATTGTTGGTTATATATCCATTATATCCAATATATCACCATATGGAGGTCTCCCAAAATGGGGGGATCCCCAAGTCACCATAGTCATGGACCTCAACGACCTGGACGATGGGTCATGTTCAGGGTCAAGATTGGTGAATTTACCAGAGGGTAACAAGCTAATGTAAAACAGTTATAAACCAACTTTACAACCCCCATGACCTATAAACCAACTTTACAAGCCCCATGACCTAGCTATAAACTAACTTTAACTATCGTTGGGGGACCCCACCTCGTATGGAACGTTGGATGGGAATGGAATTGTAGCCATAGACATCTCTCCAGCCAGGGGGGTTCCGAGATTTTCGGGGTACCCCCAAATCATCCATGGAAAATTGTCTGAATTTTCATTATCAAAATATAAACCATCCAGCTATGATCGCCAGTTTATGGAAACCCCCATATACCCTCTGGTAAACAAACATCGCTATTGAAAATGGCCCAGTCGAAATAGTGGATTTACCCAGCTATAAAATGGTGGATCTTTCCATAGTTTTTTGGGACAGTTTACCAGATATATTAATTATATAGCCATTTTTGAAATAACCATATGTATTAACCAGATATTAACCATATATTAACCACATATTAACCATAGTTATGGGACAGTTTACCAGGCCGGGTATCACCAATGTTCTCTTGGTCTCCAACTCTCGCGGCCTGGTTTCAGGTCCCTGTGGACGATGCCGCGGGAGTGCAGGTAGACCTGGTCCGCGACAAAAACGTTGCAAGGGCCGGGGGTTGGTATACCATAATATGCCATGTACCATCATGAACCAATGGAAACTTTGATGAATTTATGGGATATGGATTTCTCTGATGGGAAATACCCTCTGGTAAACTGTCCCATAACTATGGAAAATCACCATGTTATAGCTGGGTAAATCAACTAAAAATGACCATTTTCAATAGCTATGTTAGTTTACCAGAGGGTAATATGCAATATACCATCATGTGCCTGAGACTGAAAATGTTGAGTATCTGTACTCAAATATATTACCTGTTGAGAATGGGAAACCGTTAGACCATCATTAACCATCATTAACCATCATAACCATCATTAACCATCATCAACCATCATCAACCATCATTTAGCATCATCAACCATCATTGACCATCATCAACAATCATCAACCATCATTAGACCATCATTAGACCATCATTTAGCATCATTAACCATCATCAACCATCATCAACCATCATTTAGCATCATTAAATGATTCAAAACGATCCCTCAAATTCGTCAGTGGGGGGAAAATCTTGGGACATCCCACCTGGATTCCGCGACCTGAGGGAAACCCCAGAAAAGGGTGGCTAGTTCCAACCTCCAGCTTGAAATTAAAACCTCTGAACTACGGCAAAATATATACATAATGATCATTGAATACTATAGTAGATATCTATATATTGTCTATATTGTCTATATTAATATACATATGTATATGTATATGTATATGTCTATATATATATATATTCATATCATTAAATTCATTAAGTATCTATATTTGAATCATGGAAAATCCTGGTCACGGCAATCCAGCTTTCTCAGGCGCCCAGGCAATGCTGTTTAAGATCTGCTTCAAAATCCTGGGCAACACGCAGGCGGTTGCAGCTCCCTTGCAGGTGAAACTCATTGAAGGGAATGGGTTAAAATTTAAGGCCCGGGACCACAGACGTTCGTCGATTTTGAGTATCCACGCTTAGGGGGATCAAATTTTAAGCCATATTTAAATTTGGGGATAAATCAGAACCATCCAAAACTCACGGAAAACCTTGGAGGAAGCCAACGGCCATGACAAGCCACCTTTTTTTACTGATACACCCTGAAAGTGCACATTTTACCCGAGGGATCTTGTTTTCTTGCTGCTTCCTGCCGTCCCAAGGGGGACTTCCCCAGTTGCCACGGAAGTTCCCAAACTCAGCGCCAAACTCAAAAGCTTCTTCTTCCGAAACCATGGTGGACTTGGCGACCGAATCAGGATCTCTATGAGGTGGTCCCCCAGTTGGTCAGCTACCGTTGGTGCATAGCGAATATATTTTAACTCGGGTTCATGGTAGATATCATATATATATGTGTGTGTGTGTGTTGATGAGGTAATAGTCCAACTTCTAATTTGCTGGCACTAGATTGTAGAAATGTCAACTGATGATGTTCAGACTGAACCAGGGGACAACCCAAATTCCCATGGTGTCGCATAAGTTCGTCCATCAAAAATAGGGCAGTCTTAGAATCTTGGGGTATGCCATTTTAATATGAGCATAGACTGAGTTGGCAAATATGGTCAAAACTTCAATGAAGGTGAGAAGGTCTTCCACAATTTACTCCATGTTGACAAACCCCATGATCTTGCTACAGTTCAATGCAGCATGGCCTGCTTTGAGCCCTCGGGCCGAAAACTCATCCTGTCCAGCAATGAGCAACCTCGATCACCACGTGGTCGCAACAAGAAGTGCAAGATCCACTATCTGCCACTAGTAATCGTTCAATAGTAAGAGTATTGATAACAAGAATTACCATATCGTCCTAAATCGCTGCATTTTTCTCACAATGTTAGTCAAACATGAGAAAAAATAATCATGATAATATATGTATATATATTCATGATTATATATATATAGTTTTACATAATATATAGATAATATATCCATGATCATAGTGACTAATGATTCGTCAAGGCACCGTCCCAGATCACCCGCGCCACAGAGCTCGGTGACCAGAAAGAGGTTCTTCTCCTCGCTTCTTCGGGAAAAAATGATTCATCCATGGATGAATCAATGGTGGCCCCAGTTATAAGTTGGTTTATAAACCATAGTAAGTATAGATATAGCTACCATACATCCATGGTTTTAAGTATAGATATAGCTATCATACATCCATGGATTATCCAATTAATGGATTGTTATGGTTGAATCCCATTGTTTAAATAATACTTAAAGCTTGTTATTAATGAATGATGAATCAATGGGATTTATGTAAACTTTAAGATTATCTAAGATTATTTAAGTTCAATGTCCCATGATGGGATTTTGTGATGGAATATGGGGCTTCATATGGAATTTCATGGGATTTCATGCGCTTTCACGGGATTTCATGATCTATAGTGGTTAAATGGGATGCATGTTCTCAATGTTCATCAATGTTCTCAATGTTCTCAATCGGCGATGTCTGCTGGTGAAATGATGTTTTAAATGAGATGCATGTTCATGGGATTAACGCTGGAGCCAGCTGGCACATTATATTAGTCACTATTACAATCTGGTTATTTAACAGTTCGCCATGGAAAATCATGGAAAATCACCATGCTATTAAGAACGGTAAACCATCTATTTCTATGGGCCATCGAAATCCCATGGCGAACTGTTAGTCATAACCAGAGGGTGTATATATATATATAAATATAGACTATGAAAGCCTGAATCGCCATGAGCCTCATGTTGTTCTCCTCGAAACGATCCAGTGTTGGGCCTCCCTACATCCTCAAAGATTTCCAGAAGCCGCAAGATGTTGGGATGATCCGTCGCCTGCTGGATCGATTCCCATCCACAAAAATGAGTAGGCATCTCAACCAGGGATTTCTGAACACAAAAAACTTAGCTGGTCCCGAAATTTCGGATATATATATACATATATATATAATTATCCTTTGAAACACTGGCTGGTTGAGAGTGGGCTGAGTTCATGGGTTATAATAATCTTCAATTAACCAGACCATATAAACTATTATTGAGTAATCAGCGTAATCAGACGTAATCTACCAAATCCATCCAAATTCCCCATGGCAAATCTTGTAACCCGGCAAAAGATGGAATTCCTAACTGGGTGGGATTTGTTACAGTCCAACAAATAAGGCAAAAAAAAAAACAACAAAACTCCAACGACATCCACTGCCTTGGCCACGAAGATCTACCCGCTACAAGATCCTCTGGATCCTCTGGCCTCATGGATGCTTACCTATCAAAAATGGTGATTCGCAATTTCATGATAACCCCATCTTCAACTTATATTAATAGGTTATAAATATATATATATGATAAATAGTTGTAACTTGTTATAAGCCGTGATAACCCCAGTTTCAAGTTTTGCCACTGGGTTGACCCTGTGATGATGCCGCCACAAAAACCGCCAGCTTCACCTTGTGGATACTGATCTCGTTGCGCAGCATCTGCTCATCTTGGATGCGATCCCTGGGTTTTTTCAGTCGAAAAACGACAAGTCGATGGCATATATTGAGCCATTGGAAACGGAGATCGAACATACCCGGCCTGGTTATGACTAACACTTCGCCATGGGATTTCGATGGCCTATAGAAATAGATGGTTTACCATTCTTTAAAATGGTGATTCTCCATGGCGAACATTGGCGAACTGTTAAATAACCAGATGGTAGGTTCACAAAAAAAAGGAGATCCTGTATGGGTTTCACTAAGTCATGGTCTAATGACTTGGATGGATTTTGTTGGCTGCCAGTACCATGAATTTTGGGAAACTTTCATATCAATGTCCTGGGTTTTTTTCGGATGCTGAACGGGAATCAAATACATAGATTGTATGTGGAGATGTTTCACCCACTATTTATTCAATGGGAATTCCAGGATCCTAAATTGGAGGTACTGTACCATATAAGGCCATATTTTGCGGGGATATTCCCTTACATAGGCCTTATATAGGCCTTATATATGGTAGGTACCTCCAATTCCGGATCCTGGAATGGCCATTGATTTATATTTTCACATATTTTCACATACGCACCCTGTGGCTAGCCCCTGGCCAACTGCGCATTTTCTTTGCGCTGTCCCCATGTGGTTGACGAATCTCCTCCAAACATGGGCCCTACCAGTCACAAGTTGGTTTAATTTTGGCCATCAATACCCTACTCGTTTTGGTTCTATACCGCTTATAGATGACTGATTTATGTCATAAATGCCTCTAAGTTCACGCTTATAAATGATAGTTATACATTGAATTACATTGATATACATGAGCTTTTCCATGTAAGTTCACTTATCTTAGATTTTAGATTCCCTCCTACTCCTGAACCCTACATCATAAGTTGCTATGAACCCAAATAATCCAGGTGTATTACCAGGGCAGTCGCTCAGCCCCAGACTTGCACATTGCCTTCAAGGCCACATCCTGTCCCGTGCGTTTGTTCTTCGCCTCAAACTGGAGGTGGGATTTCATTCAATGGATTGGTTTAAGGGAAAATCTACAGGAAACCATAGATTTTCCCGCTAAATATGGGGCTTTCCTATAAATTTTCCCTTAAACCAATCCATTGATTCATGGGGATTTCTGGCTGATGAGCTATTGAAGATAGCCTGTTTTCCCATCTCTGGATGACTGTTGATAATGATCCTAGGGATATTTTTATAGTGGCGCCAGTGAAAAAGCCATAGGGAAACCTATCAACATAGTTGATCTCATGAATTACTGGTTGGTTGATAGCTTTCCCTACTGATAATGACGATTAAGATGATGATAATGATCATCCCCAACAAAAACCCTCCAGCTCCATCCAGTAAATTAACAGTTCGAGACTCGTGAAATCACAATGGGTGATGTTCAAGGTCAAACTGTTCATTTACCTTGAACGGTAGATGAGCCATTGAAAATACCCCCAGAAAGCCCATCTCATGATACAAAAAAAGGTCGATAGGTTTCCCTAAGGATAATGGTTATCCCCATTGAAATCGCCATTTTGTGTTATAGTTCATTTTTGGATATGTTTGAACATGACCTCCATTAAATTCATCGGCAGAAACGGATGGAGTCAAATTTTGATGGTTAGCAGTCCAACTTCATGGGTTATCTGATGGTTGAATCGTGTTACCATCTGGTTATGACTAACAGTTCGCCATGGAAAGATCCACCCATTTTTAAGTTCGGTAAACCCAGTTGTTCACCATCTATTTCGATTAGGGCCATCGAAATCCCATGGCGAAGTGTTAATCATAAGCAGAGGGTAAAACCCCAATTTCTTGATGGTTAAATCCCATGATGGTCCTGGATCCGTGAAACCCCGTCCCTGGGACGGGCCGCACCCGATAGACAGTCGCAGTGGCACCACTGCCTGAGTCGCGCAGGTTTTTAGCTTCAACGAAAATCCGAGAAATTCCCATTGGATCAAGGGAAAGTCATTTAAAATCTGCTGGAAAACGCGATATTCATATAATCTTATATAGGTTGTTAAAAAAATAGCTTCCTGGACATCTTCCTTTCAATGAATCCAATGAACAATGGAAAACCATGAGAACACATCACCATCATTACCATCATCGCCATCATCGCCATCATCGCCATCATCAACCAAAGTTTAGCAACACATCCATCCAAAACCAAGAAGGCCAAGGCCAGGCCAAGGCCAGGCCACCAATTTGAGTCAATCACTCATCTTTTTACGCAAATTTTGGCTTCCAGACCCAGCTCTTCACCCATCTCGTACTTTGCATCCAACTCCTCAACCGGATTTCGGGTACCGTTCCACCCGGTTCCACCCTGGACCCGGCGACACGGCGGGTATTTCAGACCGGCAACGGGGCCGTTCCCACAATCAGGTCCGAAATCCCGAACATCTGCTTGCCCATGTCCAATCTTACCACATAGTACCACTATATAACCACTAGATCATGCTAGATGTTGCTTGCAGGCCTGCCATGATCACCCCCGAAAATGGGAACATCAGAGACTCGCCAATCCTCCGCAGGTCTGCCCTTCACGAAGGTGCTGCGGAGGAATCCAACACCTGGGACTACAACAAGCCTTGGATGCTTGGATATCCATGGTTAGATGATCAAATATAGAACAAATATCATGGCTGGTTGGTGGGAAATAGATCCCTCTGAAAAATGATGGAGTTAAAGTCAGTTGGGATGATGACATTACCCATATATGTTTCACTTTCACTGCGCAAAAGGTTGTCACCTTGCCGCCATGCAGCGTTCCGCCTTGCGAACGTCAGATGTTAATTAAATGCAAAAGACTAGCCCTGAAAATCCGGGAGCCAAACCACCAACCAGTCTAAGATTGTCTAAGTCTATAGATAATCTCAATGAATGAAATAGTGGGGCCAAGAACAGATATTGTGTCCTCACCGTTTGCAGCAACTGTCGCTAGTTCGCTTTGTGGCACGCGCACACACACACACACCCATCAGGTCATCGGCTAAGTCTCCGCACAAGAGTTCATCTTCTGTATCCACCCACAAACATCTTCTTCGCTTTGCCCCTACAATTGGGCGATCCATCCAGCGATCGTCAGTGGTTGACTGGTCAGTGGTTAAGCTACCCAAGCTCTAACAATGTCCATTGTGTGGCACGCTCCAAGGGAGACACGTCGCCAAAGGAAGATGACATCAACTTTAGACTCTGATGGTTGGTCATCATTTCTCTGTCCCGTTCATGGCCTGCCTGAGGCTCTACAATACAGTCCTTTTTTTAGTCCTCAATTGTTTTGGTGTCCGTCATTTTCCGACTCAGTTTGGGGATGTTCACCCCAAAATCCGTCATCCATCAGAAATCCATCCATCACAATAGAATGCAGCAAGAATCAATCCATCAGAATCTATTTGAACAGTCCAATTGAAAAATCATGAACAATCCGAATCTCCAGTTGTATCACTTGGGTATGGGTTCTAGTCCTTGGGTATGCTTAATATATGTTAATATATGTTAATGTATGTTAATATATATGCTACTATATGTTAGTATATGTTACTATAATATGTTAATATATTGAAAGTAGCGAGGTAGTATAAACACTCATAATTACTTTTTGGGCCAAACTGACCCAAAACTGTTGCTAAAGGGACGGTAAAACCACCGGCAGAAGGGCTGGCGCAACTCAAGAAACCCGATTTCTTTGGTTTTGTGGCAGGCAAACTTAGCGGCAGAACCTGTGGTTAACTCTGTGGGAACGAAAAGCCATGGCATTTGTGCCGGCAAGTCATATGGCAGACCATCCGAACCATTGATGGACAAGCAAAATTAGGGGCAAATGTGCCGGCAAGAGGCCCGGCAAAGCGCGCGAACTAGCTCTCTCTGGCCAAGCCAAATTTACGGTCGTTTTCAATGGCAAATGTGTTCAACGCAAAAGTCAATGAAATTTGGTACATGTTGGCACGTTTCAATGTGGAAAAGCTGAACAATGAAAATCGAAAATCAATATTATCAATAGAGGCCTCTTCATGGGGTCACAGCAAACAAGATCTGCTACTCCACCAGGAAAGCCATCTTATTGGTGATTTTTTCCATAAGCCGACTTGGACAATGTCTGGGCACTTGCAAAAAACGCTTCTTTGATTGCTGCAACCTTGACAGACGCCTGGCAAGAACCTGGCACAATCCTAGCAATGAATTGAAGGGGGAGTCGGTAGCAGGAACCTTGTTGGCGGAAACGGCAGAACCCGGCACAAGCCGGCGGAACTGACCTGGCGAAAGCCTGGAACCCAGCGGAACCTAGCAGAACCCAGCGGAGCGGCGGAACCCGCGGAACCCGGCGGAACCCGGCGGAACCCGGCGGAACCCGGCGGAACCCGGCGGAACCTGGCGGAAACCTGGCGGAACCCGCCGGAAAAAAAGTAAGTTGAAGGGGGGGTGGTTGGGAGTATAAGCCATGCCAAAAGTTATACTCCCAACCACCCCCCCCTTTAACTTACTTTTTTTCCGCCGGGTTCTGCCAGGTTTCCGCCAGGTTTTCGCCAGGTTCCGTCAGATTCCGCCAGTTTCCACCGGGTTCCGCCGGGTTCCGCCCGGGTTCGCCGGGTTTTGGTAGGTTCCGGGCGGGTTTCCGCCAGCCTCGGGCTTCTGCAAGGTTAGCGCGAAGCCGTCAGGTTTGCATCAAGTTATAAGTTCTTTTTCCCAAGTTTCTGCCAAGCCCCCGCCGTCGCCAACGCAAGACCTGTCACAACTAGTCACAATTTAAGCGTTCTTTTCCCAAAACAGTTTTCAGCTGAATTGTCAGCTCAGCACTGCTTGCCTAAGGGGCGGCGGCTGCTTGAGCAGCTTTGCTGTGAAATCAAGGCCCACGCAACCAACTTGTCCAGTCCAATGCGCGGCGCTGGACGCTGGAGACCTTTAACCGTCAGCTTGGCAGGCGCTACAAGCGATAATGAAAACCCGGTATGCACCTGGTGTCCGGCAGTGAACTATTGAAGTAATGCCAGGCGCATCCCAACTTGGAAGCAAATAATGATAAATTATATATATTATATATATATAAATAATTTATGTTGGGGCCAGGTTGTGCCTTTTGAGGCAACATTTCTACTCGGTTTGCTGCTCTTTTTTGCCTCGGATTTTTGCTAACTTGACCGGCCTGTTGCCGCCTAGTTTGCCGGGGGTTCGGCCGGCTGCTTGGCCAGGGCCGAAACCACGATTTTCACCTTGTTTCTGGGGAGTGTTTATACTCCCAGGCTTACTATAATTAATATATGTTAATATATGTTACCCTCTGGTAAAAAAAAACATAGACCCTGTCAGATAGGGGTTGGAAGGTTAGTTCCATTAAAACTAGGCTATTTTCAGGGTCAACAAGTTAATTTACCAGAGGGTAATATGAAAAATAGACTGAAAATCTGTGGTTCCCCTAGGTCTTCACTGGCACAACCCCTGGCCTCATAGGTCGTCCGTGGAAACAGTCGGTGGTTGGCAGTTTCACCTCCCGTTGTTTGAAGAAGCAACCAGCGTTGAGATTTGAATAACCCAACAACAATGGGCATATAATGGGCTAAAATTAAATATTATGTGGGATGTGTATGTATATATATAATGGTGATATATATATATATATGATGGGGATATAATGTAGCAACCACTATGTTTTTTGGATTTTAGTCTGAAAATAGGGTATTGTCCCCCTCCCCCCTGGCACCCTTCTGTTCACCTGAAAATAGCTGGGATTACTGGATGTTCCTTTTCCTCTTAAAATTGTATGTATACAAGCGGTTAACCTGTATAAAGAACATGAAATGTAAAAAACAATGGGTTTTCTCAAAAAGCTTTCCTTGAACCAACCCAGCCACTTAAGATGGGAGTCTTCCTGATATTGTCCATGCATCGTATTAATGAATTATGTGTATATATATATATACACCATTTCTCTTGGTTGCATCACGATTGACCCCCCAAAAAAAGATGTCAAGTTTTGTTTGTTACTTGGTTTGTATTGGTTCATCATCACGTTCCACATAGAAAAACTGCCACATATTGGGGTAAATCCCTCATTTTGAGACATATTGCCATATTGTAATCTGATGAGCCTGAGGCCATAAACCATCAGGCTCACCCATTCGGGGGATGTTGAAAAAGGATATGTGCCATGATGTAACCAATGTAACCTCATTCTATCGGCAATGGTCATCCGTCTGATAGCAAGAATTCTTGTGATGTATATTCTACCGTTGGTTTGATGACCATCCCAAAAAAATTGCAAAGACACCATCAGTTTTGATCAGGGGACATACTCGGATTTACTGTAAAGGGTGCCATTAAAAAAAAAAAACAGTTTTTCATTAGATTCCTCAGCCCCTGGTCTACAATCATAAAAATTCACCAATAAGAGGGAAAAAAAAACTTCAGCAAATCCTGAGAATGAGTTTATATATATATAATTATATATGTATATATAATTATAGATATATACTGTATGTATATGTAATATTATGTAATGCTATGTAAATCGCTATCAATGGATTGATGGCCATCCTTTTTTGATCTTTTTTGGTAATTTCCTATCGCAGTTTTGACCGTGGCCCCGCTGCCTCACCTTTACCTCCATTGCCTCCGTTGCCGCAGGCGGCGCGGGCGCGGCAGCCTTACCGAACGAAAACAACGACGCTGGCAGCGGTGGAGGCTTGGTCATGGCTGGAGGAAGCCCTGCAGAGAATGGGAGTTCAGCTGACAACAAATTTCTGGGTGGTTAAAAAGTTAAAAGTGAATAAATCCAAAAAGTTAAAGTTAAACGTCCATAAAATTACAGTAAGTCATGTTTTTCAGGTCATAAATCTAAAGTTGCCAAGTTCATCATAACTCCTGTGGTGTTCAGTGGCAAACCACTACATTTGGAAGGAACCCAATCCAGCAGACGGCCTCAAGGGGCTCAGAAAAATCGTGGCGTTCTCCAACATCTTTTCCCAAATGTTCCCACAATTTCCATGTGTTCCATATTTGTCTAAAAAAAGGTGCTTGTTTTTTTGAGAACATGTTTACCCTCTGGTAAACTGTCCCATAACTATGGAAAATCACCATGTTATAGCTGGCTAAATCCACTATTTCGACTGGGCCATGGCTTCAAGTTCGCAAACTGTTAGTCATTACCAGAGGCTAAATCCCATATCATCCCATTATTCACCATTGTTATGGTGGTTCATCCCACTTAGTAAATGGGTTATAACCCCAGTTCTTGGAATAAGTAAGGTTAATCCACTCTTATAATTGGGATTATAAACCATGGTTAAACCATTACATCCATAGAAAATTCTGAAATTGTTCCGAAAGATTCTGAAAGTTTCCCCAAATCACTTCTTGCCTCGATGATCCGGCCTGCCGTTCACAAGTACGGGCAGTACCGTGGCGGCTGGACGTGAGTGATCCGATGCTTGGGGGTTCAACTCATCCGAAAAAATATGCATGATATGAATAAGTACCCTCTGGTAATTTAACATAGCTATTGAAAATGGCCATAGAAATAGTGGATTTTCCCATTGAACATAGTGATTTTCCATAGTTATGTTAGTTTACCAGAGGGTAATCATATCAATAGTATGAATAAGTATTGGGATATCATTCAAAGGAATGAGTATTCTAATGAATATGAATCACTGTGAATGAAATTCATCGTCATCTCCATTAGATTCATGCCAAATACCTTCGGCATTCCAGGTATGGGACGTGGCCCTGGATGTGCCGAAACATCTCGTCTGGAAATACACATCGCCCAATCTTTTTAGCGAAAAAAGAAAACACAAAAAAACATAAATAATGTGTATGTATGTATATATATATATACGTAACATTATATGTGGTCAGATATGTCAACATCCCATGTTGGATGCATTTGAACATCTTCAAACCACCTTCAAATGTGTCGGCAAGCGTCGAACCGTCCCAACGCAACGTGCCTCTTGGATTTATCGTCCTGCAGTGATGGGTGTGAGAGGACCCCAATGAAAAAGAATACCCTTTTGCAAACTAACATAGCTATGGCAAATGGCCCATTTATAGTTGATTTACCTATTCAAAATGGAGATGTTCCATCGTTTTTTGTATGTTTACCAGAGGGTATGAGATTTCATCACAGGCTTTTCGAGGAATCCCATCCCGATTGAAATAACTATCCCAGCGGGTAATTCTTTGCCATGGGATTATCATGAAATCCATCCTTAGGAAATCTCATGAAATAACTGGATATAACTGGCACAGTAAGGACTCGCTGGCAAAGCCAGCCCATTGTGCCTCGCTGGACATCCATCGTCGGCAAGAACTGCGACCTGGGGTTGACCAGATCTTGATGATTCCAGATGTCTTTACCAAAGTTAAGTGTTGAAATATTAAATAGACATGGATAGACACTAGATATTCACCAATATAGTAGATTCAATAGACATTCACGGTTTTGTCAGTCTGACTAAATTATCATTCGCGAGTTTGGGATGATTACCCCTACCAGCATCATCTACAGTGACGTCATTGTGACTTCAATATCATTTCTGCTTGAAAATTGTAAACAACAATATGCAACTGGTTGGTGGTTTGAACCCCTCTGAAAAATATGAGTTCGTCAGGGATGATGACATTCCCAACTGAATGGAAAGTCATAATCCAGTCATGTTCCAAACCACCAACCAGATATGCAATGTTTATCAGATATGTCAGAATGGGTACTGCGCATTTTGCACCGGTTCCACCTTGACTGAACACATCAAAGAAGCACCCGTGAAGTTATCATGGTGTGGCTCCCAGTGGTAAGCCCTGGATGCCTCTTCTGGGTATTCGTGTCATCCCGCCGGTCAGTTTGGTCTCCTGAAAACTTCACAAAATAGCTGGTGGTCATGGAAATTTTGCATCCACCTGATTCATATCTTTGTTGACCAAAAATAGAGGGAAAAAACAATCACAAAAGCGATGATTCATCAATAATTTTCCGCAATTTCCCCATTTATATATATATATATACGTACAATATGTATGTATATATATATATATATACTGATATTATTATATTATATTATATATATATATATATATTATAGAATAGAAATTATATGTTATATCGTGCATATACACCACATTTCTGGGTAAACCATCCCATTCTCCCGTGCACCGCGTGCGCCGCGCCTGTCCAGGTCGGCGTCCAACGCGGAGACAACAGCGACGCCTTGACCGAAACGGAGAGTGCCATGGGATGTCCAGTGGTTTACTGGTGATTTACTGGTGATTTTCATCGCTACACCATAGAAGTTCATAGATTTTAATAGAACCCTCTGGTAAACATACAAAAAACTATGGAAAATCACCATTTTTAGTTGATTTAATAGATTTTAAATGATTTTAATAGATTTACCCTCTGGATTTCATGGGATCTAAGTATGAACCAATGGAAACTTTGATGAATTTATGGGATATGGATTTGTCTGATGGGAAATACCCTACCCTCTGGTAAACTGTCCCATAACTATGGAAAATCAACATTTTTAGTTGATTTAATCGATTTTAAAAGGATTTAATAGGTATATTACCAGTGTTGAATCCTATTTAGATGCTGTTTACTGGTGATTTATAGACCATTTTTCCAGATTATTCCATTAATGCTGGAACATCCTATACGGGATGGGTCAAAACCGTGTACCACTGGTGATCAAAATAGCTGGTAAACAAATGGATATTCATCTAAAAATCTAAAAATGGTATGTATATATAATCATATATATATAAGGTATTGATCCATAGACATATAAATGGAGAGTTGAATGGGGATCTTATTTCGGCATATAACAGGGATATCTCATGTGATATGAATGGAATATGAATGGAATATTGGGCTTGGAGATCCCATATACATGGAGGAATAATGGAGCTTTATAGCTGGGAAAACTCGCCGTTCTAATGGTGGATCCCGTATTACCGGACCTTGGAAAATGATCTACACATGTCCATGATTAATTGGTGAAATGGGCACTTGGAAGTACATCCCACTTCGACTTGTGAGTAAGAAACATCTTTCACAGACTTAGATGAATATCACCAGTTATGGTATGGGTTATGGTATGGCTTTTTGACCACTTATATAATTACTCATAATTACTGTAGATCTGTAGTAACTAATTGCTGAGTTCATTTTGAATCCTCATGCCAGGCAATCAGCTAGGATTGTTTGATGAGTTGTCACTTGCAATGGTACATCCATCATGCAGGTAGCTGCGTTCGAATATCAACAAACATAGGGGTTGACTCTGAACTATTCACACATAGTCACATAGTCACATAGTGCTCTAGCTGCCCCTGCCGCCCACCAAAAATTGCTGGAACTACTGTGAACTGTAAACTGTAGTTAGCTTACAACCGCCCACACTGCTGGAATATAGCCATGTTACCATGTTCACAAAAAAGCTGCTTCAGCTGGGCTCGGAGCATTCTGGCCCTCACTTCGAACCCTCTTCACCCCACTTTTTTTGATGCGGACATAGATCAAAATTGGCTATCCAACTTTTTAAAAACTTCGAAGCAATGCTCCACGCCAAACAAAACGTGCTGCTTGGTCGTCCCGACCCGAAGACGCACTGCCATGCCCCGTGCCTGAAGGCAGATGTGTAGCCAGTGGGGCAGGGGCCAAGAGAAACTAAGACCCATGGGACCTACAAACATCACAAACTATGCAGCTGGAAATACTTTGAATCCGAAGTGTGATTGGTGACACCTGCGAAATTTCCACTATGGCTTCCCACACACCCAGATTCTGCCCGACTTGGTTGGGCCCAAAGTATCCCAAAGTTGCGTTGGATTCTTTTCCAGCCTCCTAGAAACATGAAATCAAGGTAAGTCGGAAAACAAAGAATGTGTGCAATGGCAACCACCAGCATCCACGAAGGGTATGGGTCAAAATTCTTAACCCCGCAAAATGGAGAGTTGAATACTCAACAATAGCCCCATTTGTTTGCCAAGTTTTGATCCATTCTGTGGGTTAATTATCCAACTCGTCCAAATATAGACGGTTCACCCGTTCAGGTCAGCACTTCTTCAATGCCGCGCCGGCGGCCGCGGCCACATGGCGATGCCAATGCTGGCAGATGCAGAAACTGATCTCAGAACCAGCGGGAATCTAGGATGATCTGGGGATATTTAGGGGTGTGGCTCTCACTGATGTGGATTGGTTCATGACTTTTTCATGATTTAACACAGCTTGGGCTTCACAAATAAGCCGCAGAGTGAAGTTGTCTTGTCGTCGCTGCTGCACTGGCTTCGAGATTAGATAACGAACTCTGCAGAGTTTCACCTTGAAGCTGTCAACAGCTAAGGTTGGATGTTTTGTCATATAGCTAATTCATCTCTGATTCATCTCTCCAGAATGTCGCAGGCACATAAAGAACAGAAAAATATGTCTGGTAAGGTGGCTGGCCTGCATCCCCTCATGGTTAGAGTTGCTGGACTGCAAATGATCTGATCATTGAAAGATCAAAGAGATTCAAAGAGGTCTTCTGAATTATCTTCAGTGTTTCATCTTGACTTTTCGCATCTTTCCCTGCACATTCCATCTCCGCCTCCATGGTTCCTTTGGTTGCCATGGTTGCCCATGGTTTCCCACCGCTCCCATGACTGCACCACTGCGTTGCCTTCTTTTGGTGAGACCGTGACACTTCGCATCGCCGCATCGCCGCATCGCCACCAGATGCTCGTCGCGTCGCTTCAGCACGTTCTCCCATCGCTTGGTCACCGCCATGTCGCCGTGTCGCCATCCGCGCAGCCCAGTCTCTGCACCTCGGTAAAAACGACAGCGATCTGTGGAATTGTCCATGGAGGATGGTTGAGGCTTGGGTCCATTAATACAACTCTTTTTTGATCTTGGGTACCACAATTAATAATGGTTGAGTTATTCTAAATTAGAACTTAGAACTGTTCTAGAACTGATTAGTTGAGAATTCTTTGTGTCACTGATATTGTAATATAGGTGACTTCTTCTATTAGAATGCCCAGGTACCTATCCACCACAAGTCACTTGTCTCACTGCTTCCGTCGCAAGGCTACGAAGGTCGCCAAAGCTGCACCTCGGTACCGGTGAAGGCCCCAAGAGATCTAGGCAATTCAAAAAGGGTTATACTGAACCCCCTTCCAGAGGAAGCTCTGGAAGACTCTTGGGGTGGGTCATCGCTGCGTGATCCATGGAATCCATGTTCCTTTTTTTGGTTCCATTCAAAGATAACCCAACGACACCGGGGAACATCAATCTGGAAAAGCCATTGATATAGATGTGTTTGCCTTGGAAGAACACGGTGCCACGATGTGCCTGGCACCACTTCGATGATTTTTTTGAGGTCCCAAAGAAATTGACCCGCCTTATACGCAGCGTTTGACGCAGCGAAAAATAGCTGAATATTATACGCCTGAAAAAGATATGTATGTTCATTGGTTTCAAATATGTAACTGATGTCCCATGAAAAATAGAGGTGTCCGGTGTCCGTACCCAGGCTGCCGGCGGATGCTAGGGGGTAGGTCACGGTATATCTATCAGATGCAGATGGGTGAACCACCAAACCGCCGACACCGAGGTCCGCACCGGCCACGGCCACGGCCACTGGCTGCCACTGTGTAGGGCCAGAGATGGAAAAACCCAGGACCTTTGCCACCGTGCGCAGGTCCTGATATCCACACAAAGCATTGGTTTAAGGGAACCTCTATAGGAAACCATGGTAAATTTAGCCCCAAATTATCCCAAATTGCGGCTTCGTGTAGCCCGGATCATCAAATCTATGAGCCTTAGGAACTTCACTTGGTACTGTATTGGATCTACGTTGATGAATTTTGTCCATGATCTTATAGGGAGGAGATCTCAAAAAGGAGATCAATCAAAATAAAGCAGGCAAATCTCCCACCACTGCACCACTCCGGTCCGTCCTCATCAACTACACACCTGCGTTCAACGATGAAACTGATTCCGTTTGATGTGTCACACACAATGCAAATGTTCAACAATCTAAGACAAAACGCAAAGCCAAACACCTTTTTTGGCGGTGTTATTCAACGGCCCATTTGCAACCAGAGTTTCAACTGTGTAAGCATCAAGCAAGTCTAGAAGGCTAGCAATGAACCCCTTGCATGTCAAATGTGTCGTCATTTGGTTTGGAAAGCCTATAATCTTTGCATTTTGGGTTCAAAAAAAAACATACGCGCCGAAAAGTGAATGTACGCTGGTTGTCAAAGAATAAGAATATGCTGTGAAAAATGCGGGAGTCTCGTTTCATTTTCAGCGGTCTGGTCTCAATTGTTGGTACATAATCCACCTTGTTTCCCCAGCGGACCTGTCTTGTTTCGAAAGGGCCTGCTTCTGCACGTAAACAATCATGTCACGAATGATACAAAATTCAAAAACATGGGTCTGGGTGAGGCATATCTCCATGCAATGAAAAAAATTGGCTTATCCGCCCAGCAGTGAAAAAGAACTTCAGCCCCAAACATGAACATCCCTGTCGTCGTCATTATCATCATCACCAACACTATACAATCAGAACACTAAATAACAATAATAATAATAAGCATCACCAACCTTGAGCCCCAAACTTGTTTCAGGGTTGTTGGTGGCTAAGACTCGCCCGAAAGAAACCTACCCTTTGATTGTATCTCGCAAGCCCCGGAGGTCGATGCCGAAAAGTGACAATATGTGATAATTATGGGGAAAAACTGCATCCAACTACCCTCTGGTTATGACTAACATAGCCATGGTATAGATGGCCCATAGAAATAGATGGTTTACCGGTTTACCTATTAAAAATGGTGATTTTCCATGGCTATGTTGGTCATAGCCAGAGGGTACCATCCTGGAAACACGTGCTCCCACCCTGCCTCAGCTGCAGCGTCTTGCCTTGTTGCTGTCGCAGCTGTCGCATGCGCAAAGCGTCCAGGAGAACTTTCACCGGAGCTGCTGGGAGGTCCAAAAAAATGTGACCTTGTCCATCCTTGGCGCAACTGGGTAGGTTTTCCATGGTTATATAATCATCATGGGATCATATCATTCAAACGCTGCAAGGTTGTGTCCATGGCTGTGGCAACGTTGCAAGGTTTCGAACCTTTTGTAACTCCACGAGAACCCAAGACTCAAGATATCCAAAGATGATCGATGTCAAATGGGTCACTAGATGTGTAAATATCCGACTTCTTTGGCGTTGAAACGTCGCCTTTTTGTTCGTGAATTGTCAGTTCACCCCAACATGTTTATAACCTTGTAGATTGTAGACCGAAGATTTGGGACTGTGAAGGGGGATTTGTTGTTTTACCACAAGAGAAACGAAGAAAAATGGAACGGCCCCACCCAACACATCAACAATAGTCACTGGCGAAACCATGGCGGGGGATTTTGACAGACCTCTGCGCAGGACAAAACAGGAGGGGAACTACAAAGCACAAGTGGGCGAATGTGTTCGTGAAGATGGTCCAAAATTTGGTTGTGTTAGCAGATGTTAGCAGTCTTGCAGAACCTTTGCAGAACCTTTGCAGAACCTTTGCAGAACCTGCTCACACATCGTGAAGAGGATGGCAATCTTTTTAATTCAGCTCCTCGAGAGCCGATGAAACAGTACCGTAGAGAGGAGAAACGTGTTCAAGAAAACAATGCACAAACAAGTGCATTTTTTACACAAAATTGTTTTTTCACATAAATTTTCTGACAGAAATCCGCGCAGTTTCTAAACTTCTGTCTAAACGTATGCTGACCCGTAAATCCTCCAGTAATCTCTAGTATATATATATATATGTGTGTTTGTTTTTACTTGCATGTGCCAAACATTATTTCCCAAAACGTGTTTCTTTTCTTCTTCCGGTTGCCAGCTTCAAGTTTGCCTTGGGGTATCCGGATGGGGCGATCAACAAGCATCTTTCATGGCAGGAATTGCAGCCGCACTGAGCTCCAGACATTTCAAGAAAGAGCAACAAATAAAATGCCATCATGTGCCATGCTATGCCAAAGTAATCATGCAACTTTAGGGGATCTGGATGCAACCCATTCCCATGCAGCATCTTCCACTTTTGTCGAAGAAAATCATCATGTGCGACGTCTCTTGGCTGGAAAACTCACATCGCATCCGTCATTTTGCACGGCGCCTGCAGCTCCGAAAGATCTTGGAAGCTGCAGATTTGTCAAAGAAATACAACCATGAAAGGCACACGGCCCAATTGTCCTCACTGTTTCAGGGATGGTCAAACTTGTCAAAGAGCTGCAGCCATCAAAAGCACCCCCTCCGATTTCTGTCACTGAGTGCGGGATGTCCAACCTTGTCAAAGAGCTGCAGCCAGCAAAGGCATAGTTTCCAATAGACATCAGACCCGGAAGGAATGTCAAAATCCTCAAAGAGCTGCAGCTGTCAAAGGCGCTATCCTTTATGCATGTCACAGACTCTGGGATGGTCAAAGTTGTCAGAGAGCTGCAGCCAACAAAGGCGCCTTGCCCAATTTGGGCCACAGATGTAGGTATGCTTAAAGTCATCAAAGAGCTGCAACCATCAAAGGTTCCATCCCGAATTTCCGTCACACCATTTGGGATGTCCAAACTGGTCAAGGAGCGGCAGCCAGCAAAGGCATTACGCCCAATGCTCATCACAGACTCGGGGATGCTCAGACTCGACATCAACCCGGCGGTGCATCCCGCCGGAGTCGTTGAGTACATCCTGCAACTTGCCCTGAGGGTTGATGTCGATCAGGCCACCCAGCTTGAACTTGTCGCTGTTGGCTTCCACCCTGGTCATGCCTTCGCCACTCGAGTCGATGGCTGGGAGCTCCAGGTGGATGGCGTCGGGACTGAGATTCTGCTCGTGCGCATAGCGGAGCAGTGCACCCGTGGTGAGGGCATTTGAGCTGCAACTCGCAAATGCCGCCTCTCCGATTTCCGTCACTGAGGAAGGGATGGCCAATCTTGTCAAAGAGCTGCAGCCAATGCAGGCGCGCTTTCCAATGGTTGTCACACCCCGGGGGATTTTCAGGTTCGTCAAGGAACTGCAGCCATCAAAGATGCCCTCTCCGATTCCAGTCACAGCGTCGGGGATTGCCAAACTTCTTAAAGAGCTGCAGTCGGCAAAGGCACCACTCCCGATAGACATGACAGTTGCCGGGATGACCAGGCTTGCTAAGGAGCTGCATCCGCGAAAGGCAGCATGTCCAATTCTTGTCACAGACCTGGGGATGGTCAAAGCAGTCAAAGAGCTGCAGCCGCAGAAGGCACCAATTGAAATTTGAGTCACACCCTCGATGGTCACAGCCCTTAAAGAGCTGCAGTCTCTAAAGGCAAAGTTCCCAAGTTGAGTCACCGAGTCTGCAATATCAACCCGCAGCAGGGCATGGCAACCTTCAAAGCCCCTAGTAGGAATCCTTGTTTGGGGGAAGGGAACGCGTACGTCACGCAAATCCTCCACATGGCAGCCAGCGAGCTCCTTCATGATGCACAGAATGGGCGGCGGCATGCTGAACACAACCTGCACATGCACTCCAACAGTGGGGATTGTCTCTGAGACTATGGCCTCAAGGTCATTCAACTGCTCCCCCTCAACGACAATATCTACAGCGCTGAGCATTTTGGCAGTTTCATCTGTCGGTTGGAAATCCTTCAGTTCTTCCTTCAACTCTCTGATTGTCATGTTCAACGGGATGGGGATGGCGATTCGCCTGCCGTTCAGCAGTTCTGCATTGAAGTTCATTGCCACGGCCGCCATGGCGGGGCCAAACGTTGCCTGGTCTTGATAAAATGCCCTTGAGCCAAACATTGTTTCCCAAACCAAAGATGAACCTTAAGTATCGTTTGCCTTAATTCAAACAGCTGTTGTAATTCAATAACAATTATAGTATGTTATAGTGGTTTGAGACTTCAACTTATATTCAATCCATCTATCTATAACTATGGTTACTAACTGGGTTGGTCTGAAAATAGGCTACCTCAAAATCATTCAAAATCCAATGATTTATCTGAACATGTTTCGAAAATATATGCATGGCAATTTGCGGATAGTATCCACAATTTTCAGACACATCCATATTGCGGGTGCTCCAGGTAGAAGTGGTGTTGTTCCATGAATACCCCCAACTTGTGGGGTGATAACCAAGCTGAAAAAACCTTAACAACCCTAACTGAACCACCAGGTATAAGCTATATTATATATATAACATTATATAACTGGCAATATTCATATGTAACTGGGAGATACTGTCGTTCTTGAGCACTTTCTGTACGGTTTGACTGGAATACCCAAGTGGGTCTGGTTGTCTGTAGGGTTTTCATTCTTGATCTTGGTCTAGTAACTAAAACCACAAGATCACTAGCCAATCAAGTTGTAGTTACTACTACAGAAAATGATAAATGATCTACACCCGCGGTTCATAGATCAGCCTTCCAATATAAATGTGGTCCCCTCTCAACATGGGTCTTTTGTCAATGCCCCTGGCTCATTCCACTTTCCAGCTGAGTGCCGAGATCAGCATATGAACATTAGGGATGAAAAAATATGAATCACTTGAGATCATCATCCAGTTACCCTCTGGTAAACATACAAAAAACTACTGTCAATGGAAAATCACCATGTTTCATGGGTAAATCAACTATAAATGGCCATTTTCAATAGCTATGTTAGTTTACCAGATGGTACAGTTCATGAAAATGTCCCCATCACCCCATTTTTTCTCATCAAAAGAGTCCCTCACTCCAAGGCTCGCGCGGCTTCGCTTTCAGGCCTTCCAAGACCTCTGGGTTCCAACTCAAGAAGCATTGCTCGGAAATGGCCAGCAGCTCACCCCCCACGTTCCTTGGAGCCGATGGGGAAATCCCTGAATCAATCCCGACTGGCTGCGAGGAAATTGGGGAGTAGCATTATTAGACTATCACTCTAATAGGGGCGTAGCATATCCCCCTAGTACTTCATCTTTTTTTCAACCCTGTGCCATGGCGATCTAAGATGATCTACTGTAGTCATTCTGGGGGTCCATACGAAGGGATGTACTTGGATGTACTGCAATTTTGAGATACCCTCTGGTTATGACTAACAGTTCGCCATGGGATTTCGATGGCCCATAGAAATAGATGGTTTACCGTTTTTAAAAATGGTGGATCTTTCCATGGCGAACTGTTAGTCATAACCAGATGGTATATTGAGGGGATGGGACTACCGCAAGGATGTCACCCCAGTTTCTTGCGTGAAAGACGAGGAGAAAACTCCGAAGCGCGGAATCCAGAGAAGAGATTTCTTTGAAGCTTTCTCCAGTGGTGAAATGGGGATTTCCCGCGTAGGAAAAAAAACCAGGCACCTTTTTTGCGTCTTCGAAGAAAAGTCACGTTGGTTTCGATCAAGTCTTTCCTGGGGTTTCACCCAACCTTCTTATGTTTCCGCGGTGTTAGGTTTCCTGAAACTAGCGCAGCCCCAAATTCTGCAGACAATGAAGCGGCTTCGGGTGGGAAAACAAATCGTTGAGGTCGTGAAATACCCTGCTCAAGGGAACACAGCGTTCAAGGGAACATTGCATGGATCATAAGTTATCGGATGTTCTCTTTAGCCTTGAAACCACCAGTTTTCCGAAGTCCAAAATGGCTTGGTATCACCAACCAGTCTTTATGTTGGGAATTTACAGTTGGATCGCTTCATATCATCGAAATCATTATCTCAAAATGGTACACTTTCTATATTCATATGTATATTACTATATACAAAGAAATATAATATATATATACATATGTTAATATCAGAATATATATATTAATATATTATATATATATATATCTAAATCATAAATATCACGTAGATTTACACAAGACTCCAAGCCCATCCCCAAGCCCATTCCCGTCCGGGCATCAATTCCAACAGTTCCGCTGACGCCTCGATTTGATCTAGGCCGCGAGGCAGCGATTGGAGCTGGGCCATCTCTTCCTGCAGGACCTTCGCGAAGCGAGGTCCCGGGCCTTTGGGGAGGCCTCGGGGGAGCGCGAAAAAATGGGGAACGCCAAAAACTGGGACTTCTTTTGTAGGGGGAGTTAGATGGAGATATGAAAGCAGCAAAGATGTGGCGATTTGCTGGTGAAGATTGAGATATTGGTTTATGATGGTTTATGACTAGAGAAAAACTAGGAGACGAACTAGTTGGATGAGGTTAGAAACCAGCTTAATTATCAACTTATAAACCGATCAGAAGATATCAGAAGCTACAACTCAGTGCTGGCTGCTGGCCCATGACCTGCTCACTCCAGGAGCCTGGGTAAAGTCTCCGGTCTCCTGACACTCCTGACCTGGCCTTCAGGATCGCATTGAGAGGGCAGTTCTTGTACTCCAGTTTCCGAAAAGTGGGCCCAACTGCTTTCATGTCCACCATGTGAAGGTGCAAAGAGTTCACCTCTGGCGTTCGCTGGGGCTATTTCTTTTGACCGATGGATCGTTTTTATGGACCGGGAAATCAGAATATGGAGCCAAGATAACATTAGTGGTCAACTGGAAACCTTGGAAGCCAAGAAAACAGTCCTCTTCCATCAACGCATCTATCTTTACTTCCCATCAGTGTGTTCTTTTCCATCTATTTCCCCTCGTTATTTACTGTTCCATCTATTTCACCTGATTAGTGCCCTTATGTCAAGCCTTATGCTATGCGTGGCTCCAAAATGAGCCGTGCCATTTTGGCTGGTTCAATTAGCATTTTTCGTGCTGACAACCTATATCAACCATGTAACGGAGGTGACCATCACTTCAATCAGCATTTCTACCTAAACTGCCCAAAAAACACTTATAACTCACAACCATCAGCATTTTCTACCAATCATCTCTCCTCAACTATCCCCAACCAAAACCATCCAACACCAACGAAAAAAAATCACCACATCAAACTCCCCCAATTGTTCTCCAAAGTCACCGAGTTGTGCCCAAAGACGTGGAAGTAGAGCCCTAGCTGTTCAGACCAGCCCTGTTGTCGCCTGCCACCCACGTAGGTCACCGCTGCACTGCGAAGGTCCTCCAGCAGCTGGATGGCCTCTGACAACGCGGCGCGGAGATCGGACTCGTCCGTCATGCCTGGGACGATGGGGATGGGGGAAGTGTTCCATGGATTTCTGTGGGGGAACTGCTGCACTGTTTGGCATTTCGGGAATCTTTGGTGGTTTTCTTGGCATTTTTCGTGGAGTTTTCAGGGACTTCGGGAGGACATTGGTGGATGACTGGTGGATTCTGATGGATGACTGGTCACTTTTCTGGTGAATTCTGGTGGTTGTTGGCCATTCACATGACATCCTTCTCCAATCCCAGGTTGAAGGGAAAATGACATGCAGAATGCGGTAAACCCAAGGTCATAAACCATCCCAAAACCCATCCATCAGGGGGTTCTTTTAAATCATCCCAGTCATGGGGGTATAGCCAAGAAAAGGACCAACCAATAGAGGTTGTAGAGTATAAATCATTATAAATCCAATAGGGGTGTCCTGTGATGTGATGTACCCAATGCTTCTCCCAATTTCATAAGCCTCAGACTCTGGGATGGCAATTCAACGCACTGAAATCCTCTTAGTAACTGATCGATACGCATTCTGAAAGAATACGAAAACGAGTACCCTCAAATGGTATTTTATCGCTGGGGAAAATCAACGAACT
The DNA here is from genome assembly GCA_947184155.2 of Cladocopium goreaui. NCBI lineage: Eukaryota > Dinophyceae > Suessiales > Symbiodiniaceae > Cladocopium > Cladocopium goreaui. The sequence goes on from CAMXCT020003334.1 coordinate 1,375,213, forward strand.
AAATAAATGGATACAAATGGGCAATTTTCCAGCAAGCCATAGATGGTAGCATCTACATAGATCAGAAACAGCAAGCCGGGAAGGAAGTCCACTGAAATAAACGGTGCTGATGTCAACCCAGTTTAGAGCACATTAGTTCTGTTTCGGTATTTCATTGTACTGTTTGCAGTTATTATCCCCAGTTATCCTGGATATATTCCCTGATTTCCCTGGTCTCGGCCCCTTTTCCATGCTGAAAAAATCAGGACCTGCTCTTCACTTCACTGGTTGCTATGGTTTTTCCAGACTTTGAATGGGAGAAGATTGAACACAGATCTATACATTCATTGATTCCCACTTCCTTGGCAGAATCTGTTGCTTGATTTTGTGGCTTCAGCTTGGCGTATCCCCACACAATCCAAGCAGCCTAGGGTCAGTGCGTTGAAAAAGCTCCATCGAAGATCCTGATTTCACGGGGGAAAGCGCCTCGAGACGTGTCCCAAGCTTTGGCTTTACGGCACACGAAAAAAAATTGGAGGTATACACCCATTTGATCCAAGTTGTTTCTTTAATATAGTTGAATTCAAAAAAAAAACGTGGTTGATATTTAAGCATCTATTACCCTCTGGTAATAGCTGACATAGCTATTGAAAATGGCCATTTACAGTGAGTTTTCCCATTAAACATGGTGATTTTCCATAGTTACGAAAAATTACCAGAGGGTAACAAACCAGCCAAAAAAATTATGGGGGTCCATCAGCCAATGCTGCCATCCCCCTGTTCCACCTTGGTCGTCAAAAATCGATGTCTCGCCGCCATCGAGGCTTTGCCCAACCATTCCGGCTCCTAAAATCGGTCGTGGCTCATGGGACCATGGCATGGCTTTCGGATGGCCTAAAAAAAAGGTGCTTAAAAGGCTTGAAAACTCGAGATTCATGGGGATCTATCCATCTATCCATCCATCCATACATCCATCCATCCATCTATTTATATATATATAAACACCAGATATTACCAGATTATAAGGGGCTTAAGTTAAAACTCAAAGTCGCCAGTTCCAATAGTTCCAACATTTGGTGCTTGCACCCTTTTTTTTGTTGATATTTTCCCCCTTGGAGTGCAGAAAGTCATAGAAAATCATCCCAACTCTATCGCCTCCTGTGGATCTGGGTGCCCATGGGTGCCCCAAAACGACCACTCCATTGGGATCCAGTGAGGCTTAGTCCAGAAGGGGACCCAACTGTTGATCCAAAAGTCTCCCCAAAATTTTGGCACCTCTGAGTCCCAATGTTCATCGTTCTCCGGGCGATTTTTGCAGACCACAAAGCGCTCTCCATAGCTTTGCAATGCCGCCTGTTCGTCCTCCATGCCTCCGGGGAATTTTTGGCCCGACGATGAAGAACATCTGGTCTTAGTTGGGAGTTTCACTACACTTTGTCCAGTTTACCCTCTGGTAATTTAACATAGCTATTGAAAATCACCATTTTTAATGGATAAATCAACTATAAATGGGCCATTTTCAATAGCTATGTCAGCTATTACCAGAGGGTATGATTTTTCGGGCTTGGATACCCACGTGGCGGAAAGCAAATAATCATCCCAGATCTACCAGGAACTGCTTTCTGTGTACCCCAACTGCCACGGGATGCCGGCCCCCCCATGTAGACCCAAGAAGGACTCATGATTCTTCAGCAGACTCCTCACAAGTCCCCAGAATTGAAAATCTGTACACTGCCGAAAGCTAGCTTGCCAACACTGCAAACAGCATATTCAACCTCTCTCCTGTGAGAGAAAGCTGAAAACTCATGAAAACTCCATATTATCGTGCATGGAAAGAACCTTTCCACTGGTGGAACATGGCTGGTGCACACGATGCAAACCCAAGTGGTCTTCAATCAAGCACCAACTAGTGTGGAAAGGAGACTACAATAAATATTTAAACTGTAGGGCCAGTGAGAAGCGGACCAGCAAGTGCCTTCACAAGCCATCCAGGCGACACATGGCCCATAGAAACGGAAGATTGCTGCCGGCTCTCCAGTGGGAGACTCCGAAGCTTCACACGTTTCACGGTATTTTCACATACTGCTCTCAGCTAAGCAGGCTTCGCTTTCCAGCAGTCCAAAGTCCCTGCGGCGTTTCCGGCTCACTTTCTCTTCCAGGATCACTCCATTAGCATCGATCATTTCCAAGAACCGCTGCAGCGATGCTTCTGGCGAGTTGGCCTCCTTCAAACGCTTTCTCTCGTCTTCCACCTCAACTTCGTGCATTTGGATGCTGTCGAAGCTCACTTTCTTGCAGCCAAAGCTCACCTGGTTGCTGGCTTCAACCTGAAGAATATACCGTATAATACCCCCTTGAACAATGGGACTGAAAGGAAAAACATTACATTCAGGGATGACAAAACATCAAACATGTTTCAAACCACTTTTCGCAGTCACTTTCTTGGATCCCTTCTCGACCACCTGCAGCTCCTTACCCTTGCAGGGAGACAATGTGGTCGTGTACTCGATCGACTGGATGCTACCTGAGCAGCCCATTGCTGGAAATCGAGTGGGCGGAGGTGATCGACCCTGCACTTGAGCCGCTATCGCTGGACTCTGCCCACCCACATGACAGGATCAGGGTACGGTGTCTGCGTCAGCCCATTGAAATTCGTCATGCATGTGATCTGCACTAACACCATGGGTCTCACCATCCGAAAATGGGAGTGGCCATGAGTAGCCTCCAATTTTGCCATGAAAACACAGTTTTGGACTTCACCAACAACCTAAAATTCGTGGATGTCCCTAAGAAAATCCCTTAGGCCCTAAGGAAAGGTCACCCAACCTCAGGCAAACCGCTGACCTCGCCCATCCCTGGCCTGGCTGCTGCATTTCCCCGCTGGCGATGCGCGCGAAGAGGTTGAAAGGCTTGGTGCCCGTGGTCCTGCAGAACTGTCCAGTTTATCCAGTTGAGATCTTTAGAATTCTTTAAACATTTCAAAAATATAGGACCTATATAGGATCAGCATGGATCATCCAAGTGTTTGGGCATTTACTATGATGACATATGATGACTACTATAGGTTTTTCCAAGATGCATCCATGAAATGGGTCACAAGATGTCATCTTAAATCACATGTGGCATGTGGGAAGGTCATCTACAAGTCGTTTTCTGAATGGCTTCTGCGGGGTCGGATTATCCCAAGCCATTTCTGCAAGGTTTGGAGCTCCAGGATGACATCCCAAATGTTGTTTCACGTTCGGTCAACATTCCCTGTGTTGGTCACTGTCTCAACTCATCTCAACTCATCTCAACTCATCCCAATTCATCTGTTCCGCCTAAAGCTAGACAAGAAACTGACCAAAGTCCCAACTTTGGGACACTTTGAACGCCAAAGCCATGACGTCAGGGTTGAAAAAATCAACCCGGATTTTACAACCAAGAAGCCTCTCATTTTGGGATCCAAACTTTCCCTGGATCAATCTGGTTGATCTAAACATCACCAAGCCTACCCTCCGGTAATTTAACATAGCTATTGAAAATGACCCAGTCGAAATAGTGGATTTTCCCATTGAAAATGGTGGTGATTTTCCATAGCTACGTTAGTCATTACCAGAGGGTAAATGGTCGGTGATGTTGGGATTCCGGAAATCCCAACCAGCAGCTCGCTGCTGCGGGCAGTAACTTCTGCCAGATCCATTCCAATCCATCCCTTGAAACACCATGACTCTTCGTCAATGCCTGGGAAATTTTACCCATCCAGAACTGATTGGTGGTTGAGCCCTACCCCTCTGAAAAATATGAGTCAGTTGGGGCTATTATATCTATTATTCCCAAGATATGGAAAGTCATAAAATTCCATGGTTCCAAACCAACCAGAGAAAGTTCTGGGAATATCATTGCAGGGAACATCCCCAGCCATGTTCGATGCCGAGTCACAGCTTCCCCGCTTCATCGATGAAGCCCGCGAAGCTCAGTTCCGCCTTCAGGGACGCGCAGCCGCCGTAGTCCTGGAGTGCTTCATATCTGAGGGTGGGAAAGTTTATCCCGTAAACTAGGAATATGGCAGTGGGTCTAAACCTTGTACCCCTCGTGAACATCAAAATAGCTGGTAGATGGATGTTCATTCCCCTAAAAATGGTATTAATAGGTATTGATCCATACCCATATGCATTCAGCCAAAAAATGATTCGGAAGAGTTTCCCCAAAATTTGATGGATCACTTGGAGATTATGGATCGAAATCCTGGGTTCTTTGGTGTTTTACCCTCTGGTAATGACTAACAGTTTGCTATGGAAAATGGCCCATTTATAGTGGATCTGCCCATTAAAAATGGTGATGTTCCATAGTTTTTTGTATGTTTTTTGTATGTTTTCCCAGAGGGCAACTGGTTTTCACCTCCAACCAACTGCTCGTTTTCCGCGCCGCGCCGCGCCTCGCGCAGGATGCGTCGCGCCTCGCGAAAGGCTCCGGCGTCCCTGAGCACGGGGACCCGCTCCACGAGTTCCTCCTTCAAACTGGTGGCCCCGCCTGGGACCATGGCGATCAACCAACCAACCAACCAACCAAGCGTTTGGTAAAAGCCAAGCCAGCCCAAAAACTGGAGATCCTGAAAAGGGTTTTTTCTTGATTGAGTATAAACCAGTGTATTCTCCAGCAAAAGAATAAAGTACTGAACTACCTATGCTTGTGGCACTCTGTGCGGGGGAAGATCATCCTCAAGAAATCGTGGGAGAGCTATCATGGCTGATGTTTTTGAAGCTGTTTTCAAGAATCCTCAAATCAAAAATGGTACTGAGCGATCACAAATCGATGTTAGAATTCTTAGAATTGCTATTATTCATAGCCAAATTCCCAATTGAAGTGATTCCTTTGGGAATGTTTGGCACGCCTCTCATAAAGGGACCAGCTCAGGACTTTACCCACAACATCGTGTCGGCCAGCATATTTCAGGTCAGTCAAATCATTAAATGTATCGAAAATCATACTTGCTGATCCATCCCAATTTTCGAAATTACATAAAAGGTCAAAAAATTATAGGTCCTATAGGTCTGTTATGTCAGAAAATTATAAGGTCCTTTTTGGGTTTTGAATGGTTTAACGATCCCCATGGGATATCATGTGACCCGGGAATCTTGTCCCATCCCATCCCAACCAACCGCACCTGTCCCTCGGAATCCACCCCTGAGATCCGCAAGTCGCGCGGAGCTCTTCGTGGCGGCAGAGCGGTCCACCACGGAAATGCGCTGAAGCGAAGTCTCCTGCGCCTCCTGCGCGGGGAAAGAGACATGTTCCAGCATTTTCCCATAGAATCAATGGTCATTGGGATATGTTCCATCATTTTCCCATATTTTCGATGGTCATTGGGATGATTTAGGGGGAAAAACTGAAGGAAACCATTGGTTTTCCCATAAGAAATGGGTGGTTTCCCCGCAATTTTTGTTCCTGAAACCAATCCAAAGGAAATGGAATCTGTTCATATTTCCGTGAAATTTCAAGACATTGATGGCTAAATTTGATGGGATTCATGGAGGATTGTTTTCCACGTAAAAAGACGAAAACAAGCCTTATTGCTTGGCGAATGCTTGGGGATGGTTTAAAAACCAAGCACCATCCCTTTTGGACATGTTGATCATTTACCATCTGGTTATGACTAACAGTTCGCCATGGAAAATCCCAACCATAAATGGAGGTTAAAATCGCTGGGAAAATCATCTATTTCGACTAGGGCCATCTATTTTCCATGGCGAACTGTTAGTCATAACCAGAGGGAGATCTCTCCTTTCAAGGTTCTCTTGGCATTTTCTGGGATCTCTTGGGGCGATTCTTAAAAATTGAGGCTTAGGCTCTCAGACTTCCTTCGACGCCACTCTCCAGCAATGGTCATAATGCAGTCACCAACCATTTACCCTCTGGTAAACTAACATAGCTATTGAAAATGGCCATTTATAGTGGATTTACCCATTAAAAATGGTGATGTTCCATAATTATGTTAGTTTACCAGAGGCTACATAAATGTCCATGATCATCCCATCATCCCCCTGGTGAAACTTGGGACCTTGGCCTCTCATAAAATCGGCACCCCCGTGGGCTGTACCAACAAAGGTCACCCCTGACGATGCTCCTCCTGCAACAGCTTCACGACCGCGTCCAGGGGGCAGTTCTTATGTTGCTGCGCCTGAGGGGGCTTTTTGTCAAGTTCCTGTTGGAGACACCGATTCTGAAAAGGATCAAGTTCCTATTGCAGATACCCTCTGGTTATTTAACATAGCCATGGTATAGATGGCCCATTTATAGATGGTTTACCTATTAAAAATGGTGATTTTCCATGGCTATGTTAAATAACCAGATGGTAATATGTTTATCTCTTGATTTTACGGTGTCCAAGTTTTTCCCGCAACTGTTTGATCCATGGGGGTGTTCAAATCAAAGTCAGATGACCCATCCTGAGCCATTCAGAAAGTCAAGTGGTCTATGTTTGGGCATGATTCAAACAAACCCTAACTTTCCAGTTACCTCTGAGATAGGTAACAAGCGTGATTATACCAAACCTGATTTGGGGTTGGTTGCCTATTTGACAGGCAACTGGAACATGAGAGAATCATAAAACAACTGGTTTGTCAGGATTACCCTCTGGTAATTTAACATAGCTATTGAAAATGGCCATTTATAGTGAGTTTTCCCATTAAAAATGGTGATTTTCCATAGTTATGTTAGTTTACCAGAGGGTAACACTTGTTGCAAGGCATCTATCATCAACAACTTGACAAGTTGGTTGGTGGCCCATTTACTTCGCCGTAGCTGTGTTAGTTGACCAGCTCGACGACGAAACCCGCACCTTGTAGCTGGGGCCGACCTCGGACAGATCGATGATGTGGATGAACAGCGAATTCCTGGGGATTTTGGGCAGACCTGGTCGTGTTCTGATGAAAAACCAAAGCTGAAGAATCCACTCCATCTGGCATTAAGATGCATTAACACTTCAATGATAATTCATGACAATTCATAATACATCCCCAAGTCAGGTTTCAGGCCCGCTAGGACCCGCTAGGATGGTTTCTTTCCTACTTATATAATCCAGGCTCAAAGATACAAAGATGAACTTCTGATTTCTTACTCCTCGGTTGATGTTTCACTTCACCCTGAAATGTTCAAGTAGCACCCCCCCAAAACTGGTGGACCCAATGAACTCCTCTGCTTGGTTTTTTGGTTCATTTCCTCCAACCAGTCCCAAACATCGCCGAGGGTCACATTGTTGTGCCCGAAGATGTTGACAAAGAGTCCCACCTTTCCAACAGAGTCGAAGTCTTGGACAGAATATGCCATGGTTCTTTGCTACAAGAAAAATGGGGATTACCTGTTAATGATGTTCCCCAAAAAATCCAACTCTGGACGTCTCAGGCACCAACTTCCATTCCATCGGCAGCTGGATCTTCCACAAACCATAGCGGGCTGTAACCCCAGAGTTGCAAAACATCTACATTCATTTCATCTAAGCATCTGGCTAAATCATCATAATTCATTCACCTGAAAAATCAGGTCATTTGGGATGATAACTATAACTATATGTCATGAACTATATCATGTTCGTCTATATTATTACTATTAACTATTATTGTTATTTTTATTATCATTAATTATTATCCTTATTATTATCATTATTATTATATATATAATAACGTTTGGGGATGATAACTATATCATGTTCATCAAATGTCCATCGAAGTATGGCCATTTCTTCAACAACTGCAAGGTCCAGCCAGGGCCCCCCAGCCAGGGCCCCAGCCAGGGCCCACCTCCTTCGACCAGCCAGGGCTGTGCTCCACATATCTCATGGCTGCAGCTTTCATCTCCTGGGATGAGTTTTTCCCAGGATTGCTCTCTAGTAAACTATCAATGGATTGGTTTAAGGGAAAATCTACAGGAAACCATGGTTTTTACCATCAAATATAGGGGTTTCCTGTAAAATTTCCCATCATCCAATTCTATGAAACTACCCTCTGGTACACTAACATAGCTATTGAAAATGGCCCAGTCGAAATAGTGGATTTACCCATTAAAAATTTAGTGATTTTCCATGGCTATGTAAACGTTTACCAGAGGGTACCATAACTGGAAAATCAACACGTTCAATAGGTAAATCATGTTAAATCAACTATATTCAACTAAAAGCGGGCCATGTTCAATAGCTATGTGAGTTTACCGGGAGGGTATATAATTCCAAAAAGTGGATTCCCAAATATGCCCCAATGTGTTTTCGATGATGAATTTCTAATGTCTCTTTTCGATTCGGAGAAGTTGCCCATTCGAACATTGGAACATTGGGATCTTAGAAAGCGGCATCACTTTCGATCAGGCCATAGCACTGGTAAACCATCTCTAAACTTGATCTTCTTGGGTGTAAATTAGGGTCTACCCTCTGGTAATGACTAACATAGCTATTGAAAATTACCATTTATAGTTGATTTACCTATTAAAAATGGTGATTTTCCATAGTTATGTTAGTTTACCAGAGTGTACCCCCCAATTTTCAGAACCATTGTCCATGGGGAAAATGATGAGATGTCGTATGCAAATGTGTACAATCCACTGGAAGCAAGGGTACCCCCATTGTCAGGTACCAAACCCAACTTATCCCATAAAACTCCCTTGGAATCCCGTGGGCTCACATAGTTATATCCCATCAAATCCCCTTAAAATCCTGTGAAGCCCCATCAAAATCCTATCAAATCCCCTTCAAATCCCAGTAAATCCCCTTAAAATCCCAGCAAACTCCCGGTAAAATCCCTGCACCTCCACTTCCTTCAGCGCTTCCGCAGGAGTGCAACCTTCACCTTCGCAAAACATGGGAAGCGGTCCTCGAGAACAACTCATCTGTGCCATTCATTGGATGTTCTTAGTGGGATTTCATAGGACTCATAGGACTCATAGGACTCATAGGACTTGATTTTTCATGGGATTTGAATGTGATTTTTAATGGGTGTTAAACGGAATTTGATGAAACTTTCGTGGGATATGTTCATCAAAAGCTGCTCCCAACACAAAAAAAGATGCAGCGGCTATGATTCGCCAGAAATGGTTTGGGGCAACCCTGATTTGTATATAATATGTAAATGATATGTATACCAAAAAAAAACTAATATTACTATCTTGTATAGATAATAATCAGTATAATGAAGTATAATGGATATAACCATAATATACCATAATTGTATAGTATGGGATGACCATAACGGATTTACCATTTTTTGGCCACGGCACATGCAATGATGCAAACTCAAAGGCAGAAATAACTATGACTACCATTTGGGGGTGGTATAATGCCACCCATTTTTGGTAGTTGGGGATTGCTGAATTGTTGGGTTTACCACTTGAGATCCTTAGCTCTGAGAATGCATGAAATTGTTGTACACTGGTTCTTGTGCACGGACATTGTTGTTTTTTGTGCCCATGTTTGTTGGCATGCCTTCAACCCTGAACTTACAAAGTTCGAGGGTTTGATCATGTGAATTCTTCTAAAACCATCAGAGGTCGAGAGATTCCACGGCCACCACAATTTTGTTGATTGGAAAATGAAAAAGATCCGGAAACTAAACAACCAACAAGTTCCACTCTTAGGAATCAAATCTGCAGTTGTCCAATATTTTTTTGATCTTTTTTTGTGAAACAACCTTTCTTTTGTGTCCAAGCTGAATCTCTTCCCAGACACCCAACTCTGCGGCCATACCGAAGACCAAAGGATTAAACCTGGGCCAATTTATTGAAGGCACCGAGGGACTGGATGAAAAAAGGTATGGAAGTGATGTTAGAGCATGTTTTGAATATACAGTATGTTAGTAGACATGTATCTAAATATATAATAGTATCTATATATATATAGTATAATAACTAAATATACATATATATATATGAACTTTTAAATATATATATATATTGTTTGTTTTTATATATATATATATATATTTTATGTATACGTTTGTTGTAGTCATATGATTTATCTTGTATGCTAGATCTTAGATACTGGATATCACATTTTAACTTGACAGAATCTTGGATACTAGAATGATTCCAATGCAAAATTGATTCCTATCTAATTAGTAGGTTCCCTGCACAAGTGCGGACTCGGAATATTTCACCCGGTTGACTGGCAATACAGGAGTTGGTTTCATCATCTTTCACCCCCGGGTTCGAGATTTGGGGCAACTGTTGCTGAGACATCCCCCTGGATGCCCTGAGCGCAGCACCACTGCCAGTGCAAGTCCTAGCGGAAACGAGCTTAACTTGGATGAAGATGGCCGAAGATTCAGGCTGGCCATGACCAAACACTTTGCTTGGAATTGGTAAGCTACAACCTTGACCATAGGCCAAACAATTCCCGAAAAGCATCCCAAGCTTCCTAACAATCAATCACACTCTACGACCCGGTTTCTCTTCCAGCTCTGGCCTGCCACTGCTCGAGCAGTTTTGTGACCGCGCCCTTCCTGTGCAAGACGGCATCTTTGTGCCTGCGGAAGCTCCAAGGTCATGCGCCAGCGATGTGTTTGCTGCAACCGGCGTGCTTTGCTGTTGAAGATGCAAATGTAGCGGCCATGAAGCCGATGATGGAGCTGCTGGTTGTGATTCACTTGCCGTAAGGGCTCTGTGCTTTACCGGCGTCTCTCTACAGAAATATGGGGGTGCATGCATTCGGGCTCACAGGCGTGCTTGTCACGAAGCCTCTATTGCATGTGTGATATGTCTCCCAGATGTGTGTATGTTCTCAGCGTCTATAGGCACTTGTCAGTTAAATTCTAGCAATTTCTTACCCATATTCCAGGGCCGATCATACTTCATGCCAAAATGGGAAATCTACAAAACTGCATGGACCCCATTGAAGTGAAATTTGGGTTTCATGATGTTTGCCAGGCGCACCTTTTCTTCTGGCATGCACATTTTCAACTGCACCTGTTCCTGCCCAAAAAAATCCTTTCTTTCAGCAAAATTCCGAAAGTACTGTCACTTTGATACAAGAAACATTTGCGAGCACACAGCCATTGTTTCCCAAACGACAGACTGTCAAACCGTGGAGTACGATAACACGCTGGAGTGCGATAATTTTCTGGTATGCGAAAAAAATGAATATGTATGGCCCCCTTAGACCTTCCCAAGAGGCCCTACTCTGCTACACCATTCACAAGTCGTTTTCACATACCAGAAAATTTTCCCACTCTGCCCCACCGACCCTGCTGGAGTGCCAAAAATTGAAAAAAAAAATCCAGAAGCAAAAACAGCATGGAACGCGATAGAATGTGAAAATGCTAATGACTCAGGTGGGAAATCCATGTTGCCCATATTCCAGAAATATGTGATTCCAGGCTGTTTCAGCTTAAAAAAGAAAGAAAAATGTTGGCTAATTTCCGGAAAAACCTGACATACGTTCCAGTACCTAGTACGATGATTTTGCAGAATGCGGTGGTATTGTGCAGCGCGATGATTTCTGAGTATGTGTACTCACACGCTGTGCAGTGCGATGACACCTGTGGAATGCGAAGATTTTGCGCGGTGCCATGATTTCTGAGTATGCGTGGCTGGAATAAAGACGAAATAAGGGGATATGTCCTTCAGGGCCACCACCAAGAGTTCCAATCCCGCAGCCAGCCCAACACCAGTGTTTTGTTGTTTTCTGTTTTCACCCCACGCAATATTTCACACAGGTGGGCAACCATGCTAAAGACGCAATGGTGCACTGCCTGACAGTTCTCCTCAGCTGTTGCCGCCGATGTCGCCATGGCCTGCGTGCACAAAACGTGTCAAGGAAGAAACAGCAGCTGAAAGCAAGCCAACTGACTGGCCTCTCAGCTGTGGTCTGCGTCTTTCCCCGTTTCTCTACCCTTCCTTCTTTTGATCTCTAAAGAGCTGCATATGTCGTTGTTGCAATGGCTTGCGCTGCCCTTTGCAAACAAGAGCTAGAGTGTGTCGGCCAAAAACGAGCAGAGCAAACGGGAGGAGCAGAACACACACCTTTTAGCGGCTGCCATGTACTCAACTCCATTTGGTCCTATAACCACCGTGCGGAGAGTACTTTTACACTTGCTTGCCTGCTACAGCAGCCTCCACGGCTGCTGTTTCGCAAGCAGCATGAAAGAGTTCCCAAGCGTCAATGCCGCCGCCACTGCTCAGAGATGGGATCCATACCAGATCTTAGGTGAAAACAAGGAGGAGCAGCAAACTGCCATCAAAATCAACATGTCATGATTACTGCAGCCGAAGAGACACGAGAGCAGGTTCACCTTGTGCATGATTCGATCCACGCGAGATACCAGGGGGCTCTGCGGGTCACAGGCCAAGCCGTGCATCAATGCCTCAACGCACATAAAATGCATTTGGACAGACATGATGTCAAAGGTGTTGCTGCAGCCAAGCAGCGCAGTCAAGCAAGCAGCCCACTGTGCTTGGACTGCTCGCTCGGGTTAAGAAGGCCGGAGCCAGGAGGCAGACTGTCCGCAGACAGTTTTTCTGCCCCGCCTGGCTCAGCGCCGAGGTGTGAAATCTCTCGTGCAGCGGTTCTCGCCTCAAAGACGGACAAAGCAAACGGAGCTATGTCATTTGCTCAGTGCTGAGATCATTGCTCTGTTTTTGGCAAGTCGATGACTGCCGTCAGCCAGTAGTGCAGCACGGTTGTGTCCTTACGCAGAGCAACAACTCCACTTCACACCACTTCCCTCTGCGTGTCTCGCTCCTTGCTGCCCCCTGCCTTCTCAGCCGCGATGGAATGGACCTCTGCCTTGATGCCGCTATAGAGCAACTGGATTGCGCGGCACCGATCGATGCCTTGCAGCTGTTTCACTTTGCCTTCCAAGGGTCTTGGGGGTAATAGCAGGCGTCCGGGCTCATTGCTTCGCAATGGGCTCCGGCGCGCCCTTTTGGCGCTTCTGTGCGGAAGTGAGCTCGAATACATGCACCCCCGTATTTCTGTAGAGAGGCACGGGTAAAGTACGGAGCCCTTACGACAAGTGAATCACAACCACCAGCTCCATCATCGGCTTCATGGCCGCTACATTTGCATCTTCAACAGCAAAGCACGCCGGTTGCAGCAAACACATCGCTGGCGCATGATTATGGAGCTTCCGCAGGCACAAAGATGCCGTCTTGCACAGGACAGGCGCGGTCACAAAACTGCTCGAGCAGTGTCAGGCCAGAACTGGAAGAGAAACCGGGTCGTAGACCGTGTCCTAGCCGTTTCTCGAAGTGGTTGGAAGCCCCAAAAAGATCCAAAAAACTGAAAATAGACAGACTGGTCTATCCAATACATTCCAATCAAAACACCCAAACTTCACCATTTTCAGCCCAGTCAGCAACACAAGTTCTCCTTGGTGGTGAGAAAACGATGGCGTCGAGACATGGAGGCCTTGCCGCTCCATCGAACGTCCTTGGAATCCTCAGTGCGCACGGGATTCCAAGCATTTGCATGTATGGTAACCCCAACAAAAATAGAAAAACCTGGTTTCCCCCCTTATAAGTTAGTGAATTTATAGTATAATTTAGTCTAGTTTTACTAAATTCTAAGTTTTTGAAAGGTGCTGTGATATGCATGTAACAATGTACATATTACAATATCATTCAGGGCAAGGATCCATGGCTCACAAGGGCCTCATGACCGTTCAGCCCAGGCACCCATTGCAGATCGTTCTCAGGGCGATTACGGCAGATCAAGAATTTCCTCAGCAAAATTGTCCGAAAACTGTCCCAATACCATCTTGCCACACCATAATATGTGCCGCCAAATACACAGAAAAAGACTCTGAAAAAGTGGTGTCTTATCAAAATAGACTCTGATGAAGTTGGGTGAGTTGGGTGGTCCCCAAGTCTTGCAACAACTTTGGTCGCACAACCCTGTCGAGCCATCACTAGGCCGAAAACGTTGTTATCATGCTCGGGTGGGCGGAAAAATCTCAGCTATCTCAGCCAAAAGTCTCTTTGAAAGTTCCCAAGGCCTCTTGTTCAGACTCCATGTCCGGCTGCTTCAAAAGCCTTGGATACAACATGTGTTGGGTCCCAAGCCCTTTTTTTTATGCAACATGCTCAAGAAAAGGGTTCGCTTTCCAACCTACTGGCCCTTCGACAATCTGACTTTGCAATAGTGTGGCAACCTCTTGCAATCATTTTGTTTAGATGAATGTCATTCTCAAGAATATGACAACATGTATGGTGCATAGACGCATGTAACTTGTGTAACATAATTGAAAACTATATGTCAAATTTACCATACACATACATACACATGTATACACATGTACATTTATCATTAAACCCCAATGCTGATTCCCTTGCGTAGGACCTCCACCACGCCCGATCCGGGTGACCCCCCAGCAGCGCGCGCGAGGACGTTGAAAGGTTTTTCCTCCGTGGTCAAAAATCCTGCAGCTCCATCGGTCCATCCGTCGGGAAGAAAAGAACCATTGGATATTGGATCCATCGGATGAAATGGGAGATACCACATAGCTATTGAAAATGGCCCATGTATAGTGGATTTACCCATTAAAAATGGGGATTTTCCATCGTTTTTTGTTAGTTTACCAGAGGGTACACTTGGCTTCTGTGGGGATGTTTTCGGAATTTTCCCCACCTTTGAAAGTTTCGAATCTCAAGGTTTTATGTCAGCTTGCTCCAAAAAGTGCAAATCACATTTGAATGGTTGTCCCAAGGTTGCAACGATGAGATTTTGATGATGTTTGTCGTTGTCGGCGCTTTCCATTTTCCTTTTAAAGTTCCTTTCAAAAAGCTTCAAAATCGTACCATTTTTTTTGCCGTTGGCGCCAAGATATCCAGTTTTGGAGCAGGTTTTGGATCTGATGTCAGACAGAACGCCATGTTTTACCAATGTTAAGTCGGATTTTGGAAAAATGTGTCAGGTTAAAAGTTCAGAATATATGTCAGCTGGCAGGGATCATGAACGAAGTGAAGGATTGCTGGGACTGTGGAAACAATGGGAATATTCATAATATATATATATATGCAAATATGGGATATAACAAACAATATGAAGTTTGTTGTTTTTTTTGGAAATTGCGGATTTATCCCCAAAAAAGATTGAAAAGTTAGATTTTTTGTGGTGGAAACAATGAGAAACCACTGGATTTGGGAAAGAAAAATTTCTGTCGCCACTGGATCTGGGACAGCTTGAATAAGGTTTCACTTTGAGATCGTCAGCCAAGTTGAAAGCTAGAAAATGGGGCATTTAAGGTTTGCAAGTGTTACTGTATATTTCTTGCTGCGATGATTGATACCCTCTGGTAATTTAACATAGCTATTGAAAATGGCCCAGTCAAAATAGTGAGTTTTCCCATGAAAAATGGTGGATCTTTCCATAGTTTTTTGTTAGTTTACCAGAGGGTATCTAGAAAGATCCTAATCTCCGGAAACTGGAATCCCCTGCCTGCATTGTCTACGAAGCCTGCATTCATCAGCTCCAGTTTCCTCACCAGAGACGCGCATGCGAAAAACCGGGAATCAAACATGGCTGGAAAATCCCCAGCAATAGTTCGATGATGTTCCCAGCTATACCCTCTGGTAATTTAACATAACTATGGAAAATCACAATTTTTCATGGGAAAATCCACTATAAATGGTGATTTTCAATAGCTATGTTAAATTACCAGAGGGTAAACCTCCCAACTGTAGGTCCGTTGAGTTTGGGACTTTCCTAGCCATGTTTGAGTAGAGGCCACATCATCTGCGGCTTGCTATGTCAAATCCATCCTCTCCCTCTAAAATGGCCACCATTCCCGTGGGGGACCCAGTGAAATAGCTTCGCATCCCCATCTTACCACGCTGTACCACTATGATTCATAAAGCCCCCATAAACATGTTGGATGCGTTCTTGGGGTAAACACACCATAAAATCCATACGCGTTTGTCTGAAAACACGCTACCCTGTTCAATCATAGAATCATATTCCATCCATTTGCGAACCATCATTCTCCCTATCAGGATTACAACATATTGGAGGTAAATTCCGAATGTTCAAACACACCCATAGTTTCATATTTATGAATGATAGTAAATAGTAAATCTCATAAAGGCTCCCTCAGAAAATATGTCCATTCTTGCTGGCCGATATACTGAATTCAAGCCACTATCTATACGGGCCCCATATTTTTCTCACTCGACATCCTCAGCAGGTGTTGTCATCCCATTGCATCCCTTAAATTAAGGCCCCATTTCTTGTTTCTTATTTTATGTTAATATCCCCTTGATATGCCTGACTGGCTATATGTGTATATATAGTTTCCCATTTTTTTTTGAATTAAACACAATCAAATTATTTTAATCTCACAATTCTTTCTAACCATTTAATCTCATATCTTGGTAAGTCTAAAAATATCCCCATCATCCCATGATCTCCATTCTATATCACCACTTTTTTCTGGCTAGTATGTTACCCTCTGGTATTCAGACATGGCTTGCTGGAAAACCCACCATTTATAGACAATGTTCCGATTTAAGCCTCCCTTGGATCAACGTTAAGGTCCCTTTAAGGAGGTGATGTTTTTCCAGCCATGTTTGATGACACCATGAAATCACACCATCCCCCATGATCTCCGCATTGGTGGTTTCTTAAAATGGAAGGACTTCCCCAAGTCACCTTAAATGCTTCTACCCTCTGGTAAACTAACATAACTATGGAAAATCACCATGTTTAATAGGTAAATCAACTATAAATAGCCATGTTCAATAGCTATGTCAGCTATTACCAGAGGGTAATGTTCTAAATCTTCAAATCCGGGACTCGGAGGATTTGGGCTTTCCCCGGTCCCATGGCCGAGCGCTGCCGAGCTTCAGGGCCTCCGCGCCTCCCAGCTGCTGCCGCAGCAGCCTCCGCGCCTCCCGAAGCTCCGCCAGCTCCTGGAGCCGCGGCAGCCGCGCGCGCAGCTCCTGGCGCCCCACATCGGTGGAGCCGTGGGGGGCGATGGGAACAGTGTCTTGGTCGGAAAATTGGGATTTTTGGGTCGGAAATTCCAGCTGAAGCTATGACTTTGAGCTACTGAAAAAAAAAACAGGCAAGATTCTGTTCATCTGAAGAATTCTGTGATGTGCATTGTTGATCAAGGATCTCAAAGGCCTGAACAAACCGAGCCAGTGATCTTCCACAGTTCCATGTACACCCCATATACCCTCTGGCCAAAACCCATGTTGAATAGATTATGTTCCCAGAAAAAAAAAAAACGGTAGGGGTTCTCTAGCAAGCCACGTTTAATGACCAAAGAGTAGCCAAATAACATCAAATAACATCAAATAACAGAGTATCGAATTGTAATCAAACAAGAGAGACACCACTGAGATAATGGAGAGCACCACCTGAACATGGCAAAAGTGTAAGAGCCATGAACCAACGGCACTTTGCATGACCAACAATAACTGAAGTGATGGCCACATCAGGATATTGCCGCATTGCCAGTACAATATCACCCCAGAAACGAAAAAAAAAAATGCGCCACTATTGGCCACGTCTGGGTACGGCGTTATCATGGGTTATCTATATTAAATACTAATAGAGGTGTAAACCGTAAACCTGCTTCCAACTCTTGAAATGGACTGATTCAACACCTCTCATTCATTTTGGCACTTTGTCAATCAGATGTCGCGCCAGTTTTACATTACAAAACGAGGAAAGGATAGATCTTCAACTTCAGTTGTCCCCAGTTTAGAAATCTGCCATCCCTTCCCCTTATCAAAGAACCACCTCACCACAAACCCTGCTTGTCATTGGTGGATCTTTTCATGTGGCAGTGTCCCAGTCCCAAACAGTGAGACTCCCACTCCCCAAATTCAACAAAGAACTACCAAAAATTGGATCTGGAAAATCACGTGATTTTCCAAACGGATACCCTCCGGTAATTTCTGACATACATCGTTAGGCTTACAAGCCATAGTCCGTCCATTTAGATCCATGTCGATCCATAAAAACTCTCATGATTTAAGCCATGAAAACATGTGGGTATGGGTCAAAATTAGGTACCCCAAAATTATGGATGGTTAATACTAAACTAGACTAACATCTGTGGTTCCCTAGGTCTTCCATTTTGACCCACATCCATGTTTTGATTCTCCATGGTCAAAGTATACCAGCGGCCCAAACCTTCGCCAGCCATTGGGATCCCAATTTACCATCGACTCACCAGGGAATCACCCAGTCACTGCTCGAATCGAGGTGGCTGCATCGGCAGCATCAGCCATGGCAGCTTCGATAGCCAGATCTGGGCAGTGGCTGAGCCTCCATGAAAGTCTTCTAAAAACTATGACTCATAGTGAGTTATAACGACTTATAACGACTTATAACGACCTATAACGACTTATAACGACTCATACCGACTTATAATGATTCATGATAACTTATACATTGGGTCTAGCAGATTTTGTAGTCCCAATCAGATAATACTCCAGGCTGCTCCCATTTATGCTTCGGTCCCACCTTGCTATGTCCCCCAGATGACCTGTTTTTGGGGCAACCCCCAGGAAGAACTTGCGCGAAATCGCTTTTGAGCCCATGATCACCGTCGAAACTGCAAACACCCCGGTGTTTAACCATGGAACATGGAAGAGGTCCAGAGCAACCTGGTAAAGACGCGTAGCAATCTTATCATGCCATGTCTTGCCTGCTGGGCACACGATGAATTGAACTTGAACATGTCGGAATGGCAGTTGCGGCGAGAGGATCGTCATCGGAATAGGACAGCTTGCATGTTGAACAACATAAACATTCTACAATACAAAAATGTGTGTGATTCTATGTACGATACATGGGTACTAGATAAGGCTCTGGATGCTGCCGCCTGTATCGCACTTTCAGGACAACGGCGCCTGTCAATTCTGTGACTGTCCAAAAGTGGGAAGCCTTGTGCCAATGCTGCACGAGCTCATCAGGACGCTTCAGAGAGTCATTCCACGGTAAGGACTGAAACCAAGCTGAAACCAGTGGGAAAACCCAGCCAAACAGCCCTTGAGAATCATCAGGTCGATCTGGGCCTCGCTTATGTGCTGTGAATGGTTTCCTCCACCTTTGGGTCCAACCAGCGTTGTCTTGTCTGTCATGCCAAGTCCGCTATTGTGGGGTTCTTCCTTTCTGCCCCCATATGCTGCTGCGTATCCTCGGTGATTTGCTTAACAAGAACCAAACTGACAAATGGGTGAATCTAAACGGTCATAACAAGCACTGCGGAAAACAAAAAATAGATCACTGTGATTCAGCCCACGCATCCCCAAGAATAGATGGCGAATGAGCCCTTAATGGCAGCCCTGACTACCAGTATGAGGTCACCTGACTGGGGTCGGTGAAGAATCGCCAGAAAAATGACAGGTGTCTTCGGGATCTCCCGGTCTCTCCAGAGATCTGCTGAGTCATCCTGCACCCATCCATCCTCCCTCGCGACACCACTGCGCTTCTACAAAGGCCCTGAAGTCGTCAGCTAAGGCGGCTGCGCCATCAGCCACGAACCTAGAGGGTCTGGGTGCCTCGGGGACCCTAGCATGGTCAAATTGTGTGATATTGAAACATTTAACCCCCAAACATATGCAGTTTAACAACAATGGAGGTTAAACGGTTAAACTGTTCAAACAAAGAGATGCTGGGTGGGTTAGGGGCTAACTGCTGGACCAAGGACAAATCTGCGCAGAATTCAGGGTCTAATTTGGTTTGGCCCATCCATTCAAGGCTGTTCTTGAGCACCGGGCTTCAAATGTTCTGCTTTTGCTGTAAGAATACCATTCAGTATTCAGTTGGGATCATCATCCCATTTTTGGGCTGGAGAATCAGATTTGTACAACAAATAACTCTCCAACGATTGTGGGAATTTGTCCCATATTTACTGGTCAAATCTGTTGCGTAGCCAAATTCCCACACCGTGTGGCTTCAAATCATCCACCTTCCTCACCTCACCACCGCGCCTCTGAGAGGCATCCAACTCTAACTGCAGCACGGGTCGTTCCAACTCGAGAAGACGCTTTGCGGACCTGATGGCTACCCTGGTTCAACAATCGAGCGGTTGCACCTGTTGCGTATTTGGGGTTTCCAAAATTGAAGGCAAAACCCCAAACTCCCATGGTTTATCGTCTCTGATAAAAGGGCAATTTGGGGGCTTGCCCCATTTGTGGACAAACCCCGGAATCAAAAATGAAAACCTGACAAAGGATACAAAAGCATCTGGAAATCGCCCTATGTTCAAATTGCATGGCGATCCCTTCCCCCTTATATTAAGAGAAAAGTACACCCCCCATCAAAACCGATCCCCCCTTGCATCCCATATTTGGCGGGTTTCTTAAAATTGGGGCCTTCCCAAGTCACCATGGGTTAGAATCCTATGGTCTGATGACTGGATGATTTCAGGGTACCTCCAAGACTTATGGAAACCATGTTTTTTTTGATTAGTTATATAGAATTAGCTCAGGTTAGTTCCTATTGTTGTGTTTATGTGAAATTACTATATCTATTATCCCCCCTTTACCCCCATACAACCCCCCTATACAGCCACTCTCCACCCATTGATATATCATGATTTATCAATATCCCACTATAGTTGATGAAATGATATCAACATTATCAACTATCGTCAGACCCATCATAGTTGATACTGTTGATATATCAATCTGGGTAAATTATAATAATTCACTAACCTGAATAGTTCGGCCATTTGGGGATGATTTCCCTTACTAACCATGATTCCAGTGAGGTCACAGTGAGGTCGTGATCAAATTTACCCAGATATATATATATATATTATACCCTCCAGTAAATTAACATAGACCCTGGCAGTCATCGGGGGTTGGAAGATTACATTCCATAAATAATTTACCCAGATATATTCATATTCAAAGTTTATATCCCTATTTTGATGGGCAGATTTCGCCTCCACAGCTGCTGCCCTTCCGCGCTCACCGCCGGTGCCTTTCCCTCGGCCGCGGCGTCTGAGACGACCAAGGCCTGCCCGATTTGACCCTTGAAACCCAGACAAACCTGAGGATTCGGGCGAGTTTCCAGTGATTTCGGCTCATTTCGGGAATGGATAATATACTATATATATATATACGTATATATAATATATATATATATATATACGTATAATATATATATATATTATATTATATTGTATACAGTACAGTAAGACATATACTTGGGGGTTTACGTGGGTCTTCCAAATCCATTTCTGGACATCTTCTTCAACCCAGCCGGTCCCCTCGCCTTCGACAGCCACTGGATCACCAAAGCTCGTGCCTTCAGTTCCAACACCAAATCCTGCCGGAGAAAGGTCATGGGAAACCAGAAAGGTCATGGAAAAGAATGGGATAATTATGGGATTTAATTATTATATATCCGGAAATAATTTGAAATCATGGGATAATTTCTGGGGAAACCAGCAAGAATACATGGGATACTTATGAGATATACGTATCATTTGTGAATATAGAATGTGGGAAATATTCAAAACTGGTCTTGGAATAGCTTTGAAAGTGGATAAAGTGGTTTGAACATGCTGATAGAAATTTGCTTTGAAGATGCTGCTGAAAATGACTTGCACGTGGCGTTTGAATGTTTAAATGCTAAAAATGCTTACGTCCAAAAAGGTCAATTAAAAAAGGGATCTACTAAAAAATCTAAAAAATAGTACCCTCTGGTAAATTAACATAGACCCTGGCAGTCATCGGGGTTGGTTCAGACTAGTTTCCATTCAAAATGGGTGATTTTCAGGGTCAACAAGTTTATTTACCATAGGGTATATAATAATGGTCAATAATGAATTTGGCCCCCCAAAAGATGGAACTAGCTCTATATACTCCCCAAATCTGCTGTATTATTGTAAAAAAATATGCGTTCTCTAAACATTCGGCTGCACTTCGAGGTCACCAACTGACGAGACGTCGAGTCTGCCTCGCCTCTCTGGACGGCGAACTCCAGACATCGGCGCCGTTGGTGGCAACGGCACGTTGGAGCTCCGCTGGGGTGGTACCTCCATCGGCATTGAGTGGTGATTTAACCACTATAAAACCATAGGAAACCATAGGAAAACCATAGGAAAATGGTGATTTAACCACTATAAATGGTGATTTTATGGTGGTTTAATGGTGATCAAATGGGATTTAGCCTCTGGTAATGACTAACAGTTTGCTATGGGATTTCGATGGCCCATAGAAATAGTGGATTTAGCCATTGAAAATGGTGGATCTTTCCATAGCTATGTAAACGTTTACCGGAGGGTAATGTGGGTAAAACAATGTCATGGGTGGTTGGAATCCCACCTATAAAAATGGTGATGACTGGGGGATGGTTTATGGCATTGGTTTACCCACATTGAGGTAAATGACCATACTTATGGGTGGGATGAGGAAGCTACTCATGTTTAAACATAGCGTCACCACAAAATCACGGGCTATCGCCCATTCCAATCGTGACACACCTGGTGCAAGCTGTGTTCCTTTTGCCTGATGGAAAATACACCATGTGTAGATCATTTCCAAGCGAAATAACCATTGATTTTCCGTATGTTTTTGTGTGTTTACTGGCTGGTAAATAGCAATGATTTAGAATGAGGTGAATCTCATCACCCAAACATAGAAATGGAAACCAAAAATTGGTCTGTCTGAGAATCTGGTAGCCCCATATGTGATGGTTTAGCATCATTTTTCTCATGATTCAATACCCCTGAATTGGGGATAAATCCCCCCCAAACCCACTTTCCCCCAGAAAAGAATAAAACAAATCAATGGTTCATACTCAGATCCTAATAAAATCATATAAATTCCCATCAGAAATTCCATAAACCATATAAAATCCATGAAAATCCCATCATTCATCGCATGAAATCCATGTGTTGTGATGAAATCCCCTACAACAAGCTGGGCAGGGCACTCGCCAAGAGCCGCGCCAAGGGCATCATCTCTCCACCCGCCTCTGCGTCTCGGGGCAGCTCCAGGATGTGGATCTGGCGGACAGGAAAAGTCACCAGCCCAGTGGTGATTTGACTATGACCATGACCATCCCCCTGATGGTAAACCTTGAGAATGGCCAATTTTATCCAATTTTTGGAGTGTGATCTTCCAAGCCGGCAGGGTCTACGGTAGTTGGAAGGGTCAACCACGGTGACACACTGAATCATCCGACCTCAGGGATTCAACAGGATTGGAATGGTAAGCAAGAAGGGATGAGGTAAATGGGTCATTCCCAGCAATGGATTATGATGTACCCATCATACTGCAGATCGAAAAAAAGTCACCAACCAGTTGTTGTCACCCCCATATACCCATCAACAGGTGCATCTTTAATGGCTCACATACGTGCAAATACCATCAAATACCCGCTTCCTCATTGAGGTCGTCCAAATAATCCTTCACAGCTGACTCTTTGGCTGCACACAGCTCTGGACCGTCAGAAGTTGGAAACCGCAAATCGACTTCGATGCCCGCGGATTCAAAGAGGTTTTCGGACTCCTGGAGCTGGTTCTACGAACTGAGAGGGAGTGGGGATGCTGCTGTGGTATGGCCATCAGGGTCATCGTCGTCATCGTCATCGTCATCATCATCATCATCATCATCAACATCAACATCAACAACATCAACTGCAACATCACCTCCATCTTCATGCCCTCCTCTGTCCTCTAAAAAGCCATAGACCATCCACAGCATGGCGCTGGAATTGGCGTTATAAAGATGAAAAATCTCCTCCCTCGCCCGGATGGGCCGTTCTGCCACTAGCAGGGCGCCATCCTCCACCGGCCCGTCGGGTTCGAAGGAGCACTGCCACAGCTGTGCGTCGGTGCCTCAATGCCAGCCATTGGAAACTCCATGTCTCTTACCTGAAACCGAAAAATCTATCAAATATCATCATGGGCAATATGGCAATATTCCTATGTGCCCTGTTGTTTTAATGTTTTTTCATATATGTTGTGTGATATGTATTGATATGTTGTGTCCGTGTATATGTTGAATATGTATGAATATGTCATCTCCCCGCATTTTGCCGCTTCAATCCCCAAACAATTCCTCTGTTGTTTCACACATTCACACCATGCCACGGTGATTGAAAAGGTCCAGGAGAGGTACCAGCGCCAAGCGTTCCTGGGCCGTCCCGGACTGAAAGGTGAAGGCGCGGGTGTCTACGATGACCAGCGCCCACCTGGACATGTCTTCGCTGAAGCCTTCGGACATCAGCTGCTGCAGATTCGCCTTGCCTGCCACTACTGTCAGATGAGTCGGAAAAAAGTTCGAATCCTCCAAAAATCAGGTATAGCCTCCCCTCCATGACGTGTCCCCTTCCATCAGGCCCCCTCCATGTACCTTCAGTCAGTAGATCTTCTGCAACGGCCTTTCCATGCACGCTGCCGGCCAGCAGCTGCTGGACAGAAATGTCATGGGGCCACATCAGCGGGTGACTCTTGGGAAGCTCCTTGGGTAGCACACCTGGGAAGGGACCAGGTAACGCTCGCCCTTTGCGCAGATTGATTGGTTTGGTTTAAGGGGATAAATCTACAGGAAACCATGGAGTTCTGACCAATAATTGCAAGACTTGTATTTTTTCCCTTTATCCGATTCCGGGATGTATGTAGTTGATGCTTTGTCATAAGCAAGTTGATGCTTTTTGTCATAAGCACGCGCATTTTCTTCAGAGGATGGCTGGGAACACAAGGAATGATTGATTGTATCCCGTACAACCTCATAAAATCCCATGGGTTCATAGTGAAAAATCAAGTTATACCCGGTTAAAGATCACATTGCATCCCCATGACTCGCTAGTTAAATGATGTTAAATGTATGTTTCAAACATGGTTACTGTAAATAATCTCGATGTCTGCTGTTTAAAAAAAAAAAACATAAACATCCCATCACAATCTCCATCAGAATCACCAAAAAAAACATAAAAAGGATTCAAAGATGTCAATTTATCCTCGTCTCGAAATCCTCTAATCTCCATCAGAAAAGCACATCATTAAATCATTCATTTTATCCCTCTAAATCCCATATCAATGGGAATTCCAGGATCCTAAATTGGAGGTACTGTACCATATCTTTGGCCATATTTTGTGGGGATATTCCCTTACCAAATCCTCAGCTCAGCCGCTGATGTACGGCTCGAACTCTGAGCCGCTGCCCTTTTCTCGTTCCAGCAGCAGCCGCCGCGCCAGGTCCGCGGTGCTGGAACCGGAGCCAGAGCCATCGCTCAGAAGGGCGGGACCAGGAATGCTGCAAACCTGGGAAAATCTGAACCTCCATAAGTTTCATTGGATTGGTTTAAGGGAAAATCTTAACCGGAAAGCCATGGGTTTTTACCATCAAATTGATCGGGCTTTCCGGTTAAAATGTTCCCATCATCCAATTCTATGAAAGTTGGGTGCAGAATCCCTACTATGGTGAAAATGGTGAAATAGAAAGCTACTTTAATTGGTGGAACTGCACCCTAGAGGATCTAGAGGTAGGTCTAGTGACTCCTTATGTGTTTGGCAAGAGTTTTTGAATAAAACTTAAAACATTGGGAGTGATTCTTGGGGTTTATGCATGGGCTTACATGAATTCCAAGTAATCAGCTAAGAAAATGGGACCACCAGGCAACCATCTGCCCAAAGGGGGTAGAGACCAAGAATCTGGAAACTCATGATGATCATTACCAAATCTTTGGCCAGGTCGGCCAGCAAAAGCATCACTGGCATTGATCTCATGGGTGGATCACTCAAATTGAAGGGGCTCCACACTATATGTGTTGGTTCTGTCCCTCGTTTTCAAGAAGAACACAGAAGTATCACCTGCCTTTCACCTGCAAATGGACTGGCAATGGTCACTTCCTTGTTTCGCCTTGGCTCTAGGCATGGGTACATGGGAAAAATCTACCAACTGATGGAGATGCGTGTCATGTCCTGCCCACCCCCCCACATCACTTTTTATCAAGAAACCATTTCTCCTTCAGGCACCTCTTCCAGTGCAAAGACTCCCAATCCCTTGTCTCCACTTTTCACCGAAATCTTCTCCAGTCCTTCGGGGATTGAATGGTTTTTTCCCGAAGGTCCCCAGGAGAAACCACCAAGAGGTAGATTTATTTGAAGCTCAAGGGGCTGAATCATTTTGCGTCTAGTTTTGGAATCTTCTGGATATGTGGTACATTTACGTTGCATACATGTCCAGTACATGGTGAACATAATTAAGCATTGTTGGATTTATACCTCATTGTTTACCCATGATGTTTGCTTTTTATACCTCTATTTTCATCATTCCAAGATGGCTCCAGTTATGCGTTGGTTTATCAACCCACCAGACTAGTGTTAGTGGTAAGCTATGTAACCAACTTTGCTAGCCTTGGGCACCACTTCTTTGGATCTATCCTGCGGTAGCTTGCGCCCTAGCCATCCTCACCAATCATCTGTAAATGGACCGTTTTCCATAGCCATGTCAAACCAGAAGGCAAATAATTCAACAATGATAGTAATAGAAATAATCATGCAGAATCATTTGTAATTGATCAAGATAATAGTAATCGCAATAAATATCATGATTAGTGGTTAAGATGGTAAAATAGTATGTTATCATATTTATATCATATTTATCATTCTGGGTAATTTACCCTCTGGTAAACTAACATAGCTATTGAAAATGGCCATAGAAATAGTGAGTTTTCCCATGAAAAAAGGTGATTTTCCATAGTTATGTTAGTTTACCAGAGGGTATCCAAAAATGCTCAAATCGCCGTGAAATGTTGGTCCTTTGGCTCCAAGTCCTTCCAGCCACCGCATCATCCGCCGCGCCTCCCGCGGCCGCGCCGTGGCCGCCACGGCGTTAACGACGACCCCGGTCACCGCCGTCCCGCGCCGGGGCGGCCTCGGCGCCGGGCGGATGGGGAGAGGCCATGGGGCGCGCCATGGGGCACACAGCGACATGGCGCGCCGCGGTGAGTTTCTGAAAAATCGGTGAAATTTCACGGTGGAAACTTGGGAAAAAAACATGAATTGCTGCCTTGGGAGGTGGAAATGCTGCCAACTGTCATGCATTTCACCAAGACAACGTGATAAATATATGATATGATATGGCTGTGGGTCGAAACTCTGGTAGCCTGTTGAATACCAAATAGCTGATAGATGGACAGAAGTTTATTCCCCCAAATTCCCAAATTTGGCATTGGAGGTTTTGACTCATCCCCATATATATGTAGCACATCCTTTCTGACCGGCGACGACTTGAGCCTGTCGCACCTGCTGAAATCACCAAGAAATTGTGGAGGTGCACCAAACATATTGGACATTCTTGGACTGTTGTATTTATTTGAAAATACACCAATTGGGGACACAACAATTGTGGAGGTACACCAATATATATAATACATATGGACCAAGTGATTTAACTAGGACATCTATGGACACGTAACTCCTATAGCTCGAACTCCAACATCGCAGTTCTACTTCCTCCTTTCCCTACGCGGTCTTGCCGAACTTCAAATGACTGGGTGAAACTTAGGTACCCTCATGGATTCGGGTTCCGGTACACCCCGGTACACTCGCATGGCCAACAGAAAGCAAAGTTCGGTGAAAAGAAGCGGCTTCGCAAACAGTGCCATGTGAGTGCACCTGATCCTAAAGGTCTCTGATCGCAGCAAACTTTTGACACCGTCGAACCCAATACATACATAAATGTCATATGTCATATACATGGAGACATTGTAATCATAGAAGAGAGACAGAGGCAGCGGAGGAGACCGAGAGACAGAAAGAAAGACAGACAGACAGACGACAGAAGACATGGACGACAGCCAGACAGACAGAAGACTACAGACAGCCATACTACAATACAGACAGACAACAGAAGACAGACGAGACCGGACAACAGACAGACAGGACAGTACATACAGGACAGACGGAAAGACGAGAACATGACAGACAGACCGGTACAGAACAGGACAGACAGACTAAGACAGGATACTAGAAGGACCAGCCATAACAGAAAGGACAGAAGGACATAACAGAACATAATAACAGAAAGCAGGTAACAAACCAGACAGGAAAGTAACAGAACAGGACAGGAACAGAAACAGTAAGATACAGAAATGACAGAAACAGGCAAACAGGACGAACAGAACCGGACCGAACGAAACATACAGCACAGCACATACAGAACAGAAAGGTACATCACAAACAGGACATGATACATAACATGACAGAACAGAACATTACATACCGTAAACAGGCAGGAAAACATGAACAGGACAGAACCATGACATGGACTAGAACATTACAGACAGGAATACATAACAGTACAGGACATAAATGTACATACAGAACAGGACATACAGTACAGGACAATAATACATTACATGCATTACATAACATTACCTACATACATACCATTACCATGACAGACTACAAACATACATACCATTGACAGACAGACAGATCAGGATCAGTACAGGACAGACAGACATCAGTATCTAGAAGACATTAGCAGACAGAACATGACCGACAGACAGTACATAGCAGACATTTAAATAATCATTTCCATTACATACAGTACATACATACATTACAACATGAAACAGTTTACATACATACATTACATACATACATTACATACATACATTACATACATACATTACATACATACATTACATACATACATTACATACATACATACATACATACATCAAGAATGAAATGCCATACACATCCATACACAGCAATCTCAATGCTTTGCGCAGCTTTCAGATCCAACGTGCTTTGTACAGTAGTGGAGTCGCTCCACTGAGCGGAAAATCAGAAGAGATTGCCTGGAGCCCCCACAGGGCTCTGGAGCTGAAACTGGAACATGTGGCCATGTTCCGAATTTTGGCAGCAAAGTGCGTATGGATTTATGATGATTTATGATGATTTATGGGAAAGTAGCCCAAAACGCAGCATCTGAACACACATCCCGATCCCACAAAGGTGATGTCAGACAGGCTAGACATATTCCATGTCATTGATGGTCAAAATCGACGGAATTTTTGCCAATGTTGCTCAATTCAATCCCTTATTATTTTGTTGGCTAAATGGACAAAAAAAAACATTCTGAATGGTAAAATTCCTCTTGGCGCCAGTTACATACTGACTTCTGTCCGACAAAATACATGGTCAAAATCACTGTTTTTTATCTTCCACCAATGTAGTCCCTGTGTTCGATAGTTCAATCATGTTCAATCCCCTTTTTTGCTTGCTTCAAATATGAAATTCAAACCACATATCTAGTCTTATCTGGTTGAACTATCATAATTTACCAACCAAAAAAAATGGCCATGAAATCGGAAAAAAATCTCAACACGTTTTACCAGTTTGACCCCAATCCCCCCATGGGGTCAACCCACAAGCCCAAGCCCCCGGGCTATTGAAGCCCAAGGGAAGGTCGGATCCCGAGGATTCGGCGTCCGACTCCTGGTTCCAACGAAGCAACCGATGTTTTGAACATGTTATAAGATGTGGCTAAAAGTAGGTATCATTGGATTGGTTTAAGGGAAAATCTACAGGAAACCATGGTTTTTACCATCAAATATAGGGTTTTCCTGTAAATTTTCCCATCATCCAATTCTATGAAGGTAGCTTAGGTACCAAAAATGAAGATTTCTTGGATATGTTTTTGGTTGCTGAAATCCTAAATCATCTGAATCTTGATTTTAAAGATGTTTTTAAAGTCCATCTTTGATGATGTGTTCAAGTGCAACCATCATCCACGGTGACTTCGCAACGGCAGTTGCGGTGAATTCGAACTGGGAACATCTGGTCGCTATGCCTGTGGGTTTTGCTTAAGGGTAAGGCATCCACCCAAACCCATATCATCCATATGTGCCATGGTCAAAACATTCCTATATCATGGGTATCTTGACCCTTTTACAAAAATAGATTGATGTCCATCTTCCAATCGCTGTTGGTTTTTTATGTTTTTTTTTGGATCATCTACCCTCCGGGTATCAAAAATGGCTTGCTGGAAAATCCATCCGCGCCTCTTCTTTTGGTGCAACGGCCTGTGCCTGGCACGCTCCCAGGAGGTCTTGGACGAATCAACATCGATGCGGAACATTGGTGTTTTTTCTGCATCTTTTTAAGGAGGGTGCTATATATTCAATATATTATCCAACATACAAAGGACCTACTATGAATGTTTTATTCGATTAGTTTAGACTTTAGATAAATATACACAAATATACCATTATCAGTATGATCCTTTATGTAGACTGGAAGTATATATAATTATATATGTATATCATTATATATCCTACTTGGTATCTGAATTGATAATATGTTATACCGTTATACCTATCATTAGAAACCGCCACTTCTTCTCCTGCGCAGTAGCTCTTGTTGATACAATCCATCCATTTTCGATAAGCCCAGGGGATCTACCAGGCGAGATGATTATCTAAGGAAGTAAAGAGAGGTGACAGGAGCTGGAGGTTCGAACTTATCTCAAAATTCATTGGATTGGTTTAAGGGAAAATCTACAGGAAACCATGGTTTTTACCATCAAATTGATCGGGCTTTCCGGTTAAAATTTTCCAATCCAATTCTATGAAAAATCCAACTTACATATGTTATGTTATTAACATTCTGCTGTCCAAAGTTGTCTCAAAACTTATCCAACCCAAAAATGCTCATGTTGTTCATGCCTCGGTTTTTTGTTTTCAACAAGCATGACCACCTGTCAAAAACACCATCTTGCTGAGAGGTTGTCAAGCGTCAGGCTTAAGACATCTTAAGACTATTAAATAACTATTGGTGGCAAGGTACCCTCTGGTACACTAACATAACTATGGAAAATCACCATGTTTAATGGGAAAATCCACTATAAATAGCCATGTTCAATAGCTATGTGAAAATTACCAGAGGTAAATAACTATTGGTGGCAAGGTAGATGAACATACCCTCCTGAAAACTGGCATGAATCCCACCAAAAATGACGTCTCTTCCTGTTGCAATTGAGCCATCAAAAATACCCCGTTTTCCCATCTAAGATTATACTATGTAGTTGGTTGATAGGTTTCCGCAACATGGGTTATAATCCCCAGTAAGCCAGCTAGAATAACTCCCTAGAATAACCAATCAACAATGGCATTTTAACTGGCGCAATTGACTTGCGTGGGTTCCATATCAGAGTTTATGCATATACCCCCTGGTAATCTAACATGGCAAAATTGAAATGCTCAGCTTCAATAGGTAAATCATGGTAAATCATCTACCACTGAGCCACTTTGAATAGCAACTTGTAAGATTACCAGAGATATAGACGTTCCCAGGCGTTCCCCTTCCGGCCTTTGCAGCTGCTTCGGCCATGCGTTTCTGTCGTTCCTACCAAGCCATGAGCTCCGATGGAAGCCAAGAATCTTTGGATTTTTTGGAAACATGTTTTTTACATCTCCAAGGTAACAATCAAATGTTAACCCAAACAGCTTTTCCAGGGGTTCTACAAAAATCATCGAGAATTATGGGCAAGTCACTTCAATGGACTGTGGGTCAAATCCCAGTGGAATCCCAATAGAATCACTGAATCCCCATGGAATCACTGAATCATTCGACCTGCCTCCTCCTCCTTGCGCGCCGCAGCGCGGCGCTGCCGCTCGACCTCTTTCGCCTGGGCCAAATGGCAAAATGGGAAGGTTTTCCGGCGCCGTTGGGGTGGATTTAGCTGGGGAGATGGGAGTTCTAGGGTGAATCAGGGCGAATCCTTGATAATCATGGATACTTCATGGGAAATTTCATGGGATATATGGGATATATATATATAATATTATATATATATATATATGATTATACCCTCTAATTATTTGTTACATGGCGGAAGCCATGGCCCATGGAGTTCGATAAAATGATGATTTACCATGACAATGGTGTGATATTCCATATGGAACCGTTAAATTACCAGAGGGTAAAATGTAAAATGCGAAGTGTTTGCTCATGTTGTATTCCATGATTATTCTATAAATATAATTTAACTTTCAAACATCAGGTTTTTACCATCAAAAACATGGAGTGAACAAGCGAGTACAATGGAAACTACTAGGATTTGAATTGGATTTAATGGAATATGAACCAATGGGACGCTTGAGCATGTTCATGCAATATATTGCAATATGGGTCTGTCCAGAAATCGGGGATAACTCCCCAAATATAATGTGGCCGTTGTATCGGCGAAATGTGCATGAAGTATTTGGACGTCTTCTATTATAGAATTTTTATATATCTATATGTATATTTTTATTGTCAATCATCGATGGTTCTGGTCATTTTGAGTTCTTACCCGTACTTTTACACCGATTCATCCTTCGTCCCTATCCACACCGAGACCCACTGGGCACTCCCGCAGCTTCCTCCTCCTTTCGGAGTCGCTCCTGGTGTTTTTTGGAACCAATATTCAGCAATTGGGTCATATGGGTTTGTCTGAAAATAGTGTAGCCCTACACCCAATGGTTAATGATCATTATCCCTACTAAATGGCTATAATTGGGGGTATTACCCCATTTTCAGACATACCCATATAGTACTTTGACAGAACTTTGATCAAAAATCTGGAAAGTTCTTTTCAAAGCTGTACTTCGACCAATGCAATTTGGATCTATAAATCAAGCGGCGGAATGGCAACGAAATGATGGAATTTTCCAGCTGATTGCCATGTCGGTCAACTGGGAACAAGATGAGTTCAGGTCATTTCAGGTCAAGCAGGTCCTGTTCCGCCAAACGTTCTTGGACTCGAAGGGCTTCCGTCTCCTGTTCCTCCCGAGCTTTCTCAGCCTGAAATGACCATTGAAATATGGCTGGTGCAAATATGGCAGATTGACATGTTCATATACCCAGCAAACATCTCTTGTAAAACAAATTTGCTAACAATATCATATGTAGATATGTGTAGTTCTTCTTTTTCTCTCAGTCTACCGGTCGAATTCGCGACTTCAAAAAGGATCGAAAATGCCAGAAACCCCCAAAATTCCATAAAATTCCCAGATTTTTGAACCCCCAAAAAGTTCCTATCATCAATTGATCCTGCAGAACTTGCCACCGGCCTCCCGCTCTTTGGCTGCGGCTTCACGCTCCTCTCTGCGGCGCCTGAGTCATTGGGTGATTCTTCCTGCCTTGACAGCCGAAAAAATGTGTGGCAACTGTGGCAACCCAGTTTTTCGGAAAAACCGGAAGAAATCCGTTTAGCTGTGCTAAGTTCAAAACTTGCAGTTGCAATCAGTGTCGTGTTTGTCGTTGTTGCTGGATTCATTGCTGCAGTTCTTGTTGCATTATGTCATTCTGTTTGTTGCTGCTGCTGTTATGGACTTGTTTAGATATGGAGTCTCCGGTATACCGGAAAATTCATCAAATATGTTATTGCATTGTGGAAAACGCTGGATTTGGGGTACCTTTCTATTTTGGGAAATCCTTTACAGTAATTCTTCCTGGCCCCTGAGAGCCCCGGACTCCGCATCCTCCTTCAGGAGTGGACAAC